>LS990917.1:31286017-31966017 GCA_900464855.2 Musa schizocarpa | reverse complement strand
CCAAGGAGCATAACAACCTTCGGCTTGCTTGGGAGCTCAGCTCGCAGGTAAGGAATGGTCAACGGTTGCTCTCTCGAGCAGCTGTCAGAGGTAAACGAATCACTCTAGAAGAAGCACATCCGATAGTCAGTCGACTAGCACATCTTATATATAAGGCCCAAGATTCCAATTATGATATCAGCACAATGATAACAACACTGAAGAGCCACTCCCTTGCTCTTGAGGAGCGTGCAAATGCAGCAACTGTGCAGAGTGCAGAGTTTGGTAAATTAGCTGCAGAAGCCATGCCCAAAAGTCTCCACTGTTTAAACATAAAACTCACAGAGGAGTGGTTTAGAAATCCATCTTATAGACAACTATCAGAAGAGGGAAGGAACTTGCCTCTACTTGTTGACAATAATCTATACCATTTGTGTATATTCTCTGATAATGTACTGGCAACTTCTGTTGTCGTGAATTCCACAGCCTCTAATGCTGATTATCCACAGCAGCTTGTGTTTCATGTGGTCACAGACAGTATCAATTACCAAGCTATGACTACTTGGTTTCTGAGGAACGAATTCAGAGGATGTACAGTCGAAGTTCTAAGCATCGAAGACCTAGTTTGGTTGAATGCCTCTTTCTCTCCAATGGTCAAAAGAATAATGAGTGCTGAAACCCAGGCTTCTTTCTTTGCTGGTAATTCAAAAGATCAGAGTAGGGAAACAAAGTTGAAGGACCCTAATTATGCTTCTTTGTTGAATCACTTGCGCTTCTACATCCCACAGATACAGCCACAGTTGGAAAAGGTGGTGTTTCTTGATGATGATGTGGTGGTACAGAAGGATTTAACCCCTTTGTTCTCAGTGGATTTGCACGGGAATGTTATTGGAGCTGTGGAGACTTGTCTAGAAGCATTCCATAGGTTCTACAGGTATCTCAATTTCTCCAATCCAATCATTAGCTCAAAATTTGATCCACAAGCATGCGGATGGGCTTTTGGGATGAACATCTTTGACCTCGTAGCATGGAAGAAGGCAAATGTTACTGACAAGTATCACTACTGGCAGGAGCAGAATGCTGACCGGATGCTCTGGAAGACAGGGACTCTTGCTCCTGGCCTTCTGGCATTCTATGGGCTGATGGAACCCCTTGATCGAAGATGGCACATTCTCGGATTGGGTTATGACTCCAGTGTCGATGATAGGTTGATTGAGAGTGCAGCTGTGGTGCACTTCAATGGGAACATGAAGCCGTGGCATAAATTAGCTATAAGCAAGTATAAGCATTTATGGGAACAATACGTCAATTTATCTGATCCAATTATTAAAGATTGCATAATGCACTGAGATGTGGATAATTGCCTGTTCTCTTTTTGTGTCCTCTGTCAAAATATTTTTGACATGCATCTCACAAAATGGTACCTTTTGAGGGAGAAGGCCAGACGGTAGGCAGCATCACCAGGCATCATGTATTTGGGGGAATTCAACAATTCATTCTGGAAGATGTAATAATTCCATATTAGATGTTATATTTTGTTGGAATTCAAAATTTGGAAATGAAACCAGATAAACTTGAAAGTGATTGTAAAACTCAGGAAATAACATTCGGTTTCTGCCATTGCCTCTCCAGATGTCTCAGGTGCCTGAAGTTCATATGGAGTTTTGACTGCACAAGCACTTACATCGGACTGCAGACTTTCAGCATGTCACTCCAAATATAAGATGAAAGTTTGAGGTCAGGCATCAGTTGTCTGAATCATGTTATTCTTTTTCAGGATTAATTTCTTTAGACAGATATTGATTTTACTAATTAAGTAGCTCATTTTCCAATGTTTGGAGCTTGTAAAATGATGGAGGCTATTTTTCTTTTAAAGTGTTATATATATATGATAAGCTTGTAAATGATGGAAATGGTCATTTTTTTATGTTTAAATTTTTTTTACAACAGATTTTTTATTTATAGATTCTTAAGCATCCATGTTATATGATTGTCCAAGAAAAGAGAAGGGAGTGATGGAAAAACATGCATCTGTCGGACTACTCGGATATGTATCAAAACATTGGATCAGCTTTTATGGGTTTCACTTGCAGAAAAGTGGATACAGGTAGCTTATATCAGCTTCTACAGGTCACCTACAGAATTGCTAAGCTGTTTTTGCTAACAGGTACTGGTAACCTACTTCATCTATTTGTGTCTACTTTTCTACAACAGCAAGACATGGTTCAAGTAGTACTTGTTTTATGGCTTTGACTCTTGATAATTTTAGGTTTCCAACAGAATATGATCATTAAATGCTGCTGCAAACCTTCTTTATTTTCAGTACTGCCACCATCATCGATGAGAGAGGTCAGCATCTAAATTGAAATAACTTTACATGATAGCTAGATGATCAGTATTTATGGCAAGCAGAGGTGCTTGCAACATTGGTTTTGTAGCTCTTACCTCCTCCTGGTCTCTGTTATGCAAGTATCGATTGAAAGAAGGGTGATAAACATTCCAAATTTAACCTAGCATGTTTTTTTTCAGGTTATATTGTGCAAATAGGACCAAGCGAGAATAGTTTGTCTGCAATGACCTACACTTCATCGAGGTATTTTCTAATCACAGTCCTTTTTTCACTCTTTTGTGATGAAGTGGCTTCTCATACTTGTTTTTCCATGATGCTGGTTATCAGTTGGAATAGGTGGTACTTAAGGTACAAGATGCTGATGTTCCTATAATCAATCAATCAATTACATGATGCAGCACATGGTGCAGATGAAGCTCCTCACCACAAGTACTTTTCGCAACTGATTCTATCTGTGCATCTAACATTCTGTAATAGTTTTTTGTTTCTTGTGTTGCGCTTGATTAGAATCTTAAAGTAGTAGTGCATCCAAAGCCTTCCTATCAGTGCCTTTTCCTACTTTTTGATGTTTTTGGAATTCATATAGGTAATCAATCCTATGATTACCTCCACTCATGCTAACATAATAGATAAAAGGAAACCTGTGCCTCGAGACAAAAGCTGATTGTGTATTTTGTTAGAACAAGCTTGTTCTGACTACTTAGCTTCCAGATATTAATGTAGGACGGTGATCACTTGGCCCTTTCAGAGAATTCAGTCAGCTCAGTGCATGTTATCGTCTCAGGTTTCCATTAGACGAGCATCCACGTGAGCTTTATCCTTCAGACAATCAATCTGCCCCAGTTATGGAGGAACATGAGCTTCATACCATCCCCAGCTTGGCAGAGGACAAAAAAGGTGTCTTCATGCTTCCCTTCTCCTTCCTTCTACTCTCTTTCGTCATACTTTGTTAGTTCGCAAGTAGTTTGAATGGCTTTCCTATGACTGACATCAATGTGCTTCAAAGATTCATGAGCTGCCAACCTCAAAGAAGAGGCCACGGTTTCCAACCAGTCCATTCTTCTCATTCCTCAAGACGCCCAACGCAATCTGCTCAGCCATTATATATACTGCATGAACTCTGGTGATTCCATATCAAAGATCACTTTCTTCAGACACCATGGCCTTAGGATCGCACCGCTCACTTGTTCTCCCGTTATTCTGCATCTTCGTTTGCTACGCTGCTGCTGCTCATGGTGTGAGGAAGCAGCTCCCATATGCACTGGTGGTTGGAACTGTCTACTGCGATACTTGCTTTCACCGAGAACTGTCGAAGCCCACCCATTTCATCTCAGGTCACTTCTCTCTCACCTCAACCCGAAAGGCACCCTTTGATCCCATTTTAGATTAAATATGATTTGTTGATTTATATTCTTAAATACTTTTTCACGTGGCCAGCCATAAATTGACTCAAACCCAACTCGTGAAACTTCAATTTATTGAAAATATTTTTCTTAATATGTGACCTAAATAGAGTGTTTTATTCTGATGTAATTTTAAAATTGTAGCCAATATCATTTAATTTAAAATTTTAAGTCAAATTTATGTTCTCAATTCTTTTCTGACAGGCCCTTTGGCAGCAATCATATTTAAATATAAGATCTTATTTTTTTTATGCATATGTTAGATAAAATTTGAATACTTTTATATATTTTTTTTTTCGTTCTAATATTGCTTTGATTTTTTTTATCTATGCCATCCATTTCTGCTAAAATTTTAAATAATTAGTGAGGGATACGATATATTGATCTATTTGAACACTATTTTGAACGACACGGGCTTTGGTGGCAGTCGAGTGCGGAGACGGTGCGAACAAGCTCACCTACAGGACGGTGGCGACGACGAACCAGCGGGGAGTGTTTCGAGTCCGGCTGCCACCGAGGATAAGCAAGCACCTCCACCTGATCCAAGCTTGCTCGGTAAAGCTGATGAAGAGCGAAGAGCCATTCTGCGCGGTAGCGTCCTCTGCGACTACCGCCGGCCTCCGCCTCAAGTCGTGGAGCCACGGCGTTCACGTATATTCCGCTGGCTTCTTCAAATTCAAGCCCCTCGACCAGCCGGAGCTGTGCCACCGGAAGCCGGCGCTCCGAGATCGGAAGATAGACCAACCTGCTTTCTCCTTTCCACTTCCGACCATCAACTTACCATCGTCGCCGCCTGGTGCCGGCGGGGTTCCGCTGCCAACGAACCCATTGTTTCAGCCGCCATCCCTGCTGCCGCCGAACCCACTTCAAACGCCACCGACAGTCCTGCCGCAGTTCCCACTCCAGCCACCGTCGCCATCGTTCAGCTATCCTCCACTTCCATTGCTCACACCACCGCCACCGCCAGCTTTGCCCTTCCCTGCGACCCCATTCCTTCCATTCCCCCGGTTCCCTGGAGTCCCACTCGCCTTCTCTTCAAAGAGGGCCTCCCCATGAACGAACTACTATCGCCACGAGTGCTTAGAATAAAAAAAGAAGCTCTAAGAATTCTGCTTTTCTCCTAAGAAAAGCCATTATGTCAACTTTAGCCTCCAAAGTAACTCAAAAGATCTTAGAAAATATAATTATCTTTATGCTTGAACGTTGATATTGTCTAATTTGATTCAGTCGAACTAAATAGCTGGAAGTAGACTCAACCCAATTTAATTTGAATTAAGCAAGTCAAGCATCAGGGCCGAACGTCTAGGCCATATATTGTCAGAACTAGAACAGATAGATGTGTTAGAGAGTATTCTACTCATCCCCATCTCATATCCATATGGGTAATGAAAGATATCCTCGCTCCATTAAGGACGAGTCCCTACAACATAATTTGGATCTCTATTCGTCACCTCCCTTTCTCACTTCTTCTTTTGTCATTATGATCACTATTGTTCTCGCACATCAATAAAAAGCAAAGTCATATACTGAGATTCGATGACGGGGACGACAAGAGTGACGAAAGCAAAGCCAAAAGTAATTATATCTTTTAGAAAATAAAGAATACCCTATGAGAATAAATAAATAAAAGTACATCAATAAAAAATAAAAATAAGGGATATTTTGAGAAACTATATATATATATATATATATATATATATATATATATATATATATATATATATATATATATATATATATATATATATATATAATGGAATGACTTGAAAATAACAATATAGTTTTAATTATTTGTGGAAACGTTGACGTTGGACGAGCAATGGTGGGATAGAAGCTGACAGACAAAAAATAAATGATAACCATCAAATTTGCTATGGCTCAAAGAAATAACTCCCCCGATACTGTTGAGGAGCATGTCCGGGAACCAGACGCATGGATGCAGGGCGGCAATGATGCCAGTGAGGGGCATGTCTAGGTATAGCCGGACAAAGATTGACGGTTTGCTCGAGAGGGAGCATGACGTCGTGCTCATTGTACTCTTGAAGGGAAGCCGTCGAAGTCGAGTCGTTCTCGTTTAGGAGCTTGTTAGCTGATGAAGAATGGAGAACGACGCCATCGTTAACAAGGAAGAATCCTGCTTTGTGGTCGGTACAATGTTGGATTTATAGAGTGTGTAAGGATGTAGCAAGAAAGAAGAGAAATATAGAAGGGGAGGAAAAAAAAAAATCATGATGAATCAAGTCAGATCAAGACAAATCCACGTACAAAGGACTAACATCTCTTATATATCAGAACCAAACCTGTAATATGGAGTTAATTTAATGGTCACTGGATCTCTTGTCGGATCGATTAATTAATTGGTCGAAGTCCGAACTATATAGATAGATCTTAAAAGAGGTGCAAAAATTAAAGAGACATTTTTATTCGCCTATTCTCTCTTCATCTTCTCCTCTCCATTTTTTTTTTTGTTTCCAACTCTGCGTAATCAGATCCAAACAATTATAAAATTGTCCAATAATAGCACTTCAATTATGCACACCATCCATATTCAAAAATTTGTATCTAGAATAATTTTAATTTTATGCTGCATCAATTTGGGAGATAGCAGCATCTTGAATGTAGAATAAGTCCACGTTCACTTGGGAGAAGTGGAGGTGGAGATCAATTATTAGTTTATTATTTTTATGTACTAAGGAGCCCAAAAGGTAAGCGTTTAATTCAATAAGTGGATCAAATTAGCTTGCCCTACTACTTAAGCCATGTTATTGATTTAAATCGTTCGCATCAGTAATAAAGTTTTTAGTGTGTTAAACTAACAAGAAGACCATCATCTACCGAAGCTGGTTTACCGATTGCCGCATCATTTATCATAGGTTATTTCTACATGGAAAAATATGCGGAATATTATGACTCACCGGATTAAGCTTGAGTTTCTTCTTCACCTACTGGATTCCAAATACATCCAAACCGCTTGTACCTGATTCAGATAGACTTCAATCCAAAGTGAAATTGACTTGGTTAGAAGAATTAAGTACCTGAATCGAATTTGAATTTGGATTCCAGTAGTAATCCGCTCGATCGTCGTCTCTCTCCTCTTCCTTCCCAGAGCCCAACCGTCTCTCATGAAGCTTAATTTTGGTTTCTTTCGAATTAAAATTTGGCAGAGATATAAAGAAACCAACGATTATTATAAGAAATAACAATAAAACGATTATTATAAGAAATAAGTAAAAATTCCAAGCATAGCGACAAAGCAAAAACCATGGAATCAGATTCTTTCTGCATAATGCATGAGACATTACTGTAAAGTATTATACATCGATGCAATGAACTCTTTAAGATTTGTTAAAATTGGCTGCATTAAAAGTTGGAAATAATCTGAACCTGTTAATAGAAGCCCAAATCAAATGTTGGGACATCATCTTCGATAAGGCTCTCGTTTAATGAGTTCTGGCAGTCAAAATTCTCATGTATCATGTGGGTAGCAGCAGATGCATCCGAAATTTCAACCATCCTGCACTTCCCTTCATGTTCATTGTCCTTTGATGATATCTGAATCAGAAAGAGAGACATCATTAATAGTCAGCAAAAAGAAATTACAGATGTCTCATCTTTAATAGAAGTGATAATTTTCCTTCCAAGTTCACAATAGATTGTAGAAGCAATGGAAAGAGATGCTTCTGTTAGTGAGTGTATTAGCAGACAAATAGTTAATTGAAACCAGTAGAAGAGGTTCCAGGATGAGAGTCCCAGACCGGGTGAGTGACTTCATCTTTCCCTTCATTGGCATTTAAAGTGCCATTGCAGCTCCTTCCTATCACAAACTTGATGTCAGTGGCTTGTTCTAGAATAAACATGTCAAAATTAGATGTTTCAAAAGCTAAGCATTCACCAGAAATACTGCTATCAGAAGTGTTATTTTCCTTCAGAAAATTAGCGAAAGGGTCAGCAGTATCTTCTTTTCCATCAGGCGGACAAGGCTCTCTGACAGGCAGATTTCCATTCATGAAACCAGCAAGCTCTCTCGAGTCTTGAACATTAGAACAGCATTTGTCTGCCGACATTCCCTGGCTGCTTTCAGACAAAGAGCTATGATCTGATGTATTGTGTCCTTCCACAGAGGCTGTTATAGCCAGAGAATCCACTTCGAACTTGGGTTCTGTATGTATTACTTGCCTGAATTATAATTATGCACGAACGAGTTTTAATAGCCACAGATAGGCATAGGAAGCATATAAACTAAACAGGAAAAACCAGATCATCCTTATGCAATATATGGGAAAGTCTAAATATTCCAATCGGAAGTTATATGATCAAACTACTTCTAAACGTCAGGAACAAAAAAATTCTAGTTTTTCTCTTGGAGTATGCCTAGTATTTGACAAGCCTGAAGATTACTTGATCTAGAAAGCAAGCATAGTAAATTATTTTCATATATTCGGATCCAAACTGATATATTTACACTCTTCATGTACATATACACACGAGTTTCTTATGAAGCTTGGACATATCATGCAGTCACATATCAACCTTGAGCTTAAGCCCCAAAACACAGGATCTAGCCAGAATCTTACCCAACTACAGCAGTCCACAACACCACCAGAAGAATTAATATAAAAGAAAGGCACATGTATCCTACTGCAATGAAGATATACATGAAGCTTGTTAGGAACAAAAATTTATCTGTTACTTCAAGTATTAGTTGGTAAGATAGCAAGACATGTCAGAAAGTGTGATTTTTTTTTTGTCATATTAAATTTAATGGAAAAGATACTAAATGAAAACTGATGATGAAAAGCAAGTAGTCGCATAACGCAAATTTGGAACATTTGTATTGAAGGGTAATGTCAGATGCAGGAACGTACTGAGATGAAGTCGATTTTATGTCAGGAGTTCCTGGCAAGGAAGTTTGAGAAGCACATTCACTAAAGTCACCTTTGTGATTGCCACCCCCTTGCAAATTTAGATCCTTGCTCTGGCATTGTGCATCCGGCAAAACAAAATCAAGAGATGGTGATGCATTGACATGTGCTACCGGAGAGTTTCTTGGATCATTTTTCTCAATAGGAAATGGCTTCTTAAGAGTGAGAAGAATTTGGCAGGCTGGATAGTGACAGGTAAAAATCATCAAATGGCAAACAGTTACTAGTTAATGAGAATCAATGAGGAACTGAAAAAAAAATGGTTGACGCCATGTAACAAAGACATGTACGGTAAGGAGTTAAGACAGAATGACGTAGTGATGTTTATAACATATTGAGATGGACGTCATCAAATAAAATGCACTAAGTTAAGATGGACAAACCATCACGTAATGGCTTGTCACTTTGTGCCCGGCTAGAATCCATGGACTTGACAGAATTGGAGCTGCAGGAACCTACTGCTTGTTCCAAGTGGGTGTTGCAAATGTCCTCTGCAAACAAGTTGAGATATGAGCATCTTGCTTACTGGAGATATCATCTAACTGAGAAATTGCTTGTTATCAGGCTCGTACTTGTTGACTTCTTGTTGCTAGAACTGCTAGATCTCATAAGTTGCTTTGATGGTAACTTTTGGAGACCTTCTGCACGCCACATTAACATCAGTCATACCCTTTTGGCTGTGAGAACTAATCATGTTATCTTTCTGCTAATAAGAAAAAACCCATGCAAATACTCCTGCTTAACTTTATATGTTTAAATGCTATCAGCGAAAACTTTGCTCCCTGATGCATACATACTTTGCAAGAAAAAATAGTAGTTAAGATTCCAGATTTGGATGTATGTACCTTCACATCGAATCCGTGGCTCACAAATTTCAACGAGATGGTTGGGTAACTCACATTTGCTCCCAGTTCGAATACATTCAACAGATTTAAGGTACTTGCTACTCAGTACTGAACCATCTTCACTCAGCAACATAATCTGACATAATTTAGGAGTGTAAGAAAATGTCTACAAATAGTCTGGGATTCTAATATTTAATCGAGTGTTTCATATCATTTGAACATGCAGAAAATGAAGCCTTATGAAATATAGCACAACTGTCATAACCTATATTTTATAACAATAAAAAAAGGATGATCTACTACATAAGATTTACACTGATACGATATCCGGAGATAACTAATATATGCGGTCATAACCTTGAAAGCAAAGAGGGTTACTCATACCATCTTAATCACCAGGATCAGAAAGGAAAAAGCCTTACTTACGTTTCATCAATAGTTAATATAAAAGTTTCTATTAGTCAAGTAATTCGCTCTGCATTTGCTTGTAGCAGTATGCATACTAATGAACTAGAATCGGACCAGCTGACTGGATAGAAAAAATAAAAAACCAACCCTCAGCCACTTTAGTTCACTAATTAGATTGTTTGAGCCTAAAAAATTCTTCAAATGCTATTAAAGGTATTTGAATTTGATCTAAGACATTTGAGCTTTTTCATTATGAGGATGAGAAAGAAGATAATCCTATTATGTTCATTAGTTTGTCATCCCCTCTACATGCTCCTATATCATTGTCTCTGCCATCCTCTTTGGCCATTATCCTCTTTATTTCTATTATGAAGTTATTGATATAAAACATGATTATATTCTATTTTTTGAAATATTAAAATTGCAATCTGACCATTTGACTTACCTATTCAACCAATTACCTACTGACCCAATACTTTAGACTAGATTGATGTCAGGATTGATTTAGATAACTATAATAGTATATAAATCAGAAAAAGTTCCATTATTGGGTTAATATAGTTTTTCTCAAATGCCTAAGCTATTATACTGAACCTTTGGGAAGTTAATCAGGTGTCCTGCTAAACAAATTGCAGTAGATGCAAAAGCTATGCAAATTCTTTAAAAACAGATTACCAACAAACAGGAGTTTAGGATATTCGCTAACCTGATTCATATGTGATCCACATAATGAAAGTTGCAATACTCCATCATGATACTTTTTTGCCTTTTGAGATATTTGAGTGGTGTACAAAACATTCCACTCTACGTAAGAGGAAAGAAACCATGAGTACAACATTTTTGTGAGCGGTAATCATAACTTTTTTCAGTCCTTGCAACATTTGAAATGATTGCAAAGTGGAAACTTTCTATTAACTACAAAAGTCTCAATTAGGGGAAAAAACTCTTGTGATCCATAAAAAAAACATGCATTAAATATTAAAATAGAGAAATGAAAGAATATTTCTTCTATAGAAGTACACAATAAAATATGTATTTCTATTCCAAAGTCAACTAGTTTAGTTAGGCATAAAACATTGGATAAAATGCATATATCACCTATGTAGGATCTTAAGAAAATGAAACATTTAAATGCAGGAAGAATCATGACAGGATTGGAGATGGACTCTTGAGTACAACTGGATCATATGCTGTTAAAAATGAATTCCTAAGAACTCACCACTAGTAGCATGCCTGTAGTAATATGTACTGGCATGAATAGCTAGCACGATGTAGCATCTTGCTGGACTGTAACAGCACAACCATAGAGAATACTCTGAGAGCTTATTTAATTTCAAGTGCCATTTAACACTAGAGCGCATGCATGCAAATATATCTCTTTTTTCGAAAACAAACATGAAAAGATTTACTAGATAAATCAGATAGAGAACATAAAGTGCAAGAGAAAAACTGGTAACAGTACATAACTATTTTTGTGGCATAATTAACAACTACCAACAAAAGAAAACTAACAAACCAACCTTTTGGATCACTGTGGGTAACATCATGAGTTTCTTTTGCCCCCAGGCTATCAGGTTCGTTCTTGTTCACTAGATGGGAAAACAAAAATACATGATAACTTATTATCAACATGTACCAGAGACATAAGTGAATATAGCATTAGTAATAATACACATGATAGAATTGAGTTATTATTAACCTCTCGATGGAAAAAACAGTGCAACATGAGAGAAAAGAAGTATTAGAGGTTAACACAGAAAGCACTGCATGCCTGGATTTTGTTTACCACAATACGTATACTACTAAAGTCCAACCATTTGTGCTGTTTTTTACAGCATTCAAACAGTCTTGCAGTGATCTGCTTCTGAAAATGCTTTTCTTGTTCTTGGAGGATAAAGGCACTTATTGCGAGGCAGAGATCAGTTTTAGACAGCTGTCACCTAGTAACTAAATAGAAAAATCAGAAATGGGAAAAAATCTAACCTCTGCTTTTGCTGTTTGCCCCACTTAGATATTTCTGTTCCAGTTTATTGTGATGCATGCTTTTCTCATTCTCTGCATGAAAGCTACCATAGCTGAGCTAAACTTGTTTTGCAATAAACTGGGGTTTCACATAATGATGTAAAGTTCACATATTGAAGATAAATAGAAGATTGAAGGTAAGTACTCTTCTGTTGCAGATTCTGAGTAATGAAGTAAAGTTCACACATCGAAGATAAAACGAAGTTAGGAGTTGAATATAAGTACCCTTCTGCTGCAGATTCTGAGCCTTTTCACTTAACTTTGAGTCATTTCTACTGGAATTTAGATTTTTGAAAGGACCTTTTTCTTCGAGGTTTCCAATGTCAACAAGATGAGCTTCAAAGGTCAGAGTTCCACCACTTCCAATTACTTCATCTTTCTTCAAGAATCTACTATCTATGAGCTTTTCGCTATCATCATACAACAAAACCTGATTTTACAAATGTACAAGCCAGTAAAGAAACGTAGGACTGAATATGACAATCATTGACTTGACAACTACAGACTCATTTGCAAAGAAACAAATCATAGGCATGATTGTTGAGGCAACAATCTATAAGCATGATCATAACCGAAGGATGGTGCATTCCAATGTACCATAGTAAGACAACAGGTGACGCTGATAAGATAACAAGGTTTGCAGCATTGGGACCACTCATGTGACTTGGATCAATAAAGGCCTAATCAGATTCTTGGATCAGCCAAAATAAATCTAAAAATCAATAGAAAAGGGCATAAAAGGGGAAGAAACATATAGCTGTCATATTGTTAGGTTGTCACATGTTATGTAAGCTCTAACTTGTAAAAGATAGGCATGTAATTTATAGCCTGCAGGGACCAAAAGAGGGTTTTAGACTCTCTCTAAAACCCTCCCAATCTCTCAAGGTTTACAGAGTGAACCAATAAGTGACATAAGACAATCAGATCAAAGGGTTTTTGCCCTCTCCACTTCTCTGCCTTTCTTCTTTCTCTCTTCTTCCTTCCCTTTCCTTCAATTTCTCATCTTCTTTCTCTCCTACCTAAAGTTAGTTTATGCAAACAAAAACTACCCGTAACAAATCAAATCGGCCAACTTCTGACAATCCATGTCACTACACAATTTCTGTTGAGATTGATCGATCACGAATAAAGGCAGACAACCAACAACTTTTTAAGCTGAATTTTCATCAAATTCTGACAGAGGCATCAATAGTGGAAGTTACCCCAAGAGCCTTAGCCAATAAAATTGATCGAACCAGGTTCTGCCCCGATCAATCCACCAAATTATGTCATAATAGGCAGTCAAGTGTATAAAGCTCCTCCCACTACATGATTTATATTTTATGGAGATTAAAAGTAACCTCCCATATTGTCATGGACAAACTTCTAAACAGGATGTTTGATGTAATGTTTATGTATGTCCGTGTCTTTTGGTATGTTCATGTTTTGCACAGCATGTAGAGGGGCGGCCGAAGGCTTAATAGTCTCATTTTAGTTGAATTGGTGGCCGCTTTAGGCTTGTAAATAAAGATTATATCATGTGGACACTTGTGAGAGATTTTCGGTCTGTAATGGACCATTTTGACCCTATGTTGTGCAACTGTTCAGAGCTTCTAAAGTCTGTTTGTAATTTACATTGTCTATGAAGTGTTTTCGGAAATGTTTGCTTGTGGATCCCGAGTGAGGCGTTTTCTCTAACCCGTTTTCTCTTTTGTGGGTCCTAATGGACCATGGGAGACTTCGGAGATGCTGACCTTTGCGGATGGACATGTAAGGGTGTCGCACGACTTTAGGCAAAACCAGCTAAGTCCGTGACAGATGGTATCAGAGCGGGACAAGCACTCATAGAAACACTTAGCATGCAAACGTGGGAGACCTAGTGGGGCTGCGTTGAGGGCAGTCAGCACACACGCGACCGTTTGGGGGAAAACGGGCATGGAGATGTAGGGAAAATGAGTCGCTCAAAGAAGCGAGCATTTGAGATTGGCATTCAGAGGAATGGCCAACCCTTCGCGTAAGAGGCACCACGAGAACAGGCAAACTTGGAAGAATGCAGAGCGCACAAAGGTTGGGATGGCTGAGTTTGAGCTACGACTCAACGTTGACAACTATACTTGATGGTGCTCAAGGCAAGCGAGGCGCTTGGTAAAGGATGAGACAATGCAAGGTGGAATGAGTTGCTTAGCGACCGAAAGAGTTATGCAAAGCTCACAGAGGTGAGGGGAATTGCTAACTCGAAGAATTCGATACTCATGCATGAGCTTGTATGCGGACGATGGAATGTTCGCGGGCATCCCAAGGCAACTGAAACTCGACGCCATGGAGCATTGAAACTTTCTCTTCGGCATGTGAAGGATACGTCCGTAGGAGGCTGAAGTGTGCAACGAGTTCAGCATGTTGCTAGGCCTTGAGTGGTGCAGCGGGGGTTGTATTGACGTGGAGTCGCAATCTAGCAAGTGCGTTTGCAGGAGGCAAAACAACGTGCAGTTTGTTCAGCAAATCGGAGTAGTCCAAGGGGATGGTGGTCTCCGAAATGAAGAGAGATGTTGCTCCAACGGGATAGATATCCAAGAGGGATAAGTCCCGGCTCTCAAGAGAGAGAATCATGTGCAATAGACCGCACTTGTTGAGGAGTACCTCAACAAACAACAACTCCACGAAGCTCAATGGACCGAGCAAGCGGCGAGGAGTCATCGCATGATCTCGCTTGAGAGAATGCATTGGTGGATGCATTGTGAGATCAAGTAGGGGAGCGACCCAAAGCAACACAAATGAAGGCACACTTCGAGTCGATATGGAGATCGGACTCAAGGGAGGGCTGACCCGTGGAATGGTGAGCGCGAGGGCCACCATCAACTCAATGCAAAACGAGGAGTGGAGCAACTTGGGTGTAACTTGGCGAAGTACCCAAGCCACATGAAGGGAGCCAGCATAGAAGATAGAACATGGAGCGGAGTCATATTGCTTTCCTTGGACAGAGGTCAAGGACATGAACTCTTGCAGAGGCAAGAGCAGGATCATGTTGTTCCATGGGCCCTTCATTCTGACCAAGCAGACTCATCTTGCATGGTGCCAAAGACGAAGGGAGCTTCTGGGCACATGCACCTTATCTCGGAGAAACATTTGATGGAGGAACTAAGGCGACTCAACTTGCGAAGACGAAGTTGGGTTCAGAAGGCCTTGGCACGGGGCAAGAGGACGCGGAGGCGGGTACTCTTGAAGAATATGCCACAGTGTTGCCATTCAAGTTGTCATGAAGAAAGCGGTGCGCAGCGCAGATTGTGCTAGTAGGGGCAGAGGCCCAGGATCCAGACAATAGTGCACTATTTTCAGCGAAGTCGGTGGACTTCGGGAGCTACTAGGCGACGAACTGTCATAGAGCGATGCTTCATCTAGGTGTGACCCAAGAGTGGGTGGATAAAGGTCGATTGCCAAAGGAGCGAACAAAATCAAAGGTGGAAGAGACCCTGTGATGTATTGGCAAAGGCCACACATGGAGGGATCACAATTCGAGTTCATCCAACAAGGATCAGAATGCAATAGAGATGTCACCAGGAGGCGACATAGTGTCACAGACTTAGTTGGTTTTGCCTAAGTCGTACAGCACCCTTGCGTGTCCGTCCGCAAAGGTCAGCCTCCCCGAAGCCTCCCATGGTACCTTAGAACCCACAAAAGAGAGAACGGGATAGAGAAAATGCCTCATTCGGGATCCACAAGCAAACATTTCTGAAAACACTTCATAAACAATGCAAATTACAAACAGACTTTACAAGCTCTGAACAGTTGCACAACAAAGGGTAAAATGATCCATTACAGATCGAACTAAAATGGGACTATTAAGCCTTCGATTGTCCCTCTACATGCTAGTCAAAGTATGAACATACCAAAAGACACGGACATACATAAGCATTACATCAAACATCCTGTTTAGAAGTTTGTCCGTGACATTCTCCCCCACTTATTCCTTTGTCGTCCTCGTCGAAGCCTTTGTCGACACTGCAACTCCTCGCCTTTGCTGAGTCTTTAATCTTCTGCTCCAGCTGCAATGCGTCTCTTGGCTCCCAACTGCTCTCCGCTGCTGTTTTTGAGTAATCGAACCTTTGATCCACCATGCTGCTTCAACTCGCCAATGACTCTGACTCTAGTATGGGGTTGGCTGAGTTGTGTTGATCCCTGTTGGTTCTTGCGGATCTTCCAGATGAAGGAAAAGACCATCCTTACTGCGTCAGTCTCTCAAATGCCTATGTCTTTGGAAGGTGGGTGGATGCTTGTTGGAGCTTTAACGAAAGCATCGTCTCGCAAACTTCAAGTTTTGGTCCTTCCTCCACAAAATTTGCTCATTGACTCTTCTTTCACTTAGTTGTCACATCTAAGTAGGTTAAGATCACTTCCGCTTTCGATTGGCATTTGGATTTGGGAAACGGCGGACAATCTACTCAAGAATAACCGATCACCGTTGGTGAGGATTTGACAACTATTATCTTCCATTATCTTGAAGGGTCTTTGAACATACGCAGAGCTCCTCTGTTTGGATAGATAAGAGAATTGGGGTATTTTCGATTTTTCGCCCATTCTCTTAAGAGTTAAGAAGGCAAAGGTTACTTGACTTTCAGCCTCCCTCAAGGTTGTACTCCATGATCGAAATGTTTATCGGCCTTCCTCGCTCTTTACTCACACTTCAAGCACTTGAAGTGTTTACACTCCTTCAAGCGTTGAGTTAGTTCTTGTGATTCACCTTTCAATGCCATCGAACTTCGGAACGCAGGAAGTTTTCACCCCAACTTGGAGTAATTCTCTAATAGATTTGGTCGCCTCGGGATTGTACCGTCTTCTCCATCAACCCGCCTTCTACTCCCCGAAAGTGGCGAAGGTACAACACCGCATACCGCCTGTTCGTTCCTTGGTCGTGCACTCTTGCATGACCAAGTCCTTCACTTTCGGCTATCTTGATGAGAAACTTCGTTGACACCGGTCATCGAAGTTCTTGGCCTCGCCCTTGACCTTGTCGTAGTACTTGGAGTTTGCCCTGCGATGCTCCACCTCCTCGGCCCCTTTCACGACCAAGCTCTCCCTCCATGAGAGCAAGGGGACCAATGACTTTCACGGAAGTCCGCCTCTCTGCGGTACCGTGGTCTTTGCCATGCCCATGGCCCTACTATCCGTCGCCTCGCATTTTCGTCCCTTTTTTCTTCACGATCGGTAGATATGTCTACGTGACACTCCTTTGAGTCCACATCCATTCCAAGTGATGCTTGATTTTGGGTAGCTAAGTCCCATTGGACTCGCTGTCGCTTCCTCGCCCCTTTCGACCCCTCGCTTCAACACCTCGTGTTCTTGGCTGACTCCGTTTGGTCGATGGAAAGACGGACTTGCAACTCATGCATGGCCTCTGCCATCACGTTGTAGGGTTTGCACCGATTCTGTTCTCCTTAGCTTCCTTGGTAGCAACGTTCGCTTACTCGACCTTGTCCTTTGACTTGCCGGGCTCCCTTAAGCGAATGTGAGCTCTAGAGCAGTCCAACTCTCCAACTGCTTCGATCATACCTCTGTATGATCAAGTCCCTCCCATAGGACTCATTGGTACTTGCATTCAAACTTTTCCCTTGGTGGAGCACAGCCCCCATATATTAATGACCAAGGTTTTCATCCGATGCACGCACGGAAGACCCGCCTCTGCGGTACCATGGCCTTCACTCCTTGAATCCATAGCCCTTCTTGTCGTCGTGTTATTCACCAAAGTGGAGCTTCCAGTAGCTCCCGATCATACCTCCATATGATCTAATCCCTCACGGGACTGTCGTGTGTATCACATTGCCACGAACTGTTCCACCACGATCCGCTGCACCATGTCGCCTCCTGGTGACATCTCTATTGCATTCTGATCCTTGTGGGATGAACTCGAATTGTGAACCCTTCATGTGTGGCCTCTACCAATACATCATAGGGTCTCTTCCACCTTCGATTTTGTTCGCTTCTTTGGCAATCAACCTTCATCCACCCACTCTTGGGTCACACCTAGATGAAGCACCGCTCTAGGACAGTCTGTCGCCTAGTAGCTCCCGAAGTCCTCCGACTTCGCTACAATTAGTGCACCATTGTCTGGATCCTAGGCCTCTACCCCTACCAGCACAATCTTCGCTGCGCACCGCTTCCTTCATAGCAAATTGAATGGCAACACTGTGGCATATTCTTCAAGAGTACCCGCCTCTGCGTCCTCTTGCCCAGGCTAAGCCATACGAACCCAACTTCGCCATGGAATTGAGTCGCCTTTAGTTCCTCCATCAAGTGCTCCTCAGGAGATAAAGTGCATGTGCCTAAAAGCTCCCTTCGTCTTTGGCACCACGCAAGATGAGTCCGCTTCGGTCGAATGAATGACCCGTGGAACAACATGATCGCTCTTGCCTCTACAAGAGTTCATGTCCTTGACCTCTGTCCAAGAAAAGCACTATGCCTCTACTCCATGTTCCAACTTCTATGCTGGCTCCCTTCATGCGGCTTGGGTACTTTGCCAAGTTACACCCAAGTTGCTCCGCTCCTCGTTTTTGCATTGAGTCGATGGTGGCCCTCGTGCCCACCATTCCACGGGTCAACCCTCCCTGAGTTCGATCTCCATATCGACTCCAAGTGTGCCTTCATTTGAGTTGCTTTGGGTCGCTCCCCCACTTGATCTCGCAATGCATTCACCAATACATTCTCTCGAGCGAGATCATGCAATGACTCCTCGCCGCTTGCTCAATCCATTGAGCTACATGGAGTTGTTGTTTGTTGAGGTACTCCTCCTCAACATGTGAGGTTCGTCCCACATGATTCTCCATCTGGAGAGCCGAGACTTATCCCTCCTGGATAACTGTCCCGTTGGAGCAATATCTCTCTTCGTTTCGGAGACCACCCTCCCCTTGGACTACTTCGATCTGCTGAACAAACTGTGCATTGTTCTGCCTCCTACAACTTGCTGGGATTGATGCATGCGTCAATACAAAATTTCATTGCACCACTCAAGGCCTAGCAACATCTTTGAACTCATTGCACCTTCAAAACCTCCTGGGGACGTATCCTTCACATGCCGAAAAGAAAGTTTTGATGCTCCAAGGCGCCGAAGTTTCGATCGCCTTGGGATGGGCCGAAACATTCCATCGTCCCACATACAAGCCCACGCGATGAGTACCAAATTCTTTGAGTTAGCAATTCCCTCACCTCGTGAGCTTTTCAGACAACTCTTTTCGATTCATTTGAACAACTCATTCCACCTTGCGATGGTCTCATCCTCCAAGCGCCTCGCTTGTCTTGAGCACCATCAGTATAGTTGTCAACGTTGAAATATAGCTCAAAACTCAAACCATCCCAACCTTTGTGTGCCGCGATTCTTCCAAGCTTGCTTGTTCTCGTGGTGCCTCTTCGCGCTGAAGGGTTGGCCATTCCTCCGAATGCCAATGTCGGATGCCGCTCCTCCGGCGACTCCTTTTCCCTACATCTCTATGCCGTTTTCCCCCCAAACGGTCGCGGCGTGTCTAACGCGCCCTCAACGCAGCTTGACCCCAGGTCCCAGCGTTTGCATGTTTAAGTGTTTACATTTGTCTTGTCCTCCTCGATACCATAATGTCACGGACTTAGCTGGTTTTGCCTAAGTCGTGCGGCACCCTTGCGTGTCCGTCCGCAAAGGTCAGTCTCCCCGAAGCCTCCCATGGTCCCTTATGACCCATAAAAGGGAGAACGGGATAGAGAAAATGCCTCATTCGGGATCCACAAGCAAACATTTCTAAAAACACTTCATAGACAATGCAAATTACAAACAGACTTTACAAGCTCTGAACAGTTGCACAACAAAGGGTAAAATGGTCCATTACAGACCGAACTAAAATAAAACTATTAAGCCTTCGGTTGTCCCTCTACATGCTAGTCAAAGTATGAACATACCAAAAGACACGGACATACATAAGCATTACATCAAACATCCTGTTTAGAAGTTTGTCCGTGACAATAGTGTAGCGGATCGTGGTGGAATAGTTCGTGGCAATACGATACACACGACATAGTCCCGTGAGGGACTAGATCATACGGAGGTATGATCGGGAGCTACTGGAAGCTCCACTTCGGTGAACAACACGACGGCAAGAAGGGCTATAGATTCAAGGAGTGAAGGTCATGGTACCGCAGAGGCAGGTCTTCCGTGCGTGCATCGAATTTTGCATCGAATAAAAGCCCTGATCATCAGCATATGGGAGTTGTGTTCCACCAAAGAAAAAGCTTGAATGCAAGTACCAGTGAGTCCCATAGGAGGGACTTGATCATGCAGAGGTATAATTGAAACAGTTGGAGAGTTGGACTGCTCCAAAGCCCATATTCGCTTAAGGGAGCTCGGCAAGTCAAAGGACAAGGTCGAGTAAGCGAACGTTGCTACCAAGGAAGCTAAGGAGAACAGAATCGGTGCAAATCCTACAACGTGATGGCAGAGACCATGCATGGGAGTTGCAGTCTGTCTTTCCATCGACCAAAGGGAGCTGCTTAGAGAATACAGAGGTGTTGAAGCAAGGGGTCGAAAGGGGCGAGGAAGCGACGACGAGTCCAGAGGGACTTAGCTACCCAAAATCAAGCATTAGTTAGAATGGAGGTGGACTCAGAGGAGTGCCACAGAGACATATCTTGATCGTGAAGAAAAGAGATCTGACGCAAGGATGACGACGAATAGTAGGGCCATGGGCATAGCAGCCGTGGTACCACGAGGCGGGACTTCGTAAAAGTCATTGATCGCTTCTCATTGGGGAGACCGCTTGGTCGTGGTGAAACGGGCGAGAGGAGGTGGAGCGTCAGAGGCAAACTCAAGCACCGAGACAAGGTTGAAGGGCGAGGCCAAGGAACCGTAAGACCGGTGTCAACGAGTTTTCTCATCAAGATAGCGAAAGTAAAGGACTTGGGTCATGCAAGAGTGCACGACCAAAAAGCGAAGCGGTAGTGCGTGGTGTTGTACCTTTGCTACTCAATGGAGTAGGCGGTAGGGTTGATGGAGAAGACGGTACAATCCCAGAGGCGACCAAATCTATTAGAGAATTACTCCAAGTTGGGGTGAAAACTTCCCTGCATTCGAAAGTTCGATGGCATTGAGAAGGTGAATCACAAGAACTAACTCAACGCTAAGGAGTACAAATACTTCAAAGTGCTTGAAGTGTGAGCAAAAAGCAAACGAAACGAAGGCGAACTAGCTTCTTCGATGGAGTACTGACCGACGAGGCGGAGGAAGTCAAGTAACATTTGCCTTCTCAACTCTTAAGAGAATGGGCGAAACCAAGTACCCTAATTCTCTTATCTATCCAGCAGAGGAGCTCTGCACAAGTTCAAAGACCCTTTGAAGATTTTAGAAGACAATAATTGTCAAATCCTCACCAATGGTGATCAGTACTACTGAGAGTAGATTATCCGCTTCATTTCCCAATAGAATGTCAATCGAAAGCGGAAGTGATGCGAATCTACTTGAAAGTGACAACTAAGTGAAAGAAAAGTCAATGGGCAAATTTTATGAAGGAAGGACCCAAAATTCAAAAGTTTGCGAGGCGATGCTCGTTAAAGCTCCAACAAGCATCCACCCAGTTCAAGCAGCATGAGGCATTTGAGAGATTGGCGCATAGTAAGGATGGTTTTTTCCTTCATCTAGAGGATCTGCAGGAACCAACAAGGATCAACACAACTCAGCCAACCCCACACTAGAGTTAGAGTCATTGGTGAGTTGAAACAGCATGATGGATCAAAGGTTCAACTACTCAAAAACAGCAGCGGAGAGCAGCTAGGAGTCAGGAGGCGCATTGCAGCTAGAGCAGAAGATTGAAGACTCAGCAAAGGTAAGGAGTTGCAGTGTCGGCAAAGGCTTCGACGAGGACGTCGAAGAAATAAATGGGGGAGAATGTCATGGACAAACTTCTAAACAGGATGTTTGATGTAATGCTTATGTATGTCCGTATCTTTTGGTATGTTCATGCTTTGCACAACATGTAGAGGGGCGGTCGAAGGCTTAATAATCTCATTTTAGTTGGGTTGGTAGTCGCTTTAGGCTTGTAAATAAAGGTTGTGTCATGTGGACACTTATGAGAGATTTTCGATCTGTGATGGATCATTTTGACCCTTTGTTGCGTAACTGTTCAGAGTTTGTAAAGTATGTTTGTAATTTACATTGTCTATGAAATGTTTTCGGAAATGTTTGCTTGTGGATCCCGAGTGAGACGTTTTCTCTAACCCGTTTTCTCTTTTGTGGATCCTAGGGGACCATGGGAGGTTTCGGAGAGGCTAACATTTGTGGACGGACACGCAAGGGTACCGCACGACTTAGGCAAAACTAGCTCAGTCCGTAACAATATGTCAAAAGGTTATTTCACTTATTCAAAATCAAACAATCTCGCTGCTTTGCTAGGGACTAACATAGGATTTATGACGTTAGAAGAAGTATGATTCCAGCCATTAAGCAAAAATGACAAATTGTACAATTGACCACCATGAGTGACAACTAAAGTCACCAGTGATGCCCTAAAACCAATGACATATTGAGATTATAATAATTACATCAAACTTTATATTCAAAGAAAAAAAAGTAAAGATAATCTAACATAAATCAGATTGAGAGGCTTGCTAAAAACAATCATAAAGCCAGAACTTCTAAAGCCGGATGGAAACAGAAAAAAGAAAAGAATAGTTTGATGAAATGGTGATTGTTGGCAAAAGGAATTTTGGTGTGTTGACAATTAGCACTTTGGTCAACAAAATTGTGCAAAGTAAAGGTGCTGCCTTGGTTAAAATACATTTCACTGTTATGAAAAAACAGAATGCTTCACATGCGTTTCCAGTGAGCAAGCTTGAAGTGGCTACTCCTGATAATCTACTGATTCATTCAGCAAGGGAATTACCTACTGCTTGCTGGAACAACATTTTCCATATGACAACTAAGACAATATTTATCTAAGAATCATACATAAAAACTATAGGAGATAGATTGCACCAAAAATGTTTGTCGTGGAGAAAATTCAAGGGAGATAATGTACCTTGTTTCCTGGATCACTAATCTCTAGTACACCATCGTGATAGGTTTTTCTCTTCTGCTTCAAGTGCTTTGTGTATGTAACAACCCATCTCCCTGTGCAAGTCATGTTACCGCGCAAGTGCCCTGGTCAAGTCGATTCACCTTTGTAGAATAGCCTGATTGACCTACAAAGCAAGGCAAGTAGACAGATAAGAACCACAAAGAGGGAGTAAAAGATATTGGTAAATAGGATTTGAAGAAAGAGGATTCGACTTCAAGAAGTTCCTGCATATGGCCTAACGCCAGGACATGTAGTTACCTTCGCCTTTGTTAAAGACACAAAAACCTATAGAGAACATCTCCATACTCCTGTCCTCAATAGAGAAAAAAGATTATTTCCAAAAAGAACCAAACCCTAGAACTGATTGCAGAAAATAATTCACAGTGTTCTGCTGATTACACGCCATAATACCACCATCCGTTCCTACACTCATCGTGGATTGCCGGATATCAAATCAAGAAAGCTAGGGCTAGGGCTGGTGATCGATGGAATCATCAGGGAATCTTGGATACCCACCTATTCGGGAATGCCTCGCTGATCAGAACGCGAACCCGTGCACCGCAAGGGAAGAAAGCGCGATCAACCGAATGAAGAAGAGCGAGGACAAAGAGGAACGATCGAAGTCGTTCGTCAGGTGGAAGCGAGATGAGGCATAGATTACCTGCCAACCAGGGTTCTGTCGCAGCTGATTGGGGCGATCGCGTCGTGGTAATTCGTGGACGACGATCGCCGGTCGTCGCCGGCGCCGATAGGAGGAGAGGCGTCGGTGGGAGAACCGAAGACTCGAGAGAGCTACGAGATCGCCCATCGCTCCATGGCCCGTTCTTTTGAAACTGCCGCCTACGCAGGTCTTTTTTTAATTTCGGATCATTTGCCGATACGTTAAAGAAAACTGTTACGACATCATAACGGGAACAACGTAATGTTTTTTAATTAAATTTCTAAAATTATAACTTTAATATTATATTATTATAATAGATAATATTATATTATATTATTATAATAGATTTTGATTAGGGTTGGAAGCCCATCTGAGACTACAAGTATAATGACAATAGATAGTAGTAGACTCAGCACCTAGAAAAACTATATCAGGAGGAGTATATCCAATAAAGATCTCTCGAATACTTCAATTTATAAATTTGTAAAGAAGTCGAGGGATAATATTATACACTAAAGTAGTCTTAGGGAAGTCTTTTGATAACCATTTGAATTAAATGATGAGGGATAATATTAATTAATATAGTTATCATAGCATAGAGGCTTGTGTTAATGAAGTAAGAGAGTCTAAGGTTTGCTACAGTTATCACATTGCTATACATCAGCTGCTGTATCTACATGACTAGGCAGGCGTCTAAGGTAGCATCCAATTGCATCAACCTTGAGGGTTCCATTGCCCACAAACACAGCATTGCATGGCATCATGCCGAAATCAAACATACACGGTTAAAACACCGATAAGTGACGACCACCGTATAATCTCTAGGAAGTGACACATAAGATGGTGAAAATGAGAGTATTGCTCCTTTTTGTTTCTGACATTAATACTTAGGTTCTTCTCAAGCACAACATCTCACTGGAAGAACTACTTACAAGCACAAGTTAACATGTCTCCATATCTGGGGCAGCCAAACTAACGAAGAAAAAAGTCACAATAATGGATTTGAAGATCTAGTAGTTGTACATTAAGCGGATCGATGAACAAGATGGGACGCTAGTCCACTAAGGCCCTTTGGCGAAGAGGCTTGAGGCTTCCATCTATGGATTACCACCATTTCCTGACTTTCCTCTCCTGGGTTCATGTCTGGAGTTGTGTCCTCCATAGTCGTAATCTAGTATACCCTCTACCAAAACCTTTCTTGTTTGCACCTAGCAATAGTGACAAAAAAGAAAGTGAATTGCAAAACAGGAACTCGAGTCAGAATCTGATTAAAGAAACAAGCATGAGACAACAGGTCGTGGCAAACATGGGCAAAACTAAACCATAAATTCCAACATAATTTCTGAAGGCTGTTTACATGTCCAGCATGTTTCCAATGAGCTCTAATGTCAACACTGATGATTATATGCTTGAAGATATTTAGCATAAACAAAGAAACTCATACGGAATCATGTTAAACTTTCTCATATCGACAGTTATAGCTTCAGGGCAAGGAATGTCTGCATTACAGATGGAGCAAACAAGCCATAGCAAAGAGGAGATTTGGCGGTTCATAATGTGACTGTGCCACAGATCATGAGTTCAAGATTCACAATTGAAGCAGTAAAAACATAGAAACAACAATGCCTCCGGAAGAATTATGCCAAAAAAATGCATCACACTTCTACATTTATTCATTCGTGGATACCTTGGACACCAGATCTGAGGTCTTCATTGGCTCAGTTCCATCCTCAGTGATGTCAGCCTGGCCTGCAAACACAAACAACTAGTTGGTCACTCAAAAAACAATGATATGAAGATGGTGTGACATGAAGGAAGGTGCCAACCTAAAGATGTCGCCAAGAGAAGAACTAGCAAAATATTGGTGAGGAAGGGTCGGATCCTCAGCATCATTGGTAGTGCTGCTGCTGTTCTGAGGAGGAGGATTGTGCCAGCTTTGGGAGGCCAAGGCTTCTTTTATGGTTGTGCAATGGCAGCTGGAAAAGCCTTAGAGGTGTGTGGTACGGTTCACTGTTCATGATAACTTTGCAGACTGATGATGAAATCCATATCAGCCCACCAGGTTTAAGTCAACTGCACTAACTTCAGAATTCAACATACCTATTTCCACCAAAAAGATCAGTGATATGATGGTAAAAAGAAAAAGGTCTTCTGCTTGGCTCCAACTCCACCTCTATTAACCTTGCTGATAAATATTTCTGCTTAAAGGCCCCTTCAAAGATTCATTAATAGATCAGGTCATTTCCAAGCTCCAGAAACAAAAGAACTCGGTCGCAGAAGATATTCGCCATCACGAAAAGCAGTTCTCTATCCACATTTTGTGGTGTCAACTGAAATTAGACAGACAATAGAGTTCACAAAGTAGGCTATTAATAAGACCAGTATCAAAAGCACTTCATGAAGGAGCATCAACAACACAAGTAATGTTTAGCACAACTGCAGAAGACCTTCACTTTATCTAAAAAATAGGTTTCATGTGGATTGATTGTCTTCATAAAACTTGCTCTTTTCTCTTTAATTAGAACAAATTAGTGCATCTCTAATTGTAACACAAGATTTATTAAAAACATTTTCTGAAGCATAGACTGATTCATATAAGAAACTAGTAGCTACAGTGCATCTTCCACTGATATCTTGTCGTTCAGGATACAAAGAGCTTAGCAAACAGCTGTTAGAAAGGAAAATTTATCAATTACATCACATGATATGCATGTGTATCCAAATGACAATTAAAAGTAATAAGAGATATTTTGGTTTCTGAAACTGAAGTTAGTCTAGAACAATCTGTGAAGGCCAACTTACACTGAGCCATACAAAGTGGACCAACCATTGCCGAAAAGGCCAAATGTGTGGCTGAAAAAATGTGGTGCTAAATCACTGGATGGTTCCTTCGGTGCTGCATGCTGTTTCATATTTTCTTTATATTACTTTCTGTGTGATTTCTGTATAGTGCACCTATGATGATCATAGTTCTTCAATAATTTGGATGCACAAGTTGTTTCAGCATAAGGAGAAAAAAGAAGACCACTCCCATCCACCATGACTGTTGTTTCAAGTTGATACCAAGAAATGGGTGGTGACTTTGATATTACTGGGTTGCCACATTCCAGTAGTTGACCAGTTATCTACCTCTCTTGCTTTATTGCCATGCCATAGAACAGTCAACTTCTCTGCTCTCTTAAATTTTGCACAGAAACCTGTACATTCTGGAAATGAAGAATTCGGTGATGACTCTTCTAGCTGGTACATTTGATGGGGTTTCACTTTCTTTTCCAGCACCATCTGAAACTCTCACTTGTTCAAATGATCTGAAAAGAAGACTTTATATCAGCAGATCAATTTACAAGCACAGTTCTCATTTAGGACAAGTCTGAGTGTCTGAGGAAGAACAGGAGAGATAAATACATGAATGTATAAACAGTTTCCCTACAATGCAAAGAAGCCATTAAAATAATAGACCAATTCAAGAATTTGCATAAACAATTTCCTACAGACAGGATAAGAAAAAGGGATTGAAATAAAAGAAAGAAAGGCCAGGGTAAATAATGTGCCGACCACTGAGACCAACAAGGAGCCACTACTGAAACGCCTGGGTGGATTAATCACAGGATACAAGAGAGTAGAACAAGGTTACTAGTGGTGTATCTTATTTATTATTATATTGTGATGAAGTAGAGGTATACCTATTGATTCAGTATAATAAGCACAACTAAGAACCACCACCTTAAGCTTTCAGAAAATCCCATCAAAAAGAAATGAAAATTAACAACTGCAGGAGAGGATTTGAAGTCTTATTTCATAACCAATCATCTACCGTTTACAAAGATATTTTACTAATAAATAGATGTATCTACAAAGCCTCCATATATATAAATGTATATAAAGTATAAACATATATCAAATACATGCTCCAAGATATTTCGAAGGAGAAAAAAAACAAAAACAATCAAAGAAAGTATAAAAAAAGAAAATACATTGACGAAGATACCTGTTAGAATTTTCATATGCCAACATTGGCGAAGTTTAGAAGACTTGAACATAATTTTTGTCACGACCCAGCTTGATGGGATAATTTGCCTATTAATCTCGTTAAGCCCAAACACTGGCTAAAATACATAAACTGAAGTTTATAATAGTACATTCATCACACCCTTATAGGCTAATCCTAGTCTTAGCCCACTTTCGATGTGAGAACTAATCTGGGCATTATAATCTCCCTCACTTAAGGGTTTTACGTTGTCATCAAGGTTCAGCATAGCTCAGATCAAACCTTAGCATGGTACATATAAGATATAGCCCAATGATGGCTCCACATCATGACGAGTCCTCTGACTCCATCTACGAATAGTTCTTTCCTACTCAAACCCCTCACCATGCTCCAATACCAAGTTGCCTCTAATACCAATGGTCACGACCGATGAATAACTAGTCTATTTACTTCCTTAAACCAAAGTCACTGGTCCAAAATGTTAAAGTTGAAGTTAATAATTAGTAAACTCATCAGACCAAGTCAATCTTAGTCTTAGCCTACTTCCGCTAGGAAACTAATCGAGGTGTTATAATTTTTGTACTGGACTCAACATGCATGTAAAATTATTAAAAGTGAATTTGCATTTGAGATAGCCTTTCTCCCTGAAGTTAATAATTCAGCATCAGACTTCATTTAGCATGTACCTAAATTGATACAATCAGGGATGTTATATACAAGCAGATTGTTCCATGGATTCAACATTTATAAAATGGGAAAGTGACAACATATTAGGTTACAGTTTACCTAGCAATCATTGTTTTGAGCTAGAAACTAATATTGATTACTAGCTATCAAAATTTGTGCTTTAGCAGTTCTGCTTCTACCAAGCAATCATGGCCCTGTAAGTCATTCTGCTTCTCCCTCCTGTCTGATGAATGCTTTGTGCTTCAAATGTTTGATGGAGTTCTATCACGAAGAGGGGGACCAACCAGATAGTCAAATATCTCAAAATTTCATTGTCTCATAAGCAGCAGCCCTCAAGGGGGATTTTTCAGCATCCTATATAACAGCCTCTTTGAAAGGAAACGATTGGAACGCAGAACCAACATCCTCGTAGCCTTGATCAATGAAGTACAAAGTTCCACAGGCTTTTTCAGCAACATTTAGAACATGTTGCAAGCTCATTGAGGATCTTCTGACAATTCTCGGGCGTAAAAATGTGTTTCTGTAGTGGAGCCATGAAGTAACCCAAAAATTATACCAATCGTCATACAGTAGTGCCTTCTACATGGTTGTTCGGGTCTTTCGTCAATGCATTAGCATAACATTTAGTGTAACAGTGACAGCGGTTGTGTGCTTGTCTGGGATGGACCTCCAATGGTGATCTAATTGCATAAGTTGCTGCATCTCTTTGGCCTCCAATCTGGTTTTGCTACATTTTCCTTGCCAAAAGGCATCATAAGAACGGAGTATAATATATCCAACTGTCCATGCAACCAATCCCAAGCATGTCCCAAGTAAGGTTGCTTCACAAATAACTCTCATGATATAGTCTCTCTTTCCATGCCATTTGAGAAATCCACTTGTGCAAAAACTAGTACACCGTACAATGCTTGCTTAGCAGCCAGCCAGACATCAGCACTCCACTTGGAAGAATTGATGCCCTAAACAACTTAAGTATCTATTCATTTGGTCTGGAACAATAACTTGCAGAGTCTTCCTCACATGAGTAACCCAGGATTTCTAATGTGGCTTGCCTAACATGAGGCTTCCTAGTTCAGACCACTGATCTTGAGGTAGCTCAATACCTGCAATCTTAACAATGACTTGTGATGGAGTGGACCTAGCATCAACATGAGGGATTGCAAGTGTTCACAAAGCTTTGACTTCAGTCTTGAGAGTTGTCTCTAAAGATAGCCATCTTTGAACAAGTTCATTTTTCCTGTGTTACTATTTTGCATCCAAGGCATTTTAAGAACCAAAGCAGCCAACTGACGGCCATCAACAGGTTTCTCATTGTTTACCAACTCACTAGAAAGTGACAGCAAGATAGCAGAAAGTTTTGTTCCTTCAACTGTTTGAAACTTTATTCTACATGTTTTTCAAATAGTGGCAACCACTGGCTGTGCACTAAGGAGGATCTAGGTCATTTCCACTGTCATCTTCTACTCTGAATGGAAAGACAAAAATTATAATAATTTGAAAAAAAGAATTATGTTTTGCATGCAAATGAATGTTGTAGAAGTATATTAATGGATCCAGAGACAAAAGTGGCATCATGCTGAGGAACCCTTCACGTAACAGCCTTTGCTTAAAAGTGCCAGAGGAAAAACAAAATTTCATGTTCGGTGATGAACGTATTGCATAAAACACTCCATCTAGTAAGTTCGCACATAGACAAATGAAGAATAGATCCACAAATTACACATACAGTAATGAAATTAAAGTACACTAGCCTCTTAATGTTTATATGTATAAGAACTTCTCTGATAAAGCATATTAGGATGCATACTGGATTTTCCTTCAAAACATTTGAATCATAATAAGCCCCGGTCCAAGGAACTTCAAATAGTCAATTCCACTGCTATCAAAATAGTTAATCAAATAAAATGATATCATAAACCACATAGTAACTTTTAGATAAAATGAAGAGATCCTCCACCTCAATCTGCTATCATATCCATAAATCAAGAATAGAGGCTTCCGACAGAACACGTCACCAACTGTCAGTATCAATCCTAACGTTAAGGCTGAGATCAGTCATAAGATCCGTGTAAAAGTAGGTGGATAAGCAGTTTTACAATTCACATCAATTTTTCTTAGAAGTGATCCATTGCTCCTATCGTTTCCAATCACAGACAACAATAACTTCAGATCCCAGAGAAGCATTGTCAGTAAAACCTAGAACCAAATTAATACTATCCATCAAACCAAACAAATTTCTAGCCTCATTCCTAGAATCACATGAAACGGGCTTGAAATACTCGGTAACACCAGATTTACTGATAAATACGTGGATTGATAACCCTAGCCCATGGAAGCGGCGGAGAAATTATCTATCTAGAACACGAAAACACAGAATTAGCGAAATTTCCATATCCCTCGCATCGAAATCGTGACTGGTAATCGCGAAACCCTAGAAGCCAAAGAGGGAGAGTGGGAAGTGGGAGACCGGAGGCTGCATTTGGGGTGCACTTTAACCATGTTTATATATATCGCTTTCTTCGAATATATAGCCACACTCTTCTTTTTAGGCGACTCCACCCTCTATTCTCACGGATTCGTCCGGTGTTCTGCCCGTTACCTATCGTTAATGAGTCGACTTATCACCAAAGATGGTGTGAAATTATCAACGCCGTGGTAGTATAAATGCAGATTTATTATAACAATCATGAGATTACTGTAATTAATCCCTTTTTCTTTCTCCTTTGTCGTGTAATTGCACGACATCTTCATGTACTCCTGCAAACCTACATCCGGATCCTTTGAATGGAACAAAGATGTGGGTCCCGCACTTTAGTAAAGAGGGTGCAGAGATGGGTGCCGATGAGTGGGACAAAGATATGGGTCCCGCTCTTTAGCAAAGAGGGTGCGAAGATGGGTGCGTTTTAGTGGAACAAAGATATGGGTCCCGCTCTAGAGTAAAGAGGATGAAGATATGGGTCCCGATCTGTGGTAAAGATGGTGCAGACGTCGGTGCCTTTGAGTTGAACAAAGATATGGATCCCGCTCTTTAGTTCAGAGGGTGCAGGTTGGGTGCGAACAATTTGGATTCTCGTTTTTTCCGTTCGTCGGAGGGTTTAAAGGTGATTGAGCGGGTCGGATCTTTTTTACGGGATCCGAACCCGAGCATGCCCATATATTGTCTCAAACCATACTATTTGTCTATTATAGTAATATTATGTATAAAATTATTTTAATAGTATTTATATTTAACACTTGAATCTAAATTTTGATGCCACTTGCATGTTCTGAAGTTGAGAAAGAAGGGGATCAAGTATAATGCATGGACACCAAAATATATATATATATATATATATATATATATATATATATATATATATATATATATATAAGGTTGAGAAAGAAGGGGATCAAGTATAATGCATGGATATTACTATATATATATATATATATGGAACGTGTTTTAATGCATGGACATATGGAATTTTTCTTTTTCGAATTAGGTTATTAGCTCAGTAAGCAACTCGGTAGTTTATAATATCAAGGTGCAAGGCAAAAATACATAAATTCATAGCTATCATTTTATTAAATATAAAAATTATAAAAATTATTTTATTAAAAATATATTTTATTTATAATAATAAAATAAATAGTATTTAGGAGTATATCAATGGCATATGAAATATTTATATATATCAATAGCATAAGAAACATTTAAGTATATATCAATGGCGTAAGAAATATTTAGGCATATATCAATGACGTAAAAAATATTTAGGAATATATCAATGGTATAAGAAACTTTTAGTTATATATATAAAATATACTAAATATTTAGAAGTATATCAATGACATATAAAATATTTAAGCACATATCAAGAGAACAAATAAGAAACATAAGCTCAAGTATCAGATATTGTATTCATTTCATTATTATTCAAAGAATATATAGGAATATTCCTATGAGTAATACTTTAGATAACATATCAAAAAATTATAAAATATAAAGTGATATCATAATATACTATGCTCATCAAAATAAGACTAAATGACCATTTCTAAATGAATATTAAAATAAGTCTTTTCCATTTATATTATCCTACAAATACCGAAGTAATAAATTTAGCTAGGAAGAATATGTGAAACAACAAAAACATACATATGAAATTATGAAATAATATGAGGCAATATAAACTTTTACATAATATATTCAAATATAATAAGAATTAATAATAAGAGATATAAGAGATTAAAGCAATCATATAAAGCTCCTTTGAGGGAAAAAATCTAGATGAATTTAAATTCAAAAAGATGAAATAAAAATATAAAATTGATAAAAAAAAAATCTATTTTGACAGAATCTATAAGGCACATTTCATAAATTATTTGAATAATCAATTATACTCTAATTTACTCATAAAGGATATTATTTAAAAGATATCAGTCTACCTTTAAATGAATTATGTTTTATAAAAACTAAAGTTTTCAACTACAAGTTACAAGTAATTTAGTACCAAAAGATAAGAATTATTATCTCTATTTTATAGAATTTATAGGGTCAAATAAAATAAATGTTTGGGTAAGTAATTGAACTCTAAATCCTTTAAGCAAGGTATAAAAAGAAAGATATATGAGTTTAGTTTGAGAATTAAGTCTTATCCAATTCAAAATTTAATATAAAAAGTTATAGCGAAAATAAGATAGGACGGCCAGAATCTCAAAAAATTTTAAATTCATAATTTTAGAGCTCAAAGAGGTTAATATCATTTGCAAAGATAAAATCCTTCAAAGTACTCATAATTAAATAAAATTAGAGATTAAAATTAATATAGAAATATATTAGAACACTTGTGTTAGAAGGACTTGATCCCAAATAAAAGAGATTGATAAAAAAAAAAAAAAGGTTTAACAAGAAAGAATAATTGGTCCAATCCGAACAATTTTACAATACCAAAAGAATTCCCAAGAAATGATTTAATAGTCACTGATAGGGTAGTTTTGTTGTTTTGAGTGTGGCAAATACTCTTAATATTTAGAGTTTCATTATATTTATATTTATGAAACTCTATATATTTATGAGTGCAAATTCCAAAAAGAAAAATCAACTTTTGAGCTTTTCTTTGGGAATGTCTCATATTTCTAAAAAAAATTAATAATATTTTTTTACATAATACCTATAATAATCTTGATTTGATAGTTACTCACTTATCCTTTTTTTACTTTCTTTTTTTATATGGATCGATCCAGAGTATGCTGGTCTAGTTATAATATTTTTACATTGTATTAGTGTGAACATTATAACATAGTGATTTTTATTATGCTATAATATTTTTATATTATGTTATAGTATTTTCAATGATAAAAAATATTATAACATAGTAAAAAATATTATATTATAATATTTTTATTACATTATAGTTTTTCTATATTACAACAATATTTATAATTGGACCGTTCCATTAGAAATCGGAGGGAGAAGATAGGGTGTGCTATGAAAAAAAAAAAAAAACTCAGGAAAATTTGAAAAGGATTTTACTATTTGCAATCCTTTTTATTATTTACGACGGAGAACTTTGAATATTCTTAAGCTATCCCTTTATAAATAGATATATATACTCTCAATTTATAACTTAATTCTAATAAAACTTTTTCACTCTTTATCTATAATCATTTTCTTTTTACTTTTTCTCCTTTTTCTTCTTCTACTCCTCCTCTTAATCATCGAAGGTCATATAAAATGATGAAAAAATGATAGATGATGAAATGAAACAATCTAAAGATAAAAGAGGAAGAGTTAAAAAATTATTTTTGATATTTATTATAATAATTCAATATTTTTAGGATTATATATATTATGTAATAGTTTAAAAGATATATTCTGAGTCAATTATATTAACTTAGAAGATATCATATTCTGAGATGATAATAATTGGCAACAATAATGATGGGGGATAAGTTATGAGCAATGGAGAGAATCAACAGCAGTTGGGTGCACATGTATGGGAGAAAAAAAAAAGAGTGAAAGAAGAATTAGAGGGGTTATAAATAGTAAAATATTATTTTATTAATTTATTTAGGGGATTATAAATACTAAAGAGTTATGAATAGTAAAAAAGAGACTCTAAATAGTAAATTCATTTTGAAAATAAAGGAAACTTTCAGAAAGAAAACCTAAAAAGATGATTTTTTTAATTCAACCTAATTATAATTCAACCTAAAAAGATGATTTTTTTTTCCTCATGATCCAACATTCTAATCAACGATCAGTGACTTTACATTTGACTAAATCACTAGTTGACTTGGCTTTGTTAACCTTCTGCTAACCATTAGTTCATATAGTAGACGAATATTGAATGATTCAATTTTGTTTATTTTTATAGTGTGCTTAAGAAAATATATATTATAATAAAGCAAGATTTGATTTAGTCGAGATGTGGACTTTTGTAGATAAATATTTATTTCAACTTTTTTTTGATGAATTGATGTTTTTTTATTAGATCCACTTGAGGTGTACGAGTGGTTATAGTTATTATATTTGATCAATCAAAACTGTTATGTAAAATAGGAGAATATCTTAAAGAAAAATAATTATATTTTTAATTAAAAAATAGAATATTTAACAAAAAGTTATATACTAATTTTATCATAATAAACAAATATCGGATATTATCTTTGTAATGATCAGGACTAGTCCCTCAATTATCTCATGTGGGGTATTTATTTATAATATTTTTTATGCATTAATTAGTCATGACATTACATATTCCTTTCGTATTACTAACGCATACGGAGAAACTAGATAAATCATCTAAAGCACTAGACGTTTACTAAATGTATTCATATTAGGGATTAGAGTATTATTCAATTTAGATTATCGAATTAGATGTAGATATGATAATATTGAACATACAAGACTTTAATGTTATATTGGATTTCGACGGATTGTCTAAGTATTATATTTTTATTGATTAAAATAAGAAGATAGTAGTACATCAATCTCTAGTGTTAGTAGAGTTTATTTTTAAGGATGGATTCCGAAGAAGATCTCTTTTATCTTGACAATGAAAGCATGGATATTCTTTTAAGGGTAGATGTATAAGATACTAACAAATGTGATTGATACTAAGGTGGATTTGAAAGTTAAGTTAAAGTATCAGTTGTAAGCAAATTCCTTCAAGCATTTCTAGAGAACCTCCCTATACTATCACTAGATCGGAAGATTGAATTTATTATAGACTTCATGCTCAGTATTGAACTAAGTTAAGGTGTTTCCAAAACACCTTATATAATGGCTCCAGGAAGTTAAAGATGCAATTGTAAATGCTCACTTGTCATCATGGGAGTATCGGTCCTATTTGTAAAAACAGAAAGATGGAATGGTTTGATTGTGCATAAGACGACTATTAAGAATAAATATCCACTCCTCAGAATTAATAACTTATGATCAATTATATGATGTATCATTATTTTTCAAAATTGATTTGAGAGTTATGTATTATCAACTAAAAATCAAGAAGGATGACATTCCCAAAACTTACTCCAAGATCAAATATGAACACTTTAAATTTTTAATTCTGTCATTTGGTCTAACAAATACTCCAACTATCTTTTTGAACTTAATAAATAATGTATTCGAGAAGTATCTAAATAAATTTATGATAGTTATTATTAATAATATTTTGATATACTCACACTGTAAGGAGAAACTTACAAAATATTTAAAAATAACCTTGAGTATTTTGAAGGAAAAATAATAATATATAAAGTTTAAGAAGTATGAATTTTAGCTAGATAAAATAACATTTCTTTGGCACAAAGGAAGGGACCTCAAGATCCAACTAAGGTGAAAGCAGTTAGAAACGAGCCTAGGCCAACTACTATAACTAAAGTTAGGAATTTTCTTGGGATGACAGGTTACTATAGACATTTTTTTTGTGGAATGATTTTCCAAAATAGTATCACCTCTCACCCAATTAACAAAAATTAAATTAAATTTCAATGGAGTGATGCTTATGAAAATAGTTTTTAAGAACGAAAAATGATATTAATTTCAGTTCCAATTCTTATTGTATCATCTAGATCAAAAGAATTCATGATATATAATAATGCATCCATAAATAGTCTATGATGTGTTTCAATATAGAATGATAGAATTAAAGTTTATGCATGAAGACAATTAAAAAATTATGAGAATAACTATCCAACCCATGATTTAGAATTGATAATGATAGTATTTACCCTAAAAATTTGATGATATCATTTTCATAGAAAAAATGTGAAATATATATTGATCATAAGTGTTTGAGATATTTCTTTACTTAAAAAATGCTGAATATGGATAGAGGAGATGATCGAAGTTAGTAAAAGATTATAATTGTGTGATTAATTATCATCCTAGGAAAATGAGTATAATTGCTGATGCATTGAGTAAAAAGTTAGTTGATTTAATTACTTTATCAAAAGTTTAATGAAGAGAGATATCATCCAATTTATTTAAAAATATCAAGCTTATCAACATATATTTTAAATCTATTGTAAATATCAAGGTCTGTCGTATCGTACCGTACAGACGTTTCGACCCAGGCTCGGTACCGGTACGGTACGATATACCGCTCGGTACACCCAGGTGTACCGAGCGATACACTCAGGTGTACCGAGCATTGCTACAATGCTACAGTGCACTGTTACAGTACGGACCGATATAGGGCGGTCCGCATATCACTGGCCTGTCGGACCGGTACGTACCGCCCGTACTGGACGGTACGATTCGGTACGACAGACCTTGATAAATACCCCAATGAAAATGGAAAGATGGTAGCATGAATTTTGTCATGGGTTTGTCTAAGTCTAACAAAGGACATAATCAAATTTGGACCATTATTAATAGATAGACCAAGACAACTCACTTTCTACCTATACGTGCTAACTATTCCAAGGATCAATATACTCAATTAAATATCTAGGAGATAATTAGACTTCAAGGGGTACTCACATCCTTTATGTCGGATAGAAACTTCATATTCATATTAAGATTTTCAAGAAATTTTTGTAAGACACTAGGGATAAAATTAGCTTTTAATACTGCTTTTTATCCTCAAACAAATGGCCAGTTTGAAAGAATCATTTAGATATTAGATGATATGATAAGAGTTTATGCCATGAACTTTAAGGGATTATTAAGTAAATATTTATTTTTGATAGAGTTTGCCTACAATAATAGTTACTAAACAACTATTGGGATAGTATATATGGTCAAAAGTGGATATCACCTATTTATGAGTTAAGTGAACGAAAATATTTAGGGCCAAATTTGATAAGAAAAATAAAAAGCAAAAATATTATGCTAATAAAAGGAGAAAATATTTAAAATTTAAAATAGATAATAAATTATTCTTAAATGTGACACAAATTAAAGGAGTTATGAGATTTGGGAAGAAAGATAATCTAAATCTTCGATATATAAGATCATATAAAATTATTGATAAAATTGATGATGTGATTTATAAAGTAACCTTATCTATTTCAGTAGTAAAGGTGCATAATGTATTCCATGTATCAATATTGAAATAGTATATTTTAAATCTTTCTTATATCCTAGAAGAATAACCAATAAAATAGGATGAAAATTTGACATACGAGAAATAGATTGTATAAATTCTTAATAGAAAGGAGAAAACATTTCATAATAAGAAATTACTTTAGTTAAAGTGTTATAGGAATCACCCGAAGCAACTTGAAAAAGAGAATAAGGGGTGTGAGAGAAATATCAAGAACTATTTATGTAAAAAATTTTGAAAATGAATTTTTTTATTAGGAGGAGAGAATTTTTGCACTCAAGTCTCATGCACATTAAATTATAACTAATATGCCAATAGAAAAAAATAATATTTATATATTATTTTACTTAGTGATATGATTTATGATGTCAATGCTTCATAAATATGATAAATAGCATATTCATGTTTTCAACTTCTAAAATTAAAGTGTAAGCTTTTCAAATATATTATTCTCAATATTCTAAAAAATATTGGTTGAGCACGTATAAATGTTTACTTTAAGTATATTTTAGAATGAAAAGTATACTCCTTTAGCATTACAAGCTTAAACGTGTTAGTAGATTTGAGTATAAAGTTATATTATGTTAATAAACATGAATATAGTGACTAAAAGTGGTAACTAAATTATAATAGACCTTAAGTGAATCTCAAGATTTGAATTAGTTTAAACATAATTAAAGTAAAAAAATTTAAGCTCTAAGTATCATGTATATGGAAGATAATAAATTACTTAGACATGGATGGAGTAATAAAAAATTAAATAAAAATATAAATTAAAGATAAGTGATATTAAAAATATTAAAATACATAAATGAGATTGAGATATAAGTTTAGATAAAAAAAATATCATCTTAATCAAATCAAATTAGACTCAATTAAAGTTGCTAAAATCTTATAATTATATTAATAAAAGAAGAATTTTTTTTTGAAATAAGGTCTAGGATTAAACCATAGACCTCATAATAACCTCTTAAACACTATCTTGTAAGCATAAAAACTATAATATGTTATATTAAATATAAAAATAATCTTTATGCCATAATTAAAATTAAATACTTAGATCTAGTTTAACGATGCCTTTGATGTCATCTGTTCAGATATCTCTATTTGATATGCAAGACACAATCTTTAATCCAAGATAGTTGTCGATCTCCAAAGTGGAACTAGATCCTTTCTCCTCTCTTCCTTTCATCTATTCAGATATCTCTATTTGATCTACAAGACACCATCTTTAATCCAAGATAGCTATCAATCTCCAAAGTGGACTTCTATTTTATTGGCTAAAATATTACATAATCTAATTAGTTATATTATATTTCTTATCTAACTATAAAGGGCCACAAAATCTAATATTCTCCCACTTGCCCATTAATTAATAAGATATAAAAAAGATATTTAAAATCAAAATAAATAAAATAAAATTTGTTTGAAAAATAATTTTACCTAATTGGATTTTAAAGAATTTTGAAAAATATTTTATACATGGTCATTAACTTTAAAATAAGCCAATAAGTCTAATAAATATAATAATACTATATTAAGTCCAATCATCAATGCAAGTTATAGCGGTTGTATTTCATTAATGTCATACTCCCTTCTATGTACCACAATATTGTTAGTTTTTCATAATATAGTCCATAATGACCCCTGTAATTTGTCTTGTCAAAATAATTCAGTCATTACATTTAACCATAATATGCATAAACATAAATATAAATAGGATAGTAGAAATAAATAACATTAATTAAGCAAGAAGAATATCAATAATAGCATTCACATAAACATGCATCACCATATCTTTTATCACTTGCTCACAAGTCTTTTTTAAATATTTTACACTATAAGGCTTTTGTTAATGGATCAGCAATCATCATAGTGATGCTCAGGTTCTCAATTGACACTTGTTGTTTCTAGACTCTTTCTCTAACCACCAAGTACTTTGTCTCAATGTGTTTGGAACCACTAGAGTACTTATCATTCTTAAAGAAGAAAACTACTACGGTGTTATCATAAAATATCTTCAATGGCTTGGTAATTTAGTCGACCACACCAAGTCCTGAGATGAAATTTCACAACCATAAATCTTGATTTATAGCCTCAAAGCATGCCATAAATTCAACTTTCATTATTGATGATGCAATAAGCGATTGCTTTACACTCTACTAAGAAATTGTCCCACCAGCTAATAAGAATACAAATCCTGAAGTTGACTTCCTACTATCAAGGTAATTTACAAAATCAGCATCTGAATATCCTATCACTTCAAGCTGATCTGATCTCTTATATGTGAGCATATAATCTTTTGTTCCTTATAGATATCTCATTACTTTCTTTGCAGCTTTCCAATTTTCCATTCCTGGGTTGCTTTCGTATCTTCCCAGCATTGTAATTGCAAAACTGATATCTGGTATTGTATAGGTTTGAGCATATAATAGACTTCCAACTGCGCACTCATAAGGAATATTCTTCATTTGATTTTTTTCTAAGTCATTTTTTGGGCACTGGTTTTGATTGAATTTTTCACCTCTAGTAATAGGTATATCATTAGTTGAGCAAAGCTACATATTAAATCTCTCCAATATATGATTAATATATCATTTCTGAGACAATCCTAATAATCCTTGAGATCTATCTCTGAATATCTCAATGTCAATAACATAAGCTACCTTATTCATATCAACCATCTTAAAGTTCTTGTTGAGAAATATCTTGGTTTCGTACAATAAACCAAGATCACTACTGGCAAGTAAAATATCATCCACAAATAAGACCAATATAATAAACTTACTCCCACTTATCTTCAAATATATACACTCATCAATAGTATTTTCCTTAAATCCAAAGAAAGTAATGGTATTATGAAACTTTATATACCATTGTCTAGAAGCTTGTTTAAGGATATAGATGGATTTCTTAAGTTTACAAACCCAGCCTTCTTTTTCCTTTCTTGTGAATCCTTTACGTTATTCCATATAGATTTTCTCATCTAGATCCCCATTCAGAAATATTGTTTTCACATCCATCTGATGTAACTCAAGATCATAATGAGCTACTAATGCCATGACGATTCTTAATGAGTCCTTTTTAGAAACTAGAGAAAAAGTCTCATTATAGTCAATGTCTTCTTTTTGAAAAAAACCTTTGGCCACAAGTTTGGCTTTATATCATTCAATATTACCCATTGAGTCATATTTTTGTCTTAAAGACTCATTTAGAACAAATTCTTTTATAATTATTGGGCAATTCAACGAGATTCTAGATACTATTCTGGACTATTGATTTTAACTCTTCTTTCATTGTATCATACCATTTTTTAGAATTATTACTTTCTATGGCTTGTGAAAACGATAAGGGGTCTCTTTTTATTCATCTATCATAATTTGATTCTTGTAGATATACCACATAATCATCAGAAATAGCATGTTTCCTTTTTTTTGAGATTTTTTCAAAGCTACCAATTGTGATTGTTCCACAAGATCATTAGTAGTGACATCAATATCATATGAGAGTTCTTCGATGTTAGTTTGTTGTTCACCCTCATCAATACTCTTATTGATTTGAGAAACAATAATTTCTTGAATAGGAGATGATATGGGAGAATTAACCTGAATCTCCTCAATATCAAAATTGATCCTCTAAGATTTTTCACTCTCACTAATTTTGTCATTTTCTAGGAATTTTGTATTACTAGATTCTACTATCCTCATATTATGATTAGGGCAATAAAATTTGTATCCCTTGGATTTTTCTGGATAACCAATAAAATATCCTGAAATAGTTCTTGGATCCAACTTCTTTTCATGTGGATTGAATACTCTTATCTCTGCACAACATCCTCAAATATGTAAATGTCTTAGACTTGGCTTCCTACTATCCATAACTCAAATAGAGTTAATAGAACTGACTTACTAGGAACCCTGTTTAAGATAAACATAGTTGTCCTAAGAGCTTATCCCCACATCAACTTAGGTATAGAGGAATAACTTATCATGCTCCTAATCATATCCATAAGAGTACGATTTCGTCTTTCAGCAACACCGTTCTATTGTGGCACACCTGGTAATGCATATTGAGCACAAATATCCCATTGTTCTAGGAATATAGCAAAAGGACCAATATTCTAACCAGATCCATCATATCTGTCATAAAATTCACCACCCCTGTTAGATCTGACAATTTTAACTTTTCTATCTAATTGTCTCTCGATCTCATTTATGTATACTTCAAGAGTATCAACGACTTGAGACTTTTCATGTATTAGATAAATATAGTCATATCTAGATAAGTCATCTATAAATATGATGAAATATTTTTCTCCACTAAAACAATGAATATGGAGTGGTCCGTAGATATTAATATGAATAATCTCAAAGAGTTCTTTACTTCTTGTGGTATTTTTCTTTATATGTTTAGTTTGTTTTCCCTTAATGTAATCTATACAAACATCAAAATCAGTGAAGTCTAAATGGTCCAAAATATTATCCTTCACTAATCTTTCAATTCTTTCCTTGAAGATATGTCCCAATCATCTATGTCACAATATAGAATATCTTTCATTATTGAAACTATGTTTTAATCCAACACTTGATTGTAGGGTCATTAATGTCTTGGCAAACTTAAGATCCAAATTAATTTTGTACAAACCATCACACAGAATTCTAGAACCAACTTTTATTGAATCATAAAATATACTAAGTTTACCACTACTAAAAGAAATATAATATCCTAACTCATAAATTCTAGATAGAGAAATTAAATTTCTAGAAATAGTAGGAACATAACATGAGTCAACAAGATCCATCAGGTGACCCATCTCTAAGCGTAGACGATAATTTCCTACTGATATCACTTTCGTTTTAAGATGATTTTCCATAATGATGAATCTTTCATATTCTTTTGGTTTCCGAATTGAAAGAAATTCTTGCATGTTATTTGGAATATAAGTTGAAGCACCAAAATCAATCCACTAAGTATTAGAAGGTACTTCTATAATGTTTGATTCGAAACATATAAAGGTCGAGTTAATACCTTTATTTTCGAACCAAGTCTTGTATTTAATGCAGTCCTTCTTCACATGTCCTTTCTTGCCACAAAAGAAGCACTTTACAGTAAAGACTTTCTTTTCATTAGTCTATTTAATATTTCTAAACCCGATAAATTTTTTTGATGGATAATGCTTCAATTTTCTTTTCTTATTACCAGCTCCTTGAGTAGTAGTCATGATATTATATGAACTTTCTTGCATTAATATCAATTCTTCTTAAACACACATGCTAGTTAACTCATTCAAGTCTCACTTATTCTTATTTGTATTGTAGTAAATCTTGAATGGGCCAAATTGAGAAGGAAAAGAATTGAGAATAAACTGTACAAGGAAAGACTCATCAACATTCATGCTTAATGTTTTAAGTTTTACAATTTTGTCAGCTATATTGAGGATGTGATCTTGAATTCCTCGAGTGTCATCATACTGAGTCGTAGTCAATTCTTTCATTAATATACCAGCGAATGACTTATCAACAGATTTAAATCCGTCTTTAATAACCTTTAAATATTCCTTTACGCTATTTACAATCGGTAATGAAGTCTTTATATTATTTGTAATTGTCATTCTTATGAACATTAAACTAAGCATATCAGATCTTTCCCAAGCCTTCATTTCATTAACTTGTTCTACAGTACTTTCATTAGTCATGTTTACAGGCTTTTCAACAAGCAATATTAAATCAAGGTCTAATACACCTAGTGTAAATTTCACATACTCTAACCATTCTGAATAATTTGATCCAGAGAGTACAAGGACACTAGAAGCATAAGAATGTATAGGCGGAAGTACCACTGCAAAAATATAGAATAACATTAATTATTTGAGTTTGTCAAAAATTGATGAACTATTGATATTATCTATATTACACCTTTATGTGAAATATTGACATATCTAGTGTTCACTCAAGAACATTTATGTAGGACTGATACCATCCTTGTGGAATAGTGTTGTTACCTTTGGGTATACAACCCTAAACTACAAGGATATCCGAAACAATATCATCCTACTCTATCACATAATTATTTGAATTAGATTCTCCTTTGGGATTATCTAAATCTCCTAATTATATATGTCATTGTGAATATTATTTTCTTAATAACTAATTCCTTAATATTATTTTATAAGTCATTAGTCTAGGTCACTTTGGTGGCAACAAGACCAATACAATAATATAAAATTTAAAATATCCTATAAATGACAAAACTTTTATTGTAATTCATATCACAAAAGTATATCATTCGAGGCCACTTTGGTAGCTATAAGTCAGATAAAACTTAAAGAGATAAATTACAAATAATATTCATCAAATTTCTTTAATTTACGCTAAGTAGTTCGATAATAGAATAACAACCATAATAATTATTGAACATTAATACTAAGCAGTTCAATAATAAAATAATAACCATAATAATTATTAAATATTAATACTAAATAGTTCAATAATAGAATAATAACCATAATAATTATTGAACCTAAATCAGTAAAAAAAAACTCATATAATAATCATGATAATATATAAATCATGCCTTCATGTGAAAGGTAAACATTATTTCATAATTTCAAATATATACATGTGAATAAGTAAATAAAATTCTAAGAACAATAATTAGATTTTGATTTTATTTACCACATGTATAATCAATAATTCATATGAGAAAACTATAAAACTAAACCATAATTTGTAGTTTTTTTAATAAAGATTAATTCCAATCAAATAGTCAAAATATAATCATGATTAAATTTAATCATAATTATAATGAATCATATTTATAAATTTTACAATTGAGAATATAAATTAAAATTCTCAATTTTATAATGATAAAACTGTAAATATTTGATAGGATATAAATAAAAAATATGTGATTTATGAAAGGTAAAACTATAATTTGATAGAAATTAGACCCGAGGGTAAAACTATAAATATATTGATAGAACATAAATTGAAATTACGAAATTTACAAGGGGCAGAACTATAATTTTACAAAACCCTAGCCTTGAGGACAAAATCATAATTATTCCAAAAACCCTAATTTGCCTTACCGCCATCGCCTGCACGTGCAGTGCTACCGCTGCTCGTACGCGGTCACTGCGGCCTTTCCTGCCTGCGGACAACGGGCATGGTTGGCCAACTACGGTCGTTGTCGTTGCGGGGCTGCCTTTGCCCATGCGCGGTCGCTGCCACTGCGGCAGTTCCTACTCGCGCGTGGCTGCTGCCAGCGCGCGACCGCCGCCTATGCATGGCCTACCCACACGTAGCCACCGCTTGGGTTGTTTGCCTGCGTGCGACTGATCGTCGCATAGACGGGTTCTGGCCGTGTGCGATCGACCGTCGCATGGGCACTATGATGCCCGCGTACGGCTGCTGCCTGTTGCGCTATGGCAAGCACATTGCCCAGCGCAGCTTTACTATCAACAGATCCACAACAAGGTCGATCATTGGAGAAAAAGGGATCAATCATGCATCATAAACAAAATAATAGATCTAATATATTTGATCTCAAAAACCTAGGTTCTAATACCAATTGTAAATATAAAAATTATAATATGCTATATTAAATGCGGAAATAATCTTTATGCTATGATTGAAATCAAATATTTAGATCTAGTTTAATAATGCATACCTTTCATCTTTAATCCAAGATCGTTGTCAATAGGAACTAGATCCTTTCTCCTCTCTTCCTTTCACACCTAGATTGATAGTTTAGGGAGAGAGTTGAGGGAGATGAGGAGTAGTCCCTCAACTATGTTCGCTGTGAGACATGCGTATGTGCGTGTCGGTCCTTAGAGGTCCTGTCTATTTATAGGCGAGAGCAGAGAGTCTATTATAAGATATTAGGAGATTTACTTCCATCAAGATTATCTCCTAAGGAATCCTATTTTAAGTGAACTTCTATTCTATTAGCTAAAATATTTCAATAGAATTCAATTAATTATATTATATATCTTATTCAATTATAAAGGGCCACAAAATCTAACACCTCTACCTTATTTTGGCCTCAGCTTCTTTACAAACAAGATAACTAACCTTTTCTTTTCTTCTTTGGTCATTCTCTTAGTTTTTTTTTCATGCAAGCTAGGAAACCCTAACTCAAAGTTTGAGGTAAGAAAAACTCAAACTTTCTCTTTCAATACCTAGGATTTTGGTCTTATAGTTTATAGACTAATGTTTTTTACTTTTGAGTAATCTAGACTTTAAATTAATATTTAAGTTTTTACTATATTTTGTATAATTCTCTTATGGTTATAAGACCTTTAGTATAATCTTAATCTAAAATCAATAAATAGAATCATGAGTGTCCCCATCTAAGACACTTAAAATCTTTTATTTTCTAAGACTAGGTTCTATTCGAGCTGAATTGACCCTTTTAAGGATATGATTAGGCTTTATGCTAGTTACAGGTGCTTTGTAAGCTAATCATATGAGTGATAGCTCGTGTGATACATTGCTTAATCTCTTTTAGTTAATATTAATAATGATATTTTTTTACTTTATATTATGTGATGAATATATATTATGATGTACTTGGATCTATGTAATGGGAATTGGATTATGATAAGATCATGATAATAAAGTCAATCCGCCTTTAAATACAAATCATAAATATTCCTAATTATAGGTTACTCGAGAAGGACATCGAGGTAATTAGATAGATCGATGTACTATATACTTATCTATATGATAGAGATAGCTGGTCTCATAGTTGCTTATGTGGGGACACTAGGGATATAGTGCATGTGCTGATTGGAGAATGAATTCACTAAATGATCTGCTTACAAAATGCTAGATGGTAAAAGATACCCCAGACAGCAATTTTGTAATCCCAATCGTATATATGGTCTTTAGACTTAAGACACCAAGGATACTTTATTTGAGTACTTTATTATTTAATATCAGACTTACAAGTATGAAAGTTTCATATCTAATACATTAATCATTAGAAATAACAACCAATCTTACGAAGGTAATTGTGTGTTAATAAAGGATCATCCACTCTTAGTATTATGAGAGAAATATCATATATACTCTCATTTAGGCAAATCCCTAGCTAGCGTCATTCAGATTGAGAGAAAATGAGTTCTCTAAGAGAATTCGATAAGAGTGAGATTCGAATTGATTCCATATGGGCCTGATAGTAGATAAGTCTGGTATACAGTCTTTGGGATATTAGATAGATGAGAGCTTATAGATAAATGGTAACTAAGAGCATATATGTCCAATAGATTATATCTCTTTTACTGTTTGCGGACTATGGCATAGTGGCCTAGTATATCGATAATCGATAAATTAAGTGAATTATTATGGAGATAATAATTCACTAAGTTAAAAAAAATTCTAATAAGTGCAACTTACAACCAATTCGATATTTAACCTAGAGGGTCACACACCTATGGTGGATAACGCAATGAATAAAGGATTAGTTATAAGATTTCCACTAAGCCCCTGTTTTAATGGATTCATTGGGTGAGACCCAATAAAGCTTAGAGTGGTTATTAGATAAGGATCTAATATCCATTATGCTAGTCGTTATTAGATGAGGATTCAATATCCATTAATGAAGATCCATTAGGGTTAGCAGTAGGCGCTCTCTGTAAATAAGAATTGGGACTTAATGAGTCATAGGCTTGACTCTATAGTCATCGGCCTCATATCTCTTCCTCTTTATCTTTCTCTCAACCATGAGCTTTTTCCTGATATGAGAGGATAGCAAGAGGGTTGGCTTCTCTCTTGGCTACTGTTGCGTGGTGGTGCGCGATCACTATGAGAGAACCCGCTATGCGGGGAGGTGTGTCGTCGCTATATCCGCTTTATGGATTACCGCTAGAGAAGAGTTCACGAGAGCTCTTTCGTCCAATAGACCAAGATATGTGATTTAGGGGATATACGATCTTCCCTAGGTAAGAACGTTTTAATTTATTGATACGAATTTATCGTTTCGAGTTTTATACTCTCGATTGTCGTGTTATGTTATTGGGTAAGAATTATTTCGACGCAAAATTTTATCTCTTCCTTTTGCATTTTGTTATGTTTGCTTAAAAAAGTCATGTGATGAGATGTTTATTGTTAAATGTCATATGTCAATAATTTTAAAATATTATATATATGACAAGATAAATATTTACTTAAATAAAATTATAAAGATTTATACTTATTAAATAATTATTAACTATAGACCTTATTTTGTAAGTAAAAATATTAGTACCTCGCTCAATTGATTTACCATGATAAAATTCAATTTCAATTTTTAAAATCTAGAACAAGAATCTACTTCATTGATCCCAAACAGGCTAAAAATAAATAAAACACAAATGAGTTGACGATTTAACGTTAGCCCTTCAAACTCAAGATTTAATAACATGAGTTTGAAACCTTAAGAAATCTTTTTATTTTTGTTTTTTTAATCAATAGAAACCAATAACCAAAATCAAAACTGAAATCGATGATTTGATAACCGGAACTGAGATCAGTCAGAATCAAATCGATTCCGATTTTATTTGAAGTGGAATCGGAACGGTCAACTACAGGACTATTCCGATGTATATCTTGTTGTAATGGATGGATCCCAGCCGTCGGTTATGCGTTAATGAATCAACTTAATCTATTGAAATTGAAATTGATGGTTACGATAGGATGAACCCTTTTGATGGTACCCTTCGTGCAATTCCTACGTACGTGCATGCATTCGCATTCATCAGAACATCCGATCGAAGATGTATCTCACACACACTCTCTCTCTTCCATCGTAACATAATTAAACAAATAGTCTTATTACTATTATTAATATTTTCAGAAAAATAATAATAATAATCGCTGATGTGATACTACCTCGAGCTTCACCTAATAATTACTGGCAACCACAAGGTTAGATGGGACCTACGAGTCCCAAATGGGGCCGAACGCAGGTATTCCAGCTTTGTTGCATGCCCTGATGACGTCCCTGCTGCCTTGAGGATTGCTCGTCACCACCACCACCTCCGCCTCCCAATCCCTCGCCGCCTCCACCGCCACTTGCGCCACGTTCGGCCGCCCCAACACCGCCGTGTCGTGCACCACCACCTTCTCCTTCGGCTGCCGGCTCAGCATCTCCTTGATCTCCCTCCCGAAGTTTTGCTCCACCCCTTTGGTCACCCACACCAGGCGGACCTCCGCCGCTGTGGGCTGCAAAATGAAGGAAAGGAAGACGCAGATGCCGGAGCCAGTGGCCACCAGTACCACCCGGTTGTACATGTTCACGAGGTACGGCAGGCCGGCGAAGTGCACCCCTCGTACCCACAGGTGGGTCGGCGGGTCCGAGACGAGCCCTCTGGTGAAGTCGCCCACCGCGCCGGCGAGCATCATGTGGCCGTCCTTGCCGTCTGATATGATCCCGAAAGCGTGCCAATCCGACAAGGCCGACCTGCTGATCCGCCCCAGGAGACCGGCTTCGACCCCGTCGGCGAACTTTATGATGGAGGCGTGACTGGACGGCGCGGTCACTGTGACTGGAACTCGTGATACCGTGACCCAGGGGAGGATGATGAAGAAGGTGATGGTCGAGGTGAACCAGAACTCCTGCTGCTCGATGAGCTTAGAGCCTTTGAGGTTGTCGTAAGATTTTGTGGCCGGATCATAGCCGACGGTGAGGACGACGAACGCCCAGAGAAGGGCGAGCGCCGTCCATCCGGCGAACCGATGCGTCCGCTCGAAGAGGTTGTGGTGGAGGTGTCGGACGAGCGGGAACGCGGCCATGCAAGAGAGGCAGAGTAAGGCGAGGATCGCGGAGGCGACGGCGACGATCTCGTTGGACGTGTCCTTCCGGGACTGGAGCGTGAGCACGAGAGCGTAGATGAGCCAGGCGACGGAGGAGACGCCGCAGCTGCTGTGGATTCCGCCGAGGGACTGGAGGAAGGATGTGGCGGCGGTCTTGACGAACAGGGGCACCCAAGGCCGCCCGAGCGCCTTAACGGCGAGCCAGAACACGACGCGAAGGAAGGCTTCGCTGCGGCAAAGCGTCAGGGCCAAGATGTTGCCCATGGAGAAGAGAGCCGCTCTCTTCTTGGCGTAGGGGAAGTGGCCAGTGACGGCAAGGACGAGCGCGACCACGTTGACGGTGAAGCAGACGGCGAACAGCCGCTTGTACACAGTGAACAAGCCCTGATCCAGCAGTATGACCGACAGGCGGGACGACTCGCCGCTCTTCCGCCTCACCGAAGGGCTTCTCGTGGCCGCAGGCTGGGGGACTTGTTCTCCGGACGCCTGCTGCTTCTCGACATCGTCGTCCTCGTCCTCAAGGTCACAGAAGTGGCTACTGGAACGGCTCGTGGACTTCTGCAAGTCCGAGGCGAAGGGCTGGACCTTGAAGGAGCTCAGCGAGACCTCGCGCTCGCAGGAGTTGTCGCCTGCCGCCAGAACTCGGACGTCGAAGAGGACGCTTTGTGGGTGGTTGATCTCGAAAGAGACCCCTCGGCAGCTGTAGAAGCGCTGCAGATTGGTTGGCTCCGCCATGGCTCCACTCAGGAAAGGAGTGGAAGGTGCAGTTACAATAAATAGGAGTCCCTCTACCGCTTGCAATCGTCGATTACATGGTAAGGCGAGAGATGTGCCGCAGAGAGAATAGTTGACGAGGACAATCCAAGATTGAACGTTTCGAATACGGCACTAGTGGAATTTAGCTTTTTCTTTTTTGGTACAACAAAATTTCTTGCGCACTTTAACGAGCTAATATTTGCGTCACACACGGGTCTCATCTGGTAGGAAATTTAAGACTTGTATTACTATAAATGGAAAATATTATTAGAATTCAAGCTCTGAATCAACGCGGGCAGAATCTATGGTAGATCCATTAAAAATCCTGATTTAATGATGTAAAGATCGGAACCGAGCTCGTATAGATATGATGTAAAACCTAATTTAATCGTGGTATTTTGTATCTATTGATGCATCTTCTGTCATCATTATGTCATCTTTCATTAAGCTGTCAGTGGTGGCACCACTACTACCTGACGTTGAATCCGCATCCAGCTCTAGAATTATGGCTCGAATTGGATCCGGATCCAGATCGAGATCCAGATCGACGGGTACTTAGTTTGATCCGATCGGACCGATGTTCCGATGAATAAGGTCAGAGAGGAGGCGGCCGTTAGGGTAGTCGGGTGGGAGCGGGTCTCGGACGCAGACAGGTGGGCTTGGCTCGGAGTCGTCCGGGGAGGTCGCAGCGTCGAACGTTGACTCGGTTTTCCTGCCGCAGTCAACGCCAGGGGTAGTCGGGTATTGCGTTCAAACACGCCAAGTCGGGAGCGATTCCACTTCGCCATGATTTTGTTTGGAAGTGCGCCAATAGCATCAACGAGGCCCGACACGTCGTCGTCTTCAGGGTAGTGAATGCATCCCTGCCGTCGGATCGAATCACGAAGCTAGATGGGCAGGCTTGAATAATATCCATGATAGTGAGAATAAATGAGAAAATATTTATTCTTCATCGCCGGTATATAACTTTTTTCTCATAATATCAATTAAGTCATTCGAGTTGATCAGATCATATTTTCATATTTATTTTTTATTAGAATGAATTGAAAATTCATAGTAGCTTATATAATTTTTGATAAAAAATATACTTGTATCAGTCTTCATCTACTTATTGCTATTAAGATGTTAAGTTGGGTAGAAGGAAGTCTGCATCACCCTTTCTTAGCGGCAAATGATAAGGTAACAATCTATCAAACCCAATATATCATGATAGGGGTGTGAAAAAATCTAGGGGCGACATCACATGCAAAGAATAAAAAACAAAAAAATTAAATTTTCTATAAATTGTGTTCGTGTGAAGATTGGTATGTAAAATTCAAAAAATAAAAAACTATGTATATAAAAAATTATATTTTACCTAGAGAGATAATATAATTTTGAATCCATGCAGATTTGTAGAAGATGATGAAGGAGGTCAAGCGTCCTTCTCTCTAGCGGTGATCCACACAACAGGGCTGTGATGACACTCCTTAAATCTTCAAGCCTGCTAAGGAGAAGAAGGGGAGAGAAGAATAGGAGGTAACAACCAAAAAACTTCTAGTACATGGGTGTTTCGTTCCCTTCTATTTATAGAGGTCCCATATCAATTTAACCATAAGGAATCATACCCTATTGGATATTGGATCTCTATCCAACTACCCAAGTCTATTAGATTAGTGGGTCTCTATCTAATAATCTCTCATTGGCTCTTATTGGATCTCAGTCATATGATCAAATAATTTAGGGGCTTATTGGATATCCAATAAGATAGGGGCTCTGGTGGATATCTCATATCCGAACCTCTACTCATTGCAATGCCAACCATATGTGTGTGACCCTCTAGGCCTAATATCGAGCTGGCCGCGAGTCATACCTATTAGAACTTCTTTTAGCTCAATGAATTATTATCTTCATAATAATTCACTTGATTCATTTATTACGGACGTCCTAGGCCACTACGTCGCAATCACTAGACGATACAGGAAAACTCAAACCATTAGACTTATCTATCCTCGGTTATCGTGTATTTATAGTCCCATATTCATCTAATACCTCAAAGACCATATATCGGGCATGGTACTATCAGACCCATACAATTTCTATTCGAGTCTCGTTCTAATCGGATTCTCTTGGAGAAGTTTTTTTTTTCTAAATCCGAACAACCCTGACTAGGGATTTGTCTAAGAAAGAATACATAAGATATTCCTCTTATGACACCGAGAGCGGATGATCCTCTTTCGACACTCAATAGCCCTTGTAAAGTTGGCTACCACTCCCGATAACTAGTTGAGCTAGATCTAGTACCTCCAGACCTATAAGTCCGGTATCAAAGAATGGAGTACTTATCCAAAACATCATTGATGTCTCAAGTCTAAGGACCAGATAAACCAATGGGACTATGGAATTACTATCTAATAATAAGGCATCATCAACCATCCAACATTCTCTGAGCGAAACAATCAGTAAACTTATTCTCCAATGAGCACCTACACTGTAACCATAGTGTACCCACACGAGCAGCTATGAGACCAGTCGCCTCCATCATATGCACAGGTATACAGTACATCAGTCTGTTCGGTTATCTCAATGTCTCTCTCGAGTAACCTATGGCTAGGATTATTTAGGGTCTATGTTTAAAGGTGAATCGATATCATTATCGTGATCTAATAATATAGTAAGAAAAAATAATGCGTATCATATCACACGTGTCATCACTCACGTGATTGGCTTACAGGGCACCTATGACTAGCAATCTCTCACTTGACCTAAAGCTAATCATCTATGTGTCTAATCCCCATCAGACCCCTATGATGCTCAAAGATAATCTGAGACAACGACTTTGTTAGTGGATCTGCGATGTTATCTTCAGATGAAACTCTTTCTACTACTATATCTCCTCGGGCTACGATCTCTCTAATAAGCTAGAACCTCCTCAGAATACTTCTGATGAGACCTGAGATCCCTCATTTGAGCAATCGCCCCGTTGTTGTTGCAATATAAGAAAATCGACTCCTCGCTACTTGGCACGACTCTCAAATATGTGATGAACTTCTTCATTCAGACTCCCTCCTTTGCTGCCTCTACTACAGCAATGTACTTCGCCTTTGTGGTCGAATCAGTAGTATCTTGCTTGGAACTCTTCCAGCATACTGCTCCTCCATTCAGGGTGTTCATATACCCCGAATTTGACTTGCTATCATCGACATCAGACTAGAAACTCGAGTTTGTGTAGCCTTCAACCTTGAGGCTACTATCTTTATATACTAGTAAAAGATCCTTAGTCCTCCGTAAGTACTTAAGGATACATTTTATTGCTTTCCAATGCTCCAAGCTTGGATCTGCTTGATATATGCTCTGACACTTAGAGCATGTGCTATATCAGGTCTGGTACATAGCATGATATACATGATAGACCCTATCGTTGAGGCATAGGGTATCATATCCATGTTCACCATTTCTTTTGGAGTCTTTGGGGATATACTCTTAGAAAATGATATCTTATGTCTCATCGGAATGAGATATCTCTTGAAATTTTTCATGTCAATTTTTTTGACAATGATGTCTATTACCTAGATTGTGATAAGCCAAGCATCCTCTTAGATCTTTCTCTATATATCTGAATCCTTAAGATATATGATACTTTCCCTAAGTCCTTCATGGAAAAGTATCTAGATAACCAAGTCTTTACTCTGGATAGTATTCTTATATCATTCCCAATGATCAGGATGTTATATATATATATAACACTAAGAAAGTGATAGCGCTCCCACTTACCTTCATATACACGCAAAAGTCATCTTCGTTCTTAATAAAGTCATAAGATCTGATTGCCTCATCAAACCTTATGTTCCAACTTCGGAAAGCTTGCTTTAATCTATAAATAGACCTAAATAACCTACACACCTTATCCGGATAGTCCTTGGACACGAATCCCTCATACTGTATCATATACACATCCTCCTCGAGATTGTCATCGAGGAATACGGTTTTCATATCTATTTGCCAAATCTCATAATCATAGTGTGTTACAATAACCAATAGAATTCGGATGGATTTTAGCATGGCTGCGGGTGAGAAGGTTTCATCATAGTCAACACCTTTCTTTTAAAGATATCCCTTAGCCATTAGCATTGCTTTATAGGTCTCTACCTTTCCATCTACTCTAATCTTCTTCTTGAAGATCAATTTGCAACTGATTGGTACAATACCCTCAGGTGCATCAACTAGGTTCCAAACCTTGTTAGAGTATATGGAATCCATCTTAGAATTTATGACTTCTTACCACTTCTTGGAGTCTATACTCATACTAGTCTCCTCGTATGTCTGAAGGTCAATATCCTCAATATCCTCTCATCTAATATGACCCACATATCTTTCAGGAGGATGGGATACTCTGTCAGACCTACTTAATGTCGAAACTTGTGTGCTAGGTATCTAAACAGACTCGAGTTGTAGAGTGGTGCTTGAGCTAGGTTCTCCAACCTCGCTCAACTCTATTACGCTCCCACTATCTCTATCAAGAATGTGTTCCTTCTCAAGGAACACCGCTCTCCTGGCTATAATGACTTTTTGGTCCTTATGATGATAAAAATAATACCCACAAGTTTTCTTGGGGTATCCCACAAACTTGCACCGCTTCATCCTCGATACCAACTTATCGAGGTTATCTTTTAACGTGGACAGGGCAACCATAAATCTTAACAACCTTCACATTAGACTTCTTCCCTTTCCATATCTCATATGGTGTATACACTACCGACTTAGTTGGAACTCTGTTTAGAAGGTAAGTTGTAGTCTCTAGGGCGTATCCCCAGAATGAGATGGGTAGGTCGCCGAAGCTCATCATGGGCCACATCATGTCTAATAGTGTACGATTCATCATTTCAAATATACTATTGAGTTGAAGTGTATGAGTCGGTGTCTATTGGGATATAATCTCATGGTCCTTGAGGAATTGGGTGAACTCTGTACTCAAGTACTCACCTCCTCGATCTGATTGAAGAGTCTTAATACTTTTTCCAGTCTGGTTCTCTACTTCATTCTTATACTCTCCGAATTTCTCAAAGGTCTCGAACTTGTACTTTATCAAGTACACATGTCCATATCTTAAGAAATCATCAGTAAAAATAATAAAGTAGGAGTAACCACCTATAATATGAGTTAACATGTGTCCAGTGATGTATGAGTTCTAATAGCTAAGTGACACTCTCTCCAGTTTCACTAAAATGAGAGTTGGCCAGTTTTCTACGAAGGCAAGTCTCGCAAGTTAAATATGATTCATAGTCGAATGGATCTAAATATCCATCATTTAGCAACTTTTGAATCCTTTCCTCATGGATGTGACGTAACCAACAATGCCACAAGTATACACTATTCACCTCATCTCGTTTTCTCTTGGACACACTTACATTTATGATATGTGGAGCAGTGTCTAGCATAAACAAACCATTATGCAATATTCATCTCATGATGATTCCATCATCTAATAGTATTAAATAATCATTGTTCTCAAAAACTAATTTATATCCGCTAACTATCAAATATGAATGAAAATAATATTTTTCATAATAGAAGGAACAAAATAGCATGCATCTAATGCAATAATAGCTCCGTTAAGCAGATATAGGGTAACCTCGATAACAACTATTGTCGCAACTTTTACTCCATTGCCCATCTTGAGATCCATCTCGCCTCTCGCTAATATCTTATGTCTTGCTAGAACTTGCAACGAATTATAAATATGATAAGCACTACCGGTATTCAACACCTATGTGTTATCATAAGAGTCTGATAAATGGAGATAGATCATGAATATACCTAAAGATTCTCCAAGTTTATGTTTCGCCCTCTATACAATATACTATTTATAGTTCCTTTTTCGATGCTCATCTTTGTCGCAATGGAAACACTGACCTTTTTTTTTTGTCAAGTATTTCTTAGCAATATTTGTTGTACCCTATCATCCCTTTTTAATAGAGTTTTTTGTCTTCCTTTTCTTTTTTGTCTTACCAGTATAGAGAACTAACTTCTCTTTCTTGATAATGCTCTCTACCTCCCTCAACATATTGAGGAGCTTAGGGAGAGTCACCTTATGCTTGTTCATATTAAAATTTATTATAAAACTATGAAAAGGAATCTGATAGGGATTGAAGCATAATATACACACATAAGTTATCCTCTATGACCATTCCTAGACTTGGAGTTTCTCTATCCACTCAATCATTGTAAAGACATGATTGTGAACCGGTGTCCCCTTAGTTATCTTAGCGCGGAAGAGGCTCTTGGATATCTCATATCACTGAGTCCTTCTATATTCCTCAAACAGTTTATCGACATGTAGGAGAATGGATTTGACATCCATTTTTTCATGATGCCTCTGTAACTCAGGAGTCATGGAACCCAACATGTAACACTAAGCAAGAGTGGAGTCATCTATGTACTTTGTATATTAAGTAATCTCATCCTCGCTTATCCCTTCCTCGGGCATAAGTATCACTATATCTAGGACATATATGATTTTCTCTGCTGTAAGAACAATTCTCAAGTTGCGGAGCCAACCCGTATAATTAGGACCAGTGAGACGGTTAACATTAAGTATACCATGTAAGGGATTTGAAAGCGATATTTTCTGAAAATAAAGATGTATTAGAAATAAATAACATGTAGATTTTGTAGAAAAATAAATAAATAAGATATGAACTTCTATCTTAATCTACTCCCACTATCTTAATCTACATGAAACGAAAGTCTCTAACAGACTTCTAGTAGGGATCGAGATCCAATCAACGTCTTAGTATGACCTCGAGGGACTTGACCAAACACAATAAGCCTAAAAGGTAAGCAACTCTTACTGATCATAATTCATTATGATTCTCATCATGTTCGGCCTCCGAACCATCATGGTCTCGAGAGACTTGCCTAACTATGATGTTCGGTTAAGTCAACACCATCGTTACAATATGAGTTTGATTGGATATTATACCCTCGAGGGACTCGACCAAGCATACCATGTCCTTAGATCACTAGTGACATCTCTATGTCGTAGGCAAGATAGTGAATCGCGACATAGTGAATCTCAAGGGACTCAACCAACTCAACCTATATCGAGAATCGGTCCTTAACTATAACGATGGTAGGTCACGTGGGTTAATCTAATTGCCTCATGTTTATCGACTTAATATTATCGAGATAGGAGATTTTGATTTGGTCTCATAATTATAAGGAAATCTTAGGAGGCATCACATGTACAGCAGAAGAACATAAAAATAAAATCCCCAAATGTGTTTGTCATCGTGTGAAGATTAGTGCGCAAAATCTGCGAAACTTAAAACCATGCGTGAGATATTTGTGTTACCTAGGGAGATCGTATATCCCTAAATCTCTACAGATTTGTATGAGAGGATGAAGAAAGTCAAGTGCCCTCCTCTCTAGCGATGATCCACACAGTAGAGCTACGATGATGCTCCTCAAAACTTCAAGCCTATTATCTAAAGAGGAGAAGGGAAGGAGAATAGGAGATGACAACCCAAAGAGGCTTTAGCCTATGAACCATTGGTTTCCTCTTATTTATAGAGGTCCCTTGTCAACTTACCCTAATGGATCCTGCTCTATTAGGTATTGGATCTCTATCCAGCTACCCAAGCCTTTTAGATTAGTATATATCTATCCAATAATCTCTTATTTGCTCTTATTAGATTTTATATATAGGAGCCAATAATTCATGGGTTTATTGGATATACAATAAGCCCCTAAATTATTGGATCATATGAATAAGATACAATAAGAGCTAATGAGAGATTATTGGATAGAGTCCACTAATCTAAGAGGCTTTGATAGTTGGATAGTGATCAAATACCTAATACGGTAGGATCTATTATGGTTAAGTTGATGGGGGGCTTCTATAAATATGAGGGAACTAAAACTGGTATGGAGATTTATATAGCGATTTGAGGAGCGTCGTCGCAGCCCTGCTGTGTAGATCATTATCGGAGAGGAGGACGCTTAACCTCATTCATCCTCTTTTATAGATATGTAGGGATACAGATATATGATCTCTCTAGGTAATATAACTATTTCACGTGTGGTTTTAAGTTTTACAGATTTTGTGCATCAATCTTCGCATGATGACGAATATATTTTTATGAAATTTGAGGATTTTTATTTTCTGTTCTTCCACTGCACATGTGATGTCACCCCTAGATTTCCCTACACCATCAGGACGAACTTGTGCCTTCAGGATATAATCAAGTCGTGCTGATTCACGATCGATGACATTAAGGCAACCATATTTTTACACTAAAAGGAGGGTCATGAGCCCTTGGCTTCTCTCCTTGAGGAGCATTGATGAAGACATTTATTCTCATATTGGTTAAGAGTAGGGGAACCAAGAGCTGATAAATTCGTCGTGTCACTCTTATCCTCAAAAATGTTTTTTGGTAAAACTATAAGGGCATGCCCAAAATGGTTAATTTCTTATAAGCGACATCATACCAATGATAATCAAATGTTGACTCATCAATTTTCACCCGTATAAAAATTATAAAAATAATCAAATTAGGATATCTAATACTATTTGCAACAATCAAAGACAAATCTTTCCTAGCAATCTCAATATTATCCCCAAAATATTTATTTTATTTCATATATATATATATATATATATATACTAGTCAGAGTTCAAGAATTACAATCGATGTCTATGATTGACTCACTTGAATGTTAGACAAAATATATATATTCAGGAAAAGAAAAAAACTATTAGTAACCTCTTAAAAGAATAATAATATATAATTATATTATTTACATCCGTCTATTACTAATCTTAGGATTAGCTTTTTCTTTTTTTTTTGTCTTACCAACCGTGAGTGCCCCTAGCCATCACTTCACTGTCCAACTGCTCCCTCACCGTACTTGTAATAGATTTATATAGATAAATCTATATAAATAATATTTTATTCATGCCTTAGACTTATAATACGGTTGATAACCTCATTTTGATTTATTTTTATGATCATTCAATCTTATAAATATAAGTTATATGCATCGTCAGAGATAAAATTATTTAAAAATATATTATCCAAACAGTCATCTCGAGATTTTCTAGCTTCATAAAATGATATGGAGCATCAATTAGTATAATATCCTAGAACTACGTATCTAATTAAATCAAATAATTAAGTTATGAATTATTTTTTTTTCTTACTTACTATTATAATTTAAAAAATCTTAATCTATTTTCTTTTTTGTTAATACGAAATAACTATTAAACATTTCAAATAGGATGAGATCATATTAGTTAGTATATTAAATAGAAATAATTTATATTAAATAAATATAAAAATAAAAATAAATTTCCTTTAATGAAGGCTCACCTCCTCCTATTTAAGGGGAGAGATTTATCTCCTTCGTTCCTTGCATAACCGAGCCCTACAATGAGAGGAACGAGGAGTTACACTATGCTGACAAGAGGTAAGTTTTCTTACCTTTCACGAAAATAAAAGTTTTAGTTTTTTATTTTAATTCTTTAAATGTTGAATGTTTTATAATTTGAAAAATATTTTTTAATTTTTTAAATGTCAAATTTTTTATTATTGCATTAAAGTCTATCAATTAAAGTTTTTATAATGTTATTTATCCATATTTAAGGTCTTTATTTTTAGATTTAAACATGTTAAAAATTTATATATTTTATATATTAAATATATGATATTTCTTGACATTACAACTTATCTTTAATCTCATCTAGATTAGAATTTCTGTTAGATTAAAATATGTTATCTAAAATTTTGATATTCTTTTATCTAAAATTTAAAATGTGCTATTATGAATGATTCAAAATTTATTTGACTAAAATATGTTGAAATTATACATGTGTTAGAAAGTATGATTTCTATTTGAATTTAGAATGTTATTTTCTTATATTAAAGCTTATCTCTCGATCTATCTTTTAATGTGTTATTATGCTTTTATTTATATAATTATTAGTAAATATACATTGTGGTATGAAATTGGATATAAATTGGATTGAAATTGCTCATGGGCCAGGCCCAACCTATAGGTCAGGCCATAGCCCACTAATCAAGCTAAGTCAGTAAACCAAGCTCAGTCCGTAGGCTAAGCCCATCCCACGGATCAAGCCTTGGCCCGTATGCTAATCTAGCCCAACCATTATATGCGGTCACATGCGATGCACATGACCAGTCTATAGGCCAGGGTTAGGCCAGACTTGTGTGATGCATACCTAGTCATGTGTAAAGCACATGACCAGTAGATTGATCGGGTCAGATTCGAGGTGATTCCGAATCGATTGACTTATTCAAGTCAGTTTAACCTAAATTAAATCTAATCTAGTTCGAATTATACTAGTCTATGATGGTTTCAGACCGATTAAATGAGGATTAAAGATCGGTTCAGTTATGTTCTAGTAAATTAAGTTTAATTGGATCGATTAAACTAGGGTTCAAGTCAATTGAGGGCCAATTTGTATTATTTGATATTCATGATATTTGAAAGAGATCTTTTAAATGTGTTATTTCATCTCGATATGGATATGATCGGTGTGAGATTATGTTATTTCCCTACCAAAGGCAGGTAAGGCGATTCCCTTCGGGGATTAGCGGACCGTCAGATGTGGCGATTGGATGGTTCTTCCATCCGTTGTTGGGAGGAACGTGTCCCCACTTTGGCGGGTGAGGAACACCACTACATTCATTGTTAGGAGTGCGATATGAGTTTGCCTCCCTCCGTTGTTGGGAGAACACAAACTCATCCCGTAGGATAAAGCCTCTCCATCCACTGTTGGGGGAGTGCTCCTTCGGGTATTTGGTATACGTCAATAGGATAATTAAATTTTGATCATGTATTCATTTTGAGTTGACTTTGAGGTTCCTACTCAATGTTGTTGAATTTTCTAGCAACCTCCCTCTAGTACTAAATCGGATTCCAATGAAGAGCGAACCTTCCTCTGTCGCTAGATATAGCCACTTGGATGATTCTTAAAGTTAATATCATTATGTTTATTTTTCTATTTATGATTTGATGAATAAATAAATTATAATAAATATTTATAAATAATAAATAAAGTAATATTTATCTACTTGGCTTTGGCTCTGAATATATGAAAAGATATGGAATGGCACATCACTAAATAGACCTTTATATTGTTTAAGGCTAATTTATCACCTTATTCTTCATTTGTGTTATTTGTGAGAATTTTTAATTATAATGGATATTTTGTTACATGATCATTTAAGAGTTATGAATTATATATTTATAATTTATATTATCTATCAAGTGTTTATTAAAATATTATCTCGAGTTAAATCCATTTTCTAACTTGTTTTCTTGTTAATAGATTCTTACAACTACCGTATGAAGCAAGTAAAATTAGTTAAAGATTGTAGCAACTCACTACTTGACACTGTTAGGCTCTGACACCGCTCGATGCCCTCTTGACATCGCTTGTTGAAGGTGGACGTGTGCAAAAGCATGATCCCCGTCGATGCCCTCTTGACATCGCTTTCACCAAGATATCTCCGGCAGCCATTTCCCCACGCCGCCTTGATCTACGAAGAAGAAGAAGACTGCTCATCACCACTTGACGCTTGAAGCTGCTTGTGATTGGGAGATGAAGAAGTTAAAAAAACAAGGAAACGATGATGAGTACATTTATGTCTCTTTGTAAAGGATTATTTCGGGATATTAAAAATTTTAAAATTAAGTTGTATATAGCATAAAGGTATCGCCAATAGAAATAAATAAAGGCTAAAGAGTATTAGATTCAATTAAACGTCCCATGGTATAATGTAGTTGACTTCATGTGATGATATTCCTGAGGAGAGAAGAAAAAAAAAAATGAAATAAAAAAGGAAAGTCAGATTTACATGTCGGCCAGGTTTTGAGTTCAATGTCCAAATGTAAGTTTGAATGATCTCTACTAGGAACAATCCAAATTTGAGTTCAATGATCTCTACTAGGAACAATCCAAATTTGAGTTCAATGTTACACATCATCTCTCAACCCTTGAGAACCATCTCAGAGAAGTGATAGACACTGGACTTACGCTAACAATCAGCATTAACGATGTTGAGTTTGCAGACAATCTGCATGCTACTTTGTTCCTTTCCATCAACTGGGAGAATGCTGCATGATGTAGTTGACAAACACTTGGCATCCGCATGGCAAGCAGTCTCAGAATGGATAGGAACAACAGATTCAATTCGATCTACCAAATTTGTAGCACTTGTAAAACAGTTGGTAAAGAATAAATTGGAAGCTTCTCTAAATGAGATTGCCGACCAAATCTAAGCGACAAACCTCCATAGCTTTGATGCTATTGTAATGTTAATTTCTTGGAAAATTTCACAATCTATAACTCTGTTTCTGTAACAGTCAGATAAATTTCTCGACAAGAGCAAGAGTAAAAGTCTCAAATTCAGGAACTAATCTTAAATGTGGGTCATGATGTGAGATTACAGGGATTGATACCGGTTTCTGGGCACCAATCCTTTGGCAGATCAGGTAATGTACCACACGAAGAAATAATAATGGATACATCTGCGGCAGCAAGAACTCAGAGATCCCACTACAATGAGCAGTCCCCTTGTGTTCCATGACAACCAATGCTACATGCCATGAACTGTGAGAAAACAAAAGCAGAAAGATCATTACCTGATTCAACTGTAAGCCAAATATGACACACTCCAAAGTAAACATGACTCAAACGGATAATAATCGGTTCTAAGAAACGCAACATCGAGAGAGAAGTTGTTCGAAGAACAGTTCTAAATATGAGGGAATTGGTTCTTCTTCTTCTTCATCATCAAAATGAGCATCATATGAATCTACAGTCTTCCACACAGAGGCTATTTTATCAAGAGATAATGCAACAAGATTCATCAAGTGACAAGATTCATATGAACTAACAACACTCAACCCCCGAATCCATTCATATGAACTAACATTTCTTAGGTCTCATTCTGGAATTTCACCCGTATAAACTACTCATAGAATGGATAGAGTGAAACAACTGCAGTTTATCAAGAGAGAAATATAAACCAAAAAAGTATTGAGTTATGTAATCTCAACAAATGACCACATGTTAACTTCTAATGCTAGAACAAGTCCTCCAGAGTTGCAATAAAACTAATGAATTAAATAAGATTCGATGACCAAAGTCATCGGGCACAGGTCTCAGAGATGGAGGAGGAGTTGTGACCTTATGGTTACCATAAGAAACCTTTGCAAAATTATTTAGTGTTTCTGACAAAATTAAAAAAAAGTAGAGATGAATGTTACAACTTTTATAGAATGCTAGAGAATAATGGCCTTTGTTTTCCACATCAATGACGACGAAGAGTCCCTTTTAAGTTATGCTCTCTACATCATCTTGCTTGTGCAGGTCAACAGTCCTAATCTCAGTAATTTAACTTGATATTCTTCTAGAAATACTTGCTAAGCCATTATATTATAGCTACAAGGAGACAAAGATTCTAGTGATATAAACAAACATGTTGACCTGTCCGAGGAGGACGAGAACCCGAGGGAGAGGAGGAACCGGCAACGACCTCTGGAACTAGGGTTGTTAGGGAATCGGATCCAGAGAAGAGGAGATCCTCGAATGAGCATTCCAGCAAAGATGTTGTGGGAACGAGCAATGTGGATTTCTCTGGGGAACACGGGAAGAAGCGGAAAGAAAGGGCGGAGGTGATGGAAGTTGCTGATCGATGGAACGCTCCGCAAGAATCCGTTACCAACCGGGCCGATCGGCAACGAATCGCAGGGCGGGGCGGGGCGGGGCGGGGAGGGACGCAGCGCGGCGACAGACCACGCGAGATCGAAGCAGACGGAAGCGCGAATACTTTCCGAGTAAGAAGAGGAGATGGCTCGATGGGGAAGGCAGCGAGAGGAGGAGGCGGCGGAAAGAAGCGAGGCGAAGAGGGACGCCGAGAAGAGATTGGGGGCGAAGGAGAAGAGCGCGGTCGGTTGGAGTGAACGCGAGAGCGGACAACCCGAACTATGAGGAGGACAAAACTACCCTCGAACTCGCTCGGTAATAATATACAACAATAGTGGGAGCTAATTGGTATTTCATAAATTAGTAAATAGTGATAAAATAAATTGGATCTTTTTATTATATCCTAATAAAGGATGTTCTCTCTGATATCGTGTTATATTTTTTGGGGGCTTTTTACCTATCTATCATTTCAAAGTTTTAAAATAACATATTAATTTATATTTTATCTTTATATTCATGTTAATATTTAAATCTCTCTCTCTCTCTCTCTCTCTCATATCTATTATTTAGATATTTCTCATCAATATCCCTCATTTTACTTTTAATTTTTTTTAAATAGTATTCTTAATTTAAAAAAAATCTAAACTATCCCTCAAAAAATAATTTCACCTATATTTTAGTCTATTACAGTATTTTTAGTATATTACAATATTTTAACTATCATAATAAAATTACTATAAGTCCTACTCGAAAATATCGTAAATGATCTAAATGGTTCTAATCACAATCAAGCTAAAAATATGATATTGTAATGACCTATGAGTAATGATAATAAAAAACATAATATAATATCAGTTATTATAATTTTAGTATATTAATAAAATATTATTAATATTATTAAAAATATTATAAATGAGCCAAATGAAAAAACCGCAGCAATTGAAAACTAGTAAGAAAACTTTTGAGGGGTACTTTAGATATTTTTAAATTAATAGTACTATTTGAAAAATAAAAATAAAAAAGTGGATATATATATATATATATATATATATATATATATATATATATATATATATCCCCTCTTTTATTTATTGGATTAGTTCCAAAGTATTCTATTTCGAATTACATATTCTGCTTGATAAAAGAAAAAAAATCAAATTAAATTGTTTTACCAAAATTCGAACCTAAATTATTAGAATTCAAATACTAACCATTATATTTGTGTTTTGATTTTTTTTTTTTCTCTTATATGGTCTCTTTGAAATCAAATTGAAATTATTGGTTTCGATTCCGATTTAGAATCAGTTTATTTCTAGTTCGAGCTACATAGATGAGAAAGACAAATAATGCATTGCAGCCATAATAAACGTGACGTGATGGTTCATTGACAAATACATTGATGATTTTAGCATATTAAAAAGGCAAATGGCATTAAATATAACATGGTGACTCCGTTGAGTTAGTTAGAAGTAGCAAGCAGATTGACGAGGGAAGAGCTTTGAAATGGTCAACAGGTTTATTAATGCTATCCTCTCCCTCGTACCGCGTAGAGATTATTACAAACCATATTCAACGCAATAGCATTTAGTGCGTCAAGGCGACCTGGTCAAACCCTATAATCTTTCGAGGAAATGATCAGAGTCAACGTGTTCGTGAATCATACATAATAATCAAGGGAAGTTTATTGGAACATGCTATGGTCGAGCAGCCATGTGATCAGATTTCTTCTCCTTCTTTACGAAGAAACTGTATGATTACCAATTACTCGAAAAAATATATATATATATATATATATATATATATATATATATATATTGAATTCATGAAAAAAATCATGTAAACTTTTATGAAATACTTATTCTTGCATGAAAATATCATTTTATCTTTATCTTCGTTGGATCCATGACTTTCTCCATCTTGCACTGTCGTCCTTGTCTCCGACAATGCATTATCTTTGTACCCACCATCGTACCATGGTCCAGCGTACACGACCAAGTGGCCCCCACATCTCCCTCCGCCTGTTCTCCCTTCCCACACAACCTCTTAAAATCTCGCCGGCAGACATCCACAGAGCTGCAATGAATGGAAATTAGGAGGCAGTTGGACCGGTTTCTTCGCTGGTTTCTTTCTTCGAATCTCACCCGTCGGGTTTGATCTGATAGCGAATCAATCTTTTGGTACCGAATTGGTTTAATTCGAGTTCGACTACTTCTTCATCGGATTTGATCGGTTTAAATAGAATAAAAAAAGGGAGTAAATTCTCATATTAAATCCAAATTCAAATATATTGCTAAATGATAATAATGGTCTATCAGTCCAATAGATATGAGACAAAAATCCGTCCCAATGAAATATCGACACGTGGAGTTTGTCACATTTTGATGCTTACGATTAGCGACTCTTTAAGATTCGACATACGTGTCGTTCTACGGTTGGTGGACTAATGGCATGCGTGTAGTGGGGTTCGGTTGTGTTTATCAGAAGGCCAACACGTAAGCAGCAACCGAGCTGCTGACGTCACTACTCTTCTCTTCCACGCGCTTACGCGCGAAGGTTCTCGCTCGCTTCCACCCACCTTCCGATTAATCTACCGCCGCTACGTATTACCTGATTCCTGCACAGGGTTTCCATGGTCAACCCATCCATCACAGTGTTTCTCATACGGTACGACGGTGAAGATATGGTCAAGCGTTAGATCCATCTCTCCTCCACTTCTTCTTCTTCTTCTTCTTCCTCCTAGAAGACCGAAGACCGGTATTTTGGGTGAATGTGTAGTACAACATGTTGAGTTCTAACGACGACAAGATGAGTGGTTTCTTTGGACTTTAATCCTGGCCTTATTATATACGATCCCTTCCCTCCCTGTTCTCATCATCTCCCATCACTCTCTCTCTCTCTCTACTTGGAAGAGTAGGGGCTGCCAACGGTCTGAGCTCGTCGTAATCGTTTCTGGTTTCAGCTTGGTGAGATTGAGATGCTTGTGAGCCACTTTTCCTTGTGAATTCAGCTGGATTTGTACCATCTCTTTCCTTTCCTGGACTTAAGCAGAGAGCTCTGCTTAGTAGCCCGACATGGAGAAGGACCAATGCCTTCTGCTGGCCGAGCTAGCTCGAGCTCGGAAGCTGGTGGGACAGATGGAAGATGAACTCCATCGACATTCTGCAAACGAGTCCTGCAAGGCACTGCTCCGGGAATTGTTCGCCTCGATTGAGAAGTCCATTTGCATGGCTAAGACAAGCAGACCAGACTCTTCCCGCCCCTCCTCAGGCGAGAGCTCGCAGAGCGATCCGTCCAAACCAGGCTTCAAGGATCACACGCCGAAGAAGAGGTAGATGGAGAAGAGCGATCGCTTTGTTTGCCGGTGAAACCGGTTGGCATGGCTTCCTCAATCACTCGTGTTTCCTTGCAGGAAGACATTGCCCAAGTGGACCAGCGAGGTGAGAGTGAGCTCAGCCGCCGGAGGAGTCTTCGAAGGGCCTGTCGATGATGGCTATAGCTGGAGGAAGTATGGCCAAAAGGACATCCTCGGAGCCAAACATCCAAGGTGAGCTCAATGCCTCACCTTTCTTTCGTGTCAGCGATCTCATGCTCTGTAACCTGTCGCAGAGGCTATTACAGATGCACGCACCGCGTCGCTCAGAGTTGCCCGGCAATGAAGCAGGTGCAGCGATCGGACGAGGACCCGCTGCTCTTCCATGTGACCTACCATGGGATGCACACATGCCTTCGGAAGCAGGGGCAAAAGCAGCGGCGACCAAAGGAAGACGAGCATCAGACAGGGCTCAGAGTTGAGGCCTCCTCCCTTTCCTTCTCCTTCGAATCGGGACTGGAAGCTGCGGCAGAGAGGGAGAACACGTTTGTCTCACCCGCAACAATCGAGAACTGTTTCAGTAGCTCGACCTCTCCCACCTTTCAGTCGCCGGCGGAGTCCGACTCGACCTTCTTCTCGCTGTCTCGATGCGTATTCGAAGACGGAATCAAGCTCTGGAGCCCCGAATCCGACGTGACAGAGATGGTATCAGGAGCTAATTCTGCCGCCAATCCCCCTGCGGTGGACATGGATTTCATGCTCCAAGAGCTGGACTTCGAGGCGGACTTCTCCAGCTTCTTCTCATGAGACCCGGAACAGAATCCAATTCGTTACACTCACTACACAACAGTATCTGCTCTGCTGCTGATGCTGATGTATCCAGAAGCTGAGGTTGCCTGCATAAATTCTTGAACTAAATTGTGCATAATTTTCGCTCCTTTGTTCGATCGAGGATTGACCAACGAAGATCGGTTTGCATTAGTTGTCAGTAAATCCATAAACAACACTCCACAGTGTCAAATAGTTGGAAAGGTTAATGTGACGCGATGCGAGGAGAAGATGGATGAACAGTCGTAAACATTGTAGGATCAAAAATTCGTTGGAAATCATATGCTGCCATTCATGAACAATGCTGACAGGAAGCTACGACTTTCTTTACTATGGTATTAGTACATGTGCTCTCTGTGCAGAACCGAACAATCTTGAAAACACTCATCCTCTGTTGAGAAGAGGATGAAATTGATGACTGTCCGTCGTCAACCCACCACATCATTGCTGAAGAGCTTGAATTGGTGGGCGTCGAGCACCAGCTTCCTGATGGAGGCGAACGCCCCCATGATGCCGACTCCGGTGAACACAACCATGATGAAGATGTTGATCCAGTGGATCAACGAGCGCTTGGAAGGGCCGATGGAAATGTTGTACAGAAGCATGGGGAGTACGAAATCCAGAGGGATGAACCCGATCGCGCCGACGACGGCAACGATGTCGCCAAAGAACGGGAGCATTGCAGCCATGAATCCACAGAACACCATGTAGAGCGTTCTGAGGATCAGCCTGGGCACGAGGTTTCTCTTGGAGAACTTGCTCTTCTTGACGTCGGCTGAATTCTTCTCGATGATCTCGTAAGCGACCTGGGAGTAAACCTGCAATCGGAACAATGTTGGCATCAAGTTCCTCAGCTAAGCTTGTGCCTCATTGGATCAGTCTCTTACCAAGCCAATGGCTAAGAGTTGGAGGAGGACGAAGACGACCGCAAGCCCCAGTAGCCATGTGGGTGCCAGGGAAGGTCCCGAGTCGGGAAGAAGGCTGTCGAGCACATTGGAGTTCACCTTGTTTCCGAAGGCCCAGTAACCAGAGACTGCAGCCGAGTAGAACGTCACGATGATCACGGAGTAGCACAGCATCAGCCCTTTCACCATCTTCCCGGTGGCTGGAGGTGCCATGGTTGCCTGCATCGGTGCAGCTTGGTGGGTCAACAAGAGACAATTTGATGCAGACACCGCACTCATGTAGCTGTACCTGGATTTCCGGAAGTATTCCATTTCCATAGAGCGAAGCCAGGATGGAGATGGACGTGAAGGCATTGAAGGTTCTCTGAACCTTGGATGAGTCCAATGAATAGTTCCTCGGAGGAGCATTTCTGGAGTAACCTTTTGCAAAGAAGAAAGGCAAAGGGTTGATCATTGTGCTGCTTAGGCATCTTTTTTCTGATGATGGATCATATAACATGATCTTTATTAGATAGTATATATATCTTTATACTTCAGGTCCAACTCTCTATATGCCAAGAACATTCTCTCTGCATATACTAACAAAAGATGTGTTCTTCCATCAAGAAGAATATGATTCGCCTTATCGGCGTCTGATCAAATGATGAATCGAGTGTGATTGCTCGGAGAACAAGTGAGAGGATCGAGGAAGAGAATGACCTGCGTTGATGCAGCCTGCAGCTACGAGAGTAGTGTAACCCAAGCTCAGAAAAAGGGAGACCAGATTGATGTGCCGGAGAGAGTGGAAGGATGGCAGCTGCGAGAGAAGGATCAGCACCACTGTCACCATAACGATGAAGTGATACAGCCTCAAGGGACCATCAGGAGAAAGACTGGAGTACATGATCTGATCCATCCCGTGCACACAAGAGAGCCAAGTTGCAGCACAAAGATGTTAGAATAACACAATCGTCGCATGAGAATAAACATGGAGTCTTACATCAACTTCTTCATCTGAATTAATCAATCATCACTACAAAGACACAATGGAGTTCATTCTTCGGTCTTTGGTAATGAAATTGGTGCTTTCCTTTGTGTTTTATACTCTATTTTAGTGCTTTCTTTTCACCGACTATCTCATGTTGCTATCATTTCAGCACCAGTGTTTTACCCATATTCCTTGACTAACACCATAAAGTAAATATGCCTAATTCCTCTTCCCAATAATGAGTTTAAGAGAGAAGAACAAGCAAGAACAGCAATTAGGATGTGCACCTGACATTTGTGTCGATGAACTTCCAACATGCAATATGGAACTTGTTGCGTACACACAATGATGACTGTCCGCATCAAAAAAATGCTACAGTTTGTGATGGTTCAGACGATGTTAAGGTGATTCTTTGGGCTTAATAATGAAATGGTATCAACTGTTTTGACTCATTCTTCTCCAAAAGAGAAGACTGGTTAGTAATAAACAAAAGAACTATTATCGCATATTATAGTGTGTAAACTACCAAACCTTTGGATGCCATGAAGACAAAGCTTAAAAGCTCAGCAACATCAAGTGAAGAACACAAATTAAGTAAGAAAAGAATGATGAAAGAGACTTGGGAAAGAAGAAGAAGACAAGTAAACAAGGTAGAAATCATGGAAAACAACGCTACCTTGAGGCATTCTCCGGCGAGCAAGACGCAGCCGATGCTCACTCCGGTGTTGATGGCAGTCTGGAAGAACACCACGAAGTAGAACATCCAACCGGAGCCTGTAGCAACCAGAACAAGAAGAAGAAAAGATGGTCAAGGGAGGGAAGAAGAGTGGCGGTCGCCATGGATGCGATGGGGTTTCCGTACCCAAGACGTCGGCGGCGAGTTCCCGGAACCGGATGTGCCGTCGGCCTTGCTTCTCGCAGTGATCCAGGACCTTGGACATGAGGGTGTAGGCGTAGAAGGTGACGGCGCCCACGACCGTCAGCGCCGCCAGCCCCACGCCCCAGCCCAGCCCTCGGAATGCGTACGGCAGCGTCAGGATTGTGGGGCCGACGATCGCCGTCGTGAGATGGAACCCCGCGTGCCACCAACTCCCTGTAACGCCGACGTGCATGTGGTGGAGTTAGAACCCTAGCGCTGCACCGACGAGGAGAGAGAGAGAGAGAGAGAGCTCACCCACCCTTCGATTCGAGGACGAAGGCGGCGCCGGCGTCGGGCGGAGGCGGCACCGGCGACGCTTCCCCCATGGAGGAGGAGGAGGAGGCAGAGGAAGACGGGGGAGAGGCGACGATCCACGAAGCAAAGAAATGAAATATCGTTGCAGCGAGTGCGTGTCTACGTACGTGGTGGGGCCAGGTGAGGCCTACCTGCGATGGACGAGGAAGAAGAAGACGACGACGAAGGAAGATTAATGGAGGATTGGGAATTAGGTTAAGGAGAGGGATTAGATCGGGGGTCGAACGCGACTTCCGGCTTTCCCGGGCAGACATTGAGGATTAGGAGCTCGAAAGAGGATGCACTCGTCATGGCTTCTTCAGCTGATCTCAGCACGCAATCGAGATCGCAAATATGGAACGTGACAGCACATTTTTTCTGTTTTCTTTCCTTTTTGTTTTTTGCCCCTTTTTTTTCTCCTCCGACAGCGGAGGATACCATCATTCCTCGACCTTCCCGGTTACCCGAGTGGTTATTGGAAAGAACATGATGGGGTCCTGCGGGACCCATTCTTCGATCCTGCCATCACACACGAGGGTAACCTGAGGCCATGAGGTCATCTGGCTCGTCGCCGACTTTGGGGCCCAGTACTCTCGAACCAATAGCCAGGCATCCTTTCCTAGTTCGTGGCTCGACGCCGATAGATGAACCAGGCGCTGACCAGACCCAGGATGATAGCTGGCTTTTGATTGACCAAGTAACTAATTAAGGCATTAATTGTAGCTCCTTAATTATATATATAGAGCTTTGACTTATTACCAAGATTTTGACGTGAAAACCAATTTTGATCATTTCCATATATATATATATATATATATATATATATATATATATATATATATATATATATATATATATATATATATATATATATATATATATATATATATATGATTTAACTTGAATTAAATGATATGATGAGTTGATATCCGTGAACTGATTAAAAGAACCATGATTCGGTATTGAATCGAATTGATGTCCGATTTAATTCTGATAACTATCCTATTATATTTCGTACGATTCATGTCTCTGACTTTTCTTCGCTGCCTTAAATGTTTGCCGTGGGATCCTTTTTGATTCACAGAGAGTGACGCTATGTTTCCTAATCTCACTGCTCGCTTTGGATCTTACTCGAACTATCTCCATGCTTCATCGGCTTCAGTGCAAGGGAAGAAGATAGTCATAATGGGGCTTCCTCTCCCTCCTTCACCACATAACACATAGCTCACCATGCTAAGTATCATTTGCATGAACCCATTTATCTCTTCGCCCCCACTCGACGTGCCTCTCTCACCTCCCATTCGAAGACTATCATCATCATCTCTATCATGAAAGACCTCTCCTCTGTGATCATTACTAAGCACTTACCTATCATATCTCCTCCTTCCTATCTATCAGGGTGACCTCACCTAGTTGACCAACAATGATAAGCTATGCTTCATTCACCCAGGCGATATGAAGGATAAGTGTACGACAAGGATGAAGTCGACGAGGTGAGGCTGGTTACTCATTGTTTTCCGTGTCATCACCTCTCGCGCCACGACCAATAACCCCATCTCCCTCCTTCCTGTGCTCTTCATTCTCCGTACCGCTTTCCGCATCTTTCACATTGTTATTGTTGTGTAATGCCAAGGCCTTACGATGTTCATTCTCCATATCTCTTTTCGCATCGTTATTGTCATGTAATGCATTGCCTTAGAATGAGACGAAGGTGAGGAGCATTATGACAGACGAGTGCTATTAGAAGATAAGGTACATCAAATGAAAAAAAAAAAAAACTATATCACTTTACCAGAAAAGATCAGAAAGAGAGATTTTTTCAAAAAAATCATCCAAAAATAATTATTGGAATTGGATTCATAAAAACCAAAGAGATTAAAACAAGTAGTGTTATGCACATGAACGTTAAAGAGTAAATAATGCCGCAATATTACGGAGTTGGACGATATTTGATGAAATAAAAGGAATTTAACTAAATTTACATATGCGTATACAACAGTAATGTCTTCGCAATATGGAGGAATTTTCTCTTTAAAAGAAGAAGGACGAATTTCCTAAAAAAAAACTTATATTTTAAATATTTCCCAATTGATATCTCATTTATTTATTTATTTTTTCAAATAATACTCTTAATTAACAAAAAACAAACTCAAATTGTCTTAAAATATGCTTTTGTTTGTTAGAATGTTTTATTTTGTTATAGTATTTTTGATATATTACAATGTTTTGACCACTACAATAAATAAAACCTACTTGAAAATACTGTAAAATATCTAAATAAAATTTAAACTTTAATCAAACTAATTATAAATATAACATTATAATATTATAATCATCTATAAATAATGATAAGTAAAAGAACATAATACGATATCACTTACAATATCTTCTAATAATATTTATAATATGTCAATAGCATACTATAAACACTATTGAGAAACATTATAAACAAACTAAATGAAAATGCCCCAAAGAAGAATGAATAAAATGAAAAAGGCTATAAGTTAGTAGCCAAAATAGTAAGAAAACATAAAAAAAATTACAAATAAGAAAGACATTAATTTTGTGTTATGCCAACACCAAAGACTTTTTTTTTCCTTTTTTTTTTTTTATTTGAGAGAACTATTGCCAACTCTCTTCTGGTAATTGAAAGTCCGAGAAAGAAGTCTTTTAAGATTCAAATATAAACTTGTAAATAAACAATCTACCATAGCAGTTGTCTGATAAGTTTGTCGGGAGGGGGGTTTTCCTATCAGAAACAGATAATTTCAATCTTACAAGACAACAAACACCACAGATCAAGAAGATGGGGAAGGCCCCAACAATCTTTTGTCCCATCATGATCTTTTAGCCCATTGCATACCTCTGGGTCCAGCTCCTTGCTGTGGTCTCATACTTGGTCTTATCTGCCTTGTACATATGGGCGATCTCTGGTACCAAAGGATCGTCTGGGTTTGGATCAGTTAAGAGGGAGCAGATTGACAACAGCACCTGTAAGAGAGGAAATTGTTGTTCTTAAAATCCTATTAAGCATATAATATATAAGAGCAAACATAAGGGTGCTAGGGAAATAATGAAAATATAATGCATGACCAATAAGTATACCTGCAAGATGCAAAATAAAAGAGGCACATTCATGAGGATATGCTCCATAGTTAATAAAGCAAGAACCTAAATCAACTTACAGGCTTTTCACTAAAATATATATGACCAACTTGTATCATTACATCTCACACACCAATATTTTGAAACAATGGGCCTATACAATGTATATGAATTCTAGGTCTGGCCATGATGTGAATATACCAAAAAGAAGCAATAACATAGCACTGCTAAATCACCTGCCATTAGTGACATCACAAATTTGATTAGTGTGATGTAAATTGGATAAGCAGAGAGAATGCAACTGCTGAAGGATAATTGATACAAGGAAAATAATTAACCTTGGAAATAGTCAATGCAGGGCTCCATTGTTCCTTTAAGATGTCCAGGCAAATGCTTCCATTGCTATTAATATTTGGGTGGAAAACCTTCGTCTTGAAAGCAACCTGCAGAAGGCACACTCAATAAGTTGGGGAAATCATAGAATCTATTCTTAAATGCTCAATGATTCATGAACATGTCAACCAGGGTAAGATAATCACTATATTCAAGTGAAGTATATGTCCTGTATAAATAATAGTCCTAAAAACCCTTATACTGATGTCCATGACAATACCATAGTACTTTGTGCTTTATCAGTACCATAGTACTTAGTGATAAGTGGGGCGACAAATGATAGATGGCATGGATCTTGCATGCAAAAATATTATTCATGATTTATCCATCAGAATGGGAGAGTGAAATTTTTTTTTTTTAATATTTAGCAATGTCGTACAATATCTACCTTGTTTATCTCTATGGCATAATGCTTCCTTACTTTTTTAGCTTCATTCTTACTTTTTGTTCTGAATAAAATGATGGTAGATTTCTAACTTGAACTTCCGTGATACACTCAGATAAAGTTGCATTCATTTCCACCTCCAAAAATTATGCCATACTTTTGAACAATAAACTTATCTCAAGTTAACCAACCAACAAAATTCACCTGTCCTTAAGGGAAAAAAGGGCAAACAAGTTTGTAGTTCTAGATCTTTCATTAAGCTCAACTTCCATTATCTTCAGTGAGATTGCATGTATAGAAAATTTATATATGCAACAGGCAATATCCAGGAGATAAATCTAAGGTTATATGCTATAAAAAATTGTTTACATTGCCTTTCAATAAGACTACTCTGGATGGGCCTTCTTATTAACAACTATCCCAGCACGGGTCATGAATGACGGTTGATGCTCCAAAGTTATAAGGGGAAGTCAAACTTTACATGTAAAACAAAAAAACTGTCACAACTCTTGAGCATGAAATGAACAATGTTGCTAAGAATGTTTCTTTTCAATAAAGAACAGTTGTTAGAAGACCGGGTCTTAATCTTGAAGCAAATATTTGTATAGGTAACAGTCATATCAACTGTTTGATTAACCAAAGCCCTGACATTATAACCATATATGTTATATCCTAAATGGAACATGGGCACATATAGATTGAAAAAGATAAGTTGGCAAACCAAGCATAGCTTAAAAGTTTCAGTGGAGTTCAAGCTTCAGCTTTGGTTCAGATTATGATCCACACAAGCTTGAACTACTTAATGGAGACTAAACTGAAACATGAGCATTGGATCGCTCCAAGGAGCCAAAGCTGTTGTTGAGTTTGGAAGGATGATTGGCATCCTCAGATTTGTCAGATTTTGTGCTTCGAGGAGAATGGGTTACAATGTAACAGACTTTTTCTTCAGTAATTTAATTTAGTTTTCTTTTGTGGCAAAAGAACAAAAAAAACACGAGCATGGCTTAGATTGTCTGAAGCACGGATCAACAATTAATAGTGACCAACTATAAAGAATGAGCAAAAATTGTGGTTTCACTAATAAAACTAGGAAGGCGGTATGTATATATATACCTTTGACAAACCTACATTTCATATATCCCCTCTATGGTTAGCATTAATATCAATAACGTCCAAAATATCTCATCTTGTAATTTTGCATATATTTTCATGCATACAGCTTCCTAAAATGATTTATCGTTATCCTAGATTAAACTTGTGGCTTCTTTCATCTGATCCAAAATTAGACCAACCTGGACCTTCTCATGGTGTTAAAAAAATGACACTAATATGGCCCTTTTAGAAGGTACACTGGGAACATCTCAACAGGAAATCTGCAAGACATACAGCTCTTAAGATATTTCATCATAGCCTCTAAAACATATGCATAATTTATCATGATAAGAACAGAAATAAAAGTTTTGTGGCTTTTAAGAAAATACATATTTTAGTTTACATTTTTACAATAAAAAACAAAATCATTCATATGTTCAACAATTATTTTTCCCCTATGTGTCACTATATGTTCTACCCGATTGGAGAATCAGATATGATATTAGTGAGGACAAAACAAGATTTCATTGTATGTTAAACACAAACAGATACCATATGCAGTTTTTGTTATGTCTGCTTTACATCAACAATAAATACCTTAGGTGGCTTGAATGGATAATCTGGAGGGAAGTGGATAGTGACAAGAAAAACTCCCCCTGCATATGGACTGTCTGGTGGACCCATTATTGTAGCTTGCCAATGAAACATGTCTTCAGCCACTGGCCCTGTAAGATCATCATTTGAAAATTTAGACAAATTAACTCAGATCTGGAAGAAACACAAGATGCGAAGCTTTGCAGGTTCACCAACAACCAACCAACTTTACCAGGTGCGCTAGCAAGTCAAATCCGTAATACACCGTAAGCAATCGAAAATGTTTGCTTTGAAGTCCTATCAGAACAAGTAGTTTACCTTTTCCGCACTTATACCTCAACCGGTGTGCTTACAAGCTTTTCCACATACAGTGTCCAATTGTTACGTGAAAATAATCTACTTTAGCATCCAACAAAAACGATCTAAAATAAATGGAGTTAACGATCATAAGCAACTTTACAATGAAGAAAAGACAGCAATAAAATGATCTCCATGGCATAATCAAGCAGATCTGGAGCCGAATGGGCAAACAGAATATAGTCCATTATCGACCAGCCATCGACCATAAACATTTTCCTTGATACCACTACTGTCTTTCTGGACCTGTATTACTCGAGACGCAGGAAACGAACATATGATGAAAATAACGGAAAGCTCCTTTCTAGGCATGCTAATCTTACAGAATCCTGAGCTAGCAGGCTCTGCTCGTATATAAGTTAATGTGAGGTAATCTGAACGGCAGACATCATCTAACAAATTTCCCGCAAGCCATGATTTATTGCACAATTGGATTCAGATCTAAACCTTAAAGAAGCAACTTTTATAGAAGGGGATGAGAAACTCAAGGAACAAAGGAGAAGAGCATAGAGAAGGAGATTTGGGGCACCTGCGCTACATGAAGTCGGGGGATCCCTCTGGAGATCCTTCAGCTCCTTGATGATCCGCCTCGAAGCCATGGATCGGGCGATGACCTAAACCTAGCCAAAACACCACCACAGATCGATCCGAACGATTCAAAACAAACCGAAACAAAGAAAGGAAAGCGAAATCGATCAACGAAAACCAATAACGGAGGAAGAGAGGAGGGATTTGCTTACCGGCGTTCTATCTCTGGCGGCCGGATGTAGAAACGGGAAGAGAAAGGTGATGGGAAATTTGTGCTCGTCGGTTCCTTTTAAATCGCGGAAATGCTTCGCCACACGACTCAACTCACGAGGATCCGACACGGCTATCTCACCGCCACGTCGTAACTCAAGTCGGCAACCAAGGTGGTGGGTTGATTTGACCAGAGATGAGACGTGAGCAGGCCGTGTTTGACCGCGTTCAACGCCGCGCCGTGGTAAGAGAAGTCGGCGCGCGGGAATTCCAACGACGGAGATACGTCCTCTTTATCTTGCGCATTCGTGATAGAGTTCATTATGCTAAAACGCGTACTTGACTATATATATATATATATATATATATATATAAATGTAATTTTACAGAAATATATCTTATATTTAAATGAAAGGGGCAAATTCGGAAATCAGTTACCAAGTGTTTTATCTTGCAGGAATCTGCCCAATGCTGCAAGAGAATGATGGATTGGTGAAAGTAGCAGCCAACGTAAATTTGAACGAGCTCTGTAGAAACCAAATGAACACATGAGCTTGGCTTCCATGTCAAATATTTCCTGTTAGAGAAGAACAGGAAAGAAGGTGATCGTTTCATGTGGTAACTGCTACGCTAACTGACTTGTTCAAGTTTCAGAACGAATGCAAAGAAATGAAGAAACCAGTAACAGCAGCAGTAGGAGCTTGAAGACTAGAAGGAGCAGCTGCTTCTACACAAGAGCCAACAAAATATCTGCTCTGGTAAAACTATTCAGTTAGAGGCAAACTTAATCCAAGTCGGAGAAAAAAGAATGTGACTGCTGATTTAACAACAATTTGTGTATAATTATAATAAAAGATAATTCGGGTAATAGAATCAACCATTGGATGCTTCAGAATTACAACAATGTAGTTTCATCTCCAAATTTACATAAGATTCAGCTGATTAGATAGAAGGCAGCACACTGCAACAATAAAGCAAGCAGTTTTCCAAATTGACAGGAAGAGGTTGAATTTCCAATAATATATGCTGAAATCCTTGTCCATTAATCAGCACACAAACAGTTCATCCAAATAATGGAACAGAGACAAAAGGCTTCCATTTAAGCATCCAAAATAAATATCATGATGAAAATAAAGTTTCCAGTCATTCATCAGCACAATGCAGCATAGGTAATACAAGGAGATAACTAAGGAATTATGTTTGAGATATATGAAAACAATCAGTTTGGGAAACACAAACTTAAGCAGAGAATTTTACTCCTTCGTCATCGGCTGAGGTACCTTTGAAAATTGCTGCTTTACCCTTCTGCTCCAATAATTTCAAAGCACGCAATAGCACACCACGATCTATTCCAGCAAGCTCTTGAAGCATAGATGGAAAAGCAACATGGAGAAATGTTAGCTTGTCAACGGAACTGGGATACAAAAGAATGCAAACTAATATTCACCAAGTATCATGGTCATGTGGAATGCCAACTAGATATCCGTAATGACATGACAAGTGACAAAGGCTTATAGGAAAGGCCCCAAAGTGAACCTCCAGAAGTTTTAATACACAGGCAAGATATATACAGTAATGTGGAAACTGCATGTCAACAAAAACAAAAAAATAAAAAGTAAAATCCAGCAATATAACAAATTGGTATCCGTGAACCCAACTGAACCTGCAAAATGACTTCAGAAAAAAAAGAGAAGCAGTAGGATAAATATGGTTATGGCTATTCTCTATTTAAAAGAATATCTTTCTTTCTTACAAACTTAAATGAGTTCTGGTCTATAAAACACTGAAAAAGGAGAATTAGCATTACCAGTGCCACGTGTTTCGACTCCAAATCGTATATCTTCAATAGTCATGACACTGTCTTCAAATCCATTTTCTTTTACCTGAGCCAAAGATGCAAAGAACCAGCAACCATAAGCAAGTTGGGCTATCATTTTAATATTTTTAAATTCACTAGATTTTACACACAAAGTTCAAAATATAATCGGCCCAATCTTGAATTCTTAGCCAAAGAATTAGACATTTCTTGTGACTTTTGTCAATCCATTCTGCACGTCCTGCAGATGTTATGAACAATAACAAATATTAAAATTTCAAAGATTACAGTTATCTGCTTTACAATATGATCCAGTGTTTTTATACTGCCTCATGAAGACAATGAGGTGCACTCCAGATTTCATTAACTGGATGACAACAAACCTTCATTAACAAGAGCTGCAAGAAATACCTGCCTTGCCTCATGGCTTAAAGATCCTGCAAGCAATAGGGAAACCCTTAAAACAAAGGCATGTTTTAGAACCAAGACATAACTAATCATGGTAGTCAAAAGAGAAACATATTCTTTGCAGAATTTTGGGCAACAGATTAAATACTATGGTTGATGGATGCAAGAACAATAACAACAAGGCTGTAGGTTCTAACTATTTAGGATCAGCTATAGTGGATATATTTATGAAAAAAAAAGTGAAACCTATGCATCTCACAGTTAAAATAGACTTGTTAATTTTTTACTTTCATTCCCCATCCTGTAGATTGCAATTGTATACGAAGTATGACTTGATTTTTTACTTTCATCCCCTATCCTGTAGATTGCAATTGTATACAAAGAATGACTTACTCTCAACGACTGGATTAGAAAAGAGGGGAAATTCTTCTTCCAAACTAATTACAAATATCTTTTGGCTTCTGCAGTAGTCAAGTATGAGCTCCTTCCACAGTTGTACTTGCTTCTCACGTGTTTCCCTTACTGGCTGTAGACTAGAAATAGCATAAGAGAGGTAAGATGCTTTGTTCAGCTTCTCTAGAGTGAAAAATTAAATTTCAAGTAAAAGAATAGAATAAATCTTGCATGCATGGTTAAGATCACATGAACCTAGCTTGTGATTTATCACACAGTAAGAGGATTCATACTGAAAAATCTACGGGTGAGGTATCTGTCTAGAACAAATAAAAGCATTTTCAGTTGTAACAAAAGATGGATACTATAAAACAATTAACATATCATACTATGTTATATAAAAACAAATTATGTTAAGGAAATATACCACAGTATATTACTCTCATAAAAATGATAATTATTAGCTTTGTGGACCAAAATACAAATAGTTTGAAACTTCAAAATGGTTCAGTATCTAACATCAACTCAGTAACTTGACATCAGCTAGGATAAAGTAGGTTCAGCATTGAATCAATTTGAGTTCTACATGAATTTTATCATCTTATTTAGAATGGTTTTCACTCTTATAGTTCTTATTGAAGCTAGGGTCAGCTTGGGTATAGTATTAACCTTAAACTTCAATTATGTTTGTTATTTATAGTAGTTGGTTGTGATAATTAATGTATGCAATAGACCGACAATTTCCATCCTTTGATTTATTTATGATTCCTAACAAAATGGAAAAGGGAACCCAGATTCAACCATTATCACTGAGAGACACATCAAATAGAAGTTACTTCATATCATCAAACGCTCGTATCGACAACATTTCATCGAATTTGGCCTTGGATGTGTTGGAGGTAGTATATGGAAAACATGAGTTCCCACAATCCAAATAACACTTGGTATGTTATGCTGGTTAAGCTCATGCAATATGAAGTACAAGATCTTGTTCACACAATTGAATATATTATTCACAAAATAGAGATAGATCATGAAAGATCCAAAGTCTAGAAACACCATACAAATATGTCAAAGGGAAAGGAATTACATATTTAATAAATAAAACAAAGCATGCCAGTTTTTTTTTGGGCTAAGTGATTTCTTTTATGGGCTGTAATCAAAACTCTAATGAAGTGTATTAACTCTTTTGTAAGTTTTTCTTTTCTTAACAAAGGGTAAGTGACGAAGGCGATATTCAAGCCGCGGACCTTACGATAAACTGGCAAAGTATTTATCAGCTAACCTAGCTAACACTTTTGACTCTTTCCAAAGTAGTGAACATATATCCATCAACAGATGCTCGATATAAGTAGGACGAAAAAAAGCAATAAATTGCACGTTACAGATAGCACCAGGAATTGTTCAGATTATGATCATTATCTTTGTTTTTCCTAATCAACATGAAAGCAAGTGGTTCGTGAAATTACGTGAAGTAGGGCGGATAATTGAAGAAGTGAGGCAGCTTAAAATCCCCCAATCTCTGCATCTGAGCAACACTTGACTTAAAAGCGAAGATTTTTCCGCTTTATTCGGAGATTGGAATGCTCCAGCTTGACGACCTCAACCAAAACGCAGTCTCTTGTCAGGAAAAATCCGAGAAGAAAGGTAACACAAGAAACACATTTGTAAAAAAGAATTACGCTGTTAAACAATCGTTTCAATGCGTATCCTTTAGGAAGAATCGTGGTTTCTGTCAGACTTACGATCAAAATAGATTTAGGCACAAAGAGCTACCTGAATTAGGGCAAAGATCTCAAGACTCTTGGTCGCCGGGTAGAAGAAGATCCCTCGACGATGGGTTGGCTTTTCGTAAAGATGCCGAGCGAAGTTGGTTTGGGTTTTTTCGGTTTTCAGGGAATTCTCGAGTCGGTTCGAGTCAACTTCGGCTTACTCACTTTGTTGGTTCGGTTCATGACGAGAGTTTTAGTTGAATGTAATCATGGTTATAAAAACCGGATTAAATCGGTCGGTTGAACCGGAAAAATCAAGAATCGGATTTTGATTAGTTTTATTTACTAATTAAATTATTTACTTTTCGAAGAAATATTATTAGAAATACTTTAAAAAATATTTGAAAAATATTTTTCCATAGGGCACGGGGCACGTGCGGGCGCCTACTCGAAGCGTGTTTGGGGAGGAAGAAAGCTCATCATGCAGCAACAACGCAGCACGTGTCCGTGGGACAGCGGAGAGCACGCTTTAAGAGAGCGGTCGCAATCTGCTTTGCTTGTGCAGGGCGGAGTAGTCCTCATGTTGGTCCACCTAATCGACTGCTAGTTGATCCACTGCGTCATGTCCATATCACCAACATCCACCTCTGCCCACCGCAGTCACATCACACTTTCCCCACCCCGCTTTACGATCCGTGCTCGATCGGACTTCGAAGGCAACCAACGGTGATAAGGCATCTTCCCATTTTCCCGGTATTGCTTCCGCTTCAATTCCCGTCGGCTCCACGCCTAATCCGTAAGAGGGAGGCGAGCGCACGACGGAGTTAATGGCCTAACCGCTCCCGCTCCCCCCTTTCGTTCGGCTCATTTTTGCCCGATCGCTGGCGTGGTGTCGGAGAGGAGCGGGAGGATGCAGCAATGGCGGTCGGAGAGCGGCGCCATGACCTTCGACGAGGTCTCCATGGAGAGGAGCAAGACCTTCGTCAAGGCTCTGCAGGTCTTTCTTTCCTCCTCCTCTCCATCCGATCCGGTTTCTTTGCTTGTTCTTCCGCGTCCAGATCTGATCGGTTTTCCTTTCGTACTGTGAAACCTTCTTGATTTGAGCTCTTGATTGTTCTGTTGATTGTTTCTTTTGGTGCTGATGTTAGGGTTTCTGTGGTCGTTATCCGGTTTTCTGATTGTTTCTTGATGAATTCCGTTCACTCCCATCTCTTGTCGCCTGATCGCTCTGTTCACCTGCAATCCTGGATTATTTTAAGCCGTGGAATCATTTGAATGTTACTATGCTGTGGACGTGATCTGCTACTCGATACTGTGTGCAGGAACTCAAGAACCTGAGACCACAGCTCTACTCTGCTGCTGAGTATTGTGAAAAGTCTTACCTTCATAGTGAACAGAAACAGATGTAAGGTCTTCTCTCTAAGTAAAAGTTTTTGAATAATTGATTATGATGCTTTGTTTATGATTTTTTTCATAGAGTAATATGTCGTTTTTGGATGAAATATGTGTTGAATCTTCTAGATTCATTGGTCAAATACAAAAGATGATAAAAAATTGCCTTATTTCTGTTAAGAAAAGATGTTAATCCTTAGAGCTTTCTTCTCCACTAGGAACATTCCACGCTACGCCCAAGCTGTTATATACATAACGTGATGTCTTTGGAGATATCACTGTTATGATATGTTCATGATGAGTTAGTGATGATGAACAACATAAAAAGGTGAGACTAGTAAAATTGAGATATTACATAACTAACCAGATCAAAATTCTTTGTTTAGTGATCCTGGCCTGACTTTTGCACGCATACTCTTTGCAGAATTTTGACATCTTTATTGATGATGAATTGATTTTATATTATGGAAAGCAGAATCTTTCTATTCATTGATTTAAGATATTACTGAGTATGAAATCACTGAGTATTGAGATGTTCTCTTTAGTTATGCTTCTCATACTTATTAAAAGAAACTAATTTAATTTAAGAGAGTGTGAAGAATGCATGCACAGTTTGTCCTTTATTCTCAATCTCTTCTGCTTTGTATCCTACAGAGACACACTTGGCAAATGAGTTGATATGTTCTAAAGTTTGCCTCCAGAAGGCAAAAAAGCTCACCAATTCAAGGAGAAGAAATAAGAACTTGCATCCTGCAACTTTTCTTAGTCATGATTTAGAGATAAACTAGGCTGACAGTACAGCTGCCGTTCTTAGTCATGATCATTAATCAATTACTCTTCCCTTCCTATGGATGGCCAAAGAAACACATACCAAGTTTGGTTGACTATCACTAGAGTTATTATGTACAGCATTCAACAAAATCACTCCTGTTTCTTATTTAATGGAAATGATGGATGCATCATCTGCCAAATTGCACTTAACCGAAGTCTAGAATTTTTTTTAATTAGCTTGGTTGTCATTTTTTTCCTTTGTTACGATAAATTTGTTTTCTAAATGCATATATTTGCATCATATTAAATGTTTAAGCAATTTTATTAGGGTATTGGATAATCTAAAGAATTATGCTGTTCGAGCCCTTGTGAACGCCATAGATCATCTCGGTACAGTTGCTTACAAACTGACAGACCTGTTTGAACAACAAATGCTTGATATATCAACCATAGAAATGAAGATTTCATCTTTAAATGAGGTATGTTTGCTCTGTTCAAGTGGTAGTACACCTGACATTTCATACAGAGGTAATTTTTGCTGCTTGTGTTTCAGCGAACTTTTACTTGCCAAGCTTATGTTGATAAAGAAGGTCTTAATCAGCTTCAAATGTCAGCAAGAACTTCGAGACATCACAAGCATTACATTTTACCAGGTATGTTCCAGAATAATGATGTTATCCTTTTTCTAGGGAACAGTGATATCATATATCTGACCTTTTTGTTTAATCGAAGCCAGATTCTGTCGGTAACTATGTGCAGAATAAATCACATATACCAGCTGATGGCAATGTGAATCCTATTCAAGCAAAATCTCATTCTCATGCTCCAGGTCTGAAGCTATGCTTTTTATGCATTTCTTTTTTCTTTTGATCGTATCTTCATGTGTATCATATGTTGATGCCTCATGAGAACTTCCATTTTTTGTTGTTAAAGGAAAATCCACATCAAAAACTCTTTCGTGGCACCTAGCTTCAGAAGTTAATTCTGCATCAAATGGATCTCCCCTTACAGCACCATGGTAAGCTTCTGCATTTTGCTACCAATAAACTCCTGATAATACTAGAATTTAGGTAATTCTCTTATATGTTTCAATTGCTTTTTTTGCAGCACTCAGGACGCTAAAACCCCTAAAGTGAATTCTGAAGTCTTCCACCTTTTAGGTATTGTTATTTGTTGATGCTTTCTAGCCAAGATGCACCTGTATTGTTGGAAGCTATTTTTTGATTTTCAAGGATATGTAAATATCAGTTGCAGAAGAGCCTGCTCCATCACTGCCCTTATCAAGTCATCTTCGGGCATCTAACGGAAATGTGACTTTTGATATGACTTCAGACAAATTTGGCTCGATGGTAAATTTCGTATCAACTATTATCTTATAGACCAATTTACAACTTAATGGAATCCTAGTTTTGCTCTGTTCTTAATGTTTCAATATAATGAGATATAACTTTTGAGGGCTCCTGGATATTTGGGAGATATAGACTTATTCATGTACTTTTGGTAATGAGTTTTATTATCCTTGAGCCATTCTTTTTCAATGGCATCCATATGAATTATCACACTAAACAAATGCTTTACGATGTGTCCTTAGATATGTTAGTTCCAATGATGCTAGGACTTGGCTTTTCCACTCTCACCACAACCATGTAGATGGGTGCTGGTATAGGATATGTATTAATTTGGGCAAAATCAGCTGAACTCGACCAATCCAGGCTACAAATGTCCTTTCTGGATGATATTGTTATTCCCTTTCCCAACATAGAAGATAGGATGCTGGTCGCAGGAGGAGGTAGTTTGTTGACTACCACTATTGTGCCATTGTTGGTGCCACCCTGCACCATGCAAAGATGTTTTTGCCACGAGCACCGGATAGACATGGAGAGGAAGAGTTGGGATGGGGCCATCCTTTCCTCTTTTTGGGAGCTGCTAGTTGGTTTACTACGTGCAGAAGTTACTATCTAAATTATTTCTTCCCCTACATCTAACCAGTGGTTGACATGTTTCTTGGCAGGATCCTTTGGGGGCTTCAAAGCCATCAACATCCAAAACCTTTGGCAGTCTCAGTAAGCTTGAGATATATAGGCCTCATTCTCGCAGTAAGAGCATGCTTTCAGCATTTTTCACCAAAAACAAAACCTTCAAAACAAGAAAGGTTTCAGTCCCCTGATGGATTTCATTCTGATCAAAGGTTCTGTTTCCCAGAACAACTTGTTGCACTGTTATTTTTTGCCGAAGCCCTGTATCTTGGTGACATAGCCAGGAAATATATATTTGGTAATTGTCCTCCACCTGCTGGATGTATTCCCTTCCAGCTGATCATACTGTCTGTCTACCTAAAAGACTTTCCAACATTAAAGTTGATATCAAGTGTTACCGTTTGATGAGTGTATTTTCATTTATTGGTGGGTTCTCTAGGTGCTTCTAAATTCACCATCATGTTAGATTTCATAGAAAAGATTTACTTCTTTCCCACCTCCTATATATATACTGTTTTTCTTGGAAGTTTCAGGCGAGAAAAGGTTGCAACTAAGCTAAAAGCCTTACCAACAGCTTAGATGGTGTTAAAGACTGTTTTGCTTCAAGTAAGTGTGTTGCTGGGCATTGTTACTATAAAATTGTTTATACTATTCAAGATATCATTTGTTGTGCATGGATCAAGCTCCACTGACACTGTCTAACAGAGATGCTGAATCAAGGGTTCAAGAACTAAGTTATTCTAGTTCAACCAGTGCGACACAGCAACAAATTGACAGTCCAGGTACCATTTTTTTAAATTTCCAAATATTTAAATTCATTAACTACAATAGCTGAGCAGCTGGTAATAGACTGATCCATGTATATATATTTGCACCTTTTTGCCCTAGTTTCCTAATATTTGCTTTGAGCTTTCTTCAGTAGTAATTGATCACAGGAAGAAATAACACTAGTAGGAAGGTCTAAAACAAACAGAAGGGATTGAATGTGTGGTTCACCAAGCATTGCATTCTTTTCTTTCTGCCTTTTTGTGTTCTATATCGGCTGGCAGATGACTACCGTATGTCCATTGGCTGGTGATGAAATGAGAACAGAGATTAATTTCCTGTGAAACCATAAAAAAAATAAACAAATTCCATGAAGCACAACTCAAGGTGTCCAACTTGGAGATGGAGTCCATCTTCTAGTTAATAGCATGATTTGAAGCATACTCTGAAAATGAGATGCTTAAAAGTAAGCAACAAAATCATCACTCCAGATTCTAAAATCATCTGTAATCCATGTTATCAAACAAGTATGGGATATCCAAAACAAGGTTGGATATTCCAAATACACATACCCTGGGTCCATCTACTTCGATATGGGATGTTGGATGGAACAACAAGAGATGATAATATGAATGACAGAACCCTCTAGGATGTGGACAATTTGAATGACAAAACTCCATCAACCATATATGAAACAGCCCACATGATTCACAGACTGGTCTTGTCTTGATCTAATCAGATAGACCAATAACATGAATAAGCTAATCGGCACCATAAAAATTGCCAGTTGGAAATTCAGATCAGTGGCCAAAAAGAGTCAGCAAAGTCTGATTTTTTGATATACAAAATTTAACAGATGAATAAACTGACAAGGCAAAAAGCTGAAACACTATTTTGGAATCGTAAGAAGTTGCTGACCGGATGAGGCAGTTCATAATGGATTCATGAGAGGAAGTAGAAAAGATATATTTTGCTTTAAATAAATGTAGAAAAGGAAAAACCACTTATTTAAACACTAGCTGCTTTCCTCCCCAGAGTTTCTTACCATATTCATGCTCTACAAATAAAATTTGGTATTGTTGCAATTTGAATTCTTAGATAACAAGAAAGCTGTAGTCCAAAAAGTTACTATGCTAAGAAAAATTTAAAAAACACACAGGAAACAGAGTGGAAACATGGTTATGTCATTTCAACAAAAAGAAGGCATTCACTGATTGACTTTGCAATAATTCTAGAAGAAAAAAATGACATTAATCATCTAAAGAAGAAAAATAAATGAAATCAAATAATAGTGGAAAACATCAACTAGGAAGGATTATGACAAATCACAATGAAATCCAGTCCCCTTGAAGGGGGTTATTCTTCCCAAGTTTAACATGATACTGGATATACTTTATACCAAAACTCTTACCAGAACCAAGTTTCTGCAATACCATTATTAAAAGATAGTAATAAAACATCTAGGAAGGGCTATGACAGATCATAATAAAATCCAGTCCCTTGCAGCCCTGAGCTATTTCTTCCAAAGTTTAACGTGTTCTTGGGTATCTGTCATAACCAAAGCTCCCTGCTAGAACAAAGTTTATGCAATGCCATAGTTAAGCAATAGTAGAAAACATCAATAGCAGAAAACATGAAGAAATCCATTCCCCTTGCAGCACTGAGTTATCTCTTCCAAACTTAACATACTATTAGATATCTATCATAACCAAAACTCACTGGTAGAACAATGTTTCTGCAATGCCATAATCAAACAATAGCAGAAAACATCAACTATGGAAAGATTATGACAAATCATAATGGAATCCAACCCGCCCCTCCCCCCTAAGAACTGAGCTATTTCTTACCATGATGCTGGATATCTTTCATAACAAAGACTCCCCACTAAAGCCAGGGATTTTGCAATGCCATAATCAAACAATAGTGGAAAACATCAACTAGGAAGGCATATGACAAACCATAATGAAATCCAGTCCCCTTGCAGAACTAGGTTATTTCTTGCAAGGTTAACATGATACTGGACACCCATCATAACCAAAACTCCCTGCTACAACAAAGTTTCTATAATAACTTAATTGAAGGAAGGAATGCAGCAAAAACTAACATGCATAGGCTATAGGAAGATTTAGATCTCAACCACCACCACCGAGTCCTTCAAACTCTCACTTGAATCAGAGAAGATGGATGTGCATGCTCTAAAAACTCTCACCCATGGGTGTTAACAGCTTCCCAGACCAAGTTCTTTGGAACTGGGTTTGCCAAGTCCTGAGCTTGCAATGCAGCAGCTCTAAGCGTCCGAACAGTCATGGCATTGGCCTCCCAGAACGAGGCAATATTGTATGGCAGCTTATGCTTCTTGCAGAGCTCCCTCACAAAAGGTGAGACCTTCCTGAGATGGCACCTCGGCAGTCGAGGGAACAGATGGTGCTCCACCTGGAACTGCAAACCCCCATGGAACCAATCCATCCATGGCGAGCAAGAGACGTCCAGCGTCCCCATCGTCTGCTTCTCAAACCAGTCATTGCCCTGCGGCGGCCCGACGTAGACGCTGGAAGAAAAGTGGTTCAAGCAGAATTGAACGTGCTGAATCCCGGTGACCGCCAAGCTGGCGACGACGAACGTGACCCGCTCTCCCCAATTCGGCAAACACGAGACGAGCAGAGGGTACCAGATCCAGAAGACGGCAACCCCGGTGATCTCCTGCCATCTATTGGGCACATTCTTCTTCGAAAGCAGCAGCAGTATGGATTGCGCGAGCAGATTGATCCTGGCGAAGCACATCACCGGGTAGAACGTCCAGTGCTGGTAGCTGATCAGGAACCTCGCGACGGCGTCGAAGTTCATCTTCCTCTCGTAGAAGTACGATGTCATCGAGGCGAAGAACTTGGACGACACCGCGAAGAGGGGCATGTGCTGTAGGTCGGGGTCGAAATCGAGGCTGTTGCAGGCGATGTGGTGGGCGTTGTGGTTCCTCTTCCACCACCCAATGCTGAGGCCCGTGAGGCAATTTCCTGAGATTATCTGGGCGACCCGGTTGAGGCGTGGATTCCGGACGATCCGGTAGTGTCCGGAGTCGTGCCCGATCCAGCCGGACTGGATCCAGAGGAAGCCCGTCATGCCGCCGCAGAGGGCGTGGACGAGGGCGCTCTCCGAGAGAAGCACGCCGGAGACGGCGGTCACGAGGAGGAAGAGCATAAAGCAGATGGTGAGGAGGGCGACGCGGCCCTTCTCATCGAATAGGCCGGACTTGGAGAACTCGGCGACGAGGCGGCGGTAGTCGCGGGAGACGTCGGTAACGCAGTAGCCGTCGAGGTAACCGACGAAGAAGCGGCCAAGGTGGGCCCAGGCGGAGGCGGGGTGGTAGGCGACGAACGCATCGGTAGCGTCCTGGCCGGCGAGGCTGAGGAGGGGGAGGTCGCCGCCGGGGTGGTCCTTGACCCAGTCGGAGACGTCGTAGACCCCACCCTGGATGGAGATCCAGAGATCGGTGGCGGCATTGTGCTTGCGGAGCTCTTCCACGGTGATGTACCTCTTCTCCCCCTCGCCTTCCGTAGCCATTGCGACAGAGAGATGAGTCCGCGTGCGCAACCGAGGCGAGTGGCTGAGAGAGAGAGAGAGAGAGAGAGAGAGAGAGAGAGAGAGGGAGGAGGAGAAAAGGTACCCCGAAACAAAAGTCTTTATAGGGAAAACGATCCTATCTTAGGAAGGGGTCATCAGAGAGATGGAAACGAACGTTGTGAGATAGGAAGGAGCGTCAATATACAAGGATTTTACGGAAGGATATTTTATCGTATTTACCATTTTAACCTTTAGATCTCATGTAGTTATAGTGGGAGATTCGTTAATGAGGATAACATTTTATCCCCCTTAAATATTAATTTTAAGGGGTACTGAATTATACTTTTGATAATAATAAGTTATTGGCCCCCTTTCCACTTTTTAAGCGGGGTCCATCTGGGCTCCACCTCCTCCCTCCAACGACGAAGTAAGGTAGTTCCCCCCAAAGTTGGTTTGTCTTGCTCTTAACCGAGCCGAGCCTTAAGCCTGAAGCAAAACCACTACTCATAAAAAAATTGGATAATGATGAGACATATATATACAAGTTAGTAAGTTGATATCTACATTAAATTCGTGACAGATCACAGATCTAATATTAATGTGAATTATGCTATAGTATACCCGCAGCAAATGCCCATGGTATCCACTTATCTTATCAAACATCCCTCGTCGGGCAACGAAAACCGAACATCTTTGGGATCCGTTCTTTACGGCACGTCATCCTCCTACCCACCCCCACACCATGCGTGTGAGGTAAGAGTATGCTTTCCGTTTTCGGATGACATAGGAGGCTATCACAAGCATCATGTGCAAAGCTCACGACTTCCATACACGGTGAGAGAGCACAAAGCTCGGTGGAAGTGATGAACACAAAGGACGTGAGAGAAATGGCGATATGTGCTGCCGTTGCAGCGGAGAGGTCCCATTTAGAGATATATAAACAGTCTTTGAATACGATTCCGAGTAATTACTTATTAGACACCTAAATCCAAATCAGACTATTCCATGCTAACTCGGGTCTCGCCCAACTAAAAGTAATCGAACCCGATTTAATAGGGTCTAGTGTATGAGCCACCTCATCGGTTCCCGTGCGGTGGCCAAATCACTACGCCCGTGTTCGTCATCATTACCTCGAAGCAAGAAACAGACGGTTAGAAGGGCGAGCATCGAAACGATAGTTTCTTGACGCTTTGCTTCCCCCTCCCTCCCTCCCTCCCTCGTTTCTATGCTCGTCAGATCTGCCCAAGATTGCTTGATCCATCGAAACCCTCTGTCGACTGACGTCGTCGGATCCGAGGAGGCCCGGAGGATGCGGGGTTCGATCGCCACCTACAAGGAGAGCCTCACCCGGATCGCCGACGGGATCTTGGACGCTGCCGACGAGCCCCACGGCCCCCAGGCTCTTGCCGCCGAAGGCGAGGAGTCGCCACGTCGGTTTCCCCGCCGGAGCCTGCCGAGGGTATCGCCACCGCCTGGTTCTCCCATCGCCAATGGGGTCGATTCCGGACGCCAGGACGAGGTACGCCCAGTTTGTGAAGCTGTACGATGACATTCATTTCTCTGGTCAATGGATTTAGACTCTAAGCGTATACTATATCAAGATCTTGAAAAATGGGGTATCTATTGCTAATTGCGTTTCAAAAACCATGGCTGGTGTTGCTATGCGTTGAATATAACCGAAGATCTTGCAATTCTATAGGCCATCCCGGTGACCCGTTTCTCTTTTGTGCCTTTGCATTTCTGCTGGGTGATTCGATCATTTACTTGCGATGAAATTTGGGATATCTATCTGAGTAATTATGAGAGCGTGTAAAAAATGCATGATACGTCGATTGCAGTTGCGTTTATTGGGTATTGGACTATGATTCAGAATTTCCAGACAGGGCGAAGATATGTATTAATTATCTTTTTTGTTCCATGTTTCTCTTGGTGTTTCCTGAATACAATACAAACTGTAGATTGCTGTTTTCAGAGGTCCAAAGTGCACTCTTTATTGCACGCAGCTTTTCTTTACGCATACTATCAGTTTGTGAGGAATGAATTGCAAGTTTATGCGGTGCAGCTAGAATGATGCAAAGAATTGATACTACCAGGATTTTGCTTATGCACATGCATAAGATTTTGGTTCTACAAGGATCTTGGCACTACTAGGGTTTTCAATGTGGTCCAAGGGAGAAGAATTAGATTTAGAAGATTAGAAATTTAGAATAATGATTGATTTGGTTCCTAACACAAATGCTTGAGTGCTAAGATTCTTGTGTTACTTTTCCATATAACAGTGGGGTATAACAAGACAATCTGGATTTTGGCTAGAACTCCATACTATTATTTTTGCTTCAACCTGAGTCTACTTTTCAAAATCTAAGGGGGATATAGTTGAAGTTTAATAACTTCACGATTGCTTTACCAATATAATTATTCTCATCATGTCTATTGCAATTGTCATAATCTGGATTTTGGCAACAACACAATAATAGTATTTTTGCTTCAACCTGAGATTCATCCCTTAATTTTCAAAATCTGAGGGGGATATAGTTGAAGCTTAATCACATATATTTATTTCTCATCATGTTCATTGTAATTGTCAAACCTGGTTTATTTAGCACTCTATGAGGGCAATGTCATGAGGTTAATATCTACGAGATCTGACATTGACCTCAACTGAAAAAGTGCAAGAAACATCCAACCCGCCCTGGGATGAGGCTGGCTGCCTCATACAGGACCCTTTTTTAATTGAGTAGGCTCCTCAATTCCTCTGCTGCTACTACATCCCTCACATTGGCAATCCTGATAATTTGTTAATCACCAGCAGGTTCACTTCCACTATCAATCTCATATGCCCACTCTTCTGAGCGACTCTTTTTCCCTACATCTCCATGTTTGTTTTTCCCTAAACGGTCGTGCGTGCTGGCTGCACTCAACGTAGCCCCGCTAGGTCTCTCACGTTTGCATGCCAAGTGTTTCTATGAGTGCTTGTCCCGCTCCGATACCATCTGTCACAGACTTAGTTGGTTTTGCCTAAGTCGTGCGACACCCTTGTGTGTCCGTCCACAATGGTCAGCCTTCCCGAAACCTCCTATAGTCCCTTAGGATTTACAAATGAGAAAACATGTTACAGAAAGCGTCTTACTCGGGATCCACAAGCCTTCATTTCAGAAAACACTCATAGCCAATGCAAATTACAAACAAACTTTACAAACCCTGAATGGTTGCACAATAAAGGGTCAAAAATGGTCCACTACAGATCGAACATCTCTCACAAGTGTCCACATGACACAATATTTATTTACAAGCCTAAAACGGCCACCAAACCCAACTAAAATGGGGTTGTTAAGCCTTCGACCGTCCCTCTATATGCTGTGCAAAGCATGAATAAACCAAAAGACACGGACATACATAAGCATTATATCAAATATCTTGTTTATAATTTTGTCCGTGACACTTCGTACTTATGATATACAAGTTGTTAGATACTCTCTTAGCAAGTTTTTTTTCAATTCAATGATGCTTGAGAAATTTGACTTAGTGAGGGACCTTGTGCAATTAACCATGTCAGAGAATTCACCAGCCATATACTGTTTCAGCCTTGTTATTCCTTCACTATTAATGATGTAGTAGTAGTAGATGCACTATTAATGATGATGATGCTTCAAATATCAGGGTGGCACCATGCCGATTTAGTACTTTATTGATTTAGTATCATTTTTCTATAAATGTTAATAAACAAATTCAGGTGGTCAATAAAATAATTATGCTCGAGTATTGGATATATGACCTAGATCTATGCAGATTAGACTAGATCTACATCGATCTTGATCAGATTGGTGTAGATTCTTCATAGATTGGTTATATCTAGTCTAGATCAACATGTGATGTATTGTTGATTTGCATCAATATTGGTCAGATCTGAGTGGATCTAGCTTAGATATGCATTAATTTTAGTTAATGCATATTAATTTAGCTTTGATTTATTCATCTATGTCAGCTAGATGTACGTCAATCTTGATCGGTTCCACATATATCTGGCTAGATCTGCAAGGATCTAGCCTAGATCCATATGGATGTGTTGAATCTGCATGGATCTAGGAAAAATCATTGAGGTTCTAGTCTTGGTTCTATGCAAATCATCGAGGTTTGACTTAGATCTAACTAAGTCTCTTAGAAACAAGTACAGCATAATTAAACAAGAAAAGCATGTATTAGAAGCAAACATCAATTAACATATGCATCTATAGTGAAACAAGAAACAAGTTATTCGAACAAAATAGCAAAGAAACTAAAAATTTGCTTTCAGTTTTCCTTGTTTCTTGATTTGGAGAATAATGCAAAGCTTCTATGAAATCCAAGCTTACTGCCCACACAAAAACCAAGCAGGCCATTTGTTATGGCAAGTGTACCGTGCAGTACACCATTCATTGTATTGTTTTTGTTTTTAAGTAACTTGGTCATCACTCATCAGTATTTTGGTATAGTTTTTGTTTTGGATTATATTTTAATGCAAATTAAAACTAAAAAGCAAATCCAGTATTCATAAATTCTAATCTTGAACCATAGCAATTTCTAGTTCTCATAGAAGCATGTGTCACTTGGCCATGAGTAATAAAAGGTTTTATTATTCTTTTTTTCTTGTGTCAATATATTTAGTAACTTGTGAACATTGAAACATTTTGAAACCTCATCTTTTCCATTGCCCGCCTGAGTTAAACTTTTGTAGGATTTTTTTTTTAGTTGTCTTCCCTTGGTATGAATGTGCTTGTTCATTATTTGAATTAGCTTTTTTTTATGTCAAATGATGATTGATATTAATATGGCTCCTTTTAGAAGTAATGGTACTTCTGATCTATTCATTATGATATCTTGAAGGTAGGATTGTTAATTTGTATCATTAGTATTTGAAGTACATTTGCTGCATGTGTTGGTGAAGGTTTTAGGTATTGGGGCTGCATGAAAAGGTTTTAGGCAGTTCTCAATCATACAGCTTAAATTTTTTGCAGGGAAATGCTGAAGTGTCCCCCAATAGATGGCAAATACATATTTCCCAACAGAATCCACATCCTATGGGAAACCATTCATCTAAGGTTAATGTTCCCAAGCAGGATGGTATCAGCAATGGGGCCATACAAACGCAAGAGCATGATGCTGTGAAACGAAATATGGAGCTGACATATGCAAATTCACAGGGCAATGGACAGGTGTCATTGTTGTTTTGTCCTTCATATCATAAATGCTAGGAACTTCTTGACACTACATTTCAGAACACATTTATTTATCTTCAAGTAAATTAATTGGAGAAAATTTTGCATGGATACTGTCTATTCATTGGTTTGTGACTATTCAACTCTCTGGTTTATCCGCTATTCATTGTTTTGGTCATTGTATGATCAATTTCATTGTTTTTTTCAGTTATTGTTTAAGCATGCATGACTTTTGCTGATTGCTATGTAGGAGCATCCAGGTTTGTTTCAAGAGACCAACATATCTCTGGCAGCAGTAAAGGTTAGCCTCGAGGCTGAAATTAAACAACTAAGGGAGCAACTCGACCAAGAGCATGAAAGTGCATTACTTTTAAAACAGAAACTGCAAGGTATTGTTATATTTCTTATATTGGGTCTTTGTGTCATTGCATTATTCGGTTTTCATTTTTTTTTAATATTTAACTTTTTACAGAGGAATGCCAGCTGAATGAGTCTTATCAGAGCGAACTTAATGATCTGAAGATGGATAAAAAAAGGGCAAGTTTCACTTAAATCCTCAGTTTGATACTTGTTGTTAGAAATTTTCAGGATTTTCACTAAAACCAGTCTATTATAAGTTATCATATAATTTTACCAAGTCCATTAATTTATCTCCGGATACAAATAGGCTACACAATTAATTTATTCATTATGCTTTTCATAATTGGTATAAAAGCTTAACTAAACATTTACCTTTAGAGGTTTCAACTTCATGCTGATAAACTCTATGAGCTTTCTGTATCTTGTGGTATTTAGGTCCATGGTTCTATATATCACATAGACCGGAACTTACCAAGCGGTATTTACTGGTATTGACAAACTGGCACACAGATCAGGCAGTCTGGTCCAGTTAGCCTCCTTTTCATTTTTTATTTATTTATGATTATTTATGGTTAAAATCTCTCTCTCTCTCTCTCTCTCTCTCCATCCCCATGCATGCATGTTGGCTCACCTCCCTCGCAACACCCATGTTATTTTTACTTCAAGTTCACAAAGAAAACACTATTCAGTTAGTTTAGGATCCTTTGGTCTTAAGAAGCCTTTGTATTGCTTGATGCACACAATTTGTATTGAGCTGTTGGTGCATACACTTCAAACTGTAGTTTAGTTACTGCTGTATGTGGGTTGATAGCAAATGCACTGAGTGCATATGTTGATATTGGATTGTAAGTTGATACTATAATCTATCTTCTTTAAACATATTCTTCCATATTGTTTTCTGTCAGATAATTGTATTTGTTCTACATGCAGAGCTCCATTGAGTTGAAAGAGTTGCAAAAGGACTTAAATAAGAAGATATCAGAATTAGGACAACTAGAAGCGGAACTGAGGAAAAGAGACATGGAACAAGAACATAATATTCCTATGGAGAATGCAAAAAGCATGATTATGACTTTAGAGAAGGAAAATGCAAAGCTAAAGGTAAATACTTGCAGACAGAAAAATAACTCCTTCAGTTATGTTTTTTTTCTTATATTATCTCTATACATGTGAACTATTGTAATTTATTGTTTTGAGTTCTTTGTTCTAATTTTCCAGTAACTTTGAATTTTATCCGATGTTTATATTGTGTAGATAGAGAAGGCTGAACTTGAGAAGAATATGAAACTTTGCATGAAGAGTTCAGTTGAGAATACAATTGACTCTGAGGTATTGGCTCCAATGAGGTAGTTCTTTATATTTCAGTGGCTTTTATGCTTTAGTGAAACATGAAACAACTAAAATTCTGGAGTAGGTCTTAGTATTGTACAGGCACTGTATCCTGTTTCTGCAATCTGGTAATGGCTGTGTTCAAAATCAACAGAACTCCGAATGTACTTGAGTGAATAATATCGATTTACAACTACGAGAACACTGATTGTGCTTGATTGCATTTTCTTGCAATGTTCATTTTTTCTTTTTACCGCTTTGTTCATTTTGCCTTCCTGCTTCTCTTAAATCATTCAGTTAATGTTAAGCCCATATTGCCCTTGTCTGAAAATTTGATCAAATTTAGTTCTTCACCGATATGATTCTAATCCTTACCACAGTGAATTTGTTCTTGCATGATAATCTACAGGTCCTGCTTCTATTATTGACCTATAGTGTTAACAATGTTTCTGTGCTTTGTTTTTCTGTAAACTATGTTCAATAGTTATTTCATTCGATCATGTTATCACAGAAGAGAATCATCAAATTTTACAGTCCAGATCTTCTTTGTCTGTGTGATATTCCAAGAAGATCTGAATATTTAATTCATTGTTTTTCTCTTCTTTTTTTTTGTGAATATCCTCCGACTTATCTGCTCTGAGACTGGTGATTTGAGTTGTTACTTCTCTCATCTTTTACCGATATAGTCTGCTTTTAGTACATATGCTGTTTTTATCATGCTGAGTGGACAATGATATAGGAAGACTATTTTGTGACTGACGAGCATTTTACTAATCAAAACTTTGAAGGATACAGAGAATATGGCACTTTCAAAAAGAAAGTTGGAGGAAGCACTAGAAGAGACCTGCACAGAACGAGACAAGGCATTACAGGAATTGGCCGACTTAAGCAACACATACTAGGGAAGGTAATGTTTTCCTTCCTTTTCTTCCTTGAGGATGATAAAACCCTAGGACTTTATCTAAGAAAATAGATAGGGATTTGATCGCTTCGAGGTGATCAATCTCCAAGTGGGCCAAAGGCTTTGAGTTGTATTTGATTACTTGAGAATTATTTAATCCTTAGTCAACTAGGACTAGATTTCTAACAAAAATAAAAATAGTAATTCCTAATTTGCTACATTAGAGGACTCCTAACATAATTAGGAAAAACTTAAAAACTCCTACCAGAACTAGGAAAAACTAAATTAGAAAATAAAGATTAATATCAATTTCCTAAAATTAAGGACTCCTAAAATTTAGGAATCCTAACAGAAGATCATTTCATCAACAAATCATATCAATGACTAATTTTCAGTCCTCAGAGTACTTTTGAAACATGTGTACTTGCATGAATGTATATGAAGATTATTGTCATCAAAAGATTCGCAAGAGGTTTTCGTTTGTACTTGTTGAATATTGTGATTGTTTTTTTTAACTCTGTATTAGTTTCCGGTATGTCCTTTTAAATAATACCTACCATTGAAGATGACAATAATCATGCTTTTGAAATTTTACGTACCATTGAGGATGACAAGAATCATGCTTTTAAATTGTAGCTTAAACTTTTGTATCTTACAATGATTTTTATCTACCAAAGAGAGTTTTTTCTTTCTTTGCAAGGAATAGAGTTATATATGATGATTTAATTTCGGGCATGTGCTGAATGAATTGTAAAAGAACAAGACAGGCCTTCTAGGAAATTGCTAAGATTTCTTTTAGATGATTCTTTTTGTTACATGTAATTAAAGCCAACTTTTGTGCATTGTATAATGCTTGATACCTGTTTTGTCTATTGGAGCATCTTTTACTAGATTCAGTAAAATGTTGCATCGTGCTATATCTATGAATCAAGGTCATTGAATTGAAGAATTTTCTTGATATATTAGGAACTTGAAGATTCAGACAAGATGGATGAGGATAGTAAAATGATTGAGGAACTTCAGGCAAACTGTCAACACCAAATAACTCACATATCGCAGTTGGAGAAGGCTCTAAAGCATGAAATAGAGAAGAAAGAAGAGTTTATGAAACTTAAAAATGATGAAGTTCATAAGTCAAATGAAGCAATTATTGACCTGATGCAAAAACTTGCAAACTGTAGGAGCATAGTTGACTCAAAAAATGTTGAATTGCTAAACCTTGAGACTGCCCTTGGCCAGTACTATGCTGAAAGTGAAGCCAAGGCGAGTTCTCCTTTATCCCTGTTCATTACTTCAATGATATGTGTTTCATAATATAATCTCTTTTTTTGATTTGGGGTTACGGACAATAGGAACGATTGGCAAAAGATTTGGCTCTGGTAAGAGAAGAAGCTGCTAAATTTTCTGACTCATTAAAGGTACAATGAAATTATGACTTTTTGTTTCTTTCTATCTAATGTCAGTTGATACTATTGATCTTTGCACTCATTGGCATGTTATTATTCATACAGGCAGTACATACAATAACATGAATGATCTTTGCACTCATTGGCATGTCACTCGAATATAGGCAGTACATATATAGGTCCTATAAGGGGCTTGGGGTAACAAGGCATGAATGATATAAGAAAGTTCAAAATTTGTATAAGTAGGTTGAAAAGATTCAGTTTCTAGCATTCAGACCGTTTTCGACTGTTCATTAGATCTGATGTAGGATTTGATTGTTGTATAAAGGAGTAGATTAGCTAAAGTATATTAAAAAGGAGCAGCTTATTCAGTCTGGCTCAAGAATTAATTCCCAGCTGGAATGCCACTAATCTGAATTTTAAATATTCTGAAATATGGAGTTGGATTCTGCTAAGATTGAGAGTAAAATCCTGATTCCCCTCAACCAAATATCAGGAGTTAAATTTCTCATTATATTCTCTGTCCCAGCATTGAGATAATCAAAAGTCACCAAGTATATAGTTATCTACTACCAGGAGTGACTTCAAAATTCTGGATGGTTTATGTGGAACTGTCATAGACTATAGTTTTTCATTAAATACAGATTTTATGCTGCTGTTGTTATTTATCTTTATGAATGTTTCTGAGTTGTGAATTGAAAATGTTACTGTCTTCTAGGCTGCAAACAATGAGCTGGAAATATCAAGTAGAGAAAAAGATGAGATGATTGCTAAACTCACAGAGACTGAGAGGACCGTATCAGAAGGAAAGCACTTCATATGTAAACTTGAGGAGGATAATGCAAAGTTACGCCGTGCCCTTGAGCAGAGCATGACAACAGTAAATAGAATGTCTCTGGATTCAGATAACTGCGTTGACAGGTTATTTCACTTGCTGGGTTTATTTTATTTTTATTTTTACACATTGCGTATTTGCTTGTTGACCCTGTTAATTGAATAGCAGATTGATTGCATGGCTAAATGTTTAGGTTGTGGATCAGAGTCTTCTTTTATTAACTATTTTTCAGGAAAATTGGAATAAGAAAGAGTGACTTAAATGCATTGGAGAGGAATAAGATAGTATATTCAGATCAGAGGTCCTAGAAGACGTAGAATAATTTACAGTAAAAATCAATAAGAACATATTTTATGGCCTCTGATTTGTCTATTTATATTGCCCTCGAAAGAGTTGTTGTTCGTTAATCTTGAGCTCCACCACCCAAATTTGTTTGAACAAAGTTTCTATGGCTGAACTTTACTTTGGCAAATTGAATATTTCAAATACTTATATGACTGATTGTGATGTTTGTGTTGCTGACAGGCAAATAGTGATCAAATTGTTAGTGACTTACTTCCAGCGGAACCACAGCAAAGAGGTAACATGTTTCAGACTCAAAATCTTTTAAAATTATTTGTAGATGACAAACCTGTTTGCAACTTCCGAACACGAGCCAGGTTTTGGACCTTATGGTTCGCATGCTGGGTTTTACCGAGGAAGACAAGCAAAGGATAGGCTTTGCACAACATGCTGCTGGCAAAGGCATCGTTAGGGGCATGTTAGGTCGGACAGGGCGTCTGGTTGGAGGCTTTTTGGGAGGAAATTCACCTGAAACATCATCATCTTCAGATAATCAGGTAAAATTTCTCTTTTAAAACCGTTGACACTTTTGATTTACTTTTGGCTATTGTGTTCACGTTTCCATTTAATTGTTACATCAAATCTTAGGCAAATAATTTACTTTTAATGGTTATGAGTGGATGAAAGTTTTTTAAAAATAAAATGTTTAAAGAACAAGCTACCTAGGGCACAAAAAATGTTTAGAGAAAGCACACCTGGTGTTTGTTTCCGCACAGTAGTAACTAAGTGTTAGTTGTTTGGCACAAACGAGCGAGCATCCATAACGTTAATTTATTTTTTCGTCTGAGCAGTCTTTTGCAGACCTGTGGGTTGACTTTCTTCTCAAAGAAACTGAAGACAGAGAGAGGAGGGAATCTTCCGAAGCATCGGGCGCGTCCAGCAGCCAAGCCGGTAGGCACATGCTCCAAAGCCCCAGAGAATAATGCCACCAACATACCTAGTAGCAGCAGCAGTTCGCCAACGGATTCAAAGATTGCCATCGAAACATGGACTACGATAGAAAATTGCCTGTGAGTGCACATTCTTTCTTCTTTTTTTATTTTTTATTTATTTTATTTATTTTTGGTTCATAATAATGGAACAATTGTTTCTATTTTCTATTTTATTTATCTAACTCTTTTTTCAAAGCAAGATGGTTTTGGGACAACGTGTTCCGCTTTGCCAGCATAGAAGACCATGCGATATTTATCTAACATGTTCTTTCCATCTGGCAGCTATAATACTAACTACATGAAACCTACACAATTTATCCATATCTTTTCTTGAAATAGTAACTAAATTTAGCACCATAGAGGTAATCAAATGTTATGAATCATCATCATCATCATCGAACAACATGAAGACAAATGAATAATTGAAAATTAATGTTCCAAAACAAAAAAGGGCAAACAGATAATAATAACAAGCCAAAGAATTTACAGACTTTTGTTAGGGTTCCGAATGCGAAAAAAGATTGCAACCCTGATTTTCCAGTATCATCAATTAATCACTGCATTGGAACTTGTCATTAGGCGGATCTCAAGTCAAACAAAGGAAATTTGGTTAGTCGAACGGTGTATATAGCTTTTCTCGAAGATGCATACACACTAAAGCAAACTTCCAAGGAAAAGTAATGTACGAACATAGTCAATGTCAGAAGCAAAGAAGCAACTCACCGATCATAAAATGCGTCAACAAACAATAAAAAAGAAGAAAAAAAACTGAAGACTTGCACAGTAATATTTGGACCCAGCTTCAAGCTTGGACTAATTCTTATGGTATCTGATTGGTTACTGGATGATCCAAGAAGACATGCAATATATATATATATATATATTTCAGTGGAATTAGACCTTCAGCAGAAATGGTATACAATGGAATGCTCATGCTTAGTATGGCTATGGCACCATAAGTATGATCCATGTCATGAAAACCTGAATTGCTCCCATCTATCCCATCGGAACTGTTTAGGACTAAAAAGAGAGTTCAAAATGAAATAAATAGTAAGATCGAAGTTATCAAGTAACCATCTAAAACAATTAATACCTTTTTATCTATTGAATCTTGCTCAAACTCTTGGTCTTCATACTCAGTCATATAGAAAAGGCAGAGTGTGAAGCATGACATAGGTTAACTGAAATCCAGTAGAAATCTGACGATCATTTTACCTATGTAAAACAAAGTCAAGAAATTGCAGCAGCTCCCAACGATTGAAAGAGAGAGCCCAACAGCCCAGCAATCACCTATTCCAAAACACTATATCAAGTGGCATACTGCAAGAAATTTCTTCAGATCACGCCCTGTTGCAATTTCCCTTTAAACTGCCAAACCCTCTGTTGATCTCTTATCTGAGAGAAAGCGCAATGTTCACTGCCAGATCTTCAGAAACGTGAGGCCGAGACCTACAACACGAACAAGGTAAGCGATCAGAGAGCTGCATCTTATTTGGAGTCGAATGAGGAGAAACACAACTCGCAGTGGTCATCTCACTTGTTGATGAAGGTGGAGGTATCGGACCACAGGAAAAGGATGGCAAGGGACGATACCAGGCAGTGGCAGACCAAACTAAGCAAATGATGGTATTCCATCAACTCAAACCAGACCCACACGGGTGTGGCCCCACTGAGCACAGCGGCCGAGGTTTTCTTGTTCTTCCATAGGAAAACATCAGCCGCTATATGATTCAACCGTTTATGAGAAACAACAACAGTGGTGTGCAAATAAATTCTCCAAGAAATCCAGTACATACAGACGTTGATGTTCTCATTAACCAAGAAAAGAAGATGGAAACGATGTTTCACGCTGATCAACCAAAATCAAATCAGGGTTTCGTGTTCTCTCCCGATGTGTATCTTTACGGTCCGTGATGTCGAAAGATCAACCTAGGGTTTCACGCTCCATACAATAGACTAGCGAGGACGATGTGGATCATCACCGGAACAAAAAGACCATATTAGGGGTTTACGTTCTCGAACATTTAATAACAAGGGCCAAACGTCCCAGGATTCTTCTTTTTTCCTTTCAAGAAAACGGATGCAAATCCTAAGTCGTGCCACGAGAAACGATGTGAGAGATCGAATTACAACTCCATGGATCTCAGCTACAATCAGCTCCACTGTCAAACTAGCCAAGATCAGGTTCAAGATCACCTAAGGAAACCAATGAATGAAGAAGACATTTAGAGATGAGGAAGAAAGAGCGCATACGCTTTCCGCCACCCAAGATCCGGTGGACGGCCTTCTCCCGGCCGAAGAGGCGGAAGATCTTGGACTCGACGGGCTCCGCCACCTCTGACGCTTTCGACATCTCGTAAAGGAGGAAACGACGAGAGGCGTGCGGCGAGGAGGGTCTTTATCGGTCTCGGAGATGCGATAGGGACCGTCGGATCGAAGCAAGGCCAAAATAGTGGAACGAGGAAGAGTCCGACGTGGAGTAGACGGCGTCACTGTTCCGGTGCAGCATTCGGCTGCCTTCTACCAGACAGCAAACAGGCTTTCGACACGTGTCATCTCTCGACGGGCGGTCGCACGACGACAAGTGTACACGCAGAGACCGACTGTCGACGCCGACGCGCGTGACGGTGCGACCGAACCTAACACACACGTACGACTCACCACGACGGACTACCTGGCTTACGATTGGATAGATGCGACCAACGTAGTGGGCCACCGAACCAGAAGTCAGGGCGGGAATGTGGGTGAAGGGTTAAGATTTGGTGATTAAAACTGCGTCCGTCTCATAATCCGTGTGCGAGCGCCCTGACCCCTCCAAGATCACGTGCAGAGCACGTGCAGGGTCACTAGCGATCGGCTCGGTTCCATGGTTCGGAAATTCTCCAGGCCGAAGCAACACTGTCGGTGGTTGTGTGAATGGGTTAGGTAGAGCAGGGCGTCGTTCGCGTGCCCACAACAAGAAGCTTAAAGTACGACGAGGAATACAGCAATGAACAACTCAATTGGCTTATGAGTAAGATCGCAATCAAACAAAATACTTTAATATCAACATATTTTATACTCATATCAAATCAGTCTACTTTCATGACCTTTTTAATTATAAATAATTTACTTTTTGGGAAGCTGAGCTATATATATTTATATACAATATGACAGAAAATGTAACGTGCAAACCACTATGAGGAGAAGATATTATTGCACGTACTATGAGGAGAAGATATTATATATATATATATATATATATATGTGTGCTTTTAAATATATAATTACTCGATAATTGAAAATTTTTATAGAAAAAGGGTTGAAAGAAGAAAGTGACAATTTTGCCCCTTTGGCTGGAAGTTTTCTTGTGGGCCCGCATCTCCTATATCTCCTCCTAATAATAGCTTTCTTGCCACTAATTGGTGTAGTTGTTGAGGGCGGCGTGGGGTTCCGCAGCCTTGGCGGCGGGCGTGGGCTCGACCTCCGGCGAAGGCGGCACCGGAGAGCAGAGCAGCTCCTCTGGGAGGTCGGGGATGCCCTCGAGGTAGAAGGTGTAGAAGATCTTGAAGGGGAACACGAGCTGGTGCAGCTTCACCTGACCGCGGACGCCCGCGAACACGCCGGACCCGCCGGTGACGGCCAGGTACGTGTCCTCGTACGTCAAGTACGCCCCCTGCACCGAGATGTGCCCGTACTCGCCGAAGTAGAAGCTGTAGATGGCCTCGTAGCGGTCGCCGACGCGCTCCGGGACGTGCTGGATCAGCACGCACAGCCCCGCCGTGATTCCCAGCCGCTTCTGTAAGTCCCCGGAGTATACCTGTTCGTGGTTCCTCTTTCTCGTTACCCTCCCTTGGTAAACTTACGCTAGTGACGATCGCTCGACGTTGGAAGAATGGACTTACCTTGTTGCTGAAGGGGACGAGGTCGCCGAGGGAGTTGACGTCCTTCTGGCTCAAACGAAGGTAGGCCGGGCTGTTGCGGTCGAGCTCGTTGATCTCGTAGATACACATTTCCTGCACGTTGGTAGCTGACGAAGACCAAGAGAATGCTTCGCTCGTCAGTTCAAGAGAGGGAGCACCGAAAGCATTTGATCAGCACAAGGAGAGAGGTCTACCTGGTCTGCCACCGGACTCAAGAGATGCGTGGTTGGTGGAGGAAAGGGAGACGTTGATGGCGGATGACTGAGGCCTTCCACGCATCGATTTCAGCTGCAGTTTGTTGCTCGGCGAGGATCCGAGCCTGAGGGATGCAGGAGAGGTGTTCTGTTGGAGGCCGGAGAGCTTCCTCGAGGAGGAATTGGAGAGACTGAAGCCGAGAGATGGAGCACTGAGAGAAGCCATGGAGAGAGATGTAAGATGGAGGAATCGATGTGTTATTAGGAGGCGTGGGGATTGAGATGGGGAAATGGGTTGTGGTATGGAGGGGTTTATATCGTGCAGACCGCGGAAGGTGCAAAGCTTGACCACGTTTTGCACGGTGGACGGAGGAGGCCGGCGGGCGGAAAGGCGTCCGCGAGCGACTTCCGCGTGGGAGCTCGTCTGAATTGGCCACGCGCGTGTGCCACGAGAACTCATCCCATTCGAGACGCAATCGCGAGGCGCTCCTCTTGCCACGTCATATGATCTCATATTTCTCCAACACGTGCCGTCCGAGAGTCGCAAGTGACTGGTTGACACCCAACCGGTATGTCGCGAAGGTGAGCTCCAAATCGTGTCCGCCGGTGTCAAATTTACGCACGGGGACGGTGGAACAGCCCATCGACGCGAGCGTGACGTGGGCTCGGAAGATGCCCCGTAAGCGGCGGTCGATGTCGTGCCCTTCTGCTCCGCTTAATATATATCGAGTCAATAAGTAAATACGCCCCACAACTTTGGTCGCGACAATAATAAGTTACAAGCATGTGTTTTACCCGACTTTTAGGACCATCTTGTACGTCGAAATTATTGCTACCATTTTGTGAGTATGAGTAGTTGATTGGGATATGAAGGTTTCCGCATCAAATACGTGCGTCGGTCGGTATTATATACGGACAATTAGATGGCTTGTTGTGTTGACGGGTATATATTATTTATAATTTGAAGGTATAAAAGTCTAAAATTATAATTGACATTTAGATAGGAGAAATATTGATCCCAATAGTAGTTTGACATGTGTTAGTTCGATAATATTTCATCCCACTATAAAAATTGATATGAATATTTAAATTATTTTATTCTTATGACTTAATTCGATATTGAATTGAAAATTTCATTCAACCGCAGTTCTTGTACAAGTCATAAAGGCCCTTACCTGAGCCTAATTTCCAAGGCTCCCCATAGAACTCCTTCATCCTGACCTCCTCTTTGAGATAGCTGCTAAAGTTAATCATCCCCATAAGATTGATAAGAATATTCGGTTTGGCTATAGAGCCTAATTACTTCCTCGAGGGATTTAGGTCACGCTTGGAGACTCCTAATTTTTTCAATCTATTATCTTAGAGAACATCTCAACCTTCTGCTTTTGATTGCAACCTAGTTGACCATAAAATAGAGTCCCGCCTCTTGTCAAAGGAGAAAGTGAGCTAAACTCAAAGGGCAGGGTGACCAGGGTTCTTCCTAATTTAAGGACTCAAATAGCATTGTCAACTATTGTTGAACCCAACATGGGTCAAACTGGCCAATCAAACTCAAAATTTGAATCCTTAAGTACTTAAACATTCTTGGATGATGTTCAAAAATCCTCAATCTTTGGACCCAAAGGCAACCTACCCAAGAAATTTACTAAGAGACAGACGTATGAGAGCTAGTTCGTCTTTTTTCATGTTCTCTCCCAAGATAGCCACCCTCGGATGTTGCTCCCCTCACAACAAGATAGTGCTTGTTCGAAAGGGCATCGTCGCAACTAACCTTAATGATTCCTCTCCTTCTGTTCTATGTCAGGTTACATACAACTCCTTGTTTACTGTGAGAGCAAAGGGGAAGCAAACGCTTAACCCCCTCTTAAACCCTTTCCTTGCCATAGGGTCAACAAGATAAGAAATTCATTTCCAAAATGGAGAAGATAATAGAATTGACTCCTTCTAAAACTCTAAAGGGCAATCTCCTCCCTCAATCAACCTTAGAACCTTTGATGGTTTGGTGACCATAGTGGCAAAGGTCTTTATGAGGATCATGACGGACTGTCACGGACTTAGCTGATTTTGCCTAAATTGTTTGGCACCTTTGCGTGTCCGTCCGTAAAGGTTAGCCTCCCCGAAGCCTCCTATGGTCCCTTAGGACCCACAAAAGAGAGAACGGGATAGAGAAAATGCCTCACTCGGGATCCACAAGCAAACATCTCTAACAACACTTCGTAGACAATGCAAATTACAAACAAACTTTACAAGCTCTGAACAATCGCACAATAAAGGGTAAAATGACATTCTCCCCCACTTATTTCTTCGACGTCCTACGAAGGAAAAGACCATCCTTACTACGTCAGTAACGTAGTATACTCATCAAGCCCTTATAAGCTAATCATACACATTGCCCACTTCCGATATGGGACTAATGGGATGTTACATTATCCCCAACTCAATTAGCTTGACGTCCTCGTCAAGGCCAGACATAACCCAGATCGAACCCTAGCATAGTGTATGTGAGGATTAACTCAGTGGTGGCTCCACACCGTGATGAGTTCTCTGACTCCATCCACGGGTAGCCCTTTCCTACTCGAGCCCTCTCACCCTGCCCAAATGCTAGGTCGGCTCTGATACCAAATGTCATGACCCGGGTCTGATGGGCTAACCGGCCTATCAATTTCGTTTGGTCTAAACCACTGACCAAAATGCTTAAGCTGAAGTTGATATTAGTATACTCATCAGACCCTTATAAGTTAATCTTAATCCTGCCCACTTTCAATATGGGACTAATCAGGGGTGTTACAATCACCCCCACTCAAAGGCTTGACGTCCTCGTCAAGCTCCAACATAACCAAGATCAAACCCTAGCATAGTGTATGTGAGGCGTAGCCCAGTGGTGGCTCCACGTCGTGACGAGTCCTCTGACTCCGTCTACAGGTAGCCCTTTCCTACTCGAGCCCTCTCACCATGCTTAAATACTAGGTCGGCTTTGATACCAAATGTCACGACCCGAGTCTGATGAGCCAACTGGCCAATAACTCCATTTTGGTCCTTGCAACCACGGACCAAAATGCTTAAGCGGGAGGTTACGTAGTACACTCATCAAGCCCTTATAAGCTAATCATACACATTCCCCACTTCCGATGTGGGACTAATGAGATGTTACAAAGTAGGTTCGCAACACTTCCGCTTTCGATTGACATTTCGTTGGGAAATGAAGCGGACAATATACTCTCAGTAACACTGATCACCGTTGATGAGGATTTGACAACTATTGTCTTCCGTTAACTTTGAAGGGTCTTTGAACATATGTAGAGCTCCTCTACTAGATATATAAGAGAATTAGGGTACTCAGTTTCCCCCATTCTCTTAAGAGTTGAGAAGGCAAAGGTTACTTGACTTCGCCCGCCTCCTCGAGGTTGTACTCCATGTATCGTGTTGGTTACTGGCCTTCGTCTGCTCTTTGCTCACACTTCTGAAGCACTTGAAGTGTTTGCACTCCTTATGTTGAGTAAATTACTGTGATTTACTTTCTCAATGCCATCGAACTTCTGGAATGCAGGAAGTTTTCACCCCAACTTGGAGTAATTCTCTCATAGGTTTGGTCGCCTCTAGGATTGTACCGTCTTCTCCATCAACCCTGCCTTTTACTCCCCTGAGTAGCAAAGGTACAACACCGAGTACTGCCTGCTTCGTTCCTTGGTCGTGCACTCTTGCATGACCCGTAGTCCTTCACTTTCGGCTATTTTGATGAGAAGCTCGTTGACACCGGTCTTACGAAGTTCCTAGACCTTTGCCCTTTAGCCTTGTCTCGGTACTTGGAGTTTGCCTCTGCATGCTCTACCTCCTCGGCTCCTTTCACGACCAAGCGCTCTCCCTCCATGAGAGCAAGGGATCAATGACTTTCACGGAAGTCCCACCTCTATGGTACCATGGTGCTGCCATGCCCATGGCACTACTATCCGTCGCCTCGCATCTGCATCCCTTTTCTTCATTATTAGTAGATATTGCTAATCATAGGTGCCCAGCAAGCCAATCACATGAGTGATGGCACGTGTGACTTAATATAGAATCTTTTTGCTTATTATATTAGGGCATATATCACTTTATAACTATTACATAAATGCATACATATATTGTGATGTCCTTGGATTTGTGCAATGGGAATCGGATCATGATGAGATCACGATAGTGAGATCGATTCACCTTTAAACACATATCCTAAATAATCCCGGTCATAGGTTACTTGAGAGGGATATCGTGATAACCGGACAGACTGGTGTGTTATATACTTGTCCATATGATGGATGCAGCTGGTCTCATAGCTGCTTGTGTAGGGACACTAGGGATACAGTATAGGTGCTCATTGGAGAATGAGTTCACCGATTGATCCGCTTACGGAATGCTGGATGGTTGATGATGCCTTATTGTCAGACAGCGATTCCGTAGTCCTAGTGGTGTATTTGGTCCTTAGACTTGAGACACCAAGGATGTCCTGTATGAGTGCTCCACTCTTTGATACCAGACTTATAGGTTTGGCTGTCCCAGATCTAGTACAGCTGGTCATTGAGAGTGGTAGTCGACCTTACGAGGGCTATTGAGTGTCGATAGAGGATCATCCACTCTCGGCGTCATGAGAGGAATATCCCATGTGTTCTTGCTCAGACAAATCCCTGGCCAGGGTCATTCGGGTTGAGAGAGAAAGAGTTCTCCGGGAGAATCCGATTAGAGCGAGACTCGAGAAGAAACCGTATGGGTCTGACAACACCATGCTCGATATACAGTCTCTGGGATATTAGATGGATGAGGGACTATAGGTACACTGTAACTGAGGACAGACAGGTCCAATGGATTGGATTCCCCTGTATCGTCTGGGGACTACGACATAGTGGCCTAGTACGTCCGTAGTCGATGAGTCGAGTGAATTATTACAGAGATAATAATTCACTGAGTTAGAAGGAGTTCTGACAGGTATGACTCATGGCCAGCTCGATATTGGGCCTAGAGGGTCACACACATATGGTAGGCATTGCGATGAATAGAGGTTCAGATATGAGATATCCGATGGAGCCCTTGTCTTATTGGATGCAGATCCAATACCCACTAGGGGAGGACCCATTAGGGTTTGACAGGGGACCTCTATAAATAGGAGGGATTCATAGCCCCATAGGCTAGAGAGCTTTTGTTTGTCTTTTCCTATTCTCCTCTCTATCTCCACCTCTGAGCATGCCTGGAGTTTTGAGGAGCGTCGTCGCAACCCTGCTGTGTGGATCACCGCTAGAGAGGAGGACGCTTGACCTCCTTCACCCTCTCCTAAGGATCTGCAAGGAAATAGGGATATACGATCTCCCTAGGTAACACAATCTCTATACGTAGTTTTGTGTTTTGCGAATTTTTACGCACCAATCTTCACACGACGACGAACATCTTTTTGGGAATCGGGGATTTTTGTTTTCTTGTTCTTCCGCTGCGCATATGATGTCGCCCCCCATGATTTCCCAATAATAAAGTGATATATGTCAAAATATAATAAGCAAAAAGATTCTATATTAAGTCACACGTGCCATCACTCATGTGATTGGTTTACTGGGCACCTATGACTAGCAGCAACATGCTGAACTTGTTGCACACTTCAGCCTCCTACGGACGTATCCTTCACATGCCGAAGAGAAAGTTTCAATGCTCCATGGCACCGAGTTTCGGTCGCCTTGGGATAGCCGCGAACATTCCATCGTCTGCATACAAGCCCATACATGAGTACCGAATTCTTTGAGTTAGCAATTCCCTTCACCTCTGTGAGTTTTGCCCAACTCTTTCGGTCGCTTAGCAACTCATTCCACCTTGGATGGTCTCATCCTTTACCAAGCGCTTCGCTTGCCTTGAGCACCATCAAGTATAGTTGTCAGCGTTGAGACGTAGCTCAAACTCAGCCATCCCAACCTTTGTACGCTCCGCATTCTTCCAAGCTTGTCTATTCTTGTGGTGCCTCTTGCGCGAAGGGTTGGTCATTACTCTGAATCCTAATCTCAGATGCCCGCTCCTCCGAGCGACTCTTTTCCCTACATCTCCATGCTCGTTTTCCCCTAAACGGTCGCACATGTGCTGATTGCCATCAACGCAGTCCCACTAGGTCCCCTACGTTTGCATGCTAAGTGTTTCTACGAGTGCTTGTCCCGCTCTGATACCATCTGTCATAGACTTAGTTGGTTTTGCCTAAGTCGTGCGGCATCCTTGCGTGTCTGTTCGCAAAGGTTAGCCTCCCCGAAGCCTCCCATGGTCCTTTAGGACCCACAAAAGAGAGAATGGGATAGAGAAAACGCCTCACTCGGGATCCACAAGTAAACATCTCCGAAAATACTTCATAAACAATGTAAATTACAAACAGACTTTACAAGCTCTGAATAGTTACACAACAAAGAGTAAAATGATCCATTATAGATCGAAAATCTCTCACACGTGTCCACATGACACAACTTTTATTTACAAGCCTAAAGCGGTCGCCAACCTAACTAAAATGGGACTATATCGCCTTTGGTCGTCCCTTTACATGCTGTACAAAGCATGAACATACCAAAAGAGATAAACATACATAAGCATTCCATTAAACATTTTGTTTAGAAGTTTGACCGTGAAGGATTGCGAGGTTCCTTCTTAAGGAGGTTAAACTGGAGTGGACAAACTATGAACAACATGAAGGTTCTAGAGCTTACCAATGCCACTAAGGAGTCCCTTTACTCTCTATTAAATGTTTTAGACACAAAAAGAAAAAGAAAAAAATGGATCGAGACTAGCTCCTTTACTTGGAAGCATGGTTTCCAAAACCCCCCATTTCTCCCTCCTTCTATGCATGAGTACATAAGCTTATGTTTAGAACTTGTTTTAGATACACCTCTCTAAACTCAATTTACAAGGTTTTCTATTGATGATTTGTGGAGATTTCAAACATTATCTCTAGTCATGAAAAAATTGATGGTCAACCCTTTTGTTTAAGCAATTCGATTTTAATTTTTTTTCAAAGCTGATCGATTTAGGTTTTAAAAATACCCTATTTATCTATACAAATAAAAGATTTGGTAAATCTAGGATCTTTGCTTGTCTAAACAAAGCCTATGCTAATTTTGCTTGAATTCATGCTTTCTCCGATTCCTTTGTTCAACAACCCCCAAAATTACCTCGGAATATTTTCCTCTCCTTATTCATGTCAATCAATATATGACTCACAAAATCTATCAAAAAATCTTCCATTTTAACACTCATTGGAATGACATTCCTAAGATTAAAAGCTTCATCTCTAATGCCTAGCTAAGCTCCACCCTATTATTCCCCTGTGATCTCTATTTCCTAAAGCCTGTGTAAACTTCACTTCCTCTTAGTTGAGTGGAAACAAAAGGGAGGTGACAACCTTATTCGTTCTATTACTAAAACTTAGCACTCCATCACCTACATTGAGAAAAAGCAATCATCTCATCCTCTTAGTGAGGAAGAATGTCATACCTTGCAAACTCTCCATAATAGGTTGACGATCCTTACCAAGCGAAATCATCTTTATTGGTGATCTAAAACCAAAATTCTCTGGTTAGGGGATGAGGATAAAAGGTATATTTCATCTCTTTGATTTATCTCGCTAGTGGTGAGATAATTACCAACAACTAGGAAATTATGACCAGCTTTGCCAATTGGTATTTGGACCTCTAGAAGTCTGACCCTTCTCTCTCTCTCTAGGGCTTGGAACTCAATCCCTATCATCGATAATATCTTTTAACTCTGCTTACAACAGACTCATTTGTGAGTTCTCGCTTAACGAAATCCATTATGTAGTTTTTAACATGGGCTAGTAAAAGCCTTGACCTTGATAGATATATATATGAATTCTTTAGGGTTCATGGGATACCATTAAAGAAACTCTCTTCCTAAGTCTTTAAAGATTTTTATTACAATAATTTTATTCCTCTTAGTTGGGAGAAAACTCACTTTATTTTTATCCCCAAAAAGATTAATTATTCTAGAATTGAAGACTATAGACTCATAGCGCTTTGTAATATTATTTACAAAATCTTTACTAAAGTTATTGCCAATAGAGTCAAGCCCTATTTTAACAATCAATTCTCAATCTTCTTTTGTCCTACGCCATAACAATTAAAATAATATCCTTATTGCAAATGACCTAACCCACTCTACGACCAACATCAAGTGCAACAAACCCTTTACTATTCTTAAGTTAAACCTTTCTAAGGATTTTGATAGTATTTCCTTGTTTGCCATTGTTGAAACACTTTCTCACGTAGGATTCCTCTATATCCTTATGAAATGGGTTCAAGCCTACATCTCCTTATCTACCTTTGCTTACCTTGGGAATGCTTATGCCTTTAGGTGGTTTAGGAATAATAGTGATATTAGACAAGGTGGTCCTCTCTTACCATATTTTTTCATCGTGATGCAAAAAGTTTTATTTGTGCCCCTTGATAATAAAGTTCTACTTGTCTTTGGAAGTACCCTTAAAATCTATTCCAACTTATGCAAAAATCTTCGACCTTTACTTTTTCCCTATGACCATAATATATCAAATCTGAATTATTCTTTTCAAGATACTATAACTCCTAAATCAAGCATAGAATATGCTCATTAGTGGGTATCAATAAAGGATTTTAGCCAATGTGATACCTTAGTTCATTTGTGTCTCACAAGTAATTTCTTGTTCCTCTTCAATAATCTCTTCTCTCGTGGACAAAGTCCTTAGGATTCAAGATTGGCAAAAAAAAAACCCTCTCTCTCAAACTAGGAAAATCATCTTAATTAATCTAGTCATCAATTCTATTTTTATTTACTATCTTATGAACTATATATTTTTTGACAATATCCTCAATAGGATTGTATGTCTTTTAAAGAATGAATTTTTCTGGTTTAGTTCATTTAATTCAAAAGGGTTGAATTTGATTAGTTGACACTATGTCACTAAGCATAAAAGATAACTTTCTCTTCTAAACAATGAAGACAAGACATAGGTTGGGGTTCTTTAAAGTAAAATACAACCCATGGACCAACCAGCAGCCTAAATCTTTCTCTTCCAACTGGAAAATTTTTTTTGGTCTTTTATTTCAATTATAAAAGGGCCACATATTCTAACTAAGTCCACTACGGAACGATTCCTCGGAGATATCCTTGATGGGAGGAAATCTTCTGAGATCTCATCTCATCGTAGACCCTCTGCTCTCGCCTATAAAATGACAGGATCTCTATGGGTTGAGGGTGTGTTTAGAGCGTTATAACGTTGACACGTATAGACGCATCTCTCCGTTGAGGAATTCAGTTATTCTCCTCGACTCTCTCCCCAAATCCATCAATCTGTGTGATCTTGTGAAAGGATAGGAAGAGAGGAGAAAGGGTCTACTCTTCGTACTCCCTGCAGATTCCGCAGCGCGATCGGATTAAAGACGGAGCCTACAGCAATCTTGGATCACGGTGTTGAGCAGATCATACAAGATCTCTGAACGGATGGCATCAAAAGGTACGCATCGTACAATTAGATCATGCATTGATTTCAATACTGGCATTTAGGTTATTTCCGCATAATTGACATAGCATAATAACAGATAATATATGCTTACAATTGGTATCAGAGCCAGGTTTTGAAATCATGCATTAGATCTGTAAATTAATTTACGATGCATACCTTTATCTTCCAAGAACTGCTAAGTAGTAATGGTCACCGTCGACCTCGCTGCGAATCTACGATTACGCCGAGTAGCGTACGCATCACAGAACCTGTCCCATATGCGGACATCATGGAACCCCGTCCGTGCGACGGCATCATGGACATCACAGAACCCGTCCCATATGCGGACATTATAAAATCCGGCGCTGCGGCGAAATCCGTCCATGCTACGGTCGGCCGCCACGTGGCGAGACGACCAAGTGGCGACCATCGCGAGTTGGCGGGTAATGCAGGGCGGTGACGGCGTCTTTGGCGGCTGACCACCCATGGCAGGAACCGTGCGCGGCCGATCGTGGCGAGCGATAGCAGCCCCGGCGGAATGGCCGGTGCGGGCGGTAGTGGCCAAGATTGGGCTAATCGTCGGCCGCGGTACCGCCAAGTCGGTGGCGGCCGGGATGCCTGGCGGCGGCTTCATGGCCAGCGTCTTGGCACAGATCGGCGAGCGAGGCGGCAAGTTAAGCGGCGGCGGCGGCGGATGGCGATGATAGGGTTTTGGCATATTTACGTTTTTGTCCTCGAGGCTAGGATTTTTGAAAATTTATAGTTTTACCCTTTGCAAATATAGTAATTACAGTTTATGTTCTGTCAATATATTTACGGTTTTGCCCTGGGTCTAATTTCTACCAAATTATAGTTCTGCCATTCGTATATTTTTTTTAATCAAAATTAAATCCAATCAAATAATAAAAAAATATAATCATGATTAAAATTAATCATAGTTATAATAAATGATATTTATCAATTTTATAATTGAGAATATAACCTAAATTTCTCAATTTCATAATGATAAAAACCGAAAATATTTGATAGGATATAAATCGAAAATATGCGAATGGCAGAACTGTAATTTGACAGAAATTAGACCCGAGGGTAAAACCGTAAATATGTTGAAAGAACATAAACTGTAATTACGATATTTGCAAAGGGTAAAACTGTAAATTTTTAAAAACCCTAGTCTCGAGGATAAAAACGTAAATATGCCAAAACCCTAATCTGCCATCGCCGCCGCCGCCGCCGCCTGCGCGAGCGGCGCTGCCGCTGCTGCCTGCGACTTGGCCGCCAGTACGCGGCTGCGGGCTGCGGGCTGCCGCCTGTGCGCGGCTGCGGGCTGCCGCCTGTGCGCGGCTGCGGGCTGCCGCCTGTGCACGGCTGCCAGCGACCGCCTCTGCGCGGCTGCCAGCGACCGCCTCTGCGCGGCTGCGGGCTGCCGCCTGTGCGCGGCTGCGGGCTGCCGCCTGTGCACGGCTGCCAGCGACCGCCTCTGCGCGGCTGCCAGCGACCGCCTCTGCGCGGCTGCCAGCGACAGTTCTAGCCTGTGCGCGGCCACTGCCGCCACGGCGCTGCCGCCGCGGGGCTGCTACTGCTCACGCGCGGCCGCTGCCGCTGCGGCGGTTCCTGCCCGCGGGTGGCTGCTGCCAGCACGCGGCCGCCGCCTGTGCACGGCCAACTCACGCATGGCCGCCACTTGGGCTGTCTGCCTTTGTGCGGCCGACCGTCGCATGGACGGATTCTGGCCGTGTGTGGCCGGATTCTATAATGTCCGCATATGAGACGGGTTACGTGATGTCCATGATGTCGCCGACGGGACGGATTCCATGATGTCCGATATGGGGACGGGGTTCCATGATGTCCGCGATATGGGGACGGGTTGCGTGATCGACGCGCTTCCTGGCGTAATCAGAGATTATGGCAGGTCGACGGTGACCATTACTGCTTAGCAGTTCTTGAAAGATAAAGGTATGCATCGTAAATTAATTTACAGATCTAATGCATGATTTCAAAAAACCGGGCTTTGATACCAATTGAAAGCATATATTATCTGTTATTATGCTATGTCAATTATGCGGAAATAACCTAAATGCCAGTACTAAAATCAATGCATGATCTAATTGTATGATGCGTACCTTTTGATGCCATCCTTTGGGAGATCTTGTATGATCTGCTCAACATCGTGATCCAAGATTGCTGCAGGCTCTGTCTTTAATCCGATCGTGCTGCGGAATCTGTAGGGAATATGAAGAGTAGATCCTTTCTCCTCTCTTCCTATTAGGGAGTATGAAGAGTAGATCCTTTCTCCTCTCTTCCTATCCTTTCACAGGATCACACAGATTGATGGATTTGGGGAGAGGGTTTTGGGAGAGAGTCGAGGAGAATCGAGATGCGTCTATACGTGTCAACGTTATAACGCTCTAATACACTAACACACCCTCAACCCGTAGAGATCCTGAGATTTCCTCATATCTCCGAGGAATCGTTCCGCACTCACTTAGTCTATATTGGCTAAAATATCGCAACGGAACCCGATTAATTATTCTATTATATATCTTATTCAATTATAAAAGAACCACATATTCTAACACTTTAAAGTAAAATACAACCCATGGACCAACCAGAAGCCTAAATCTTTCTCTTCCAATTGGAAAATTTTTTTTGGTCTTTTATTTCCAACATTAAAACTAGCTTCAGGAAGATTGTTGGATCCGACGACTCTTGTATTAGCACTTGGGAGGGAGAACCCATGGATCAATAACCTCCCCATTTCCAAGTAGCTAACCTTTTTTTTTTGTTAATGTAGGGTTTTTGAACCATTATTCCGAAGTATCTGATTTCATTTCTAATGCTGAATGGATGCTACATGATCTCAACCTTTTGTTTTCATTCGTTATTGGTCAAGAGGATTAAGAATGATTCATATCTCAAAATTTCCCTTGATGATTCTTGAATTCAGGCCTTTACTCCAAGTAGTGCTTACCATTTATCTCAAAACATCTACATTATCTAATATGTATATATGTATGTCGAATATTAACATCCTTCGTGTGTATATTAATCTTAAAAACTCAAACCAATCATTTCTAACTGCAAGTAAAACTAAATATATAAAGTATCTAAAACACCTCTAATATTATTATTTTTATTATTATTTCAAAGATCGTTAATAATACATAGAGTTTAAGCAAATTGACACACGTGACAATCAAACACTAGAATTTGATTACAAGGACATGCAAATTAATAGGTTATAAATATCATACTAAAATTTATAAGGAAAAAATATATATAATCATCTCTCTCTCTCTCTCTCTCTCTCTTTCTCCTCATATATCACAAAGGAGAGGTAAATAAGCTTGAGTGGATTCAATGAAGAAGATTTGAAAGAAACAACGTCATGAACCTAGTTTGGGCCAAGGGCATCTAAAAACTAAGGCCCAAAAGTTGACCCTGGGCCGAATAATTTCATTCAGGATTGGATCAAATTTGGTCATCGGAAGAAGGGAAGAGAGGTAGGTATGTAAAGATTTGGTTGCCATACTTCTCAGTGCTTGTATCGATTAAAAATCAGACAAATAAAAAAAAAAAATGTAATATGACTCCAAGGGGCCAGAAGATCCATCGTGGGCAATGAAGAAGGCCAAGGTGATCGATCACACACTATAGCCTCGTCATCCTCATCATCGTCATCGGCATGCAGTCCGAGCCCAAACCCCAACTCTACCAGCTCCTCAGCCCCCGTCTGACCGGTATGAGCTTCTTCATCTGGAAGTCGCAATGCTTGATTTCATGATTTTGCTATTGTTTGTAATGGTCGGTCTGCTTCTTTTCTCTTTGACGGTATATAAGTGCATTTAGCGTACCTTATTAGCTTAATCGTCTGTTCTTGTTCATCTAAAGATGCAGAAAAGATCATGATAATACGTTTTCATTCAGTACCATTGATGTGTAGATCACAATAGCTGTTAAATCTTGAGCTAGGTTTCCAAATTTGCCTTGTGAGGTAGAAAATAAAGCTTGATTGGTTGAGGAGTTGCAATGTCTAATTAAGAGTCGATGGATGCCTAACAAAGAGACCCTTTGACTCCTCTCTTAAATATATCATCTTTTGGAGTCCATCCCAAGAGAGTAAAATCTTACAGCCCATCCCAGAGTGGACATTTTTCTCAACCCTATGATAATATCAGACCACATTTAGTCTAACATTAGTTGGGTAATTAGAGTTAAGGCCTAATTAAGATCCAAAAGCGACTTCTTTCCTACCCTATAGTCTTTTGGGTCCATTCCAAAGAAAGGTGTAAGATCGTGTAAGGTTCAACCCAGAGCAAATTCCTGGTGGTTCCGAGAGTTCACACTAGTGATGGTGGCTAATGTGGAATTTATTGTTGGATGAATTATATGATATTAATATGCACATCTCTCTCCTTTATAATTGATTGATTGATTGATTGATTGATGCTATGGATTGTTTCCAAATGATTAATAGGTGTTTCATTCTGAGTTCGTCTTTTAAGCCTTCAAGTGTTTGATAACAAGTCATACATGCTGCCAATCATATGTATTCTTTATGAATCCCATGTCTATTTGTCTGCCAACAATTTGTCACCGAAGGTTACATTTGTCTTCTGGTGATATGATATTGTGGACCTGTTTGGGTTTATGAAGACTCAGATAAAGGTAATCTCTTTATTTGTATTGTTATTATTGAATTTTGATCATTCTTCTAGTGAAGACATGAGACCTAGCATTAGTTATCAGTGAACTTGGCAATCAACAAATTAGCCTTTTTATGATACTTACTTACCCTGGTAAGATGGTTAGCCCCGTTAATTATGAACTCATCCTCATCATGGAAAATATACACTTCTTCTTATCGTTGGATATGATATGAGCAAACATGTATTATAGGTTGATATTGGTGTCTGCCATAAGCTTCTTTCCTTGTCAAATGAAAGTGTGCTTATCACTTGTTCGATGTAGCTTTCTGAGATGGTACTGACACATTCAATGATCCACAGGAATATTAGAAGTCCAACATAGAAAACGATATGCACCTACCGATCACCATGATACATGAATGTCCTTGAGCTGGTCCAGATTAAATCTAAGTTTGATGGAGCATAACTATACTATTATTTTGAGAGTGTACTAATATTATGTGCTTTAGTGAATATATGGCTCATCTTTTAACTATATTGTTAGAAATATATGCTTCTTTTGCCAATTAAAAACTCAAAAATAGATGCTCATGTAAACTCATAAGTAGAGTCAGATACTTAAATTCTCTTCCTTTTTCAGTTGGATAAATTGAATTGACCTTCTCACTATTGTTAGTAATCACCAAAGCCAATGTTGGTGTAACTAATCCACCAGAGTTTTTTTTGTCAATTCAGTTCATTGCTAGTTATGACATACTGAATCATAGTCTAACATCCTTTGAGGTTTCTTATTTTCTATATGGATTTTGACTTTAAACAAATTTCTCAAAAGAAATTTTTGGGAGAAGGGGAGGACTTATTTATTATTACTGTGTAAACGATAAGGTTAGGATTGTTTTATGTGGGGCTTCGTTAGTTGATGAATCATCATTTGTCTATGAGCACGAGAACTCGAAGAAAAGATTTGTTCGCTCTTAGTGCGTCTTGCACGAGAACTTGAGTTTCTTTGATCCTTAGTCGATGTGGAACTAAATGCATTTACCAGTGTCTCGATAGGAGAATCAATCGATGCCACTTGAGCTTCTACCTAGTGTGTCATAAGTTACTATTTGACTTCATCGGTGAGGGTTTGATAGGAATTGTTCATTTCTGGTGGATCCCGCAAAAGTTTATAGTAGATCAAAAAAAACACTACGGGGACAGAAGTGAGTATTGTGCGCTTTATAACTTGTTGGTTCTCTTATTAAATGTACTTGTCACTACTACTATCTTAGAGTCGGAGGAGGATAAAAACCTGATATCGCAGTGTAAGGAATTTGTCGACATGCAATATATATCAATTCAAAGGTTTTGATTGACCACTCTATATCTGCAAATTTAAGCTCACTGTAAAAGATAGAAATCAGCATATATACCCATTACTACTAATTAATCTCCCTCAGCTGGTTAAAACTTTAGTTTCCTTTAAATTTTATAATTATATATTAGATCATAGAAACTTTAAGCTAAACTACCGATAATGATAATTAGTTATATACGTGAGGGATCTTACTTTATCGGAGGAGGGACATCGATAGTTGAGCGCAGACTGGACCGAGAACGCAGTGGACTTTTTTGGACTCCCATCACTCTAAAGAAAAAGTAGCAAAGAGAGAATAAACAAGCTTACTATTTGAAAGTGAAGCCATCGAATTCCATGCTCCATTATCCCTTCCCCGGGTCCGGTGTCGATTCACTCCACAGAAAAAGAGGAGGCAAAAGGTCGGCTTCCTGGTCTCTCTTTCTGCCTTCCATCATTAGCTCAACAAGTCCCATCTCGATCGATGATACACGACTGTGATGTAGCTCACTGAGAGTAGAACAGAAGAGCAAGGGCTCATGTAAACGTTGAAGACTCAAGACAAGGATAACCGGAATGTAAGATCTCTTCTACTGGATTAACAAGTATACAGAGTGGTAATGGAAGATGCGCTTAAAGCAAGTCTTCCAATTGTAGACTAGATTCTCCAAAGATAGTCTCCAAAGATTGATCCCCAGATTTTTTTTTCGTCTCTCGCCACTGTAGCACCTGCAGACGTAAGGCTAGAAAAATCCTTGGTCGAGCAAGGTGAAGGGGAAGGCTACTGTTGATGATGCTGTCCCTGAACTCGTCCCGCTCAGTCCAAACTCAGGTTGGGAACTTGTTTGACGTGCAGAAAGATCAAAACCACCGACCTCAAGTGGTTTTGGTTCCGTACGTGAAGGCTTAAGCATTGCTGAAACCTCATCGAAAGGCAGCAAAGTTGTTGCAGGGGAAGCGAATACCCGTCTCTTCTTCTCCGTAGATAGCTGCTGCTGCTGTTTGGAGCGAACGAGTCTTTGCAGGAGAACCTTGGGGTCCTCGGCCACTTTGACGAGGAAGGACATAAGTTGACGCGGCCTCCGTTCGGTGGCCTGCAGTCGCTTGCTCATGGCCTTCACCTCCTCCTCGAGACTTCTCTGTTGCTGCCGCAACTTCTCGAGCTCCTGCAGTAGCAGCCGCTCTTCCTTCCCATCCACGCCTCCCCTGCCCCTGCTACTGCTTCCATGCAGGACACCTTCGGTCTTCCTCCGCCGCCTGGTGATAGAAGGGAGGAGGTGAGCCTGCCCTCTGAGGAACGACTCATGAGCGAACTCCCATCTATCAGGATCCACCTTCCGAAATCCCTGGACACCAACCCAAGAGCACGTATGAGTGAGTTCGACAGGGTGGGAGAGAGATGGTGGTGAAAGGAGAAGTAGGGTCAGCAGACATAGGTGTTGAGCTGGCGGATGAAGGTGGAGAAGTTGCGGTGCTTGAAGAAGGAGGGAAGGAGGAGCTGCGAGAAGTCGATGGGGTCGACCACGAGGAAGCTGTTGTACTGGTTCCCCCACCGGATCAAGGAGTCCAACCTCTGTTCGCTCACCATCTGATACGTCTTCGCTACGAATGGCGCCACTTGTTCTTGGCAGTCATGGCAACCTCTGCTCTTCCCTTCCATCCTTATTGTCCCACTCTCTCTCTCTCTCTCTCTCTCTCTCTCTCTCTCTCTCTCTTTCCCTGATAAGCCGCAGCAAGACATGAGGAGAAGACCTCTCCTGGGAGCTTTATGGAACAAAACACAGTTCATTGCGATAATGGGAGGGGACCAAAAGAGCAGTCGATAGGGGCGGTGTAACGTAGGACGCGTGTCCGCTTAAAGATCACAACGTGATCGGACGCGAGGCACTTTGTGTGTGATCCAGAGCACACTTTTAGGGGGCCCACCGAATGGCGTCGTCTCACAATTTTAATCTTAGATTTTTTTTAGCTAACAATTTAATTTTTTAGAATTATAAAAAAAATAAATGTTTTAATATTTTTTATATATTTATAAAAATGATGTTAGAAAATGAAAAAAAATACATTTTCCCTTTTAAAATCATATATTAGATAATGAAAAACTAATTTCATATTTTAAAATTTTTATTTCCTATTTTCATATTAAGCTACAACACATCGGGCCATGAGTTGGTCTGTTGGGCCTCGATCTACGTTTACAGCTATTGGGCCCTAAATTGGTCTGTTGGGCCTCAATCTAGGTTTCTACATAACGGGCGTTTAGGGTGTCGTCCATCGGTTAGTCTCTCCCCTCTTCACGGTGATCATATCATTGTAGCGGCAGCGTTCCGAGCAGCGCAAGAGGTCAGCTATCGAGGAGGGAAGGAGGAGAGGAGAGCGGAGCAGAAATGGGGGGCGGCATGGAGGTCAACAGGAACAAGTACATCGAGGACTGGAACTCAGCGAGGGAGAACCTCGAGTTGAACTTCCGCTGGACCCGCCGCAACCTCGCCATCATCGGCATCTTCGGCCTCGCCGTCCCCATCCTCGTCTACAAGGGCATCGTCCGCGAATTCGTACCGATCTCCTCCTCATCTCCATCCCCGTCTTTCTTTTCCCGCTTCGTCTTCTTTTTCCCCTCTTGATCCTCACCTGTATAAGTAAATCCCCTAATTGCTTGCCATCGATGGCTTAATCCTCTGTGGTTTTTGGTGTTTGTGGCAGCACATGCAAGATGAGGACGCCGGAAGGCCTCTGAGGAAGTTCCTGTGAGAGATCCGTCAAAGGTTGTGTGCTTCCCTTTCTTCTGAAATAATAATACTATTACTGAAGGCGATGTCGTGATGTTGGTCGTCAGAGTTCTGTACGATTCAGAAACGCGGTTGCCTGGTCCGTCGTTAGTTACTCCATCATGTTCCATAATTCTGCTTGAGTTTGATGTGTGAGAACCATGACTTATGGTAAATCCATGGTGTACTTGTGGTTTCCCTTTCCTTCTGATTGTGCATCTTATAATGTTTATTTTGGTCACTTGGTAGTGTATAGTAAAGATCAAAGATAAGGTAATTCATTTGAAGTAACCATTGCCGATAGTTGTTGTGCTGCAATTATAGGTAAGGTCCTTTCTCGACTACCGAGACATGAATTTCTAACACTATCTGCAAACCCTGTGAATGAAATGTTTAGTAGAATAATGAGCCCTCATGTGAATTAAGCAGCTTCTTGTGATGACAGCTGAGATGTCCTCCACAAGCAAGCACCATTCAAATTGATAGGAATCCTGTCCTCATCGACCGGTTATACCTGTCCATGCTGACATAAAAGGTTGGCCATTGTTAGTGTGTATAAGATGAATTGCATAGAAAGCAGATCAAATATTGATTGCTGGGAATTCAATCATTTGGAAGATATTGGTAGTTGCTTGTACCCGGCCTGCACTCTAAATTTATGGAATTGGATACTGAATTGCCTCACATTGCAAGTGCTGATAGTGTCAAATAGTAGTTTCCGGAAGACAAACAATGAACAATGTTGGTTAATTGCACCAAATATCTTGTCAAGCTATGTCGTTGCTGCAATTACATTTTTGATATATGGATGTCGTATGTTCTGACTTGGTTGGTTGTGCAGTCTGTTGCCATTTGAATCCTATGCTTTTGTAGCTTTGAAAAACTTACTTTCATGTGTTGTGTAATACTATTTTTCTTTCTTCAGGTGCTTGAGGACATTTTGAATTGTTGAGGTTGTTGGTCTAAATTAGAAATGACTTGATATATGCCGTTCTCAAGTACTCAGAGACTAGTGGGTTAAAATGATGAGTTCCTTTCTGTAGAGAGCCCATAGGAACTGCACGATAGTTCTCAACTCAATGTTTTGTTTCCTAAAGACCAAATTAGGATTTCACAAATCTTTGACATAAGAAAATCTCACACTGATATAATAACAGGAGAAGCCAATTAGCAATATACATGAACATGGATCCTGAAACACAATCAGTCTGCAGTCTATATAAGGTCCATTGTATGCTGAGAAAGCACTAAGTAGTTTCAGAATCTTATTTGGAGTAATGACACCTGAACCTAAGATGATCTATGCTTTCATGCTGTCAAGAATTGGTAGCAATACTTGAACAAGTTGGAGACCAGTACCTGAACTTGGTTGGATTGATATGTACAAGGATTGGTATGGAATGGATATGGTCAGTGCGGACCTAAATGAATATTTAGAAATTATTTCGGATTTGATATGAAGGTTTACTACAGTATGGGTCTATTGGGTGTCCAGTCAAACTGGCATTGGTCAACTGTGGTATTTAATTCTATGATACATGGTATGCAAGCGTCTAAAGTATGTTGTGAAGTGATTGCATGAACCTTCAAGCATTATTTACTTTAAAATCGCATCTCTCTGTCAAGTTGTTAGAATTGTAATATATTAGCTTGTGTGTGTGTGTCAAAGCTTATTTTAGTAATGAGTAAATCTTTCTTTTTTGCAAGTGAAAAAAAGATTTACAATATGCTGTTGATATAACATACTTGGAAATCTTTTTTTTTTAAACTTGCAAGTAAAAAAAAAAAAAAAGATTTACATAGATTTTAGTAATGAGTAAATCTGATCAACCTGTCATGGATCAGTTGTGCCATTCTTCTGATGATATGACTTCGATTGTAGGAGTTGGCCTGCAGCATTATATATGCTGTTGGTTGCAAATATTAGCCAGCTTTGTGTTTGGATATATAAATTGCTGGTGACAAGCTATGTGGTTACAAACATAAAGAAGCTAGTTGATACTTGCAAGTGTGTTGTTTCGATCAAGTTCAATTGCTGAGCTAAGTTTAGGAGCTAGACATTTATACACAAATTGATTAGTTGAAGTTGTCTCATTGGTTTCGTGTGCGACTTTTCCTACTGACATCAAACCTATAGCAAGCTGAGTCCAATCTTTGGTACGACTCAGCCGATAATTCTCATAAGGTGGGAACGTATTTATCATTTCTCACGTCACTTGCGTGTGCTGATTATTCTATTGACTTCGGCCTATTTATTTTAATTCCGAATGCTCAGCTCTGCACAACTGGAGGCAGATAGAACTACGGCATTGGAAGAAGAAACATCCCTTCCCGCGGTTACATGACAGTATAATATGCGGGAATATAAATAACTTCTCTCTGCTCGAGAAGAGGAGGGATGTTCGCAGATGACCAAACGGCAAAGATTTGATGGGATTAGTCTTGTTTTTAGTTGGCTTGGCGGATAGTGAGTTGCATCGACTGCCCAATGCGGCTTTCTTGGTGGGTGTGTGTGGGTTCGATGTTGTCAATGTTAGTTAAATCTGATCCACTGTAGCCTCTCTATTGTGCGCGGTTATAACTCATTGCATGTTGTATTTGTATGGATCAACGCTATGGAAAGGTTAGTGGTTTTGACTTCAACGATCACGATAGAGACGGAGCCTCTCAACTACGGCCGTCGTTGGTCGTTACAAACGAGTCGTATTCGGCGAGCACGCTTATTGGCGCTGACACTTGAATGTCATGTAATTTAAGAGAAATACGAATTTGGAGATGTTGGCTAATTACTGATTATGCAGAATTTAGGGGATTAAGATTTAAATGGAATTTGGACTTCTTCCTCTTCTTCTTCTTCTTCTTCTTCTTCTTCTTCTTCTTCTTCTTCTTCTTCTTCTTCTTCTGACTTAATTATTTGGAGGGCCAACAGGCGAGAATTAAGTAGTGTCTGAACCGGTATCCCGCCGGCAATTGCACCCGGTTTTGCCGCCATGTCGTCGCCTCCTCCGCCCTCGAGCCCGACGCCGTCGCCACCCAACCCCACGTCGCCGCCTCCTTCGATCGACCCCACGTCGCCACCTCCTTCCGCTCCTCCTCCGATCAACCCCACGTCGCCATCTCCTTCCGCTCCTCCTCCGACCAACCCCACGTCGCCGCCTCTTTCCTCTCCGCCTCCAACAGCTCCTCCGCCCGCACCTTCCTCGTCTCCTTCGCTGACGCCGCCGCCCGGTATTCCGCCGACGTCTCCGCCCACGCCGCCTCCGTCGAGCTCCACCCCTCCCCCGGCGTCTCCTCCGCCGCAGGCGCCTCCTGCCTCGCCTCCCGTGTCGCCATCGCCTCCTCCTCCTACGGTCACACCTCCACCGTCGCCTCCGCCACCGGTGAACCCGCCCCCGCCTCCGCCGAGCCGGTCTCCCCCTCCGGCCCCACCATCACCACCGACTTCGCCACCTCCGCCGCCACCAAAGAGCCCGTCTCCCCCGCCGCTTGCTCCGTCGCCTCCTGCGCCACCGACGCCTCTGGGATCTCCTCCACCGCCACCCGCCCCCTCAGCCTCCAACCCTCCGCCTCCGTTTAATGCGTCACCGCCGCCACCTCCGTCTTCGACAAAGTCAAGCGAGACATCGACAGCAGCAATAGTTGGAGGAGTTGCCGCTGCTGCTGCCATCGTCGCATTGTTGTTGGGCATATTCCTCTTTTGCTACTGGAGGAGGAGAAGGCAGCGGTCTTCGCCTCCTGCTCCGCCGCCATATTTAGGTGCTTATGTCTCTCTCTCTCTCTCTCTCTCTCTATATATATATATATATATATATATATATATATTTATATTCCTTATAAAACATCTAAAACCCTAACGATTGATATTGTTATAATGGTAAAAATTAAAGCAGATACTGTTTTCATTTGTATTGGCAAATCCAATTTTACCTACTCAACTTCGACTGCAGTTGAAATGTGAAACTCAAAGAGTGTTTTTTCTTTTTGAGCAAAGCAGTGGTAATTTGTTCATTTTAGATATCATCTCACTCGACGATGATAGCTGTATTTAATTGGTGAAATTTGTGATTATTATGGATAGAAAAATAATGCTTTTCCTATTCTCCTTACACAGTGATGGATTTCTTATTTTCTGGATAATTTGCTCTTGCAATTGACTGTGATTTATCACTTTATCTGGAAATATAAGATAGGTTTGCAACTGTAGGATACCATTTAGGATTTATTATAGATCTTTTTTAGTTCAATCTATACTTCTCTGATTTTATGAGAAATTTGTTCTCCATATTCTGTACTCACCCTATCTTCTCTTTGCATCATCAGTTGATCCATATGCTCCAACCTCACCAGCAATATATACTCTTGCCACAAAGCCATCCGTCCGAAGCAAAGACTTAAGTTCTGGTTCCCAGCTCTCTGAACCCGAAAATCCATTTTTGCCATCTTCACCTGAAATTGCCCTTTCATTCGCGAAGATTGCCTTCACATATGAAGAATTGGCAATGGCAGCAGATGGATTCTCTGATGCTAACCTTCTCGGAAAAGGCGGTTTTGGGCATGTCTATAAAGGGATATTTGATGGAAAAGAAATTGCTATCAAGAAATTGATGTCCGGAGGAGGACAGGGAGATCGGGAATTCCGGGCAGAGGTGGAGAAGCTCAGTCGTGTTCACCACAGACATTTGGTATCATTGGTCGGATACTGCATTTCTGGAAGCCAGAGGATACTTGTATATGAATATCTTCCGAATAAGACTCTTGAATTCCACTTACATGGTAATCTTTAATCGAATGAGTACCTAGTCATTGTTTATTATATCAGCTTCTTTTGCAACTTGAATACGATACGTAATGATTTTTGCTGAAGTTCATTGTGTGATTGGAAATTAAAAGAAATTGATGCTAAAAGTAGTGCAAGACAGTTTGTTATGGATATGCCTTTATTTAGCATATTAATGTCATATTTTCACATCATCGAAACTAGTAACACAAGATACTTAGATTATTTACGTGGATATTAGTTGTTCATGCTAACTGTTTATTGATCTAGTTTTTCCCTATGACTTGATTTTTTTCATGTTACCTCTTCGTGTTTCTGTATTTCTGGTGTTCTTTGATCTATTTGTTTCTTCTAGTTTTTCTCTAATATTATTCGGTGATAATATAAATATTTATTTTTATTTTTTATTTTCTTTTCAGTGAAGTATAATGATTTTTGAATGAATTCCAATCTTAATAATGAGTTAAAAGCAAAGTTAAAATTAGCTTCCTTTGACATGGTTAAGTTCCTGTTTGTTGACAGGAGATCGTAAAACACCATCGAATGCATTAATACCAAAGGAATAGCAAAACATCATCCAATCTGTTAATACAAAAAGAATAAGTTCCATTCCTGTAGATATATAGCTCCTTAGTTTAGTGGTCTGCTACTGAGCTACCTCGAAGGTGGTGGCTGTATCTTGTTGATGTGGAACTAACAGAAGTAGTCTGGAAAAAAATTCTACATTAGTGCAGCATGAATTATGGCACTGCAGTTCATAGACTTTTCATTCAAAATTCTGTTGATTCGAGACCTCCAAAATGGCAATTTGTATTTGCTTTCTACTTGCTTCTTTGTGTTTGTTTCTCCCTTTTAATGTAATTTTGTTCTTACGCAGGGAAGGATCAACCAACTATGGAATGGCCAACCAGATATAAAATTGCCGTGGGTTCTGCAAAGGGATTAGCATATCTGCATGAAGACTGTCAGTTCCTCTGTTTCTTTTATAGTTTCAAGGCTAATTTTTTGACCGTGCTCATGTGACGACATATGGAACTATGTTATAATACCATCACCTCTGATCTTCTTCAGGTCGCCCTAAAATTATTCATCGTGATATTAAGGCTGCCAATATCCTTCTTGATTCAAACTTTGAGGCAAAGGTAGGAAAAATGATCACTTGTCATCTCTTTCTCGTGTCCTGATCGTTTATAAACTATTGACTGATCCAGTGACAAATCCTTGATTGGGAATTACTAAGTTGAAGACAACATGCAGGTTTCAGACTTTGGACTGGCTAAGTTTCAAGGTGAAAGTGATACACATGTTTCGACCAGAGTTGTGGGAACTTTTGGGTGGGATGAAGCATATTTCCTTCAGTTTGTCTTTGTTTTGGTTATATTAGCCTTTCATGTAAAAACTGATTCATAACTGCTAATCATTTGGATTATGTCATTCGATTCACGAAATCTGTATGCAATTTTGCTTGTAGGCCAGACATCAAAATATTAGTCTTTCAACTCTGTGATACAAGATACCTGTAGTTACACCATGTCTTGTGTTCTTTTTCCTGTAGGTATGTGGCACCAGAATACGCAACTTCTGGCAGACTCACAGATAAATCCGATGTTTTTTCTTTTGGGGTCGTGATGCTGGAGTTAATCACTGGAAGAAGACCTGTTTATTCAAATCAATCTTACATGGACGAGTCTTTGGTTACCTGGGTTGGCCTCTTTCCGATAGAATCTTTTTTACTGTATTTGCACCGTTCGCATCATTCCTTGAACTGTGAACATTTCTGGATAACATGGCTTTTGAATTGGCATTTTAGTACTGCACAATTGTTTCATCAATTGTGAATTCGTAAATTGCATGTAGTTCTCATACTGTTTGGATATAAATTGAATTAGGATTTAGAACACGTTCAAGAACTTTGAAGCACATCTATGTTGTCTTACCTCACAAGATTTAGGTCCATGTTTTGCAAATTATGTTATTGTTGTCGTCTGTAATAGCTTGCTTATCGCTAGACTGCATGATCATTATAGATCATAATTCTATTGTTACACAGCTGTTGCCCATGGATTATAATAAAGGAAACCGTTTGAAATGCCTATTATATCTAGAAAACCTTCCACATTCTGGAAATAATGAGGATATGAAGACATTCTTAATCATGGTTGTTACAAAAGCTGACTTCTGCTCTCATGTTTCCAAATTAGTATCACATTGTATCTACATATTGATTTTAAGTGATTTTAAGTTAAAATTGACCTAAGCTTTTCTTGTTTACGCTGTTTGTTTTGCCCCCCTCTCTCTCTCTCTCTCTCTTTCGTGTCGTAGGAACATACATAATTGTTTAATTGATGCAATTGACTTGTTGTTACAGGCAAGACCTTTGCTGACACAAGCTGCAGAGGTGGGCAACTACGAGGCCCTGATCGATCCACATCTAGAGAACTACGACCCTAATGAGATGATACGTATGATTGCTTGTGCCGCTGCTTGCGTGCGCCAATCTGCAAAACTTCGTCCAAGGATGAGCCAGGTAAATTGGCCTATTTGTCTTGTTGTCGATACATGCTTAGTGATAATCTTGCTAATCAAAGAAATAAAGCTTGCCAATCAGGTTCTACTTTTACACTCCCAATGTTCTTGTTCAAGATGCAGATCATCTAACAATTTTCTGCTTTTGCATATTATCTTTTTTCTGGTTTCTAATTACATCCATTCTCACAAAAAAATAATAGATCTTGTTTATGGCCTGCTTGGAAATACGAATGTCCATATCTAATGAGTGCTTTTAAGTTTAGGAAACAGGAATGAGTTGTTCGATTTGGATTGTGCAGATTGTTCGATACTTGGAAGGAGAAATATCTCTTGAGATGTTGCATGGAGAAGTTTTGCCAGGCTACAGTGCTCTCCAGGCTTCATCCACTTATGATTCTAGCCAAAACAATGAGCATATGGTAAGGTTAAGGCGGATGGCATTTGCAAATCAAGATACGAGCAACAGCTTATTTAGTGAGCCGATCAGCGAGTCTGATCCGAACCAGGAGGAGTCGTCGGGCGGGCGGTGATGAAGAAGCATATAATGATGAGATCACCAGATCGAAGAAGAACAGCACCTCAGAATCCAGTTCTGCTGTATAGGATTTGATTTATGTATACATTTGTTGTACAATTTCTCCCGCTTGTGTTTTCTTGTTGCTATATACGATTCATGTGCACCTGCTAACTTGTGGGTGGGTAAATAAACCACAGTTTGAAGGGTTGATGTGATGGCTGTATACTCTTTGTAATTTATATAAAGCAATGGTCGGGGATTCGTTACTTTCGAACCTAACCGGAATTGGCGTTTTTGAACGGGTGATTCTTTGATTTATAAAATAATTAATAATTGTTAAATCATTTTTATTTTTTTTAAAAATTATTTATATAAAAAAAAAGAGCTATGTGGTTCGGTTCCCGAGCCAAGGTTAAGAGAGTAAAAGATGGAGCAGTTCAATTCCAAAACCAAAATAAAAGATAGAGAAAGCCAAGTGCCCAACATGAGAAGAATAGAGAGAGAGAGAGAGAGAGAGAGAGGGATAAAAGTCTCGACCCGAACTACTGGTAACATGAGATGAGATGAATAGATAGAGAAAGAGTAAAAGATGGATGAATAGATAATAGAGAGAGAGAGAGAGAGAGGGATAAAAAGTCCCGACCCGAACTACCAGTAGCATGAGATAAGATGAATAGATAGAGAAAGAGTAAAAGATGGATGAATGGATAATAGAGAGAGAGAGAGAGAGGAAAAAAAAATCTCCAACTACTGATAGCATGAGATGAGATGAATAGATAGAGAAAGAGTAAAAGATGTATGAATAGATAGAGAAATAGAGTAAAAGACGAAGAACGAACCAACTAGATAAATAGAGAAAAAGATGATCGGGGTGCATTGACCCGAAACTAAACTTATCTTTTTTTTTAAAAAATAAATAAATAAATAAATAAATTTGATTAATTTAAAAATTATAAGTTGTCACATGAGGACATGAATAATTTTGATCTAATTTCCTAATTTACTCGAAGAAGATCAAATCATATATTTAGTAATACAAAGCTGTGAAATGTGCCAAGGTAAGGCCTTCTTTATCTTCTTCATCCTGCGTGTGCTCGACCTAAAACGTATTTAATAATTATCCAATTTTTTTAATATTATCTTTTAATTATTATATATATTTTTATCTCTTTATTCTAAAAAAATAACCTTCCACTCCTACGATTTAACTTTACAAAGTGATGCAATCAGTGACAAATACAACTGTGTTACTATACACTCAAAAACTGGGCAGAAAAATATTGACGATGGATTACCTAATTCACTTTTGTACGCAAATTAGTCAATAATTTACGAGCAAAGTGACTGAAGAAGCATCCTATTACCTCCAACCATTTCTTTTAGTCGCTAGAAACCAAAAAGTAGATGCCTAACTGAAGACAATAAGATCATACCAGGTCTTCCTACAATCCATAATGCTGAAATGGTACGTTACCTAACGATTACGATGCGAAGAAGCTGAAGTAGAACACCGGGAAGCAGTAATTCAGGTGACACACAGAATTAGCATGTAGAATTCTGCAAAATTTCTTATGACCTATTTACAAGTCGCAAACGAACCAAAGCCAAAGAAGTGTGTTAAGAGCCATCAAGAATTGCCAGACCGCTCCAAGAAAAAACCGGCAAGTCTTCCACTACCTGAAACTAATGAAAATTTTGCCCTGCTATATCTGCCAGCAGCAACTAAGGGTAAATTCTGCCAGATCTAGCTCCATCAGGTACTGTATGTGGATCCAGTGCTGACAGAACTTGAGGCATTGACATACCCCCAGAAACAACAATCTCTGCGTTCCCCGTGAAAAGAATATCATGAATATTAATTTTGACTGATATTAATGATAAATGAATATAGGCAAAGTGCATTAAACAATTAAAAAGGACAGAAATCTACCAATTCCTTCACGAACAGAAATATTTGGCCTGATAACATCTTTTGAGCTGACCAGAAAAATGTCACCGATATAAAGATGGTTGGTTGGAACATAGACACAGCAGAGTTCTTCCTCACCAGAATAACTCTGTTGGAAGATCAATTGAAAAGAGAAATGTGAGACTATAGACAAGCCACCGGGAAGAAATAGAGACAAACACTAACAACAATGATGCATAGACCAAACGTTGCTCATGCACATGCAAATTCGATATTCAAGTGAAGACAAAAATTATTTACCTTTTTTTGTCTTTTGGACAAGGGCACATGACCTGAGGCTATAGGCAGGACTAATAGAAAGTCATCCTAGGCCACAAATTGGAATACAATGTTCACTCATTCCATGTAAAGCCCATTGAAGTCATAGAGAGAAGCCAAAGCCTTAAGAAAAGGAGCAACCATGCATATAACATAGACAGTATCTGCATCCAGCAGGAAATAATGCAACTATGGTTGATCAAACCACTTAGCCCGTCGTTCAAGATGACAATAAGAACTAAACTATGTGTGGTCGGTCAAAGAATTATTCACTTGATACAAGGATTTTAACACCAGTTTGGGGCCTGTTTCATTAACCTAGGACCAGTGTGATTTTTGTATCATCAAATAAAATAACAAAAAATTAAATGCATAGATACCGGTAACAAGTTATATGTCTGACACCAATACTTAGTCAAACCAATAAATAATGGTTGATGCATAATGATCTGATCATGATTTAAAAACTTGACTTGATAGCACTACAATGCATGTGTCTTCACATAGTGGTTGTTTCAACACCAACAAAAATCCTGTGAAGTCCCAACTATTTGGGGTCGCCTAACATAGTGGTTGTTTCAAATAAGTAATAATGTTTCAATAATTCTAACACAAACCATGTCAACCTAAAGCTAATTAAATGTTTGAATACGACTATTACTCGAGGACCACAATCTCTGTATCATAGGAACTCCTTACTGTCCTATCAGAGTGAAGCCCTCGCTTTTAGTTAACTAGAGTCGTATGCTCTTTCACTTAACTAGTTATCTGCACATGCTGCAGATAAGTTAATTAGCATCCATATCAAGGTATTCCTCGTGATAAAAAAAGACAAATTCAGTGCAAGAGACTCTTGCCAATTCGGCATCTGAGGAAAGTCAAAAAGTATACAACCTACTCCTGCAGCAACCAGAGAGGATGTTTCCCTGCTGATATTGTCAAAAGAAGTTCAATGAATTGAAGGATTTAACTAGGGTAAATGATGCATATGTATCATTGACAACATGCATATCCCTGTTATTGATCAAACCCACCTTAGGGAGCACTGTATGAGGTTTGAAGGTCAGCCTCTACGATATGTGTATAGAAGTGCCTTGAAGTGTCCACTTGAACCCTAGTTTTCTTATGTTGTTTAGAAAAAAAGAACTTTAAGTTAAACCTGAACCCTCATATAAATGCTACCAAGTAGAAAGCATTGTAAATCTTGATCTACCAACCATGATAGAGACATTTTCCCACACTTTTTACCCTAAAGGATTGCTTGTGAACTGCCCTGTTCCAATGATCTTATTCTACTCTCTCTCTCTCTCTCTCTCTCTCTCTCTCTCTCAGTCTCTAGTGCAGTGCTGCAACTTGGCATGCCATCAGCTCTCCATCCCACCAGACACTTATCCCAGCTGTTCATTAATGAAGATTTGGCCAACTACCAGGCTTTTCTTATCAAGCTTTAAGGATGAACTGAAACGCACGTAAAGAGTAAGATATACTGTCTTATTGTAAAACACCAAAGGGAGAATCAGATCTTTGGACCAGTGCATAAAACAAAATTGTTTATGCACATAAACATGAATATGAACCACAAAGGCCATCATGAATTATTATGCAACACGTAATACCACCAATAGTTAACGATGACAGCTGACAAGACCTGAAGAACAACAGTGGAAGTGATAAATCCAAATGCATGTTCACCAAGCCGAGGGTGCCTGATAATTACAACTTCCTTGAATGCTTGTTTATTCTGGTCTGTATTAAAAAAAAAAGAACCAGTGATATATATACTTAGGTTTGAAAAATTGAACAAGTAGAAATTACTTACCAGGTGAGACAGCAGAACTAATTTGCTTAGAGGCATTGTAGATGTGACGAACAAATGGCATCCGCTTGATAAACCATTCGCCAAGACTAAGGACAGATGCACCGAGCCATGATGACATGAATACTCCAACCAAGAAAATGAAGGTTATGGAAGTTACAAAACCAAGTCCTGGGAAGGTAAGGATTCAGCATTTAGAAAACAAAACATTGACAGGAAGGGGGACAAACTAAAAGAATCTATGGCAAAGGCTCTTCTTCAAATTTAGCTATCTTACACCTGTGTTTGCTCCACAATAGTGAAAAACCCCAAGTGCTTCCAAAATGTTCCACCCCAAGCATAACAAAGGACAAAGCAAGAAAAATTTACATGATACAATTGTGCATGCACATTGTTGAGTACGCTCCAAGAATTGTGCATGTGTAGCGCATGCTCCAAGACATATGGATGAACACACACGTAGATACTTAAATAACATATGAAGTTACATAAAAATGAAGACGTGATTGTATCACAAACAAGAAATGAAAACGAATTGCTCAACCTCACTAAATAAGACAAGTGACCCAGTTGATTGACCGAAAACCGTGGCAAGCTACTTGCAAAACAGAACATCACCCGCTTCTTCCTGGATGTACTAATTTCAGAGTACACATCTGCAAGCTTCTATACATTTGATCCATCAGACCCAGAAAGATGGCTCGAGCAATCAAAAGATGAAACCCTCAGTCATTGGACTTTCCAATGAAAATTTGTGATGCCCAATCAGCATAGGAACCTAAAGGTTGCTACTTGCTAGAGTAATTGAAATTTTACAACAGTCTTTGGATTTTCAAATGAAAGAAGTGTATTATGTCAAATGTGAACTGCAAGGTTAGCCAGACTGGTTTTGCAGCTTAAGAATGAGAAGAAAAATGACAGGACTTTAAAATGGAAGGTCCAAAGAAGCATTAATGGTTCCAGTATTATATTATCAAAGAATATGTTCGATAAGAGTGAAACAATCTCAGCTTCAAACAGCATCCAGGAAAAATCAACAACCATCTGAGAACATGTACTTCCAAACAGAAACCAGTAATGGAAAACTCAGCTACAAAGATCATTTAAATAAATATTTCATTACAATAAATGTACAGCATCTGAATTGTCACTTGAATCACATAGAATATTTTGAAAAAAAAATAATAATGTGCATACCAAATAAGTTTATGCCAAGTTGAGCATAGATCGGAGAAAAAAATCCATCAACAAAATGAATAAACCACCAGGTGATATAAAAGGTGATAGCAATTGGAAAGAGGATCACACTGCAAATGCAGAAAAAGTGATCGGTCACTAGTTAATAAGATCAAAACTAAAAGCATATGTACGTTCATGCTGGATATAGATGAAAGAAGCTTACCATCCTGTCATGAACTTTTTCGAAGCCCAACTGTGGATGACTATATAAAACGCCTGCACTTGAAGAAATGGATTAGTAAAACCATTTCTTAGGAAAAGCTGCAATGATAAGCATCAAGTCTACATACATCGTCACAATACTTGATAAGGATTTCAAAACGAGAGCAGTTAGCACATAAAGAAGAACCACATAACCTTTTTCCAGTAGTTAATGCAGTGGCAAACATCACGGGCTCTGTAATGAAAACTTAAATCGAATGTGGGTATGGTGTTAAGACAGAAACTATTTGCCACAGTGAGATAGCAACGGGAAACAATGGCAAGGGCTTTAAAGTTCTCCATTTGAGCATTCCGCTCAACTAATAAAAGTGACGTACAAGGCACGAAATAATTAGAGAAGTTCAGTATATGCTGCAGCTAAACTTCATATATTTTAGCAAATGAGCTCTACCATCAACATATTTCCTCGCAGATAAACGGCCAAGGCACGTCTAACACGATTCGATGTCATTGATCTGAACATTGTTAACCTCAGATAACAGGAAAAAAAAAAAAGGATTTTTTTTCTTTGATGCCAATTCCTTACACCAAATTTGCGGAAGATACGATTATATGTTCCAATTTCAAGCCTAATTAGGTCAAAAGAATAGCATCCTTCCGCGGCTCATGAACAAACCCTAAAAACAAGAACTAAAACCAGACTCAAGTCCATGAACATCCATATCACAGAGGCGACAATGATCGCCGAATACCACAAAACCAAAAGGAAATGAGCGGAAACAATGTAAAACGAAATCGTAAAAGGAATGCATCAAACCGAATAGAAGATCTACAAGAACGAAGAGATCGGTGGAGGTGGGCCACCTCTCTACCGGTGTGGGCGTGGCGGTGGTGGTGGTGGTGGTGGTGGTTAGGGCAAGCGGAGGAGGAGGAAGCCCTGGAATCGGAGTCGTGGTCCGCGACGGGGATGAGCAGCTCACGATCCCTCTCCCTATTTCCCATTGGACTCGACGACTTCTCGTCGCCCATCATCGCCTCGCCTCGATCTCTCTTCCTCCCTCGCTCTTCCAGACGCTCAACCGAAGCGCTGGAGCAAACCCAAACGGAAGGGAAATGAAATGGTAGAAGACTTTACACACCCTCAAACAATACCCAAACCTTCACCCTCATCAACGCAAAATGTGGCGACAATCAAGGGCTGTTGACGTCACTCACGGCTGACCAAATCGATCGAATGGACGGTTAAGATCAATTGGGTGAATGCGTGGGCCTTACGTGGGTGGAGAACATAAAGGTTTCTCCACATAATGTGCTAAAGCAATTGCCGCGTCGTCTGAACCGTTAGATCTGGACGGGGTCTCTTAATCTGGACGGTTGGACGGTCGAGATGGAGATGGGAACAAAAAGCATCATCCGATGACAAAATATTGATTTTTGGGAATATTCTCACTAAGCGTAACAAAAGTGAGACAGAAAATAATATCTATTTAATTTGATCATAAACTACTGTATGTGAGGTTTTGATCAAATTTATTTAATCTCTAACAGTGGGAACATTATGAGAGAAGATGATAAACTTCAATCAATAGTTGAACACTAAACCTTCTTTAACTCTCATATCAAAAATCACCAATCATATACATTAAAGATATCTAATATCTTAATTATGTATACACTGTTTGTTATATTTTTATCTATTTTATTACTTGTATGATTAAATCGTATCGTTTTCCTATCATAATCAACCTATACTATAATAAAAAAATTGTAAACCGTAATCGGATCGACTACATGGATGATTTATCGTCATTTAAAATCATATCATAAGATATTCTATCATTTACTCAGGATATTGGATTGACACGTTAGTCTTGGTATTCAAGAGGCTCAATCCTTATAAGTCAATATATTTGTCTTTTTTCACACTTATGATATCATAATTAGGATCGATACTCTTTTTCTACTTAACCTTTTATATATTTTTTATAGCTATTATAAACCCTTATATCATATATATATATATATATATATATATATATATATATATATATATATATATATTGAATAATAATTTTTTACTCAAGTCTAATATTTTATCACGACTCAATTTAAAGAGATAATTGATAGTTGAACTCTGAATCATCGATACAATAAACTTAAGATTAAGTTAACATTAGTAAATCAGTAAAATTTGATAAATCAATCCAAATGTTTCATCCAAATGGATTGGATTGTAAGAATTAAGTAAAAGTTATGCGAAAAGAATATAAACGATAAATCGAATAGTATAATCATAATGATCGGTAATAGGCGATTACCACAATGTCACCGAGTAGAGAAGAAACCTGTCTGCTGCAAATGCTGTCCGATTTAAGAGAAATTAATGTCGAGGGATGATTACCATTTTTCAGCATGAGTAAACCAGAAGTAGGATGATCACATCGCTTCTCTGCACATGATAAGATGGTGTACAATGATACCAAGAAACCTACAATAGTGACGTCCACCCAAAGTAATACGGATGTGAGAATCCAAGCGGGTCAATCCCCCTTTATGCGTTTTTTCGGGGACCGATAAATCTTGGAATCCGATCACGGAATGCTGTCGCCTGTTCGTTCGTTTACGTAACGTTTCTTTGTGCGAGGCAGATGCGAAGGGTAGAGAGAGAAGGTGACAGTTTGAGTCAGCATGATATCAAGACCTCGGATAATTTAGTTGGGTAACGATCCTCGGCGAGAGACGTGGAGGGCAACTGCGTATAAGGAAAGCGCGCACAGCCGACACCAACAGAAGCCACGGAGGTCTCCTCTTCCTCATCGGAGCTTTTGGTAATGGATGCATGGAAGCCCGAGGAGGACCGCGGAGGTGACCGCGAGCTGAAACCCACCCCACCTTTGGCTTCTTCTTCGTCTTCCTGTTCGAAGAGAAGGTAGGAACTCGTAGTTCCCAACTGGGAAGTGCTGAGTTTGTGTGTTTTGAACCAAGTAGAGCTTCTTGTACAGCCGGCTGCCGGTGCAGAAACGAGTGGTGTCGGTTACCGTCGGCTCGAAGCCCCTACACGCCGGTGAGGCGTTCCCGCCGTCGGATTCATGGTCATGGAGGAAGTTCGGGCAGAAGCCCATCAAAGGCTCCCCTTATCCCAGGTGCGTACTTGGCTTCCGCGTGTGTGTGAGAGAGAGCTCTGGTTTCTTGTACGTTCGTGGCCATGCAGGAGTTACTACAGGTGCAGTAGCTGCAAGGGTTGCCCGGCGAGGAAGCAGGTGGAGTGCAGCCGCCTGGACCCCACCAAGCTCATTGTCACCTACTCCTTCGACCACAACCACCTCTGTCCCCTCCCCAGGAACGGCAGCCACCACCAGAACCGCCTGCCTCCTCCGGCGCCGCCCCCCATAGAGGAGCCAGCGCCGCCAGCTCAGTCAGGCTTCAGACCGCTCGAGTCCACGCCCAAGCAGGAGGCGAAGTACCCCGTCGTGATCGGGAAGAACGAGCCGCTGCAGCTGGTCGACGGCGGCCGCCTCCCATGGTTCTCCGACGTGGCTTCTGCTTCCACTACCTCGGCTGGCTCCGACGAGCTGCTCTACGGCTCCCTCCATTTCGGTAGCGACGCGGCCACGGGATCGATGGCGGAGGAGAGGGAGGCTGGGCTGGGGGAGGAGTCGCTGTTCGCGGGGCTGGGGGAGCTGCCGGAGTACTCAGTGGTGCTCCGCTGGGGACTGACGTCGGGGCACACCGGGTGATGGACGGCGTACGGCAGTTGATGCTTGTACTTTTACTTTGGTTGACTACTCGGACACGATCTTCACAAATCAGATTTCTAAGTTATCCACAAATAACAAAGCAAATGAAAGCCCAGAAATATCTTTTTTTTTTTTGGCATTAGCGAATTGATATTTGTAGGAACAACAAAGGAATAAGTATATTTATATATACAAATAAATGATTGTTGACACATAGAAACCATCCACCTTCGCAATGACTCCTCCTTCGCAATGATTCATTGAGAGTGATCTAACCCTCGTATAGTAGAGTCAGGCTGAAGAGCTAAGTTATCTTTATTATTGGGCTGCCTCCCGAGTGCATCTCCGAATGGTATCGAGGGTCTTGCAAAATAGGTCTATGTTGGAGGTGTCTCGGTTCGACCCCTCCAATGCTTAAGTCAGAGAGATAAAGAGAAAGATTAATAATGTAAATGAGAGAGTTAAGAGCTTTTGTCCGCTTGCCCCAGCTTGGTTCGGAGCTTGCCTTTTATACTTGGACATTAAGCGGCCTAGACATGCATTTGCCAAGGCCCCCCATACCTTATATAGTGGAGGCATCAATGAGGGCGACTTGCTAGTGTATGCCCTTTGGTGCCCAGGGCAATCTGTTAGGGGGATGCTTTTGGGCTGACTTCTATTGTTGGCACCATGGAGGTTTATGCGAGGCCTGTTTGGGGTGGATTATACTTTACTAGGGTGACATTTGATCAAACGAGTGTTGACCGAAAGGACCTCTCTCTTTTTTCCTCCATCTTTATATTTATTCTTCTCTTTCGGTATATGAGTTCATTCTCTCTCATTTTTTGACATTCCCTTTCTATTTTGGGAGGTTTCCTTCTCCAATTTTGCCTCCCCTTCTGCACGAGAGGTTGGGTGTTCATTTGGGCCTCCCTGTGTAACATCTCTAATTTTAAAAAATTTTACAAGGGCCTATTTGTAATATAGGGACCTAAATATAAATATTAAAAATATAATATAATTTATGAAAGATTCATATTATATTTAAGAAAAAAATGATGGACATATATCACTAGCTAACCTAATAATGCCACCTAAGTTTGTTTTGTGGATAACACCTAAGCCCCTTTCATTCATGCTTGCTACTCTACAATCCTTATATTAGTTAAATCTAATGCATTATATATAAGAAATTAAAAGAGAAAAACTTAAGAGCGGTAGTCAACCTGAGAGGAGAAAGGAAGAGAAATTGAAGTAGGAGAAGAAGGAGAAGAAGCTTTGCTTTACTTGAGGTTTTGCATCAATTTTTCACATTTGAGAATTAAACTTTTTTAAAATAAGTATTCTAACTCATTCCTATATAAATCTTGATCTCTGATTTCATCTTAATTCTGAAAATTTGGAAGATTTTGATTTAATACTTCATATTTCTATCGTTTGGGAATAAAACTGAGTTTGGATTTTTTTTGAGTTTTGACCCTTTTATAATATTCTAGCCATAACATTCTTCACAAATTCTTGATTTTGGAAAAGCTAGATTTTTTCAAAAATAGACTTATGGCTCTTTCTTTTGATATCAATATTGATAAATTTGGAGTCTATTTACCTTCCGAAACCATTATTTCAATTGACCCTATAAAATTTATAAAATAGAGATTATCGATTTTGACTTTGCAATACTCTCTTGCTTATAACTCTCTGTTGAAAATTTTGATTTATTTAAAACATGATTTATTAGAAACTAGACTCATAGACCTTTGTGTGTATATCTAATTTGAAAGATTTGGAGTATAAATGCCTATTGAATCATCTGTTCTAATCAACTTTATGAATTCTATAAAACAGAGATAATATTCTCTGACCTTTGGTTACTAAATTATTTATAACTCCTTATTGGAAACTCCTATTAATACAAAATATGATTTATCTAAAACTAGATTAATACATCTTTTAAATGAGCCCATTTTATATAAATTAGAGCATAATTTGTTATCCAAATAATTTACACAATATGCCTCTCAAATTCTATTAGAATCGAGTTTTGATCGATTTTGTCTATTCTTGTTTCATCTCTTTGGAAATTGATTTCAACTAAAATCCTTACTATAGTTCAGCTTTACATTATTGCTTCAAATTTCTATATACTCTTGTCCTATAAGTGTTTGCATACTTGAATCGATTAGGTAAACTTTATATTTGTATTGCAATGTTTCGTATAGGCACATGCATTTCGTTGTTCCACGTATGTTTTCATTATATGCCAATTTTATTATTCACAATACCCTTTTATACTCTAGTATTTATGAGATTATTTGAACTTTTACTAGAAATAGTAAAGGGATTATTTGGACCTTTGTCAAAAATGATAAAGGGATTATCTAGACCTTTGCTAGAAATGGTAAAGGGTATATACTTAGAGCCTGCGATGCTTTGTCGGCCCTCTCTGGCTTTATCTAAACGTGGATGGATGACGCTCCCAAACGTGGGAGATTATGTTTGGGATCCCATTTCACCTTCTATCTGTTTGATATGATATCCAAAGCTTTGGTTATGTGCTTCTATATGTGCTTTGGATAGAATGAAATGTATGCAACATAAAATGCGATGTTTGATCTTTTGTTTCGTATTTGTTCTTTGATATGTTCCGAAATGTTTCATTTGTTATTGATATGCTCCGGAATACTTCATATGTCATTAATATACTCTGAAATGCTTCATATATCATTGATATGTTCTGAAGCATTTTCTTTGCCATTGATATGTTCCGAAATGTTTCATCTGCCATTGATATACTCCAATTAGCCCTTACTCCATTGTTATGAATAAAACATGTTTTGAACAATATGACATTGTAATTCTAGATACGTCGAGTGGCTATCTTTGAACTCTTGTATCTCTGCCTTGTATTTTGAAACCTTATTTGTTTGAAACTGTCCTCTTTGCCATGGATATGTTAGCTACTTCCTAAGCTTTATATGCTTACTCTGTTGCTATATAATTTTTTCAAGATAGCATGTTGCTCGCTAAAATGTTTAAATTGGGTTGAGGCAGTGGAAGACTAGAAGATTTTTGGGGCAAATCTTTTGTAGTTGAAAGGTGGTTGATCTATAAGTACATTTTATATGTAACGAAATATTAACGACAAATCTGGATTGATGTATCTTGTAAATGTTTGAAAGTATCTCTCATGTTAGGATTTTGGGAATGTTAAAGTTAAAATTGTGTAATGATATAAACATATGGTACATATTGGTTTTGTGATTGTATAGAATACCACACTTGTGGAATTATGGATGTGAATGACTTATGTTTTCTCAATGTCCTCAAATGTGTGTTTGGATCTTGAAATTGGATTATTGATCTAAATTATAATATTATCAATTTTAAGATAGGTTGACGCTTCCTGAACGGGAAAATTCGGGGGGCATGATAGCCTAGGTGGGAGTGTAGTTCTACAATAGTAGGTGTTAGCTTGACCGCGTGAGAGGGAGGATGAGTATCAGTCCGTCGTAGTAGGTCTTGATTCGACCGCCATGGGTAGGAGTATCGATATCAGTCCATCGGAGTGGCTCCACCATAGCGGGTCTTGATTCAACCATCATGGGCGGGAGTATCGGTATCATTCCATTATAGCAGGATTTGATTCAACCGTCATAGGCAGGAGTATCAGTATCTGTCTGTCAGAGTGGCTCTCATTATAATGGGTCTTGATTCAACCATCGTGGGTGAGAGTCTCGATATCAGTTATTAGTCGGAGTAGCTTCTACCATAACAAGTCTTGATTTGACCACTATGGTGGGAGTATTGCTATCAGTCCATCAGAGCGGCTTCTGTTGTAATGGGTCTTGATTAGATTGCCGTGGGCGGGAGTATTGGTGTCAATCCATCGAAGCGACTTTCGTATAGCAAGTCTTGATTTGATCGTCGTGGGTGGGAGGATGGACCTACTATAATGGGTTTAGTAGTTACAGGTGCCCTGTAAGCCAGTCACATGAGTGATGACACGAGTGACACGTTACACAGTCTTTTTAGTTATTATTATTATGATATTTCTATACTTTATATTGGATGATAAATATATTGTGATGTCATTGGATCTATGCAATGAGAATTGGATCAAAATAAAATCATGATAAGGAGACTAATTTACCTATAAATACATACCCTAAACATTCCTGGTCATATGTTACTCGAAAGGGATATCGAGATAGCTGGGCAAATTAGTGTGCTGTATATCTATCAATATAATGGAGGCAGTTGGTCTTGTTGAATCTCGAATTTTGATGAGGAAATCAATTGATGAATTAATTGATCTAATCCATATTATTGAGTTAAGTGTGCAGGATTAACTATAATAGCTTAAAGACATAAAGCAAGTTTACCGGAGTCAAGTTCGATGGGTGTTCGAGAGTCCATCGAAAGTCCAAAGAATTGTCGGAAGTGCTGCCGGAACCAACCGAGAAAGAATCGGGGACTTACCGAAGTTTTTGGAAGTCCGCCGGAAAGATCGTTGGAGGTTCGCGGAGATCATCGAGAAGGTTCAGATACTTGCCAATGACTCGTTGAACTCGCCACAAGACTTGGAGCCTACTGGGAGTCTGTTAGAAGAAATTCGAGGGTGTATCAGAAGTCCGTCGGAAGTTCGCTGCAAAGCTCATCGGAAGGAAACTCTACGTTACCGCTTAAAAATTTACTTAGAACTATGTCTTAATTTTGTAGTTTGTATGTAATTTGAGTTAGGATTAATGGTTAATCCTATAACCCGATTAGGAGCCAATTGAGCCTGAGTTTGGACTGGTTTGAGCCAAGTTTGGAGCCCAACCAGTGAGCAGGAATAGTTCAAGTTGTGGCACCGCTCAGAACCCGAGAGGTCCGGCGGTGGCACCACTAGTACACTACCAGACTAGGTAGTGGCACCACCCAGAACCCGAGAGGTCCGACGGTGGCATCGCCAGTGCTAGTCATAAGTGCCCAACAAGCCAATCACGTGAGTGATGACACGTGTGACTTAATACAGAATCTTTTTTTCTTATTATATTTTGGCATATATTACTTTATAACTATTGCATATATGCATATATATATTGTGATGTCCTTGGATTTGTGCAATGGGAATTGGACCGTGATGAGATCACGAAAAAGAGATCGATTCACCTTTAAACACATATCCTAAATAATCCTGGTCATAGGTTACTCGAGAGGGACATCATGATAACCGGACAGACTGGTGTGCTGTATACCCATCCATATGATGGATGCAGCGGGTCTCATAGTTGCTCGTGTAGGGACACTAGGGATACCGTACAGGTGCTCATTGGAGAATGAGTTCACTGATTGATCCGCTTACGGAATGCTAGATGGTTAATGATGCCTTATTATTAGACAACGATTTTGTAGTCCTAGTGGTATATCTGGTCATTAGACTTGAGACACCAAGGATGTCCTATATGAGTGCTCCACTCTTTGATACCAGACTTATAGGTTTGACTGTCCCAGATCTAGTACAGCTGGTCATTGGGAGTGGTAGTCAACCTTATGAGGGCTATTGAATGTTAATAGAGGATCATCCACTCTCAGCATCATGAGAGGAATATCCCATATGTTCTTGCTCAGACAAATCCCTAGCCAAGGTCATTCGGGTTAAGAGAGAAAGAGTTCTCCGGGAGAATCCGATTAGATCGAGACTCGAGTAGAAATTGTATGACTCTGACAGCACCATGCTCGATATACGGTCTTTGGGATATTAGATGGATGAGGGACTATAGGTACACGGTAACTGAGGATAGATAGGTCCAATGGATTGGATTCCCCTGTATTGTCTGGGGACTACATTGTAGTGGCCTAGTACGTCCGTAGTCGATGAGTCAAGTGAATTATTACAGAGATAATAATTCACTGAGTTAGAAGGAGTTCTAACAGGTATGACTCACGGCCAGCTTGATATTGGGCCTAGAGGGTCACACACATATGGTAGACATTGCGATGAGTAGAGGTTCGGATATGAGATATCCGACGAAACCCTTGTCTTATTGGATATCCAATAAGCCCCTAAATTATTGGATCCTATGAACGAGATCCAATAAGAGCCCATGAGAGATTATTGGATAGAGATCCACTAATCTAAAAAGCTTGGGTTATTGGATACAGATCCAATACCCACTAGGTGAGGATCCATTAGGGTTTGACAGGGGACCTCCATAAATAGGAGGGATTCAGAGCCTCATAGGCTAGAGCCTTTGCTTGCCTCTCCTATTCTCCTTCCCCTCTCCACCTCAAAGCAAGCCTGGAGTTTTGAGGAGCGTCGTCGTAGCCCTGCTGTGTGGATCACCGCTAGAGAGGAGGACGTTTGACCTCCTTCGCCCTCTCCTAAGGATCTACAAGGAAACAGGGATATACGATCTCCCTAGGTAACACAATCTATTCTATACGCAGTTTTTCAGTTTCGTAGATTTTGCGCACCAATCTTCGCACGACGACGAACATCTCTTTGGGAATCGGGGATTTTGTTTTTCTTGTTCTTCTACTGCGCATATGATGTCACCCCCAAAGATTTTCCCAACAATGGTATCAGAGCCAGGTTGTTCGTGCGATCGATTGGTTTTAAACTGTGTGTGCTGTGTTTTGGAGAAGCTTTTGACGTCAAAATCGTTGATGCAAAAGCGAAAAAGGGCAGCAACTGTTGCTGCCCTCGTTGTCGTCGCAGATGGCAGCATTGCCATTTGCGTGCAGACATGCAGCCTGCAGCAGCAGTCGCAAGGGTAGCGACACCTACGGCTGTTGCTCTCGCGTGGTGACGCACCGCAGGGCAGCGACGCTTGTGGTCGCTGCTCCTACGGGCAAAAACCCAGCAGGGGCGGCTGCCCGACGAGGTAGCACCGCCTGCGGGTGCTGCCTCGCGGGCAGAACTGCCCACGGAGGGGACGACGCCCACAGGGGCGCCCGCCCGCGGGGGCGCCCAGCTGCAGGGGCAGCGCCGCCAGCGGGCGTGCCGCTTGCAGGCGAGGGCAGCGACCCCGCCCTCCGTCGCATAGCCCACCGCCGGTAGGGTGGCGGAGGCAACGGTAGCAGCAGCAACAAGGGAGGATGAGGGCATTAGGGTTTTCTGGACAAAAGATAGTTTTGCCCCCTCGGAATTTGAGAAATTCCAGTTTCTGTCTTTTGTCTAAATTACAAAAATACCCCTAGGAATTAAGAAATTCCCTATATGTCCCTGATTTCATAAAATACTAATTAATTAAAAAGTTTAAGTGATTATTATTTTTATTATTATCTAGTAGTCTTACATGATGATGATTATTTATACATGTGATGTATGATGTGTGGACGGATGATCATGGACCGTGTGATGTGTGTACTTATGATTATTATTATTGGGGTCTGCGAGCCTCCATTATATTTCTCATTTATTGTCGAGCCTGCGTGCCTATGATTAAGTTGTAATCATATGAGGAGGCGCAGCGGGAGCGTGGATGTGATAGCAAGACCCACGAGACGGACAATCGCAATGCATGAAGATGCATCGAGATGTCGACGGAACCGACGAGGACGAGATGGATGACCACAGGGCATGGAGATGCACCGTTGCACACATAGATCTTGATGTGAGTGATTAGGCCTACTGGCTCGGGCCTAATCATATTAAGTTGTGGTCCATGATCATCTGGTGTGATTGCTTATACACATACTAGATATGTATATATATTTGCATACGATGTAGATATATATTAAATATGTATATGTGTGACATGTCATATTAGGAGACCAAATCATAGAAACATCTCTCTCGATAATATTAAGTCGGTAAACGTGAGGCAATTAGATTGACCCACGTGGCCTTCCATCGTTATAAGTAGGAATCGATTCCCGGTGTAGGTTGAGTTGGTCGAGTCTCTCGAGACTCACCTATATCGCGATTCGCTATCTTGCTTATGACATAGAGATATCACCGATGACCTGAAGACATGGTATGCTTGGATATACCCTCGAGGGTATATCATCAAATCATACTCATCTTGTAACGAAGGTGTTGACTTAACCGAGCATCATGATTGGTCGAGTCCCTCGAGACCATGATGATTCGGAGGCCGAACAGGACGGGAATCACAAGGAGTTGTGATCGGCAAGAGTTGCCCACCTTTTAGGCTTAGTGTGATTGGTCAAATCCCTCGAGATTACACTAAGATGCTGATTGGATCCTGATCCCCACTAGAAGTCTGTCGGAGACTTTCGTTTCACGTGCTGAGGGTGTCGCGTGACTTGTTAGTAAAATAGTGGAAGCATAATAAGATAGAAGTCCATATCTTGATAGTTTATTTCTTGCAAAATCTGCATGTTATTCATTTTTGCTGCATCTTTATTTTCAGAAAATGTCGCTTTCAAATCCCTTATGTGGCATACTTGATGTCAATCGCCTCACTGGTCCAAATTATACGGATTGGCTCCGTAACTTGAGAATTATTCTCACGGCGGAGAAAATTGTGTACGTCCTTGATACAGTGATGCCTACGCTCGAAGAAGGGGTAAGCGAGGATGAGATCGCTCATTACGTGAAATACATTGATGACTTCACTCTTGCTCAGTGCTATATGTTGGGCTCTATGACTCCTGAGTTACAGAGACAACATGAAAAGATGGATGCCAGATCCATTCTCCTATATGTTCGTAAATTGTTTGAGGAACAGAGAAGGACTCAGCGATATGAGATATCCAAGAGCCTCTTTCGCGCTAGGATGACTGATGGGACATCGATTCAGAACCTATTTTAAAGATGATTGAGTGGATAGAGAAACTCACAAGTCTAGGAATGGTCATAGACGATAACTTGTGTGCGGACATTGTGCTTCAGTCCCTACCAGATTCTTTTTCACAGTTCATAATGAATTTTAATATGAACAAGCTTGAGGTGACTCTCCCAAAGCTCCTCAATATGTTGAGGGAGGTAGAGAGTACTATTAAGAAAGAGAAGCCAGTTCTCTACACTGGTGAGACTAGAAAGAAAAGGAAAACAGAAAGGTCCCTTAAGAAGGGAAAGGGCAAGGGCAGACCAGGTAAAGCAAATGTTGCTAAGAAAGACCTAGCAAAGGACAAAGGCTAGTGCTTCCATTATGGTAAAGATGGGCACTGGAAGAGGAATTGCAAAGAGTACTTTGTAGAAAGGGTGAAACAAAAGTTTGATGAAGCTTCAGGTACATATCATGAATGTAAATGTGTCTAAGAGGAAACGAGATGAGATGAACAATGCATACTTGTGGCATTGTAGGCTTGGTCACATCCATGAAAGAATGATTCAAAAGTTGCTAAATGATGGATATCTAGATCCATTCGACTATGTGTCATATGCAACTTACGAGCCTTACCTTCGTGGAAAACTGACCAACTCTCAATTTAGTGGAACTTGAGAGAGAGCCACTGAGCTGTTGGAACTCATACATAGTGATATATGTGGACCCATGTCAACTCATGCCATTAGTGGTTACTCCTACTTCATTACCTTTACTGATGATTTCTCAAGGTATGGATATGTGTACTTAATGAAGTACAAGTCTGAGGCATTTGAGAAATTCATAGAGTATAAGAATGAGGTGGAGAACTAGACTGGAAAGAGTATCAAAATTCTTCGATCAGATCGAGGAGGTGAGTACTTAAGTACAGAGTTTACTCAGTTCCTCAATGACCATGGGATATTATCCAAATGGACACCTCCTTATACACTTCAGCTCAATGGTGTCTCTGAAATGAGAAATTGTACACTATTAGACATGGTACGGTCCACGATGAGTTTTGCTGACCTACCCATCTCATTCTGGGGATATGCCCTAGAAACCATAACTTACCTTCTGAACAGAGTTCCAACTAAGTCGGTAGTGTCTACACTATATGAGATATAGAAAGGGAAGAAGCCTGATTTTAAAGTTGTTAAGATTTGGGGCTGCCCTGCCCACGTTAAAAGATAACCCCGATAAGTTAGAATCAAGGACAGAGCAATGCAAATTTGTGGGATACCCCAAGGAACCTTGTGGGTATTATTTCTATCATCTCGAGGACCAAAAGGTCTTTGTAGCTAAGAGAGCAGTAATCCTTGAGAAGGAACATATTCTTGGCGGAGATAGTGGGAGAATGATAGAGTTGAGCGAGGTTGAAGAACATAAGCTCAAGCAGCACTTTACAGCCTGAGTCTGTTCAGGTACCTAATACACAAGTTTCAGCTTTACGTAGGTCTAATAGAGTATCCTATCCTCCTGAGAGATATGTGGGACATATTAGAGGAGAGGATTTTAGAATATTGATCCTCAGACCTACGAGGAGGCTATTATGAGTATAGATTTCGGGAAGTGGCAAGAAGCCATGAATTCTGAGATGGATTCTATGTACTCCAACAAGGTTTGGAACCTAGTTGATGTTGGGAAACCTAGGGGCGACATCATATCAAGGGTTGGCATGGAAAATTCTAAGAGAGGTCTCATACCGATGAGACATGGGATATCACTTTCTACAAGTATGTCCCCAAAGACTCTAGAAGAAAGGGCGAACATGGATATGATACCTTATGCCTCAACAATAGGGTCTATCATGTATGCCATGTTATGTACTAGGCCTGATATAGCGCATGCTCTGAGTGTTACGAGCAGGTATCAGGCACATCCAGGCTTGGAGCACTAGAAAGCAATAAAGTGTATTCTTAAGTACTTGAGAAGGACTAAGGATCTTTTACTAGTATATGGAGGTAGTAGCCTTAAGGTTGAAGGCTACACAGACTCAAGTTTTCAGTCTGATGTCGATGATAGCAAGTCAAATTTGGGGTACGTGTATACCTTGAATGGAGGAGCAGTGTGCTGGAAGAGTTCCAAGCAAGAGACAACTGTTGACTCGACCACAGAGGTAGAGTACATTGCTGCATCAGATGTAGGAAAGGAGGGAGTCTGGTTGAAGAAGTTCATCACAGATTTGGGAGTCGTGCTGGGTAGCGAGGAGTCGATCTCCTTATATTATGACAACAACGAGGTGATTGCTCAAGTGAAGGAACCTAGGTCTCATCAGAAATCTAAGTATGTTCTAAAGAGGTTCCACCTTATCAGAGAGATCGTAACTCGAGGAGATGTAGCAGTGGAAAGAGTTCCATCCGAAGATAACATTGTAGATCCACTGACAAAACCGTTGTCTCAGATTGTCTTTGAGCATCACAAGGGTCTGATGGGGATCAGACACATAGGTGATTGGCTTTAGGTCAAGTGGGAGATTGCTAGTCATAGGTGCCCAGCAAGCTAATCATGTGAGTGATGACACGTGTGACTTGATACAGAATCTTTTTTGCTTATTATATTTTGGTATATATCACTTTATAACTATTGTGATGTCCTTCGATTTGTGCAATGGGAATCGGATTGTGATGAGATCACGAAAATGAGATCGATTCACCTTTAAACATATATATATATATTGTGATGTCCTTCGATTTTGGCACAATATATATATATATATATATATATATATATATATATATATATATATATATATATATATATATATATATATATATATATATATATTGTGATGTCCTTCGATTTGTGCAATGGGAATCGGATTGTGATGAGATCACGAAAATGAGATCGATTCACCTTTAAACATATATCCTAAATAATCCCGGTCATATGTTACTCGAGAGGGACATCGTGATAACCGGACAGACTCATGTGCTATATACTCGTCCATATGATGGATGCAGTGGGTCTCATAGCTGCTCGTGTAGGGACACTAGGGATACAGTATAGGTGCTCATTGGAGAATGAGTTCACTGATTGATCCGCCTACGGAATGTTGGATGGTTGATGATGCCTTATTGTCAGACAGTGATTCCGTAGTCCTAGTGGTATATCTGGTCCTTAGACTTGAGGCACCAAGGATGTCCTATATGAGTGCTCCACTCTTTGATACCAGACTTATAGGTTTGTGATGCCTTATTGTCAGACAGCGATTCCATAGTCCTAGTGGTGTATCTGGTCCTTAGACTTGAGACACCAAGATGTCCTATATGAGTGCTCCACTCTTTGATACCAGACTTATAGGTTTGGCTGTCCTAGATCTAGTACAGCTGGTCATTGGGAGTGGTAGTCGACCTTACGAGGGCTATTGAGTGTTGATAGAGGATCATCCACTCTCGGCATCATGAGAGGAATATCCCATGTGTTCTTGCTCAGACAAATCCTTGGCCAGGGTCATTCGGGTTGAGAGAGAAAGAGTTCTCTGGGAGAATCCGATTAGAGCGAGACTCGAGAAGAAACCGTGTGGGTCTGACAACACCATGCTCGATATACGGTCTCTGGTATATTAGATAGATGAGGGACTATAGGTACACGGTAACTAAGGACAGACAGGTTCAATGGATTGGATTCCCTTGTATCGTCTGGGGACTACGGCGTAGTGGCCTAGTACGTCCGTAGTCGATGAGTCGAGTGAATTATTACAGAGATAATAATTCACTAAGTTAGAAGGAGTTCTGATAGGTATGACTCACGGCCAGCTCGATATTGGGCCTAGAGGGTCACACACATATGATAGACATTGCGATGAATAGAGGTTTGGATATGAGATATCCGACGGAGCCCTTGTCTTATTGGATATAGATCCAATACCCACTAGGGGAGGATCCTTTAGTGTTTGACAGGGGACCTCTATAAATAGGAGGGATTCAGAGCCCCATGGGCTAGAGAGCTTTTGTTTGCCTTTTCCTATTCTCCTCTCCATCTCCACCTCAGAGTAGGTCTGGAGTTTTGAGGAGCGTCGTCGCAACCCTGCTATGTGGATCACCGCTATAGAGGAGGACGCTTGACCTCCTTCACCCTCTCCTAAGGATCTGCAAGGAAATAGGGATATACGATCTCCCTAGGTAACACAATCTACTATATACGCAGTTTCATGTTTCGCGGATTTTTGCATACCAATCTTCGCACGACGACGAACATCTCTTTGGGAATCGAGGATTTTATTTTTCTTGTTCTTTCCGCGCGTATGATATGAAGCCCCCTAGGATTTCCCAACAGTGGTATCGAGCCAGGTTGCTTCGTGTGAATGATTGGTTTTGAACTGCGTGTGTTGTGTTTAGGAAGAATTTTGGCGTCAAAATTGTTGGCCTAAAAAAACAAGGAAGGGCGACAACGATTTGCGCCCTCGATCTCGTCGCGTCTTCGTCGGAAGGCGGCGGCAGCATAGGGGCTGCGTCTGCTGTAGCGGCCCGGGGGGCCTGTTTGCAGCAGGCTTGCTGCGTGGCGGGCTGGTAAGCCCACGGGCAAAAGCATGACGGCGCCCGCCATTGTACTCCATGGAAAACCCCACAAGGGCGGTCGCCCGGTGGGACAGCACCGCCTGCGGAGGCGGCGGCGCCCGAAGGTGGGCACCCACCTGTAGCGGCAGCGCCGACAGTTTTGCCCCTCGGAATTTGAGAAATTCGAATTTCTGTCTTTTGTCCAAATTACAAAAATACCCCTATGAATTTAGAAATTCCCTATAATATCCCTGATTTCAGAAAATATTAATTAATTAAAAAGATTTAGTTGATTATTATTTTTTATCATTATTATCTAGTAGTCCTACATGATGATGATTATTTATACATGTGATGTATGATGTTTGGACGGATGATCATGGACCGTATGATGTGTGTACCTGTGATTATTATTATTGAGGTTTGCGAACCTTCATTATATTTCTCGTTTATTGTCGGGCCTGCGTGCCTATGATTAAGTTGTAATCACATGAGGAGGCTGGCGCCGGGAGGCGTGGATGCGATAAGCGGGACCACGAGGCGGACGATCGTGATGCATGAAGATGCATCAAGATGTCGGCAGGCAAACGACAAGGACAAAATGGATGATCACGGGGCATGGAGATCCACCGTTACACACATAGATCTTGATGTGAGTGATTAGGCCCTCTTGGCTCGGGCCTAATCATATTAGGTTGTGGTCCATGATCATCACGGTGTAATTGCTTATACACATACTAGATATGTATATATATTTGCATGCGATGTAGATATATATTAAATATGTATATATGTGACATGTCATATTAGGAGACCAAATCATAGAAACATCTCTCGATAATATTAAGTCGGTAAACGTGAGGCAATTAGATTGACCCACGTGGCCTTCCATCGTTATAAGTAGGAACCGATTCCCGGTGTAGGTTGAGTTGGTCGAGTCCCTCGAGACTCACCTATATCGCGATTCGCTATCTTGCTTACGACATAGAGATGTCACCGGTGACCTGAGGGCATATCATCAAATTAGACTCATCTTGTAACGAAGGTGTTGACTTAACCGAGCATCATGGTTGGTCGAGTCCCTCGAGGCCATGGTGATTCGGAGGCCAAACAGGACGGGAATCACAAGGAGTTGTGATCAACAAGAGTTGCCTACCTTTTAGACTTAGTGTGATTGGTCGAGTCTCTCGAGGTTACACTAAGGCGGATTGGATCTGATCCCCACTAGAAGTCTACTAGGAGACTTCCGTTTCACATCTTTGAGGGTGTCGCGTGACTCGTTAGTAAAATAGTGGGAGCATATTAAGATAAAAGTCCATATCTTGATAGTTTATTTCTTGCAAAATCTGCATGTTATTCATTTCTGCTGCATCTTTATTTTCAGAAAATGTCACTTTCAAATCCCTTACGTGGCATACTTGATGTCAACCGCCTCACTAGTCCAAATTATACTGATTGGCTCCGTAACTTGAGAATTGTTCTCACAGCAGAGAAAATCGTGTACGTCCTTGATCTGATGATGATGCTGCCTTGAAGAAGGGGCAAACGAGGATGAGATCGATATTTCTCACGTGAAGTACATTGATGACTCCACTCTTGCTCGGTGCTATATGTTGGGCTCTATGACTCTGAGTTACAAAAACAACATGAAAAGATGGATGCGGATCCATTCTCCTACATGTCCATAAATTGTTTGAGGAACAGGGGAAGGACTTCAATGATATGAGATATCTAAGAGCCTCTTCAGCTAGGATGATTTGAGGGGACAGGTTGAACCATGTCTTAAAGTGATTGAGTGGATAGAGAAACTCACAGGTCTAGGAATGGTCCTAGAGGATAACTTGTGTGTGGACATTGTGCTTCAGTCCCTACCGATTCCTTTTCACAGTTCATAATGAATTTTAATATGAACAAGCTAGAAGTGACTCTCCAAGAGCTTCTCAATATGTTGAGGGAGGAGAGAGTACTATCAAGAAAAGAAGCCAGTTCTCTACACTGGTGAGACCAAAAGGAAAAGGAAAGCAAAAAGGTCCCTTAAGAAGGGAAAGGGCAAGGTCAAACCAGGTAAAGCAAAGGTTGTTATGAAAGACCCAGCAAAGGACAAAGGCCAGTGCTTCCACTATGGTAAAGATGGGCACTGGAAGAGAAACTGCAAAGAGTACCTTGCAGAAAGGGCGAAACAAAAGCTTGAAGAAGCTTCAGGAACATTCATGATCAGTCTCCATTTGTCAGACTCTTATGATAACATATGGGTATTGGATACCGGTAGTACTTATCATATATGTAATTCGTTGCAGGTTCTGGCAAGGCATAGGAGACTAGAGAGAGGCGAGATGGACCTCAAGATGGGTAATGGAGCAAAAGTTACTGTAGTAGCCGTTGGCGAGGTCGCCCTACATCTGCCTAGTGGAGCTTTTATTGCATTAGATGCATGTTATTTTGTTCCTTCTATTATCAAAAACATTATCTCCATTTCATGTTTAACAGTTAGTGGATATAAATTTATTTTTGAGAACAATGGTTGTTCGATATTATTAGATGATAAGATCATCACGAAAGGAACATTGCATAATGGTTTATTTATGTTAGACACCACTCCACATATCATGAATGTAAATATGTCCAAAAGGAAACGAGATGAGTTGAATAGTGCATACCTGTGGCATTGTAGGCTAGGTCACATCCATGAAAGAAGAATTCAAAAGTTACTAAATGATGGATATCTAGATCCATTAGATTATGTGTCATATGCAACTTGTGAGCCTTGCATTCGTGGAAATGTGACCAACTCTTCATTTAGTGGAACTGGAGAGAGAGCCACTAAGTTGTTGGAACTCATACATAGTGATGTATGTCGACCCATGTCAACTCTTGCCATTGGAGGTTACTCCTACTTCATTACATTTACTGATGATTTCTCAAGGTATGGATATGTGTACTTAATGAAGTATAAGTCCGAGGCCTTTGAGAAATTCAGAGAGTATAAGAATGAGGTGGAAAACCAGACTGGAAAGAGTATCAAAACTCTTCGATCAGATCGAGGAGGTGAGTACTTAAGTACAGAGTTCACTCAGTTCCTCAAGGACCATGGGATATTATCCCAATGGACACCTCCTTATACACCTCAGCTCAATGGTGTCTCTGAAAGGAGAAATCGTACATTATTAGATATGGTACGGTCCATGATAAGTTTCGCAGACCTACCCATCTCATTCTGGGGATATGCCCTAGAAACCACAGCTTACCTTCTGAACAGAGTTCCAACTAAATCGGTAGTGTCTACGCCATATGAGATATGGAAAGGGAAGAAGCATGATCTTAAGGTTGTTAAGATTTGGGGCTGCCCTGCATATGTTAAAAGACGCAACCCCGATAAGTTAGAATCAAGGACAGAGCGATGCAAATTTGTGGGATACCCCAAGGAAACTTGTGGGTATTATTTCTATTATCTCGAGGACCAAAATGTCTTTATAGCTAAGAGAGCAGTGTACCTTGAGAAGGAACACATTCTTGGCGGAGATAGTGGGAGAATGATAGAATTGAGTGAGGTTGGAGAACCAAGCTCAAGCACCACTCTACAGCCCGAGTCTATTCGGGTACCTAATACACAAGTTTCAACTTTACGCAGGTCTGATAGAGTATCCCATCCTCCTGAGAGATATGTGGGACATATTAGAGGAGAGGATGCAGAGGATATTGATCCTCAGACCTACGAGGAGGCTATTATGAGTATAGACTCCGGGAAGTGGCAAGAAGCCATGAATTCTGAGATGGATTCTATGTACTCCAATAAGGTTTGAAACCTAATTGATGCGCCCGAAGGTATTATACCAATCGGTTGCAAGTGGATCTTTAAGAAAAAGATCGGAATAGATGGAAAGGTAGAGACCTATAAAGCAAGGCTAGTGGCTAAGGGGTATCGTCAAAGGCAAGGTGTTGACTATGACGAAACCTTCTCACCCGTAGCAATGCTAAAATCCATCAGAATTCTATTGGCTATTGCAGCACACTATGATTATGAGATCTAGCAGATGGATGTGAAAACTGCATTCCTCAATGGGAACCTCGAGGAGGAGGTGTATATGATGCAACCTGAGGGATACGTGTCCAAGAACTGTCCAGATAAGGTGTGTAGGTTGCTTAGATCCATTTATGGATTAAGGCAAGCTTCTCGAAGTTGGAACATAAGATTTGATGAGGCAATCAGATCTTATGACTTCGTTAAGAACGAAGATGAGCCTTGTGTATACAAAAAGGTAAGTGGGAGCGTTATATGTGGATGACATCCTGATCATTGGGAATGACGTAGGAATGCTATCCATAGTAAAGGCTTGGTTATCTAGACACTTCTCCATGAAGGACTTAGGGGAAGTATCCTATATTTTGGGGATTAGAATCTATAGAGATAGATCCAAGAGGATGCTTGGCTTGTCCCAGTCCAGGTACATAGAAACCATTGTCAAAAGGTTTGGCATGAAAAATTCCAAGAGAGGTCTCATACCGATGAGACATGGGAAATTGCTTTCTATGAGTATGTCCCCAAAGACTCCAGAAGAAAGGGCGAACATGGATATGATACCTTATGCCTCAGCAATAGGGTCTATCATGTATGTCATGCTATGTACTAGGCCTGATATAGCGCATGCTCTGAGTGTCATGAGCTGGTATCAGGCGGATCCAGGCTTGGAGCACTGAAAAGCAGTAAAGTGTATCCTTAAGTACTTGAGAAGGACTAAGGATCTTTTACTAGTATATGGAGGTAATAGCCTTAAGGTTAAAGGCTACACAGACTCAAGTTTTCAGTCTGATGTCGATGATAGCAAGTCGAATTCAGGGTATATGTACACCTTGAATGGAGGAGCAGTGTGCTGGAAGAGTTCCAAGCAAGATACCACTGGCGACTTGACCCAGAGGCGGAGTACATTCTTTGGATCGAGATGCAGCAAAGGAGGGAGTTTGAGTAAAAAGTTCATCACAGATTTGGGAGTCGTCTTGGGTAGCGAAGAGCCGATCTCCTATATTGTGACAACAATGAGGCGATTGCTCAAGCAAAGGAACCTAGGTCTCATCAGAAATCTAAGCATGTTCTGAGGAGGTTCCACCTTATCAGAGAGATCGTGACCCAAGGAGATGTAGTAGTGGAAAGAGTTCCATCCGAAGATAACATTGCAGATCCACTAACAAAGCCGTTGTCTCAGATTTATTTTGAGCCTCACAGGGGTCTGATGGGGATCAGACATATAGGTGATTGGCTTTAGGTCAAGTGGGAGATTGCTAGTCATAGGTGCCCAGCAAGCCAATCACGTGAGTGATGGCACGTGTGACTTAATATAGAATCTTTTTGCTTATTATATTTTGACATATATCACTTTATAATTATTACATAAATGCATACATATATTGTGATGTCCTTGGATTTGTGCAATGGGAATCGGATCGTGATGAGATCACGATAGTGAGATCGATTCGCCTTTAAACACATATCCTAAATAATCCCGGTCATAGGTTACTCGAGAGGGATATCGTGATAACCGGATAGACTAGTGTGCTGTATACCCGTCCATATGATGGATGCAGCTGGTCTCATAGCTGCTTGTGTAGGGACACTAGGAATAGAAATACAGTGCTCATTGGAGACCGAAGTTCACGATTGATCCGCTTACGGAATCTTTGGATGGTTGATGATGCCTTATTGTCGAGACGGCGATTCCGTAGTCCTAGTGGTGTATATCGGTCCTTAGACTTGAGACACCAAGGATATCTGTATGAGTGCTCCACTCTTTGATACCGAACTTATAGGTTTGTTTGTCCGAGATCTAATGAGTTGGTCATTGGGAGTGGTAGTCGACCTTACGAGGGCTATTGAGTGTTGATAGAGGATCATCCACTCTGGCGTCATGAGAGGAATATCCTATGTGTTCTTGCTCGAGACAAATCCCTGGCCAGGGGTCATTCGGGTTGAGAGAGAAAGAGTTCTTGGGAGAATCCGATTAGGCGAGACTTCGAGAAGAAACCGTGTGGGTGTCCGACAACACCATGCTCGATATATGGCCTGCGGTATATTAGATGGATGAGGGACTATAAGTACACGATGGCGAGGATGACGGGTCCAATGGATTGGATTCCCTGTATCATAAATGGGGGGACTACTGGCGTAGTGGCATAATGCGTCCCAGTAGTTGATGAGTCGAGTGAATTATTACAGAGATAATAATTCACTGAGTTAGAAGGAGTTCTGACAGGTATGACTCACGACCAGCTCGATATTGGGCCTAAAGGGTCACACACATATGGTAGGCATTGCGATGAATAGAGGTTCGGATATGAGATATCCGATGGAGTCCTTGTCTTATTGGATGCAGATCCAATACCCACTAGGGTAGGACCCATTAGGGTTTGACAGGGGACCTCTATAAATAGGAGGGATTCAAAGCCCCATGGGCTAGAGAGCTTTTGTTTGCCTTTTCCTATTCTCCTCTCCATCTCCACCTCAGAGTAGGTCTGGAGTTTTGAGGAGCGTCGTTGCAACCCTACTGTGTGGATCACTGCTAGAGAGGAGGACGCTTGACCTCCTTCACCCTCTCCTAAGGATCTGCAAGGAAACAAGGATATACGATCTCCCTAGGTAACACAATCTACTATATACGCAGTTTCATGTTTCGTAGATTTTTTGCGTACCAATCTTCGCACGACGACGAACATCTCTTTGGGAATCGGGGATTTTGTTTTTCTTGTTCTTCCGCTGCGCATATGATGTCGCCCCCTAGGATTTCCCAACAGTTTGGCTGTCTCAGATCTAGTATAACTGGTCATTGGGAGTGGTAGTCGACCTTACGAGGGCTATTGATTGTCAATAGAGGATCATCCACTCTTGGCATCATGAGAGGAATATCCCATGTGTTCTTGCTCAAACAAATCCCTAGCCAGGGTCATTCGGGTTGAGAGAGAAAGAGTTCTCCGGGAGAATCCGATTAGAGTGAGACTCGAGTAGAAATCGTATGGGTTTAACAGTACCATGCTCGATATACGGTCTCTGGAATATTAAATAGATGAGGGACTATAGGTATACGGTAACTGAGGATAGACAGGTCCAATGGATTTGATTCCTCTCTATCGTCTGGGGACTACGACGTAGTGGAATAGTTCCATAGTCGATGAGTCAAGTGAATTATTACAGAGATAATAAGTCACTGAGTTAGAAGGAGTTCTGACAGGTATGACTCATGGCTAGCTCGATATTGGGCCTAGAGGGTCACGTACATATGGTAGGCATTGCGATGAGTAGAGGTTCGGATATGAGATATCCGACGGAGCCCTTGTCTTATTGGATATCCAATAAGCCCCTGAATTATTGGATCTAATGGGCGAGATCCAATAAGAGTCCATGAGAGATTATTGGATAGATATCCACTAATCTAAAAGGCTTGGGTTATTGGATACAGATCCAATACCCACTAGGCGAGGATCCATTAGGGTTTGACAGGGAACCTCTATAAATAGAAGGGATTCAGAGTCTCATAGGCTAGAGCCTTTGCTTGGCTCTCATATTCTCCTTCCCCTCTCCACCTCAGAGTAGGCCTGGAGTTTTGAGGAGCGTCGTCGCAGCCCTACTATGTGGATCACCGCTAGAGAGGAGTACGCTTGACCTCCTTCACCCTCTCCTAAGGATCTGCAAGGAAATAGGGATATACGATCTCCCTAGGTAACACAATCTATTCTATACGCATTTTTTCAGTTTCACGGATTTTACGCACCAATCTTCGTACGACAACGAACATCTCTTTGGGAATCAAGGATTTTGTTTTTCTTGTTCTTCCGCTGCGCATGTGATGTCGCCCCCAAAGATTTTCCCAACAGCCAGTACACTGTCGGACTAGGTGGTGGCACCGCCCAGAACCCGAGAGGTCCGCCGGTGGCACCACCAGTACACTGTTTGCCAGACACTAACAAGCAAGTGGTGGCACTGCCAGCATCGGGAAACCCAAAAGCAATTCAAATTTGGAGCCCAAATTTGAATCCTCTTGGGACCTATAAATACCCCTCAATTTTCAGTAGAGACAACACCTTTTTGAGAAGTTAGAAATCGAGAGAAAGCTTTAGCAAAGTCTTGTTTTCAATATCCTAAGTGTTCACCTCCTTCTTTCTCTTTGAAAAATTTGTAAGAGTGTGAACCACTTGTAAAAAGGTTGTAAGAGGGGTATTTGGTCCTTCTTCAAAGTGATTTGCTAGTAGAAGTTGGAGCCTTATCGAAGAAGGCTTCGCAAATAGATGTAAGTCATTTGACCGAACCACTTTACATTGTGGTGTTCCTTGAAGAAAACCGAATAGTTTGCTACTAAGAAGATAAGTGATTTGCTAGTAGAAGTTGGGAGCCTTATCGAAGAAGGCTTCGCAAGTAGATGTAAGTCATTTGACCGAACCACTTTACATTGTGGTGTTCCTTGAATGTGTGAGTGTTTAATTTTCCGAACCACTTATCTTCTTAGTAGCAAACTATTCGATTTTCTTCTCTCTACACTTGACTTCCTTTACTCGAGTTAATTTAGCTAAGTCATCCTTCATCGAATCGAAATCTCTGTACATTTATGAAATCGATTTCAAACATATGAGTTTTAATCCGCACCCTCCCCTCTTAGTGCTGCTCCGATCCTAACAGGTCTCTACTAGTCATATGTGCCCTGCAAACTAATCACGTGAGTGATGACACATGTGACTTGACAGGCAATTTTTTTGCTTATTATATTTTGGCATTTATTACTTTATATTGCTTGTTATATATATATATATATATATATATATATATATATATATATATATATATATATATATATTGTGATGTCCTTGGATCTATGCAATGAGAATCAGATCATGATGAGATCATAATAATGAAACCGATTTGCCTTTAAACACATATCCTAAATAATTTCGGTCATAGGTTACTCGAGAGGGATATCAAGATAACCAGATAGATTGGTGTATTGTATACCCGTCCATATGATGGATGCAACTGGTCTCATAGTTGCTCATGTGGGGACACTAGGGATACAATACAGGTGCTCATTGGAGAATGAGTTCATTGATTAATCTGCTTACAAAATATTAGATAGTTGATGATGCCTTATTGTCAGACAGCGATTTTGTAGTCCCAGTGGTGTATATGGTCCTTAGACTTAAGACACCAAGGATGACCTGTATGAGTGCTCCACTCTTTGATACCGAACTTATAGGTTTGAATGTCCTAGATCTAGCACAACCGATCTTCAGGAGTGGTAGTTAACCTTATGAGGGCTATTGAGTATTAATAAAGGATCATCCACTCTCTGTATCATGAGAGGAATGTCCCATATGTTCTTGCTCATACAAATCCCTAGTCAGGGTCATTCGGATTGAGAGAGAAAAAGTTCTCCGGGAGAATCCGATTAGAGCAGTAGAAACCATATGGGTTTGACAACACCATACCCGGTATATGATCTCTAAGATATTAGATAGATGAGGGACTATAGGTACATGGTAACTAAGGACAGACAAGTCCAATAGATTGTATTCCCTTGTATCGTCTAGGGACTGCGACGTAGTGGCCTAGTACGTCCACAGTCGATAAGTCGAGTGAATTATTATGAAGATAATAATTAACTGAGCCAAAAGGAGTTCTGATAGGTATGACTCACGGCTAGCTCGATATTGACCCTAGAGGGTTACACACATATAGTAGGCATTACGATAAGTAAAGGTTTGGATATGAGATATCCACTAGAGCCCATATCTAATTGGATATCCAATAAGCTCATGAATTATTGGATCATATGGATGAGATCTAATAAGAACCCATGAGAGATTATTGGATAGAGATCTAATAATCTAATAGGCTTGAGTGGTTGAATGAAGATCCAATATCCAATAGGGGAGGATCCATTAAGATTAAGTTAATAGGGGACCTATATAAATAGGAGATAACTAGTGGTTCATAGGAGGCTAGAGTCTTTTGGTTGTCTCTCCTATTCTCCTCTCCCTCTTCACCTCAAAGTAAGCCTGGAGTTTTGAGGAGCATCGTCGTAGCCCTGTTGTGTATATCACCGCTAGAGAGGAAGGTGCTTGACCTCCTTTACTCTCTCCTGTAGATCTACAAGGATTCAGGGATATACGATCTCTCTAGGTAATGTAATCTATCTCACACGTGGTTTTCTATTTTACGGATTTTTGCATACCAATCTTTGTACGACGACGAACATATCTACGGGAATTGGAGTTTTTTATTTTTTGTTCTTCTGCTGCGCATGTGATGTCGTCTCAAGATTTCCCAACAATCTCATAGCTACTTGTGCGGGACACTAGGGATATAATGTATGTGCTCATTTGAGAATGAGTTCACTAAATGATCTGCTCATGTAATATTGGATGATTAATAATACCTCATCGTCAAATAACAGTTTTGTGATTCCAATTGTATTTGGTTCTTAAACTTGAGACACCAAGGATGTCCTATATGATTACTCCGCTCTTTGATACCAGACTTAAAGGTCTAGAAGTTTCATATCTAACACAATCGATCATTAGGAGTGGTAGCCAATCTTATGAGGGCAATTTAAGTGTCGATAGAGGATCATCTGTTCTCGATATCATGATAGAAATGTTCCATGTGTTCTCGCTCAAACAAATCCCTAGCCAAAGTTATTTGAATTAAGAGAGAAAGAGTTCTCTAAAAGAATCTGATTAGAGCGAGGCTCGAGTAGATTCCGTATGGGCTTGATAACACCATGCCCATTATATGATCTCTAGGATATTATATGGATGAGAAACTATAGAAATATGATAATTGAGGGTAGACATGTCCAATGGATTAGATCCCCTTGTACCATCTGAGAACTATGGTATAGTGACCTAGTATATCCATATTCGATGAGTTGAGTGAATTATTATGAGATAATAATTTACTGAATCAAAAGAAGTTCTGAGTTAGAAGGAGTTCTAAGTCTGAAAGAGTTTTGATATGTACAACTCATGGCTTTAGGAAAATCTAGGGCGACATCACATGCGCAGCGAAAGAACATAAAAACAAAATTCCCTAAATTTTTCTTAAATTATGTTCATCGTTATGCGAAGATTAGTGCACAAAGTTCATAATGCTAAAAACTATATATATGAAAGATTGTATTACCTAGGGAGATCGTATATCCCTGATTCCCTACAGATTTATAGGAGAGAAAGAAGAAGGTCAAGCGTCCTCCTCTCTAGCGATGATCTACACAATAAGGTTGTGACGACGCTTCTTAAATCTCCAGGCCTATTATCTGAGGAGGAGAAGTAGAGAGGAGAATAGGAGATGGTAGCCAAGAGAAGTATTAGCATATGAACTTTTATTTCCCTCCTATTTATAGAGGCCCCCTATTAACTTAACCCTAATGGATCCTATCATATTGGATACTGGATCTCCATCCAACTACCCAAGTCTCTTAGATTAGTGGATCTCTATCCAATAATCTCTCATTGGCTCTTATTGGATCTCATCCATAGGATCAAATAATTCAAAGACTTATTGGATATCCAATAAGATATAGGCTCCGGTGGATATCTCATATCCGAACCTCTACTCGTCGTAATGCTTACCATATGTATGTGACCCTCTAGGCTCAATATCGAGCTAGCGTGAGTCATATCTTTCAAAACTTATTCTGGATTAGTGAATTATTATCTCTATAATAATTCACTCGATTCATCGACTGTGGATGTACTAGGCCACTACGCCGTAGTCCCTAGACAATATATGTGAATCTAATCTATTGGACCTATTTGTCCTCAGTTATCATGTATCTATAGTCCTTTATCCATCTAATATCCCAGAGACCATATACCGGGCATGGTGCTGTCAGATCAATACGGTTTCTGCTGGAGTCTCGCTCTAATCGGATTCTCCCAAATAACTCTTTCTCTCTCAATCTAAATAACCTTGGCCAGAGATTTGTCTGAGCAAGAACACATGAGATATTCCTCTAATGACACTGAGAGTGGATGATCCTCTATCGACACTCATTAGTCATCGTAAGGTTGACTACCACTCTTAATGATCGACTATGCTAGATCTATAACTTCCAAACATATAAGTCAAATATCATAGAGTGGAGTACTCATACAAGACATCCTTAGTGTCTTAAGTCTAAGGACCAAGTACACTACTAGGACGAAAGAATCGCTGTTTGATAATAAAATATCATTAACCATCTAGCATTTCATGAATGGATTAATTAGTGAACTCATTCTCCAATAAGCACATGCACTATAGCCCTAGTGTCCCCACATGAGCAGCTATGAGACAAGCCGCTTCTATCATATGTACGAGTATATAGTATACCAGTCTGTTCAATTATCTCGATATCTCTCTTGAGGAACCTATAACCGGGATTATTTAGGATCTGTGTTTAAAGGTGAATCAGTCTCATTATCATGATCTCATCATGATTCGATTCCCATTGCACAAATCTATGAACATCACAATATATTCATACAATAGACAATATAAAGTGATAAAATGCTAAATAATATAAGAATGCATATCATGTCACACGTGTCATCACTCATGTGATTAGCTTACTAGGCACCTATGACTAACAATCTCTCACTTGACTTAAAGTCAATCATCTATGTGTCTAATCTCCATCAGACCCTTATGACGCTCAAAGACAATATGAGATAATGACTTTGTTAGTGGAACCATGATGTTATCTTTGGATGGAACTCTTTCCACTACTACATCTCCTCGGGTCATGATCTCTTTGATCAGGTGGAACCTTCTCAGAATATGCTTAGACTTCTGATGAGACCTGAGTTGCTTTGCTTGAGCAATCGCCCAATTGTTATCACAAAATAAGGGAATTAGCTCCTCGCTGCCTGGTACAACTCTCAAATTTATGATGAACTTCTTCATCTAGACTCCCTCCTTTGTTGTCTCTGCTACAGGAATGTACTCCATCTCTGTGGTCGAGTCAGTAGTAGTATCTTGCATGGAACTCTTCTAGTATACTGCTCCTCCATTTAGGATGTACACATGCCCCAAATTTGACTTGCTATCATCGACATCGGACTATAAACTCGAGACCGTGTAGCCTTCAACCATAAGGCTACTACCTCCATATATCAGTAAAAGATCCTTAGTCCTTTGTAAGTACTTAATGATATATTTTATTGCTTTCCAAATGCTCCAAGCATAGATTTGTTTGATACATAGCATGCGCTATATCAGGCCTGATATATAGCATGGCATACATGATAGACCCTATCGCTGAGGCATAGAGTATCCTATCCATGTTTGTCCTTTCTTTAAGAGTCTTTGGGGACATACTCCTAGAAAATGATATCCTGTCTTATTGGTATAAAACATCTCTTGAAATTTTTCATGTCAAACTTTTTGACAATGGTGTCTATGTACATGGACTAGGACAAGCCAAGCATCATCTTAGGTTATATCTATATAGATCCGAATCCCCAAGATATAGGATGCTTCCCCTAAGCCTTTAATGGAAAAGTGTTTAGATAACTAAGCCTTTACTGTGGATAGTATTCCTATATCATTCCCAATGATCAGGATGTCACCCATATATATAATACCAAGAAGGTGATAATGCTCCCACTTACCTTTCTATACACACAAGGCTCATCTTTATTCTTAACAAAGTCATAAAATTTGAATGCCACATCAAATTTTACGTTTCAACTTCGAGAAGCATGCTTCAATCTATAAATGGATCTAAGCAATCTACACATCTTATTTGGGCAGTCCTTAGATACGAATCCCTCAAGCTATATAATATACACATTCTCCTCGAGGTTGTCATTGAGGAACGTAGTTTTCATATCCATCTGTTAAATCTTATAATCATAATATGCTGTAATAGCCAATAGAATTTGGATGGATTTTTGGCATGAATACAGGTGATAAGGTTTCGTCATAATCAACACATTGCCATTGACGATATCCCTTAGCCACTAGCCTTGGGTTATAGGTCTCTACTTTTCCATATACTCCGATAGCCTATACTCGTAATAGCCTTCTCAAAAGTCTAAAGATCAATATCCTTAATATTCTCTCCTCTAATATGTTTCACATATCTCTCAGGAGGATGAGATACTCTATCGGACCTACATAAAGTCGAAACTTCTGTGCTAGGTACTTGAACAACCTCAGACTATGGAGTGATGCTTGAGCTAGGTTCTCTAGTCTCATTCAACTCTATTACGCTCGTATTATCTTCATCAAGAATGTGTTACTTCTGCTAGGTACTTGAACAACCTCGGGCTGTGGAGTGATGCTTGAACTAGGTTCTCCAGTCTCACTCAACTCTATTACGCTCCTATTATCTCCGTAAAAAATGTGTTACTTCTCGAGGAACATCATTCTCTTAGCTACAAAAACATTAATGAAAGGGACTTATTAGCATGTGTTCTCTGGTGCACATCTCCCTTACCCTACACGATAAAGACATTAATGAGGGTGACTTGTTGACATGTGTTCTCTTGTGCATGAGATGATCCGTTGGGAGGACACTTCTAAGCTAATTTCCTTATCGCTTTGAGTTAAGCAAAGAGTGATTTCTTTGTCTATCGTCGAAAAGGAAAGACCGGCGATCATAGAGAGTAAGTGGTTCTTGAGTTTTTGCTTCGGTGTTGCTTGTGTGAGGAGGAGAAAAAGTGAAAAACGTAAATATCTTATATCTTCTTCATTGCATGCTAACTTGAAAATAAATTGGTCTAATAGAAACATGGATAGTAAACAGACAAACAAACAAACTGAAGATTTAATCTAAATTGTGAAGCTGTCGCTCGAGTAGGAAGCCGACCCTTTTTGTCTCTTCTAACTGTACTTGGATTCTTACCAATTAGTAAGTACTATCTGCAATGGAGGCGGCATGCAATACTAGTAGTTAGGAACAACTTTTACTACAGATTTGATCCATAAAAATAATAATTCTTATCAAAGTCCTACGAAATCTAAGACTATTTTTCTATGCATCCCAATGAGAAGCATAAGACGATGAATCCACCGACGGAATGAATCTGCATGTGAAGCATTTTTAATATTTAGAAGTGACGCTTATGGACCGAAAGTACAATTGACAACAAAATAACCACAATAAGTATGATGTGATATAAACCGTTCTGGCTACAGTGAGAATACTTCTTTACAATATCATGAGACAAACGGGTAGAGCGCATCCATGTCCTAAAGTCACAAGCCCTCGGCCAACACAAATGTACTGATGAGGCCATGAATGTTTGATGCAGTAAAACAAATCAGAAATGAGCATAAAGGGAGTAATTTTGGGTCGACCAAACTTGCCTAATATTTTCCTTACTCCATTAATCATTTTGATTAAAAAAAAGAACCCCTAGAAAGAGAAACTTAGCTTCTGATGAACATAACTCTCGCTACAGCCATATGCTACTACCAGTCAACCACTTGCTGATAAGATGATATGATAGTCAATTAAATGGTCCATTCCAATAATCACAAAGTCGTTTATACTAATAACATTTATCACACTATCAAAAGAGCATTTACTGAAATGAACCATCACTACAATAGAATAGAGACTATTTGCTTAGTCGGCTCATTCTAGATTGCACCATAGTTAAGCCTTAGTCTCAACAATTGGAATATCAGACTATACTTGCAGATATTAAAATAACAAAACCTCAGTCTATTCAAGTTCATATCCAGAATTGCTAATCTCAAAAGAAAAAAAGCAATCTCAGACATTACTCAAACTAAAACATGCATCAGAGAGAGAAAGCAACCACTGGGCAACACTAGTGTTACCTAACTTGAACAGCAGCTGGGTTTCTTCAGTGTAGAAGCATCATCCTTCACGTTTATTCTCTCACCTTTACTAGGTACAGAAGATGTTGCATCATCACCTGCTTCGACTGCCTTCTTACTCACAATACGGTATATCTGAGTCAAGACCTCTTGAAATGCGTTGTCCACATTTGTTGCTTCTAATGCAGATGTTTCCATAAAATATAGGGATTCCCTCTCAGCATAAGCCTTGCCGTCTTCGGTCGGAACAGCGACAAGGTGTCGGAGGTCTGACTTATTCCCAATGAGCATGACAACTATGTTAGGATCTGTGTGGTCCCTCAACTCTTTTAGCCAACGTGAAACATTCTCAAATGTAGGACGTCTGGTAACATCATAGACGAGCAGTGCGCCTACTGCTCCCCGATAATAAGCACTTGTTATGGCACGATACCTGCATTTGAAGGTCAAATTAAGCAATATATATTATGAGCATAATTTCAACCTGAAATAAACCAATTAGCACTTGATATGCTTTCCAGCTTGTGCCAGATCTGACAATTTTAACTTAGGGTTTACCACAACCTCCAAGATCATTTCTGCATTTCTGTATTTACCATGGTTGTGACCAGTGGTATAGATTACACATACATAGATCTGTACATCGTCTGTGCAAATTATAGTCAATACAAAGAAACATAAGTGTTCAACATGATGAACACATACTTGTTCTCCACAAGATTGATGAGCATGTCGAATTATCATGTAAGAATATTCAGATTAGGGTCACAACAAACTCAGGTCCACCTAATGGTTGTTATATGACTTATATCAACAATCAACTAAATGTTGGATTTATGCAAATGACCAACATATATTGAGAAAAAGCTCAACTACATGTTCTTTTCATTGTCATCAAAGGTGCAGACACCTTCTGATGATCCTAACGTGCAGAACAAAGTACATTGACATCCCAAGTAACTGTTCCGTGATTCAAAAGCAAGTTTTCACAAGAGACGGGAAACATCAGTAAATATTGTTGTTCAAGGCTAATGAAGTGCTGCCATGAACAGCAGGATATTGTTCAATGATTGCAATGTTCTTGACAAAGTACCATAATATGAAAGCACACAGAATTCCAATGATGCATATGGAGTAAAAAACTACTGAGATATGCTGTTAATAATGTTAAGATTAATTCAAATAGTTAGGATTGGATAAAATAAAAGAAAAAAATAGATTTAAATAAATAAATGAGGGTGAGAAATTTATTGGGATATGATAGATTTTTTTCATTACTTTATCTTTTGATCAATATAAATAGGTATTCTTGGATCAATTCAAACCACTGCAAATTGGAAGTACTCTTAGTATCTTCTACTATTTTCTTCGCCTTCTCCCTGAAATTCTGTAGAAAAGCCAACAGTGTGGTACCAGAGCCTGTTCAAAGAAGATCAACAAGAGTACATCGATTAAAAAGAAAAGAAGACTAGTAGATTCAGAAAAACAAACAAGAAGATGGCAGGCATTGAAGTAAGTGTTCATAATCAACTTCTTCCTATCTTCAAAGGTGATAATTATCAATTTTGGACTGTTAAGATGAAAACTCTATTTATTTCACAAGGATTATGGAATTTGGTAGAGAATGATTTTGTTAAGTATGACCTACAGGATTTTAATATTACTAAAGATAAAAAAGATCAGATGAATAAGAATATGCAGAAAGATATAAAAGCCCTCTACATGTTATAACAAGCAATAGATGATTCCCTATTTCCCCGAATCATAATGACATCAACATCAACAGAAGCTTAGAAAATATTAAAAAGTGTGTTTGGAGGCACAGACAAGATAAAAATTTCAAAGCTCCAAATTCTTCAACATTAATTCGAAACTCTTATAATGAAAGATTCTGAATCTATCGCTAATTTCTTCTCAAAAGTATCTTCTATTATGAATCAAATGAGATCTTATGGTGAATCTAAAAGATCAAACTGTAGTAGAAAATGTTTTACGAAGTTTATCTCTAAAATTTGATATGATTTTTGCTTCTATAGAAGAAGCTAAAGATACAAATACATTGTTTATTGATAATTAATGGACTCCCTTTTAGTTCATGAACAAAAAGTAAATAGATCTTCAGATGAAACTTCAAAACAAGCTCTTTAAGTGAAGATATATCAGAAGAAGGACCAAAAGAAAAATTCAAAAGCTAGATCTTAAGGAAGAGATTAAAAAACCAGAGGTCGTGATCAATCAAATGAGGGACAAAGGAACTCGAATGAAGGTAATAAATAAACCCGTCAATGTTTTTGTTGCAAAAAAATTGTAAATATTGAAAAAGATTGTTGGTACAAAAATAAAAACTAAATGTTCCTCTCTGCTCTTACTGTAAAAAATATGGCTATCTTGAGAAAGATTGTTGGAATAAAAATCAAATAAATTATCATAAGAAAAATAATAGTAAAGAAAAGGATGAAGAAAATTTTTTTCTTATAGCATCTGATGAAGAATATTTTAAATCTATTTGGTTTTTAGATAATAGATGCAGTAATCATATGATAGGGGACAAAAGTTTATTCTAAAAGCTTGATGATTCAGCCAGATCTACAATGCAAATGAGAAATGACAATAAGGTTCAAGTAGAAGGAAAAGGAACAGTTGCTATGAACACCAAATCTAGTAAAAAAATAATTGATGATGAGATGGTTATTCCTGGTTTAAAATAAAATCTCATTAGTATAGGGCAACTGATGAGAAAAGGATATTATACTTTTTTTTTATGATGAAAAATACTCGATTTATGATTAAAAAAAAAAATTTGATAGCAACTATGAGGATGACAGAAAACAAAATGTTTCCCTTATTATTTTCGGATTTCTCCTTATGTGCTATTGTTATTGATGAATCGACATTATGACATAAAAGCTATGATCATTTGAATTTTTGTGGGTCTATACAAACTTTCTCATATGACGAATCCTTAAAAATTCAAATTGATAAGAAGAGGTCTCAGAACAAGACTAAAGATGATGAAAATTCTAATGAGAGCGATGAGGAGCCACAATTCAAGAAGCGAAAAGTTCTGAATTCTGTTCCATTTACTGCAGGTAAACCTATTACAAAGACTATAAAAAAAAAAGGAGAGTACCAATAGTGATGAAGATGAGGATGACAGTTTTGAAGAAAGTTATGATGATAAACATTTAAAAGGACAACAAGCTAAGAAGTCTCAAGCATCAAAAAACAACAGTGGTTCTGATGAGTCTTTTGAGGAAAGTGAAGATGAGCAACCACTAAAGATTCTGAAGAAGGTTAAAGATGCAAAAATGGTAGATATAACTTCGAAAAGTGAAAAACAAATTGCTATGAAGTCAGAAATAAAAGGGCCCAAAACTCTTACTACAAGTCAGTCTCAAACTCTTCAGAAAATCCACCAAAACTTAAAGAAGACTTTCAATCCTCTGAAAATCATGAAGACTTGCAAACCTATGGAACTTGTTGATAAAGGAGAAATTCAAATGGACTACTGTAGCACTGAAGACTAGTTTGCCGATATCTTCATAAAAGTTTTGGTAAAAGAAAAGTTTTATTCCAAAGACAACTTCAAATTACAACTATTTGAATTAAGAGGGTGTGTTAAAATTAATTCAAATAATTAGGATTAGATAAACTAAAAGATAAAAAATTAGATTTAAATAAATAAATAAGGGTGAAAGATTTATTAGGATATGATATTTTTTTTATTGTTTAAAAAAATTATATTTTATCTTTTGATCAATATAAATAAGTGTTCTTGGATCAATCTAAAGCACTGCAGATTGAAAGTACTCCTAGTCTCTTCTACTATTCTCTTACCTTTCTCCCTGAAGTTTTACAGAAAAGCCAACAAATAATAGATGCTAATGACGAGAAAATGTAACCCTTTTAAGCATAGTCAACAAAATTAGATGATGCCAGTCCTGAATTTAATATATTCTAACACAGTGATAATACATTTAGATCTAAAATGAGGCTGTGGCCTTGAGCCTTAAAAAAGGGAGCTGGAGCACAATGTCAAAACCAAAATGCAAAGGTTTTAAGTACCTTCTTGCCTGCAATCAGAAACTTGGTGTCCTAAGAAAAGAAAGGTAATGTAGTATCTTATTGAAAAGGGATGAATAGTTTTATGAAGCCATATACATGAAACTCCATCATACACAAAGATCTTCACCTGAAGTAGACACAGAGTCACGTACTAACATGCATGCTCATTATGTTCTATATATAAAATATGCTCCTATCTTTATCACATTATAAGCATTGAGGTCCTATGCAATTAGAAAACACTTGATGACCATTATGTATAAAACTTAAGATGCACCACTTGCCAGAAGTGGTTTCTAGAACATTCTCAAAGAAAATGAAGTGATGACTAAAGTAACTTTCCACATACCTGATCACACTTCCTTAACTGTTTAATCTAATGGTTATTACCTATTGTTCCAAGGCCTCACTTTTCTGAGTACTCCAGCGAATCCAGAATTTCAGTTTCCTTACAATTGAAGCTTCTTTTAAAAATATAGGAGGGAGTTCCACAATTCGTTCTCTCAAAATTGATATTGGATCAGAGCTAGAGTCTCTAAAAATTTAGATGCATAGCCTCACTGGTTAAAGTTCTTTTCTTGCAACTGTCTAGATCTTTATTTGAGGGCAGGCCTTGGTCGTAAGGTTGTTCTTTTATGACCTGGGAGACCAAGATTTGGGTCATGAAAATAATATTTTTAAATATTTAAAGATAAAACTGCATACATTACCCATCTCTAGACCTCGTATTGATGGAAGCCTCGTGCACTAGGTATGTCTTTTTTTTGTCTTAACCTTTATTTCCACATCTGTTATCACACTTCCATAATAAGGACTATTTACATATTGTTCACGTTGTTTAATCTAATGGTTATTACCTGTTATTCCAAGGCCTCACTTTTCTATGTACTCCAGCAAATCCAGAATTTCAGTTTCTTAACAGTTGAAACTCCTTTTAAAAATCTAGGAGGGGGTTCCACATTTCATTCTCTCAAAATTGATATTGGATGAGAACTAGAATCTATAGAAAATTTAGATGGATTAACTCAACAGTCAAAGTTATTTTTTGCACCTGTCTTGACCTCTGTTTGCATATATTCTTCCTCCAAATAAACCACAAAATGACTAGATGAAGCAGATACATACAAAAAGCTCCTAAGCTTGTAGAAAAATTATTTATCAAAAGGACTCTCACTATTCTCCTTTGTCGAGATTATCCACTGCTGGTCAAACAATTCATAGTTGGAATAGCAGGGGTTAGATGTTAGTTAAACCAAGGATTGAAATATCATACTGTACCAGAGTTTTGACATTCGCTCAGTATGGTACGATACTGTATACCGAGCGGTATACCGTTCGGTATATATATATATAATAAAAGGCGACGTCGCGTTGCCTCGACGACGTTGCTCCGTGTGGGAGAAGGGAAAGGCGACGTCACCTTTTATAATATATATATATATATATATATATATATATATATATACCACCAGTTATCGGTCTGCTGACGGATCGATACCTACCGCCCATACCAAGCGGTATTATTTGAAATTGAAAACCTTAAGTTAAACATATGTAGGTTACTTTCTTATGCAAATTTTGTGAGATGGGCATAACTGAAGGACAATATCCATCTTAGAGAAATGAAGCATGAAATAGATTAAATTAAAAAAAAGAGCAAAACTAACTCATTACTCTAGCTTTTTTTTTTTTGCCACCTAAGTTTCTCTGAATTCTTGTTTGAACAACCTAGGCACAATCCTAACCTCATTCTCTCCATTCTGGCTACTCTCTTAGTCTCTTATGTTTTTCTCTCCTTTTCATCTCCCCCTCCATCAACTCAGGAAGTCTAATGCTGAATGCCAGCTGGCAGCCCCTCTCTTCTTCTCATCCCTCTACATAATCTCTCTAATAATTTTGTCCCATCAAATCAATTTCTCTCCATCCTCCATTGTACTCTAACTAATCCTCCTGCCATCCCCCACTTGTTATCATCAACTTCCCCTTTATATCCTTCACTTTTCTTCTCCCACTCCCTGGAATCCCACTACTGGCTTCCTGTAGGCCTCTTTGGAGAGACAAACTATGGAGATAAGAACAATGCTATCCAATTAGTTTGCAGATTTCCTTCACAAAACCCAAGAATATATTTCTTAGGTTAGCCCAACTCAACCACACCAAACCCACCAAAACAAACAAACAATTAACGTCAACTGCTTTCACATGGTGCTCAGCCAATTTGTATTTCAGTTAATAGGTATCACTTCGAAATGAAGAAATGTTTGTTTCAAGTTGCAGTTAATGGATATCACTTTGAAATAAATATATGTTAGTTTCAAATTGAAGGATGGTAACCAGGCTCAACCTAAAATGAAAATTTTTACAACAAAATTTCCTCCTAAAATTCTAAACCTAAATATGATTAGATTTCTTTTGATCTTATTGACTAGGACGAGTTGTGCCACCATAATAAGGTTCCTCCTCTATAATTTGGTTGACCACCACAGGAGTTGTGAAAACAAACCTCTTGACTGGGTAAAGCTCTATGTTTTGACCCACCCTAGAACCTGTATTCCAGATGCCATGCACACCTTTTTACTGACACAATAGGATTGTTGATTCAGTCACGTATTTTTTGGCATTGGATCAAGTTTGTATTCCGTAACTCGGAATTTAAGACATAATCAACACTTTGAATTTTAGTAGTTTGAGTTCCTTCTCTTATTTGATGGCTTACAATATTTTTCTTGTTTAGATGTTTAAGTAGCATATTACTATTATAATAATCACTGTTGGAAACCTAATGCAAACTAAATGTATTGTATTTCCTATATTTTCTTGTTTAGATGTTCAAGTCACCATTGGATAGTCTGATCCTATCTTTTGTTAACTACTTAGATCTTCAAACTCAATAAAAGGTCGCTAGGAGAAATACTTGCCCATTATAATAAAATAAACGCCAGTTGACTTCGATTTTGTTCCGAGCAGGTTAATTCACTGCCAAGTTCGATTGCATCCAATTTGTATCAGATGAAATCTTCACCTACCAAGTGAGGTGTTCCCTGATTCTTCTCCAGGACACGAGATCCTAATTCGCTAGAAACCTAAGAAACCCCTTTCACAACCCAAGAAATGGATCCGCGTGTCAACCTTAGTCAACTTCAAGAAACGAATAAGGAAATCAGAGGGAGAGGAGGAGGGAGAGAGTACCTCTCTTGGCCGGCGGTGTCCCAAATCTGGGCCTTGAGAACCTTGGTGTCGACGGTGATGCTGCGGGTGGCGAACTCGACGCCGATGGTGGATTTGGACTCGAGGTTGAACTCGTTGCGGGTGAAGCGGGAGAGGAGGTTGGACTTGCCCACCCCGGAGTCCCCGATCAGCACTAGCTTGAACAAGTAGTCGTAGTCGTCCTCCGCTCGGTATCCTGCCATCCCTCCCTGTCCCCTTATCCTCTTCCCTCTGCTCTCTCTCTCTCTCTCTCTGCTCTGCGGCAACCACCGTCCACCACGGCTCAAGAAATAACTACCACCGAAGTTGTTCGGTGTAGTTTCGATCGGTCGAGGTGAGATTTTGGTGGAGACGGTGGATTGGATGATCGTCGGGGAAGAACACGATTAGCACACAGGAAGAAGCGTGAGAGAGAGAGAGAGAGAGAGGAAAGACAGAAAGAGGTCTTTTTTACCTGAAACGTTTTTACTCGCCTCTTTACCACTCGTGTTATTGGGTTTCACTTGGGACCCGGATACTTGAGGCATGGTCTCTCGGAGGCCTATGATCGGGCTTCTTTCGGAGGCGACGAGAAGTGCCACGATGGACGGAAGGACAATCAAGGTTTGATAAAGGAGAGAGAAAGGTTATTACAATCACCATACGTGTGTCTCCCCCGATCTCCTATTTCGTGTTATTGGTCCTATAAGGTTGGGCCCCACATGATTGAGGAATCTCTCGTCGATGGTGCAAGAATGGGGTATCGATCTGACGCGAGGGATTCAATTCACCGTTGCACTTTCCCTAACGCGTTTCCAGAAGGAAAGCGACACACCCTTCTGCCATCCAATGGAAGGCGAAGCGGCAGAGGAGGGGAAGAGAGCAGATGCTTGTGCTGGTCACCTTGAGCTGCTTCTCTCAAATGCAAATAAAACCTTTCTGGATTTGATCATTTAAAGTCCCATAATGATCTTTTCAAACCCTCGGGAAATGCAAGAAAAGCAAACTTAGATAGAAAAGAGAACAGAGATGTCAAGAAACAGTACAAAGAACAGACATTTCTTCCTCGCAAAGATGACACCTAAGAGTTATAGAAGCAATCATAGGTGAAATATCCTCCTCATTATAGTATTTAAGAGTCGACTTGGGGTGGATCTTGGGACAATAATTCCACCTAAACCAACCTGAAGCCACCACTTGTGGGACCAATTGGAATTGGAGTCAACGCTGTTGATTTTTGGATACAGTAAAGTCAACTCAATAGCTGTTTCTCACTTCTTCTTCTACCACAAGCAACACATGAAAGAGAGTCATATCGTCGAACACACTAAGATAGAAAGGGAGCTGAAGCCATAATTCAGTAAGGCCTTCTGCCGATGATGTTGCCGTGGGGATCGTACTCGCAGACGCCGTAGGTGTCGCCGCTGTCGCAGAAGATCCTTGCGCAGCCGACGCGCTGCGTCGTCCTCCACACCATCTGCGTGTAGTGGTAGCAGTCGGTGTTGCTGGAGCAGGTGTTGGTTCTGTAATCGTAGAAGCGCTGCTCGGCCGCCCAGGCGGCGACGACGTCCCGGATCGTCCAGCTCTTGCCTTGCCCCCAGAAGATGTTCTCGCCGTAGGACAAGGTGGAGTGCACCAGCGCGCAGTCCCGCTTCCGCTGGTTGGCGTACTGCAGCGCGACGTCGGCCAACTGGGTGCTCCACTGCAGGGGAGGGACCCCGATGCTCTTCCGCAGCTCGTTGTGGGGAACAAGGAACTCCGCTGCGTCGCCGCTCACTGCGCTGAGAGAACGGCCATCTACGTGAGAGAGGAGGAGTGGGACGATGAGGAGGAAAGTGGGAAGAGAGTTGATGATGGCCATGACACGACAATGTCGAATGAGAGAGAAGGATTGTTCTTTCTTGGAGTCGATGAGAATTGTGTGGGTTATATACTGATGGGAATCCATGAGAGGTTTGGTGGTGGGATCATGTGAGCATGTGATTGAGGCAGGAATACGAAGGATTAGAACTCAAAAGTCAGTGCTCGGGAACATGATCAGGTAGCTAATCATGGTTGTAAGTCCGGCTACGTGTTGCTGTGGTGGTGGTGGGAAGAAATGTCTGCATCGATGTTCTCCGCATTCCACCACCAGATGTAAGACGGAGGAGAGAGAGACAGCGTCAAAAGTCAACGATGTAGGAGATTATGACAGGAGATGCATGGAGACACATGCTCCCCATGTGGAATTCAGTATGTTTAGTCTTGACGAACTCAAATACATGCTGTTATATGCTTGTTGCATTCTGAGAACATGGAAGGAGGTATGAGAGTCCTACGAGTGTGTTTTGTTTAATGTATTTGATGTTATGGTAGAGTTGCATGCAAGCCATGCATGCTTTAATAATGTTCAGAAAACCACTTTTATTGGCTACAATGCTGTTTCAAGGAGAAAAAATTTTAAAGAACTACCAAAACGTTAGATTCTCTCAGATGAGGAATGTAGTCATATATTGTTCAGGCATTACTATCATGTGGACAGAAGTTTTAAGCTGTATTTTATATTGATCTATGTATTAAATCTTAAAAATGATTCACTAAGGAGATTAGTAACTGAGAACATTGATGTTTCTCTCACTATTTTGGTTCTGCAAAATCAACTTTCTGAGACTGGCAAAGAGGGAGAAAACTGTTACCTGTTTACACAATGAATGAGAATACTATCCTACTTTCAAATTAAAGGCATTTGGACTCATCAAATTTGCATAAACATGGAGAACAAATTATTGTGAATGTAGGCAGCAAATATGAAGAAACAGAAGAACTATAAGAGTTGTTCCTCTTTCACTCTCTGCAATCTTCATGGTACAAAGACCCCCTAGTATCCTGCTCTACAAATGTATGTCTTCAGTAAAGAGAGAAGATTAACCTCTTTCTCTGTTTTACTCAACAAGAAGTCCATCTCTTTTCCAGTGTCTCTGTGTTTTTTCGAAATATAGCAGCTCCATCATCCTCGAGGTTGCTTTCACAAGTACTTTCAAAACTAGATCCGGTCAAACCACATGAATAAACATGCGAGTAAAGAATCAGCTTGAAAAGAAACAGACTGATCTCCAATCAGGTAAGAGATCCTCATCAAACTGCATTATTTGCACCCTTCCACAAAAACACATAGATATAAGTTTACCTTAGACACTACATTATGCTATATCCGCTGAAATGGATCACACTGAAACATCAATACCTTAGCATAAAGAAGCAACTCTGAAGGCATAATGATTCTGTGTAACTTTCATAGTTGTCAGGCTTTCTAGTTGTCTTCCCATGGTGGTACATCTATAAGAAGAAAACTCTGTTTAGTGAATAGAATTCATGCATGAACTTAATTAGCTGAAACATCTATGAGGACCTCTCGTCGGGGCATGTTGTGCCAATAGACATGCTCCTATCCTATACAGCATAAGCAAAAAGATCGCGTTACCATGTATCGGTACTGTTGACATGCTTCAATACGGTGCCTACTGATACCTTTCTTTGCTTGGTAGGTACCCATCCGTGCTGACTGCCAAGGCAACCCTAGATATCGTATTCCAACTTTCCAAGATAAATGTCTGAATGAGCACCCCAGAGGCAAACTTAACATAATAAAAAGGGCCAATTTTGCAATGTATCTGACTACTGCAACATAAAAACCAAACAGATGCATATTGTCAACAACGAACAACAAGGCGCAGATACTACAACCACCCATACCATGTCAAACAATATAAACTACAAAAACGACATAGGCAGATGCGCAAAGATCAATATGGTTGACCTTGATGAACAAATATACCCTCTAATTTCATTTCAAATAGCAGTCAAGAAAGCTTACTAAATCTAATGATCTAAAGAATTTTCATGTCAAGACTGCGAGTATAAATTAACCCATGTAAAACATGCATGGGAGAAAAAGGATGTCAATTCAGTCAATCAATAATTTGTCGAAAAACGAGGGGGCATAGCCTCAAGGTAAAAATGATTTAGAATTATCCTCATACTAGATGCCACCATGCATCCAAAAATAAAGAATAAGGTGCTAGTAAGAAAAGTACAAGTTACTTCTAACCGAGGATGCAAATAAATTTCAGGACTGAAATCTGAGTGTCTTTATCATACATATCTACCATGGGTTATATTTCACTATCAAATCACATATATATATCCTAACATATGAAACACCAAAAACGAAATCTAACATCAGGTTTTCTCTACTGAAGTAAGATTCGCCATCTTTTCCACAAAATGATCAACATTTTTCCTATTCCGACACAAGTTTTCCACCTCTCTTATCTTTCCTTCACTTTGTTCATCATCTGAATCTCTTCTTTTCAACTGGACTACCTTAGTAACAGAAGAATCTGGTATCTCTGTAAGAAATTGTTCCCAAAACACATCATTTACTCCAGTGGCCATGGTAGATGTGGTGGTACTGGTTGCTTGATCTCTCAATGAATCAACCTCAGTAGCTGCAGGTTCTAAATTAACATCTATCTCAGCAACCTTGATCCTTGAATCTGTTTGATTTTCAGCTGCAGGAATACCAGGAGTTTCCACATGGCTCATACATTCTGCTGTCTCTGGAGACGAATGGATATCTCCCAGGCAAGGTAAAGAAGGATATAAGTTAGGCAAAAGTGATTGCAGACTTGCACCAGTCTCCACTGATGATGCATTCATATCAGTGAGAAGAACATCAGTGGGAAGGCAAGCCACAATGCTATCATAGCACATGTCATCACCGGAAGTTTGACTAACACCTCTGAAGAAATTCTCCAATGAATTCAACGATGACTCCATCTTCTCAAAGGGCTCCATGTCAAATATCTGAATAGATGCATAGTCTGATTTTTCACCCGCCAAGGGCTGCTGGAAAGTGACAATTTGATTATCTTCCATAGCAGTGTCCTCATTGAAGTAATCGATTTTTGGCAATCGCCTCTTCTTGCTGAGAAGATCAGAGTCTTGTGCAAGGTTAGACAGGAACCAAGGCTCCTGCACGATCTGTGTCAAGAAGGCCATCAAACTTCTATGTCGGTCTCCCAGGACCTGTAATCTTTCCTCTAAGGACTGCATTTGGTGCTCCATTCCATGCTGCTTGTGCACGTTCTTCTGAAGCTCATTCACAAGCATAGCCTTTTCTTGCTTAAGCCGCTCAATCTCCTCTTCAAGATCTTGTTTTTGAGCTTCTGACAGTGGTCCTGAAGAGCTACCTTGGTTGTGCGGCGAATGGCTATATACTGGCTTGCGTCTGTGTATGTTCTTCAGGAGGTGCTTTTCTCCTCGTATAAAATCCTCATTTGCAAACTCCCACTGATCAGGGTCTATCTTTCTGAAACCCTGCAAGGGTCAATGAACAGTTTAATATCTTTTGAATCACACATCAGAAACACTAACCAGTTCACACCACTTGAAGATCATCAAAGCAAAAAAGGTATTCATACTTATCTAAGTCATGTTTACTAACTTATTGCCAATCGAACTCGCAAATTGAAGAGAGGAAAGAAAGGAAGAACTTGTCCAAAACTCTACACGATCTAAAATAAATCGACATGTAGAAAAACTAATTAACTGAATCATCAGAATGGTGGAAAATAGACCACTGGCTCAATCAACTCATCTCTAACCAATTTCAGAAGTTCAAGATCACAACAAGAACATCTTGGTTCAAGAACCAAGAATGAGGTATGAAAGCTTTGACAGAAAGCAGAAATCACTTCTGCGAACAGAACTTTCTCTCGTTCTCTACAAAAGACAAATCATACAAATAAAGCAGCCAAGAAAAGTATGCCAATTAACAATCAAACAGGAAGCAAAATACAGATTCCAACTATTAGAAAGGAGAGGCCTTTCCATGGAATTGTTCCACTTACGTAAGTGTTGAGCTGCCTCACAAAGCTGGAGAAGTTGCTGTGCTTAAAATACTTGGGCAGCAAATCCCTAGCGAACTCCAGCTGATTCCACACGACGAAGCTCAGGTTGGTGGGGCTCCACGAGACAATGGAGTTCGTGGCCGGGTCGTCCACCATCTCGTACGTCTTGGTGAGGAACGGGGGAGGGGAACTCGAACTCGAACTCCCCCGTGGGCTCTCCATCCCTATCAACAAATCGAACACCAACGACCGAGGAATTAGGTCGAATCGCATCCAATCATGGAAGGATCAACCTCGAGACCGCCGTCCCACCCAAGAACCTCGATCGATCCGCTGCTCCCTCTTCCAACGGGTCGCACCCCAAAAAGAAACAATCTTGAACAACTTCTGATCACCGAGCAGGCGACACCGGCGAACACCCTGCGGAAAGGTCCGGCCTTTACGGCGAGGAGGCTCGAAGGGAAGCAAGAAAGGAGAGGAAGAAGAACCAGAAGAAAGAATGCTTTTTCTTCCTCCTCACTTTCGATCTGCTTCTGTGGATTGGGTAATAATCTTTATAGGGAGAAACCAATGGAGATTTCGTATGTTTTACTTTCGTCTCATTGAAATTTCCAGAAGAAAGAAAGGATAACAAAAAAATTTTCATTTGACTTTAGATATAGATATATATTACTCTCTCATTTCATTGGCTTAAATATTTTACACTTTGTTAAATGAATGAATTTTTACATATATCTCCGACCTCAAATAGTTGTTTTGGTACTCATATTAATATTTATATACTCTTCCACAAATTAGTTTTAGTTTTTATAATATTTTTATAAAATAATATCTTTATTTAGGAAATAAAACTATATATATTCTCTTTTTCTTTGATTTATAATAACAATTTTATATAAAGTGAAATATTATTAGGGTAAAATCATGTATATATATATATATATATATATATATATAAAATTTTTTAATTCTTTATGAGGCAAAGTGAATATGGATCACAATCAATAACATTAATAATAAAATAATAAATCTCGACTATTTTAAGTCCGAATCTTTTATCGTTGGGATCCGTAAAAAGTTTGATGCGAATTACATTAAACTATTAAAATTCACTATTTTTATTATTTTTTACCATTTTATTACTGAGATTTTAAGCATAATGTGCCATAGGATCCACAGAAAAGTTATCATGAGGGGTCAAAGCATGTTCTAACAGAAGAAGAAGAAGATGGCGTAGAAGCTTCCTTGTGCAATTGTTTCCGACGACTTCCATCGTTTCTCTCTCCAAGACTACGTGGACTTTTTTGCTTGGCGCTACGTGGTCGACTCTGTGTGTTCTGCAGAGGTTTCGTAAGCAGGATCGTCATCATGCCACTGAACGCTCGGTTCATCGTTCTAGAATCAAGACTGGTATTCCAAGCCCCACCAGAGCTGAATTCTGAGTATCCATGTCGTCATTCTTATCCGTAATTTTGTTCTACACGGATGGAGAAGTTCAACGACGAACACTCGCCGGTGACGTTCTTCTGAAGTGACAGCAGCAGCTGCTTCGGCTCAGAACGATGGCATGCATGTCTTGAATCTTAGACCACCACCTCCGGAGATGGAATGTTGCAGAGATAGGAACTCTTTTATGGGGGCGTTTCCTTGGAGCATGCTGACAATGGCAGACAATTTTAGGCCTCGGAGTTGGAGATGTGTTGGTGCATAGAAGAGCCAGCTTTAACATCTGCGGAGGTTCTTCCATGAGAAGGCAGAAACAATAGCAGATGATCAACAGTTGACAAATTCGCGGTTTCCTTAGTAATAGGGCAAAAGAATTCTGATTACTTCTCAGAACAGTTGACAAATTCGCGGCTTCCTTAGATTTTGAAGATGCTTGACGGCGATTTCAGAACCATCCGACAACACACCCTTGGCCAATTCAAGCAAGAAAAATATGATGGTAAGATGATCAACACTAAGAAAAAACTAGCATAATGAGCAACACAGAAATGCATAAATGTACCTTGTAAACTCCACCTTCACCTATCTTGTTTGCAGGATCAAAGTTCCTGGTTGCAGCTTTGATATGCTTTAAGCTGAACTGCCCAGTTTGCAGCTCTAGACCTCAAAGATGTGTGTGCAAGTATCATGCAGGAAACCATCGAATGTTAATTCTGAATCAACAAGATGAAAGTTATTTACTTAGAGAAAAGTGAATCTTCTGAGATTTATTGTAAGACAGGTTTACAATAGCATATAGAAACAAGAATTTGTTTCTTTTTTCATGATAATCTATCTATAGATGGATTTCGAAAAATATTTTAATCCAATTCCAAGCAAAACTGAAACACAATGATGGCTAAATGATTGACCAGTTTCCCCCTCTATGACATATTTGAAGTTCTAAAAGCCGAAAAAGAAATGCATAAATAACATCCTTGCTTACCATTGTATTTGGAATCTTTCCTTCTGATTTAACAGCAAATTAGGCATAAGATCAGCAGAATCGTAACACGAGCAGCAGCAACAATGGCCGGTAGATAGCTTGTGACCTGTTTCAGGCTTGAAATCTACATGGAAGCAAAGACTCCACAGCATTGGCACCCAAACAACACACGATAAAATTGAAGAACAGGCTTCCACAAGCTTGCTTGGTGTCACCGAAATGGCTGATACAAGAGGAGCATACACACCCCTGAACGGAACGGGGTTTGTGCCCTTCCCAGCCCAACAAAAATGAGTCTCCAAGGTGCCATCTACCATGACAGTGAAGGACTCGATGATTTCCTTACCAGTTCCATTAGCTTCCTTAGCAATGTTGAAGTCTTGCAGAAGAAGGCTGCTACATGTTTCATCATCTGTGAACACTATCTCGGCAAAATGCAGATTGACTGTGTACAAACAAAAGTCCATAGTATTTGGGTAAGGAGGGATTAAGCCCTGCGGTCATGTAAAATTCTGGCTTGGTTATGTTCAGTGCTGTTGTGGTATCGACGAAATCTCCTGTGGAGCTATAAGCCCATTTCTTGCTCTCAAAAATGGGAAATTCTTATGCATCCTGTGTTAGAAGATATTTTATAATATAATTTATTGAGGGATATACTTTATGCTCTTGTCTATAAATAGACAAAACATATTCGAGCTAAATGACGCCGCTAAGAAATTATAATTTTTCTTTCAATCTTCCTGAACCATCAATCTATAAAAGATAGGATGAGAAAGAGAGTCTAATTCTATTTACAAATTGATAATAGTTTTAGATCTAGGACTAGTGCTTTCATATATCATACCAAGATTTTTTTCAAATGGTTTCGAAAGGTACGTATCATATTTTATGCTTACAATTGCTATTAGAGCCTAGATTCTTGAAATCAAATATCATAGATCTATTATTTTCTAATTTATAATATTTGAATGATCCATGTAGATCTATCTTTCTATCTATCCCGTGAGATTCTTTGTATCATCGTCTTTCACAATCGCAAGACAAAGACGGTTGCGCTACCTGCATAGCTCACGAAGACGGTAATAACACTACTGTCGATGGAAGCCATAACACCAGCACTACTACGTGCGATCTTCTATGACGACTGCCAACTGTTGGGCTGACAGCCCATATTCAACCCAATGTGGGCTTTATCAACCTATATCCTACACCCCCTCTTAACCCAACCCTAGATCAATATAAGGGGGGTGTGGTGACTGCGTTTTTAGATGAAGGTGGCTGTGTTTTTTGGACAGAAAAGGACAGCAACATAGGTGATCTTCACAGCAGCAAAGAGAAGAAGAAATAGGCAGAAAAATAATAAAAGAAAGGGAAGAAAACAAGGACAATGCAGAGAGACTGTTCTCAATCATCTAGCAGTGTTCTCATCTCATGTTAGATCAAATCTACAATAGACTCTTGCTGTGATTACTTGGGGAGGTTTTAGATATTGTGGACAATGACATAATCCTTGTATTCCAATTGTTCTCTTGTGATTATTGCTAGGGTTTAGGGCAAGAGATTGAGATTTATATATTCATTATTCTCATAGTGTATTATATCTAGTTTGCCCCGTGGTTTTTACCCTTTATATTGGAGGGGTTTTTCACGTATATCTTGGTGTTCTATTTGATTGTGATTTCATTTAATTCCGCTGCATATCATGGCCTGCTAGTATTTATTCATATACAAAAGTTATTTCGCTTTATATCCCCATCAATTGGTATCAGAGCAAGGGTTTTGGTGATTTAATTTTGTATTTGAACATGGATGCCAGTAATGTTTCTCGCATGATTAGTTTAAATGGAAACAATTGGATGATATAGAAACAAAGAATGGAAGATCTCTTGTATTGCAAAGATTTGTATCGATCTTTGTAGAGGGATAGTGCAAAACCCACAACTATGACAGATGATGAGTGGAAGAGCTTAGGTCGAAAAATAATTGGGTTTATTCGACTGGCTTGATGATAGTGTCTTTCACCATGTTTCTACTGAAATTTCTGTATATTCTCTTTGGAAAAAGTTGAAAAGTCCCTATGAAAGAAAAACAACTAGCAACAAAGCTTTTTTGATCAGAAAACTTGTGAACCTAAAATATAGAGAGGGTGCTTCTGCTGAGCATTTGAATGAAATGCAAAGTATTACTAACTAGTTATCCTCTATAAAAATGTCTCTTGATGATGAGTTACAAGCATTATTACTTCTCAGTTCATTACCAGAAAGTTGGGAGACACTGGTGGTTTCCCTCAGTAATTCTGCACTAGATGGTATTGTCACTATGAGTAAGTAACAAGCAGTTTGTTGAATGAGGAGTTGAGAAGAAAGAGTTCAGCAACATCTCAGAATGATTCACAGGCACTTATCTCAAAGAACAGAGGAAGGTCAAAGTCTAGAAGTAGTTCACGCATGAGTAGGAGCAAGTCAAGATCAAGAAAAGATATTGTTTGCTATAATTGTGATGAGAAAGGACATTACAAGAACCAATGTAAGCAACCTAAGAAGAGCAAGAAAAAGGAAAAAAAAGTGGAGTCTACAAAGTCAAAAGATAATATCACAGCTAGGGTGGTGATTATTTGATTTTGTCTTTTTCTAATGATATTTTTTCTTGTGTGTGTCAGGATCTTGAGTGGGTGATTGACATAGGTGCTTCTTATCATGCTACACCACGGAGGGAGTTTTTTGCTACATATAGGTCTAGAAGTTTTGGTGTTGTCAAGATAGGCAACTATGGCACAATAGACATCATAGGCATGGGTGATATCCATTTAAAGACCAACCTTGGCTGCAAGTTGGTGCTTAAGGATGTGAGGCATGTGGTTGACTTGAGGCTAAATTTAATTTTAGTTGGAAGGCTAGATGATGAAGACTATGATAGCAGATTTCACAAAGGGCAATGAAAGCTCAGTAAGAGTTCTCTTGTGATAGCTAATGGAAAGAAATGTCATACTTTGTACATGTTGCAGGCTAAAGCTTATGGTGAGCAGTTAAATGCTATAGAAAAAGACTTCAGAGTTGTGGCATAGGCGACTAGGACACATGAGCGAGAAGGAGCTGTAATCTCTTTCCAAGAGAGAGGTATTGCTAGACCTCAGAGGTATATATCTGAACCCTTGTATTGATTGTTTGACAGGTAAACAATATAGAGTTTCATGTTCTAGTCTTGCTTTATCTAGAAAAATGCATGCCTTAGATCATATTTATACATATGTATGTGGTCCTTTGAGGATAAAAACTCCTGGTGGATCTGTTGATGTTCTTGGTATAAGTAGTGCACTTTATTTTATCACTTTTATAGATGATTTTTCCAGAAAAGTTTGGACCTATGCTTTAAAGACTAAAGATCAAGTTATTAATGTCTTTAAAGAGTTTTATGCTAGGGTTGAAAGGGAGACAGAAAGACAACTGAAATGCATAAGATCAAATAATGATGGTGAGTATACAAGATTATTTAATTATTATTACAGGTCATATGGAATCCAACATGAGATGACAGTTCCTATTACACCTCAACATAATACAATTGCAGAGAGGATGAACCGCACCATCATGGAAAAGATCAAATGTATGCTTTCATAGGCCAAGCTACCCAAAAGGTTTTGGGATGAGGCTTTGAGGATTGTAGTTGATGTGATCAACTTATCACCATGTACAACCCTAGATGGTGATGTTGCAGAGCATGTATGGTCAGGGAAAGATGTTTTCTACAGGTATTTGAGAGTGTTTGGTTATCGTGCATTTGTACATATTCTAGACAATGAGAGGTCCAAGCTGGATGGTAAGTCTAAATAATGTATTTTTCTTGACTACTCACATGATCATTTTGGTTACAGGCTTTGGGATCCAGAAAAGCAGAAGGTGTTTAGAAGCAGAGACATAGTCTTCTTTGAGGATCAAACTTTTGAAGATTTGAAGAAGGCACCAGCCAATACTTCTGCCGAAGGATTAGCAGATTGTGACCCAATTACTCCTCCAGTATATCAGGGTGATGGGGTAGATGTGCAGAAAGATAGTGTAGAGCCTGATATTGATCTACCTGCAGGACATGTTGAGCAAGAAGAAGTTGGAGAGCAACTTCCCGTAGAACCTCAGTTGAGAAGATCTTCTAGACAACGTCAACCTTCTAGAAGGTACTCTACAGATGAGTATGTGATGCTTACTAATGCAGGTGAATCAGAGAATTACTAGGAAATAGTTAAAAGTGAGCAGAAAGAGAAGTGGTTAGTTGCTATGCAGGAAGAGATGAATGCTCTTCAGAAGAACCACACTTATGATTTGGTGCTACTACCAAATGGAATGAAGGCCTTGAAGAATAAGTGGGTTTTCAGGTTGAAAACTCAAGAATATTATTCTCAAGCAAAGTACAAAGCTAGATTGGTTGTGAAAGGCTTTGGTTAAAAGAAAGGTATTGACTTTAAAGAGATTTTTTCTTCTGTTGTTAAAATGTCTTTATTCGTGTTGCTCTTGGTATTGTTGCTAGCCAGGACTTGGAGGTTGAGTAGTTAGATGTGAAGATAGCTTTCCTTCATGGGGATTTGCAGGAGGAAATTTATATAGAGCAACCAGAAGGCTTCAAAGTCAAAGGTAAAGAGAACTTTGTCTGCAAATTGAAGAAGAGCTTGTATGGGCTAAAGCAAGCTCCAAGACAGTGGTACAGAAAGTTTGATTCATTTATGATAGAAAATGGATATAAAAGAACGGCTTCAGATCAATGTGTACATTAAATGGTTTAGTGAGGAAAGATATGTCTAAAATTGACAGATTGAATAAGAAGCCGAGTGAGTCTTTTACAATGAAGGATAATGGGGCCAGCAAAGCAAATACTAGGTATGCAGATTTCCCATAACAGAAAAAATAAGAAGATTTGATTATCACAGAAAAAATAAATCGAGAAGGTATTAGAAAGATTCAGTATGAGCAATGCAAAACCAGTTGGTTCTCCTCTTGCAGGTCACTTCAAGTTGTGCTCAGAATAGAGTTCGTCAAGTGATGAGGAGAAGGAGAAAATGCAAAAGGTTCCTTATGCTTCAACAGTTGGAAGTTTAATGTATGCAATGGTATGTACAAGGCCAGACATCGCATATGCAGTTGGTGTTACTAGCAGATTTCTTACAAATCTAAGTAAAGAGCATTGGGCAGCAGTGAAGTGGATTTTTAGATATCTCAGAGGGAGCTCTAAGGTTTATTTAAGCTTTGGAGGTGGACCACATGTGTTGACAGGTTACACAGATGCAGATATGGCAAGAGATATAGATACGAGGAAGTCTACTTCAGGTTATGTACTTACTTTTATAGGGGGAGCTGTGTCATGGCAATCCAGGTTGCAAAGGTGTATTGCTCTCTCCACCACAGTAGCAGAATATATTGCTACTACAGAGGTATACAAAGAAATGTTATGGATGAAAGAATTCTTACAAGAATTGGGGTTGGAATAGGAAAATTATGTGGTGCATTGTGACAGTCAGAGTGCCATCCATTTGTGTAAGAACCTAATGTTTCATTCCAAGTCAAAGCATATAGATGTCAGATACCACTGGATTCAAAATATATTTGAAGAGAAGCATTTGTAGCTTCAGAAAATTCACACAGATGACAATGGAGCAGACATGTTGATAAAAACTTTACCAAAAGAAAGACAAGAGATATGCCGACAGCTGGTCGGCATGGTTTTACATTGAGGAGTCATGGGATAGCCTCCCTTATGGGCTGAAGGGGAAGGTTGTTGGGCTGACAGCCCATATTCAGCCCAATGTGGGCTTTATCAGCTTATAGCCTACATCCCCTCTTAACCCAACCCTAGATCAATATAAGGGGGGTGTGGTGACTGCGTTTTTAGATGAAGGTGGCTGCATTTTTTAGACAGAAAAGGGCATCAACATAGGTGATCTTCTTAGCAGCAAAAAGAAGAAGAAAAAGGCAGACAAATAATAAAAAGAAAGGGAAGAAAACAAGGACAACGTAGAGAGACTATTCTTAATCATCTAGCAGTGTTCTCATCTCAGGTTAGATCAAATCTATAGTAGACTCTTGCTGTGATTACTTGAGGAGGTTTTAGATATTGTGAACAATGACATGATCCTTGTATCCCAGTTATTCTTTTATGATTGTTGCTAGGGTTTAGGGCAAGAGATTGAGATTTGTATATTCATTATTCTCATAGTGGATTATCTCTAGTTTGCCCCATGGTTTTTACCCTTCATATTGGAGGGATTTTCAACGTATATCTTAGTGTTATATTTGATTGTGATTTCATTTAATTCCGCTGCATATCATGGCCTGCTAGTATTTGTTCATATATAAAAGTTATTCTACTTTATATCCTCATCACCAAGACCAGGCGACGAGCCATGCGTTGTGTTGATCATGTACAATGGGCAGGCAATCATCGCACGGGCGACCACGCACGGGCAGAAACCACATCCAAGCAGTGGCAGTGCGCGGGCATAGGCTGCACCTAAGCAATGGTCGTGTGTTGGGTTAGTGCCGCAAGGGGGCCGCATAGTCGGCAACCTCCCGCAACCAACGATCGTGCAAGCAACAACAACGACGCAAGGCAACAAATTAAGGTTTTTAAGTAAATTATAGTTCTTCCCTAGGGTTTCCTTTTGGTCAAATTATGACTTTACCCTTCTGTACTTTATTAATGCCTTTTAATATTTTAACAGTTCTACCCTTTAGAAATGTCATAATTACATATAATATCCTATCAATAAAATTATAGTTTTATCATTATGAAATTGAGAATTTTTAATTTATATCCTTAATTATAAAATTAATAAATATGATTTATTTTAATTATGATTGAATTTGATCATGATTATATTTTGATTATTTGATTAAATTTAATTTTGTAAAAAATTATAAATTTTAGTTTTCTTTTATAGTTTTCTCATATGATTTATTGATTATATTTTACATATGATAAATAAAATCTAATTATTATTGTTGGATATTTTTTTAGTTATTGGCATGTATATATTTGAAATTATATAATAATATTTATCTTTAAGACGAAAGTATTTAAAATTATGAAATAATATTTATCTTTCACATGAAGACATAATTTATATGTTATCATGATTATCATATAAGTTTTTTTACTAATTAATGCTCAATAATTATTATGATTGTTATTCTATTATTGAATTTCTTAGCATAAATTAAATTAAAAAAAATTGACGAATATTATTTGTAACTCATCTCCCTAAGTTTTATCTGACTTGTAGCTACCAAAGTGTCACACGATGATAGGTTTTTGGGATGTGAATTATAATAAAATTTTTCTCATTTATAAGATATTTTAAATTATATTTTATATTATTATATTGGTCTTATAGCCATCAAAGTGACCTAGATTAATAACTTATAAAATTACAATAAGGAACTAGTCCTAAATAATATTAAGGAAATAATACTCATAATGACATACATAATTATGAGATCTAAATAATCCCAAAGGAAAATCTACTTCAAATAATTATGCAATGGGGTAGAGTGATACTGTTTTGGATATCCTTGCAACTTAGGGTTGTATGCCCAAAGGTAACAATACTATTTCATAAGAATGGTGTCAGTCCTCCATATATGACCTTGAGTGAATACTAGATATATCAATATTTCATCCAAAGATAAAATATGGATGATATCAATAGTTCATCAAATTTTGAAAACTCAAAATATTAATATTATTTTATATTTTATAGTGGTACTTTCCTTCATACATTCTCATGCTTCTAGTATCCCTATACTCTCTAGATTAAATTAGTCAAAATAGTTAGAGTACGTGCAATTCACGTTAGGTATATTAGATCTTGACTTAGCATTGCTCGTTGAAAAGCTATTAAACTTGACTGATGAAAGTACTATGGAATAAGTTAATGAAATAAAAGCTTGGGAAAGATCTAATAGGCTTAGTTTAATGTTCATAAGAATAACGATTGTAAATAATATAAAAACTTTATTATCGATTGTAATTAATACAAGGGAATATTTAAAGGTTATTGAAGACATATTTAAATCTACTAATAAGTCATTGGCTGACATACTAATGAAAGAACTAACTACGATTTACTATGATGGTACTCAAAGAATTCAGGATACATCCTCAATATAGCTGATAAAGTTGCTAAACTTAAAGTATTAATCATGAATGTTGATGAGTCTTTTCTCGTACAATTTATTCTTAATTCTCTTCATTCTTAGTTTGGCCCATTCAAGATTCACTACAATATAAATAAGAATAAGTGGAACTTGAATGAGTTAACTAATATTTGTGTTCAGGAAAAATTGAGATTAAGACAGGAAAGTTCATATAATGTCATAACTACTACTCAGAGAGTTGGTAACAGGAAAAGAAAATTAAAACATCATCCATCAAAATGTTTTAATTTTGTCGAGTCTGGAAATGTTAAACAAACTAATGAAAAGAAAGCTTCTATAATAAAGTATTTCTTTTGTAACAAAAAAGGACATATGAAGAAGGACTACATTAAACGTAAAACGTGGTTCGAAAAGAAATGTATAAACTTGACCTATGTATATTTCAAATCAAACATTCTAGAAGTTCCTTATGATACTTGGTGGATTGATTCTGATGTTTCAACTCATATTATCAATAATATACAAGAAATTATTTAAATCTAAAAATTAAAAAAATATGAAAGATTCATTATTATGGGAAATCGTCTTAAAGCGGAAGTAATGTCAATGAGGACTTATCATCTATATCTAGAGACAGGTCATCTGATGGATCTTGTTGACACATGTTTTATTCTTACGATTTCTAGAAATTTAGTTTATCCATCTAGAATTGATGAGTTAGAATATTATCTTTTTTTTATAATGATAAACTCAGTATATTTTATGATTTAATAAAAGTTGGTTCTAAAATTCTATGTAATGATTTATATATAATTAATTTGAATCTTAAGTTTGCAAAGATACTATTGACCCTACAATCAAGTGGTGGATTGAAACTTAGTTTTAATAATGAAAGATCTTCTATATTGTTGCATAAACAATTGGAGTATCTCTCTAAAGAAAGAATTAAAAGATTAGTGAAGGATACTATTTTGGAACATTTAGACTTCATTGATTTTGATGTTTGTATAGATTGCATTAACGGAAAGCAAACTAAACATATAAAGAAAAATGTCACAAGAAGTAAAGAACTTCTTAAGATTATTCATATTAATATTTACAGATCACTCCATATTTCCTATTTTAGTGGAGAAATATATTTCATCACATTTATAGATGACCCGCCTAGATATGACTATGTTTATCTATATATGAAAAGTCTTAGGCCGTTCACTTTTGAAGTGTATATAAAATTTGTTAAATCTGACAAAGGTGGTGAATTTTATAGCAGATATGATGAATCTAGTCAGAATATTGGTCCTTTTACTATATTTCTAGAACAACAGGGTATTTGTGCTCAATATGCATTACTAGGTTTGCCACAGTAGAATGATATTACTGAAAGGCGAAATCATACTCTTATAGATATGGTTAAGAGCATGATGTGTTATTTCTTTATACTTGAGTCAATGTAGGGTGAAGCTCTAAGGACAGCTATATACATCTTGAACAGGATTCCTAGTAAGTCGGTTCCATCAACTTTATTTGAGTTATGGACCGGTAGGAACCCTAGTCTAAGACATTTATATATTTGAGAGTGTTCTACAGAGATAAGAGTGTTCAATCCATATGAAAAGAAATTTGATCAAAGAATTATTTCTGGATATTTTATTGGTTATCCAGAAAAATGCAAATATTATCCTAATCATAGTATGAGGATAGTAGAATCTAGTAATGTAAGATTCTTAGAAAATGACGAAATCAGGAAGTAAAAAATCTCAAAGAATCAATTTTGATATTGAGGAGATTCAAATTAATTCTCCCGTATCATCTCATATTCAAGAAATTATTGTTCCTTAAATCAATGAGAGAATTGACAAGAGTGAACAACAAAATAACATCGATGAACTCTCACATGATGTTGATGTTGTCGCTAATGTTCTTGTAGAACTATTACAATTGACATCTTTAAGAAGATCGAAAAGGAAAAATAAACATATCATTTCTGATGATTATGTAGTATATCTACAATAATCATATTATGATATGGGAATAAAAATAGACCTCTTATCGTTTTCACAAGCCATATAAAGTAACGATTCTAAAAAATAGTATGATGCAATAAAAGAAGAGTTACAATCAATAGACCAGAATAGTGTTTGGGAACTCGTTGAATTACCTAATAATTATAAAAGAGTCAATTATAAATTGATCTTTAAGACAAAACGTGACTCAACGAACAATATCGAATGATATAAAGTTAGACTTATTGCCAAAGATTTTTCTCATAAAGAAGGCATCAACTACAATAAGCTGTTTTCTTCAGTTTTTAGAGAGGACTCGTTAAAACTCGTTATGGCATTAGTAGCTTATTATGATCTTGAGTTATACCAAATGGATGTGAAAATAGTAATTCTAAACGGGGATCTAGATGAGAAAATATATATAGAACAACCTAAAGGATTTATAGAAAAGGAAAAAGAAAGTTAGGATTATAAACTTAAGAAATCTATTTATGGCCTTAAACAAGGATTTAAGAAAAACACTATTGATCAATACATATATATGATGGTAAGTGGGAGCAAGTTTATTATATTGATCTTATATATGGATGATATTTTACTTGCCAGTAGTGATCTTGGTTTATTGCACGAAACCAAAATATTTCTCAGCAAGAACTTTAAGATAGTTGATATGAATGAGACAGTCTATATTATTAATATTAAGATATTCAGGGATATATCTCAAGGATTATTAGAACTGTCTAAGAAAGAATATATTAATTGTATCTTGGAGAGGTTTAATATGTAGCTTTGCTCAGCCAATGATACACATATTACCAAAGGTGAAAAATTCAGCCAAAACTAGTACTTGAAAAATGACTTAGAAAAGAATCAAATGAAGAATATTCCTTATGAATGCATAGTTAAAAATCTATTATATGTTCAACCTATACAAGACCAAATATCAATTTTGTAAATATAATGCTAGGTAGATACCAAAATAACCCAAGAATGGAACATTAGAAAGTTATAAAGAAAGTAATGAGATATTTGTAGGGGACGAAAGATTATATGCTCATATATAGGAGATCAGATCAGCTTGAAGTGATACGATATTTAGATGTTAATTTTGTAAATTACCTCAATAGTAGGAAGTCTACTTCAAGATTTATATTCATATTAGTTATTGAGGTAATTTCTTGAAAAAGTGCAAAGCATTCGCTTATTGCATCATCAACAATGGAAGCTAAATTTGTGGCATGCTTTGAAGCCACAAATCAAGCTTTATGATTGTAAAATTTCATCTCAAAACTTGGTATGGTTGATTCAATTGCTAGGCCACTGGAGATATTTTGTGATAATACCACAGTAGTTTTTTTCTCCAAGAATGACAAGTACTCTAGTGGTTCCAACCATATCAAGATAAAATACTTGGTGGTTAGAGAAAGAGTCCAGAAACAACAAGTTGTTAATCTCATATTTTGTTGAAACCAATTGATAGTGTTTATGATTTGATCTGTATTTTAAGTGACGTTGGAAGCTTCGATCAGGAAGAGACGATTAAAGTAGGAAGAATTATGTTGGGCCAGAGAAAAACATGTCAGAAGATTGGACAATGAGCTAGAGGATCGGTCAACGTATCAGCAGAAGGCTTCAAGACATAAGTTCGAGCATCGGGCCAAGAAGAGCGAAAATTGCGCCAAGAAAATTAGAGTTGTAGAGGTCAACTGACTGATTGGACAATAGGCCCCAAGAGAGAATGATGCATCGAAGAATCGGATGAAGTGTTGAAGAACCAATGACATATCGGACAACATGATTCAAGCTTTGTAATAATTATCTAGATCGAAGTAGATTTTATTTGTGCAGGATTAACTATGATAGTGATCAAGGCATAAAACAAAATGAAGTTCCGAAGTCAAGAACGAGATTTCGTTGGGAGTTCGAGAGTTCGTCGGAAGTTCTGTCGGAATTGACCAAGAAGTCTAAGAGCTTACCGAAGAAGCTTATCGGAACTCACCAAGAAGATTATCGTGAAGTCTAGGAGCTTGCCAGGAGTCCGCTAGAACATTGTTGAGAGATTGTTGGAAGTTCACCAGAAGATCGCTTGAAGCTCGTCGGAAGAAACCAAAACTAATCGGACCGGATTTGCTTAGTGTATGCCTTATAATTCATAGTTAACACATAATTGAGATTAAAATTGGGCCAACCCAATTAGGGGTTAGTTGGACCTATGTATGGACTGTGTTGGGCCTAATGAAAGACTCAAATAGTGACCCAACAAGTAGCATCATCGTGGCATAGTCTCTGAGACTGTGTCAGGCGATGGTACCGTCCAGACTCAGTCTCCGAGACTATCAAGCGGTGGAACCACCAGTTTGGGTGGTGGTACCGTCTAGACATAGTCTCCTAGGCAGTGGTACCGCTAGACTAGGCGATGATATCGTCCAAACATAGTCTCCTAAGCGATGATACTGTCAGACTAGGCGATGGTACCGTTAGACTGAGCGATGGTACTGTCAGATTGGGCGATGGTACCACCCAGTGTCAGTACTACAGGCAGTGATACCGCCCAACACAGGTGGTGGTACCGTTAGGACCCGAAAAACCCGAGATGAGACCTTTTTAGGCTCCAAGTTTAAATCAACTTGAGGCCTATAAATACCCCTCTCATCCTTGGTTAATATACACAAGAATTGAGTAAAAAAAGTAGAAAAACTCTATTGTAATCTTGTGAGAACTCCTCTAAAAGCTTTAAGTATTAGTTTAGTTTTAGAGAGGAGTGAAGGGGTGTAAAGGTTATCTCCTAAACCTATGAAAAGGAGAAGAGGGTTGTAAAATGGTAGTTGATCTTCGCCCATTGAAAAAAGATCGTTAGTAGATGTCGGTGGCCTCGACGGAAGGGGAATCGGTGGAGTAGATATAGGTCACGACGACCAAACTACTATAAAACAGTTTGCATTTTTGTTCTTCTTTTAATTCTCATATTGCAAACTGATTTACTTACTTTATTTGCTCATGATACTCTTGCAAATGTTTCAAAGTTATGCATCTTTACGAAACGAGTTTTATCGTAAGAAGATTTTTGAACTGACGACTTTTTACCGCTATACTAATTCACCCCCCCCCCCCCGTCTCTTAGTGCCAACTCGTTCCTAACACAAGTGTTAATTGAGAACCTAAGCACCACTATGATGATTGCTAATCCATTTAACAAAGTTTTGTAGTGTAAAATATTTGAAGAATATGTTTTTAGAATGGGGCTTGTGAGCAAACCATAAAATATATTATGATGTAAGTTTAGGTGGACTTAATGTAGTATTATTATATTTATTAGACTTATTGGGTTATTTTTAAAATTCATAGTCATGTATAAAATATTTTTCAAAAAAAAATTGGAATCCAATTAGGTATTTTTTTTTTTTAAAAAATTATTTTATTTATTTTAATTTTGAATATATTTTATATCTTATTAATTAATAGGTCAAGTGAGAGAATATTAGATTATGTGACCCTTTATAATTAGATAAGATATATAATAGAACTAATTGGATTTTGATGATAAATATTGGCCAATAGAAAAGAAGTCTATATTATAGTAGGATTCCTTAGGCAACACACTTAATGGGATGAACTCTCATAATAACTTATCATAGACTCTTTGCTCTCGCCTATAAATAGATAGGACTTTTAGGAGCTAAATGAAGCATCTCATAGAGGACGCAATTGAGATATTACAGTTTTTCTTAACCGACCTTCATGAATCATCAATCAAAGTGGTCTTGAGAATAGAAAAAGATGAGAAAGAGAATCTAGTTATCATTGCAATTGCATATTGATACTGGTTTTGGATCTAGGGATGGTGTCTTTATAGATCACATATAGATTTTTTTAGATGACATCGAAAGATACATATTATAAATCCGATCTAATATTATTTGATTTCAATCCTGACATAAAATTTTTTTCGATATCATCTTCATCTTCATAATATTATTTGATTTCAATCCTGACATAAAATTACAACCTATCCTAATGTATCTATCATCTTCATACTCATTGCCATCCATGATCACCTTGCCACCACCACAGTTCAGGAGCAGAATGAAATCTGTGATAGATTCAAAACCCAAATGTACTCAATCATGAATACTCACAAGGAAGAAATGCTTCAGCAGGTTATCATTACTCACCAGGAAGAAATGTTTCTCCAGAACATGGTAGGATTCTTCTTAAACATGACTTTATCCTGTAAAAATGGAAACTAGTCAGATCACTACGGTACAGTGAATGCTGAAGGAAAGGCATCGAAAGCTTACGTATTCGAATCCATGGATGAATAGCTCGACACTAGATTATTGCTAGCAAGAAAATCCATCTTCGATCAAGGTAGAAAAGTTCACCAAATCAATTTAGCTCGGAGGCGATTTCATATCATGGAGGACTTGCATATTTCCTTGACAAGCACCTGGCGCAGGGGATCCCAAAAACGAGATGTAAGAAAACATCACTGCAGATAGTGAGTTCATGACATGATTATAGCCCTTAGAAATGCATGATAACAACTTCAAATCGGACATTGTGGACAGATTATGATCACTGTTCAAGATCCAACCGGGTATCCTCCCGTTCAGCTTGTTATTTGTAAGATACCTACACAGGAGAAGCGAAAGATAGTGAGATTGGACATGGCATGAGAAGATACCACTGTGAACATTTGTTTACATGTTAGTTAGGCAACTACACGGTGCTTCGTAGCTCCTTGGAATTGGACCTGACAGGCTGTTGAAGCTTAAATCCCTGTGACGCAAATTTGATGCAGAAAGGAGGTCATCATACATGCTTTGGGAAGAAGCTTTCGATCAGAAGAAACTAAAGCTTTTTGAGACAGCCTTCTGATACACCCACAAGCTTATCATGTTTCTCATCACTCCAATGTACTCTGGAAGTTCATGGACAAGTTCCTCAGGGCCCTGGTGTCATCGACAGAGAAGAAAGTAAACTGCAAGCAGATCACGATGTTGAAGCATTTGATGCACAACCTCAGAATCGATAGTAAATTGCAAGTAGATTTCTTTAGAAGTAAACTGCAAGTAGTAAATCGATAGATACCTTCAGAATCTCGAAGATGTGTCTTGTTGGATTTTTTAGAAGTTTTATATTTTTTTTATAGGTCTCATAAAGATCATCTAAAAGATAACTATGGATTTAAAACCTATAGAGACATTCAATTTTTTCAGAAGATTTTTCAGAATTTAGAAGGATTCAGAAAGGGGATAATTTTCATACAATATAATATAGATATAGATCATTGTTCAAACCACTAGTCCCATTAAATTTCTTAGGTTTGAGGGATATTGAATCATAATATATAAAATAAAATTAATTTTTTTTATGATTATAAATCATTATTTAATGAATAGAATAGTAAGTTGAGTATATTTTTTATTTTATCCTTTTAAAATATGTGTTATGATGTTTGTTTAGGGAAAAACTGATGTCAAAAGAATTATTGTAATAATCTAACATAACAAAAAATATAAATATAGATATATCACAATTAATAAATGTTATTAATTGAATTATATGAAATCAATTTAATACAATTTTATAAGCAATTGAGATGCAAAATATTAACAAAATATGAGGGAAATAAATTAGAAATTAAAATATATATATATATTAATTCAAATTAATAGTTCTGAACGGAAAAATAATTTACTGTTAGTCCTAATTTTAATATTTGATTTGGATCTGTCAATAAGTATAAAAAGAAAACTTGGAGAACTTGACAGAAGCTGTAATGTTTTAAATATCACAGTTTCAAAATCAATTAAAAACAGTTCGTAATTTAGATGATAATATTTAACTTATATTTTATCAACTGGTTAGGGGTTCAATTCTTACAATAAACATATTTTGGATTTAACCAACAGAATACTTAATTGATTCAACATAATCAAAGACTTCCCCTTTTTTTTAATTTTATTTTTAATAGAATAAAAGTTCTTTTTAAATTCAACAGAATCAGTCTTTTTTAAAATCTAAAAATTGGCAGAATCTGTTGTAAAATTTTTAGTGAAGAGATTTTTTCTAAAAGGAAACAATATAGTTTCTTTTATAAATAGAATTGATGTGTATAGAATAAAAAGGAATACTGTCAAAGTTATTTTCTCTTTTAATATAAATCCAAAAATATAACTTAGATTGTCAATTTTTTTTACAGCTTAATAAATGATGAAATAATCATGCAACCACTATAACATTTTTTTATAAATTAAAAAAATGATAAGATAATAATTAAACTACAACAGTAATGAGATCAATTTTTAAATGACAAAATAATCATTGAACAACTATAACAATAATGAGAATAACACTTATAAAATATTTGTTTCATGATACTAATCTGATAATTAATTTAAGTTATTTAACAAATAATCAAACACTTACACAAGAATTAACATGAATAAATATATACTACTATATATATATATATATTTTTCGGGTTAGCACCCCATGTAGTTTTAATCAGATAAAAAAATACGCTTAGATTTTTAGATCAATAACTCTAATGATTTAAACTAAAATATGTTAAATTGAAATGAGAAATTTAGAAAAGGAACCCCAAGGCATGCAAGCACTGTCCTAAACATATTTGTAAATATTGTACAAAGATTCGTCGAGGAATGAGCTTAAGATATCACTGGGATGATTCTTCTACAAGCATGAGTGCAAAGAACCTGAAGGAGTTCCAGCACTAGTGAAAGAGAAATCAAAGGATGCAAGAAAGAAATGAAATGAAAATGAAAAAAAAATCTCTTTTTTTTTTTTTTTTTTTTTTTTTCTATATTCTAAGAATTGGTTATCAAAATAGATAATTTTATAATTAACCAATGGGTTATAAAATTAAAAACTTATCTCTTTTTTATTTTTTTATTTTCTAAGAAGTTTTGTCTAAATGGATAATTTCATAATTACCCAATTGGTTATAAAAAAAAAAAAATTAAGATTACCTTCCGGTGGCGATTCCAGGGTGAGTGAAATAGAGCCGGAAGATGAAAGGAAATTGAGATGGAAATTATTTTTCTTCTGGTGATCATGTCTCCCATCTCCTCAGGAATTGTCCCAGAAACCCGATTGCCAAGGAGGGACCTGCTAACATTTTTCTTCTGGTTTGTATGCAACAAATGGATCAAGAAAAATGAGATGAAGAGGAGCAAATTACAGATGGCCGAGAGAAAGAGAAACCCAGTGAGCTGGAATAGTTCCATTCGGATAATTCCATGTTGGATATCTACTCACAGACGAGAAGATACGTGTGTAAACAGCTCATACAGCTTCCACTCACATGAAATCATTCCAAGCCTTTACAGATCTGACAAGAAGGGAGGCTTGGAGAACTCTGGCTCCTGAGCAAGCTGTGATGAAAAGAACGAGCAGATGCATGGAGAAAGACTCGGGAATGGCCATGAATTGGATCGCCGTTAAACGAGGCTTACATGCTCTTGACATGGCAGGCGGAGGAGTCACAATCACAGGTGACGTCAGCGAACACTGGCACGTCGCTTCTTCCTGCTACAACCCATCCTCTGTCTCCGATGCAGGGATCCACTGAGAAGTCCAATTTCTTCCTCAACTTGGAACCAATCACTCGCAGTGCCTCAACTGCGTCCATAACATGTGAAGTAATGAGATCAAAGAATCGCCTCAAATTGTGTACTGATTGATTGAGAAGACAGTCAAACTAAAAGCTACGCATGGCAAGCGTACTGGAAGTGGAAGTAGTCCTTTGTCTTACTCGTGGAGACCAAGATTGATCCGAGAAGTAATTAAGATCATCCGTATCTTGTCTGGGAAAGATTTCCTATGTAAAACACTAAGATTCAGTAGCTGGAAGAAGACTTCCTGAGGTCAAACCAACGTGTTTGACCGTAGTTGACCCCGAGACCATCAAGCTATCGAACGCGTATGGTCTTACAAGCTGAAAAGTCAACAAGAAGCCGTAGTGCGGTACGCGCAATTATACATCGATCGAGCGAAGCAGCCGTCGCCAGCACAGAAATTTGTGGAAAGAAGAAGAAAAATTAATGGTTTGCTCGTCTCATAAACTATCGATTAAATGATCCAGCAAAATCCAAATCGACATTATAATCAGTGGTGACGTGAATCTCTCAGGTAATAATAAACTCATCAAGAACAAAGCAATATTTCCATTGAAAACAGAAGATAAAACAACCAATAACATCCATCTTTTTGTGTTTCTATTTTATTCTTTAGCATCCAAATTAAAGGATAATACTTTTAGTTTATAGAATTAGAATTCGTTTCAAGCCAAAGAAACAAAGGAGTTGAGATAAAACGCTCGATTCTTTATTAGGGGAAGAGAGAGATCACTGCATGCGTACCTCCAGCTTGGTCTAAAATCTCTTCTTAGTGTGGCGGCAAAGATTCGTGTTGAAACAACTGAAGCCAAGTAGCAACGACAGCAAGATAAGCGCAAAATGGAATCGATATGGAAAATACGCAAGGATAAGTGCAATGATGATCAACAAGGTTTATGATGGCAGAGGCAAGATGTCGAGAGCGATGGTATAGGGTGAAGGCAAGATCTCGAAAAAAGTGGAGAGTTACAATATGTCGTCGTAACCTAAAAGTGACATAAGTTACTTTCACTATCTAAATTTCTCAAATTAGAAAATATGGACTAAGAGATTGTCCGGAAGTAACCCATCACATCGATATCGGGATGTGATGCTAAGTAGACAAGGGTTATCTTATTGTTTTGGACCAATAAGAGTAAAAAAGTTGATCAAACATAGAGATAGATTAGCAACTTAAAATATAAGAATACTTTCAAATCAAAATTGATAGATACTATAATCAAAAGAAAAGTAAAATTGTGTTTACAAGATAGTGGGTAGAAAGAAAATCTATAGAAAAATTGATAGTAGTAAATATAAAATTTTGATATACTAAAAAATTTAAGTATGTGCATGAATTATTAGTGTTATTAGTGTTTATGCCTAAGTCAAATTGGATGATCAAACCAAAAAAAATTTAAAAAAGCTTAGATGATATAATGACTATAATTGGATGAGATTTGAATAGTCATATAAAAAATATTTATTTTGAATATAAATAGGTACAAGCGGGCTTTGGCTATAGGGGGAGAAATGAAGATGATAATATGAATTTAATTACTTATAATTATAAATATTTATTTTAAGAAAAGAGATGAATATTTAATCATTTATAAAAGTAATCACACCCATAGTAAAGAGAAGTCTTTCTCACTAGAAAGAAAGATAAAATTATTTATATAAATACCTTCTGAAAGTTTCACTAATCAACAAGGATTGTAATGGCACTAGGGGGGAGAGGGGTAATTAGTGTTACAGTAAATTTTCTTCGATTTTAAAAGTTAGATCGATAAATGCATATTAGAAATATAATTAAAAAGTATGAGTAAGAATTGCTAGTAAGTAAATCAATATACAATAGCAAATAAAGGCAAGAGAAGAAATATAAATCGATTTATAGTGGTTCGGTTATCTCGATCTATGTCCACTCTCAATTCCTCTTCTCTCGAGGTCATTGACTTTCACTACTTATTTTTTTTCTAAAGGACGAAAATTAATTATTATTGTTGTAGAAAAATCTAGGGGTGACATCACATGCACAGCGGAAGAACATAAAACAAAAATCCCAGATTTCTCAAAAGGTGTTCATTGTAATAAGAAGATTGGTATGCAAAAACCTACGAAACTGAAGACTACATGTGAGATAGTTGTGTTACCTATGGAGATTATATATTCTTGAAATCTTATAGATATGTGGGAGAGGATAAAGAAGGTCAAGTGTCATCTTCTCTAGTGGTGATCCACACGATAGGGGCTGCGAAGATGCTCCTTAAATCGCTGCCCAAATCTCCATACTTATTGGCTGAGGAGGAGAAGTAGAGAGGAGATTAGGAGGTGGCAGCCAAGAAGGCCTAACTTATAGCCCTTTGGTTCCCCCTATTTATAGAGGCCCTCCCATCAACTTAACCCTAATCGATCCTACCATAGTGCATACTGGATCTCCATATAACTACTCAAGTCTCTTAGAATAGTATATCTCTATCTAATAATATCTTATTGGCTCTTATTAGATCTCATCTATATGATCGAATAATTTAGGGGCTTATTGGATATCCAATAAGATAGGGGCTATAGCGGATATCTTATATTCGAACCTCTACTCGTCACAACACCTACCATATGTGTATGTCCCTCTAGGCCTAATATCAAGCTGACTAAGAATCATATATATTAGAACTCCTTCTAGCTCAGTGAATTATTATTTTCATAATAATTCACTCGACTCATCGACTACGGACGTACTATACCACTAAGTCGTAGTCCCCAAATGATACAAGGGAATCCAATTTATTGTACCTGTCTATCCTCAGTTGTCATGTATCTATATTCTATTATTCATCTAATATCTTAGAGACCATATACTGGGTATGGTGTTATTAGGCTCATACGGTTTTTACTCGAGTCTTGTTCTAATTGCATTCTCCTAGAGAACTCTCTCTCTCTATCCGAATGACCTTAGCCAAGGATTTGTCTAAGCAAGAACATATGAGATATTCCTTTCATGACATTGAGAGCAAATAATCCTCTATCGACACTCAATAGCCCTTGTAAGGTTGGCAGCCACGCTCGATAACTGGTTGTGTTAGATCTGAAACTTCCAAACTGATAAGTTTGGTGTCGAAGAGTGGAGTACTCATACATGACTTCCTTGGTATCTCAAGTCTAAGGACTAGATACACTATTAAGATGATGAAATCAATGTATAACAATAAGGTATTATTAACTATCCAACATTCTATGCGCGGATCAATTAGTGAACTCATTCTCTAATGAGCACATGCACTATATCCGTAGTGTCCCCACACAAGCAGCTATGAGACCGACTGCCTCCATCATATGGATGGGTATATAGTACACTAGTCTATTTGGTTATCTTGATGTCTCTCTCGAGTAACCTATGACTGAGATTATTTGGGGTTTATGTTTAAAGATAAATCGGTATCATTATCATGATCTCATCATGATCTAATTTTCATTACACAGATCCATGGACATCAGAATATATACATACAACAAGCAATATAAAGCGAGAAAAATATCATAATAATAATAAGTAAAAAGAATGTGTGTCTTGTTCTATATGTCATCACTCATGTGATTGGTTTGTAGGGCACCTATAACTAGCAATCTCCCACTTGACCTAAAGCCAATCACCTACGTGTCTGATCCCCATTAAACCCCTGCGATGCTCAAAGACAATATAAGATAACAACTATGTTAGTGGATCTGTGAAGTTATCTTCGGATGAAACTCTTTCCACTGCTATATGTCCATAGGCCACGATCTCTCTAATAAGCTGGAACCTCCTCAGAACACTTCTAATGAGACCTGGGTCCTCTCATTTGAGCAATCGCATCGTATTTGTCACAATATAAGGAAATCAGCTCATTATTGCCCAACACGACTCCTAGATTTATGATGAATTTCTTCATCCAGACTTCCTTCTTTGTTGCTTCTACTGTAGCAATGTACTCTACTTTTATGGTCGAGTCAGCGGTAGTATCATGCTTAGAACTCTTTCAACATACTACTTCTCTATTCAGGGTGAACACATATCTTGAATTAGACTTACTGTCATCGATATCGGAATGAAAACTCGAGTCCGTGTAGCCCTCAACCCTAAGGCTACTATCTCTATATACTAATAAAAGATTCTTAGTCATTCTCAAGTACTTAAGGATATACTTTACTGCTTTTCAGTGCTCTAAGCCTGGATCTGCCCAATACCTGCTTGTGACACTCAGAGCATGCATTATATCAAGCCTAGGACGTAGCATATCATATATGATAGACCCTATCACTGAGATATAGGTCATCCTATCTATGTCTGCCCTTTATTCAAGAGTCTTTGGGGACATACTCCTAGAAAGTGATGTCCTATGTCTTATCGGTATGAAACATCTCATAAAATTTTTCATACTAAATCTTTTGACTATGGTGTCTATATAATTAGATTGGGACAAGCTAAGAATCCTCTTGGATCTATCTCTATAAATTCAATTCCCCAAGATATAGGATGCTTTCCCTAAGTCCTTCATGGAGAAATGTTTAAATAGCCAATACTTTACTATGGAGAGTATTCCTATATCATTCCCAATAATCAAGATGTCATCCACATATAATATCAAGAAGGTGATAGCGCTCCCACTTACCTTCCTGTACACACAAGGCTCATCTTCGTTCTTAATGAAGTCATAAGATATGATCGCCTTATAAAATCTTATGTTCTAACTTTGGAAAGCTTGCTTCAATCTATAGATGGACCTAAGTAATCTGCACACCTTATCTAGATTTTTTTAGACATGAATCCCTTAGGTTGTATCATATACACCTCCTCCTTGAGGTTGTCATTGAGGAATATAATTTTTATATCTATTTGTCAAATCTCATAATCATAGTGTACTACAGAAGCCAATAAAATTCAGATAGATTTCAGCATGGCTATGGGTAAGAATGTTTCATTATAGTCAACACCTTGCCTTTGATGATACTATTAGAATCAAGAGCGACACAAAGAGGAGGGGGTGAATTAGTGCAGCGATAAAAAACATCGGTTTCGGAAAATCCTTTCATACGATAAAAACCGAACTTAGAAGATAACTTAAAATCTCATGTTCATAAATGTATTGAAGGCAGTAAGCAAGTAAAATGGTTTGCAGTAAAGTAAATTACTCAAGACGAAATGTAAACCAGATTTTAGAGTGGTTCGGTCGTCATGACCAACATCCACTTCGTTGATTCCTCTTTCGTCGAGGCCACCGACATCCACTATCGATCTTCCTTTAATAGGCAAAGATCAACCTCCTTCTTACACCCCTCTTCTCATTTTCACAGATTTAGGAGACAACCTTTAAAAGTACTCACTCCTCTCTCAAACTATTCTAACATTTACACTATAAGAGGAGGATTCTCACAAGAGATTACAATAGCGTTTTTCCCTTTTTAAATTCTTTATACTTATGTGTATTAACCAGGGATGAGAGGGATATTCATAGGCCTCAAGTTGATTCAAACTTAGAGCCTAAAACTATCTCATCCTGGGTTTCTTGGGTTCGGGCGGTACCACTGCCTATGTTGGGCGGTATCACCACCTGGCACCCTGCCAGGGGCGGTTTCACTGCCCAGACTAGCGGTACCATTGCCTGACATAGTCTCGGAGACCATGCCATGACGGTGCCACTTCTTGGGTCATTGTTTGGGCCTTTCATTGGGCCCAACACAGTCCTTATATGGGCCCAACTGACCCCTAATTGGGTTAGCCCATTTCCAATCCCAATTATATACTAACTACGAAATTTAAGACATTTCCTAAGCTAAACAAGTCCGTAAGTCTAGATTTCTTTCGACGAGCTTCCGACGATCTTTCGGCGAACTTTCGACGATCTCTCGGCAATGTTCTAGCGGACTCCTAGCAAGCTCCTAGACTTCACGATGATCTTCTTGGCAAGTTCCGAAGAGCTTCTTTGGCAAGCTCCTGGACTTCTCGGTTGGTTCCGGTAGAACTTTCGACGAACGTTCAGAATTCCGACGAACTCTCAAACTCCCAACGAAATTGCGTTCTTGACTCCGGGACTTCATTTTGCTTTATGCCTTGCTATCGTAGTTAATCCTGCACATGTAAAAACATACTTCGATCTAGACAATTATTGCTAAGCTTGAATCATGTTGTCCGGCATGTCATTGGTCTATCGACGCTTCATCCGATTCTTTGGCGCATCGTCCTCTCCTATGGCCTATTGCCCAAACAACCAGTTGACTCTGCAACTTCGATATCCTTAGTGTAATATCTGCTCTTCTTGGCCTAATGCCCGAATCCATGGCCTGAAGCCTTCTGTCGATACGTCGACCGATCCTCCAGTTCAATATCCAATCTTCTGACATGTTCCACCGACCCAACATGATTCTTCCTGCTTTAATTGTCTCATCCTGATCGAAGCATCCTGCGTCATTAAAAACATAGATCAAATCATAAACACTTATCAATTTATTTCATCATCAAAATATGAGATTCAACAATCTCTCCCTTTTTGATGATGACAACCAATTGATGATGGAGTTAAACTTAACTCCTAGAGTTTAAACAAACTGCCCCTATCCATATGGCATAGAACTCTTGGCTTCAAAAATCTAAGCAAAAGTGTCATGATAAAATCATACATAACATCAATATACTTCTCCCCCTTTGTCATTAACAAAAAGGAGAAGTTCAATTATCAAGTGTTTTAGACAAACAAGTTCAAGTCATTGCATAATAAATATAATTTCTAGTTTTATCATTATGCAAGCTAGCAATAATTAAAGATGTACAAGTTTAGCATGTTTGCTTTTCTTGATATAGTAATTTTTTGCTTCTCTTTAGATTACAAGTAAGCAATTTTTACGATACGCAAGTTTTACAACATATAGCTAGCATATTTGTTCTTCTCCTTACAACATGTAAGTTGCATAATCACCAAATTAGAGCCGACTATAAATTTTGAAGATGTGAAAGATTGTAAATTTTACAAGTTTGTATTTTTGCTTCTTAAGATAGGCAAGCTAGCATTCTTCGGTGATGTTCAAGATAGCATTTTATTCTCTTTTGAGAAGTGTGATTTTTTGCTTCCTTTGCAAAATACAAGCTAACAAAATTTTACATCATTTTACAACATAGAAGCTAGCAATTTGGCAAGTGTTACTTCTCTTTGAAGTATAAAGGTTAATAAGTTTTTGAAAAAGAATGCAAGATAGCAATGCATTATTTTAGAATATGCAAGCTAGCAAATTTTAAGATGTTCAAGAAAGAAACTCTTGCTTTTTTAAATACGCATGTTTGTAAATTTTGCTCGATGTGCAAGTTAGCACTTCTTTCTCCATGCAATTTGCAAGCTAGCAAATTTTTGCTTCCTTTGCAATGTTTGAGCTAGCAATATTTCTCCCCCTTTGTCATTGTAAAAAAGAAGGGAAGAATATAATGTTTGTAATTCTTTTTTCCTTTACATGAAATTTTAAATCATGACAAAGTTGAAGTATCAATCTTTTTTCAATATGTTTGTGCATCATAATAGTTTCAAATTAAAACATGTACAATTTCAAAATCTTACATTTCATCCTTACTTTATGCATAATATTAACAATATATCAATCATCATATCATACAAGATACTCAAGCATTTATAATATATCATTTTAGCAACAAATCATAGCATTTTAAATCATGATGGTATCTAAATGTCAAATTACATTACATCCTATATTTCATGCATATTTTTATTTCATCTCATTAAAAAAAATTAATTGAGTGATGAATACAAGGAGTTATACAAAAATAAATCATATCATGAGATATAAGATCATGTAAATACCAAAAGACATGATTCATGTATTTAATCTCCTCTTAAATAAAATACAAAAAAAAATTGTAGGAGTACAAAGAAGAGATCTTGATTAAAAAAAAACTCAAATAAATCCAAGAACTCATAAGAAAAATCATGATTCATTTAGAAAATCTCTTCTCAAGAAACTACCAAGTAGAATTGTAGAAGAAAAAGATCTCAATTCATAGAAGGATCTCAAAAAAAAAATCAAGATAAAGCTCATTCAAGTTCCAATCATCACATCAAAATCGTTTTCAATAGTTTCACAAAAAAGGACATAGATAGATTCATTAATCTCTCCTTTTTAGATAAATGGTAAGAAGAAACATAGGAGTTTAAAATTAAGTTGATGATTCAAAAAAAATATCACAAGTTATAATCAAAAGAAAAATCATCATTTATATTCAAATTATTCAACTTGTCAAATCAACAAAATCACTTTTAAGAGATTCATAAAAATAATACACATAGATTCATCAATATCAATAAGATAGAGATGTTTCATTTTAAATTGTTAGTTTTATACAAGTATGTCTTTATCTTTTTATGCCAAGTAAAAACATGCATCAATCGTTTAGGATCGAAAAAGAAATTTCATCATAAAAACCATTAAGATCAATAAACCATAATTTATCCAAAAAATATTATTACTTCAAATTATCATGCATAATTTAAATATAAAATCATCAAGCATGATATTTATATTATTTTTGTTAGGATCGAGAGCACTAAGAGGGGGGGGGGTGAATTAGTGCAGCGGAAATCTTACAGCGATTAAAATCGAAATGTGCGTTCGTTCGATAAAATCTATTATGATGCAAAAGCCGATTCACAGTTTGTATCTAAGTGCAGTTTACGCAGTTTGTGTCTAAATGCAGTTTTGCGTCTAAATGCAGTTTGCGTCTAAATACAGATTGGCGTCTAAGCGTAGTTTGCATCTGCTTAGTTCGCGTCTAAAAGCGCAGATTGCGCCTAAGTTTAGTTTACGTCTAAACACAGTTTGCGTCTAAACACAGTTTGCGTCTAAGCGCAATTTGCGTCTAAACACAGTTTGCGTCTAAACACAGTTTGCGTCTAAGCGCAGTTTGCGTCTAAACACAGTTTGCGTCTAAGCGCAGTTTACGTCTAAACGCAGTTTGCGTCCAAACACAGTTTACGTCTAAACACAGTTTGCGTCTAAGCGCAGTTTACGTCTAAACACAGTTTGCAATTATAAACAGACTCAAGACGTAAATGTAAGCTGCGATGTAAAGATCATACGAAAACACCGTTTTACGTCTGAATGCAGATTCGGAAAGATTAGAACTTAGAAACTTGTTCGTAAAAGTGCATAGAGCAGTAGCTATGTAGGAGGTTTGCAGTAATGATAAAATGCTCAAAATAAAAGCAAACCAGAGATTTAGAGTGGTTGGTCAGTCTTGACCTACTCCATTTTTTGGCTTCCTCCACCGATGAGGTCACCGACGTCAACTAGAGGCCTTCCTTCAATAGGCTAAGGCCAACTGCCCTTTACAGTTTCTCTCCTTTTGACGGCTCTGGGAGACAACCCTTACAGATCCTTTCTCTCTCTCTTTACAACTCAAGACTTGAAGAACAGAAAGAGGAGAACTTTTGGACTTTACATAAATTTGAGCTCTTAGAATCACAGAAAAGATCAAGAATTCGGTGTGGATCTATGTCTTTTTTCTGTGCTGAATGGGTGGGGTATTTATAGGCCCCAACCCAGTTCAAATTTGGAGCTCAAACGATCAAATCCGGAATTAGGGATCGGCGGTTGCACCTCCTCTTTGGAGAGGTTGCACCGCTTTGGCAGAGCTCGAAGACTGAGCCCTGGGCGGTGCCACCTCTGTCGGGCGGTTGCACCCTCTCTGCTAGAGCTCGAAGACCGAGCTCGGTGTGGTTGCACCGCTTGATTGGAGAGGTTGCACCGCCGGGCAGAGAGCTCGAAACTTGAGCTCTGGCGGTGCTACCTCCGACAAAGGAGGTTGCACCGCCTTGGTCTTGCTCGGAGACTGAGCCCCGGGCGGTTGCACCTCTTGGCTGGGGCGGTTGCACTGCAAAGGTGTCGCTGGGAGACATAGCACTGGGCGGTGCCACCTCCAACCTCGGCGGTGCCACCTCTTTTACTATTTCAGCTCACTTGGTTTGGCTCCAAACTTGGCCCAAATCAGTCCGAACTTGAGCCTAATTGGCCCCTACTTGGGTTATAGGATTAACACCTAATCCTAACCCTAATTAACATGCTAACTATGAATTTAAAGATATTTTCTAAGCTATTACAAAGTCCGTAAGTCAAGACTTCTTCCTCATGAAGCTTAGGCAAACTTCCGACGGTCTTAGATGAACTCTCGGAAACCATTCTCATGGACTCCGGCAAGCTCTTAGACTTCACGATTTGATCTTAGCGAGTTCAATGAGCTTCTTCGGCAAGCTCCGATCTTTCTCGGTGAGCTCTCGGTAGCATTCGAATTTTAACCTTCGGACTTCCGTCGAACTCGAACTTCGCAACAAATCCTTCGCTTGACTCCGACACTTTGTTTCGCTTTTATGTCTTCATCGTTATCATAGTTAATCCTGCACAATAAAACTTCGATCGAGACAATTAATCCTAAGCAATTTAACCAAGTTGTCCGGCATGCCATTGGTCCCTCGACGCCGTCCGATTCTTCAACAAGATCGTCCTCTCCTCGCAGCCTATTGCCCAATCGGCGGGTTGACTCTGCAACTCCGATATCCTTGGCACAATATCGCTCTTCTTGGCCCGATGCCCGAGTCCACGGCCCGAAGCCTTGTCGATACGTCGACCGATCCACCGCCCGACGTCAATCTTCCACGACATGTTCCGCCCGGCACAACATGATTTTCCTGCTTTAATTGTCTCATCACGATCGAAGCATCCTGTGTCACTCAAAACGCAGATTAAATCATAAACATATATCAGTAGTTTCATCATCAAAAACGAGATTCAACAATCTCCCTTTTTTTGATGACAACAACCACTTGATGACGGAGTTAAACTTAACCCCCGAGTTTAAACAAACTCCCCTATCAAGTATGCCATATTGATAGAACCTTGAATTCAAACTGAATTCAAGTCATTGCAATATTCATCATGAATACTTGCAACACGTCAACATGAACATATGCATAAACTTATGAATCACATGTCATGTCATCAACATACTTTCATCAACATACTTCTCCCCTTTGTCATCAACAAAAGGAGAAGTATCACAATCAATCGTTTGTGATATTGATTCAACTCATTGCATGAAAAACATAGTATCAAGTTTTATCATCATGCAATCTTGGAGCTAGAAGATTTAGCAAGTGTTACATCATGCTTAGAACATTCATGCTATCAAGTTTTAGATATGCAAGTTTTATAGCATATAAGATAGCACTTTTGGTAATGTTCAAGATAGCAAGTTCTACATCATGCAAGCTAGCAAATTAGAGATGTTCAAGAAGGCAACTCTTGCTTTTTTGAAAATTTTGTTCACTTTGCTAGATCATAAGTTAGCATTTCTGCCTCTTGAGATAGGCAAGATAGCACATTTGCTTCTTTTGAGATAGCAACTTTTTGCTTCTCTTTAGACCAACAAGCTAGCAATTTTTATGATATACAAGTTTCACAATATATAAGCTAGCAAAAATTTCGAAAGCAAATGCAAGATAGCTTTCTTATGTAAGCTCATGATTCTTGCTTCCTATTGCAATGTGCAAATTGCAAGTTTTGCTTCTTGAAATATTCAAGATAGTGATGTTCAAGAAGACAATTTTTCTTCTTGAAATAAACAAGTTAGCAATCTTTTTGCTACTTAAGATAGGCAAGCTAGCAATCAAGTTTTGCATCTTCTTGACTTGTACAAGCTAGCTATCTCCCCTTTGTCATTGTCAAAAAAAGAAAGGAAGAATACAGTTTTATAGTTCTTTTTCCTTTTACAATGATTTCAAAATCATAACAAAGGATGAATAATCAAGTCATGAATGTCAAGACAATTTTTTCATCATGAATATCATTGCATGCATCGTTATCATAGGTTGAAGTATTACATGCATAATTTCATATCACCATTCATAATTACATTAATGTTTCAATATAGCAATTTTTTCTCAAAGTGTGTAACTTAGCACTCATAGCATTTTAAATCATGATTTACATCATATGCAATACATCACATCATAATTAGAAAGCACAAGTATTGCATGCATAATTGCACATTATAAATGTTTCATATCATGATGGTATCAATTTTGTCAAATTATATCCTACCATGCATGATCAAAACTTCTCCCCATTTTATCATTGAAAACAAGAAGAAAGTAGGGGGAAAAGCATAAAAGTTAAATATTTCAATCATTTCAAGGCATTTATATCATAGATCAAGTTATGATTCGTGATTCTTTTTCATCTAAGCATGCCTTAGTCTTTATATGCCAAATTAAGATAAGCATGAAGGTTCAAGACATAAGGCAAAGAAATCTTGTTATTTCTATATTTTGAAATATATGATATCAAGGCTCATGATTCATTTGAAAAGATACAGTACAAAGAGCAACTTGTAACATTCTTATCAAGATCACATTTTAAAATATTCCAAGTTTCAAGATATCAATATGACACTTCATTGAATTCTAAGAAATCAAAAGACAAGTTGCATTTCATTTGAAGAACTCCTTTTTGATAGATGTAGGGAGCATAATGAACGATCTTGATTTATAAAGAGCTTCATGTTATAATTATCAAGATCATGATTTTAATAATTATTCTCTTTAGCAAAAACACTATCATTCATATTTCAAGATGGAATTTATAAGTAGGAATCATTTCATCAAATCCATTTTAGAAAAATATTTTTCATAAGTGTATGAGAAAATCCGATTGTTAGGATACCAATTGTTAAGTGAATCCGAAAATGAAATTAACACTTTCATATATTCGGACATGATTTTCGCTATAGATCTTGAAATTAAATCATGAAGATCAAACAAGCTCATGATCATGGATAACTTAAAATCTCATGCATAAAATTGTTAATTATTGTATCATAACCATTTAATATTACATCTTTATGCATTACTTTAAATCAAACGTGATTTCATTCAACAATGTTAATCAAACATGATACACATTATTACTTCTTAACCATGATTTCTCAATCAAAATCATTTTGTTTGTTTATCATAAAATATGCAATATTATCATTTTCGAAATTACCAGCATGATCATAATTTTTGTATTTTTATTTTTAAACATGTAATTTTCAAGAAAATTAATTCTAAACTAAAAAAGAAAATACATCATGAAAGCATCAAGTAATTTCAAAATAAACCAAAGGCATTTTAATTACCTCAACGTCGTAGGCTGTTAAGGCGTAGTTTGTCCCTCGCTTTGTTGACTTTCGTCTTCTGGAGGAGCTCGATTCATCCCAATTTTTGTTCTTCTTCTTGCGTTTAAAGCAAGTAGTTCCATTCTTTTTGCTTTTTAATTTTTGTTTCATTTGTAGTTTAAGTTCACCATCACTTGAGCTTATGCTCGAGTGGTCTTCAAATGTTCTATGTCCCAAATCCTTCCGTTCTTTGGAAGGTTGTTTTGTTCATCATTGTCCTCATGACTTGAGTCATCGCTCAAGTGGCATTCATTTGTCCAGAGTTCCAAATCCTTCCTGTTCTTTGGAAGGTGATTGTGTTCAACATGTTCATCATGTGCATTGTGCACCATTTCATATGTCATCAGTGAACCAATTAGTTCTTCAAGTGGTAAGTTGTTTAGGTTTTTAGCTTCTTGTATTGCAGTTACTTTTGAATCCCACTTCTTAGAAAGAGAACGCAAAATCTTGTTTACGAGTTCAAAGTCCGAAAAACATTTTCCAAGAGCTCTTAAACTATTGACGACATCCGTGAAACGGGTGTACATGTCGCCTATAGTCTCGCTTTGGTTGCATTGAAAAAAGCTCAAAATCATGCAAAAAAAAGTTAATTTTCGAGCCTTTGACTCTACTAGTTCCCTCGTGCGTGATTTCAAGTATTAGCCAAATGTCAAAAGCCATTTAAAGCGACGTAGAAATCGATTGAACTCATTTTTGTCCAAAGCAAAAAAATAAGGCATTCATAGCCTTTGCATTTAAAGAAAAATACTTCTTCTCCAAAACCGACCATCTGTTCATCGGTTTGGAGGAAGTTGAAAACCGTTTTCAATGATATTCCATAAATCCAAATTTAGAGAAATCAAGAAAACTCTCATTCGAGTTTTTCAATAAGTGTAGTCCAATCCGTTAAAGAACGGTGGATCTAAAGACCAAAAAAGCCCTCTTGAAGAGCCATTTCTCTCGGGTGTAAATCCGAAATGAGAAATACCCCGCTCTGATACCAATTGTTAGGATCGAGAGCACTAAGAGGGGGGGGGGGGGGTGAATTAGTGCAGCGGAAATCTTACAGCGATTAAAATCGAAAGGTGCGTTCGTTCGATAAAATCTATTATGATGCAAAAGCCGATTCACAGTTTGTATCTAAGTGCAGTTTACGCAGTTTGCGTCTAAATGCAGTTTGCGTCTAAATGCAGATTGCGTCTAAGCGTAGTTTGCATCTAAGCGCAGTTTGCGTCTAAGCGCAGATTGCGTCTAAGCGCAGTTTGCGTCTAAACACAGTTTGCGTCTAAGCGCAGTTTGCGTCTAAACACAGTTTGCGTCTAAACACAGTTTGCGTCTAAGCGTAGTTTGCATCTAAACACAGTTTGCGTCTAAGAGCAGTTTACGTCTAAACGCAGTTTGCGTCCAAACACAGTTTATGTCTAAACACAGTTTGCGTCTAAGCGCAGTTTGCAGTTATAAACAGACTCAAGACGTAAATGTAAGCTGCGATGTAAAGATCGTACGAAAACACCGTTTTACGTCTGAATGCAGATTCGGAAAGATTAGAACTTAGAAACTTGTTCGTAAAAGCGCAGAGAGCAGCAGCTATGTAGGAGGTTTGCAGTAATGATAAAATGCTCAAAATAAAAGCAAACCAGAGATTTAGAGTGGTTCGGTCAGTCTTGACCTACTCCACTTTTGGCTTCCTCCACCGATGAGGTCACCGACGTCAACTAGAGGCCTTCCTTCAATAGGCGAAGGCCAACTGCCCTTTTACAGTTTCTCTCCTTTTGACGGGCTCAGGAGACAACCCTTACAGATCCTTTCTCTCCTCTCTTTACAACTCAAGACTTGAAGAACAGAAAGAGGAGAACTTTTGGACTTTATACAAATTTAAGCTCTTAGAATCACAGAAAAGATCAAGAATTCAGTGTGGATCTGTGTCTTTTTCTGTGCTGAATGGGTGGGGTATTTATAGGCCCCAACCCAGTTCAAATTTGGAGCTCAAAACGATCAAATCCCGGAATTCCGGGATCAGGCGGTTGCACCTCCTGACTAGAGAGGTTGCACCACCTGGTAGAGCTCGAAGACTGAGCCTCTGGGCGGTGCCACCTCTGTTGAATCTCGTATTTTGATGATGAAACTATTTGATATATGTTTATGATTTAATCTGCGTTTTGAGTGACGTAGGGTGCTTCGATCAGGATGAGACAATTAAAGCAGGAACATCATGTTGTGCCGAAGGAACATGTCAGAAGATTGGACGTCGGGCCGGTGGATCGGTCGACGTATCGATAGAAGGCTTCGGGCCGTGGACTCGAGCATCGGGCCAAGAAGAGTGGGTATTGTGCCAAGGATATCGGAGTTGCAGAGTCAATTGGCCGTTTGGGCAATAGGCTACAGGAAAGGACGATGCGCCGAAGAATCGGACGAAGCGTCGAGGGACCAATGACATGCTGGACAACTTGGTTAATTGCTTTGGATTAATTGTCTCGATCGAAGTTTTTGTTTTGAGTGTGCAGGATTAACTATGATGAAAGTTAGACAAGCAGCAGGAGTTGCGCCGGAGTCAAGATCATGATCACGTTGGGAGTTCGAGAGTTCGACGGAAGTTCGGACGGTCGTCGGAGGTTCTGCGAGCACAGATCCGAGAAGTCCAGAAGCTTGCCAAGCGAAGCTCGTCAGAACTCGCCAAGTGGATCGTCGCAAAGTCCAAGAGTTTGCCGGATGTCCGCAGAAGAATCACCGAGGGTTCATCGGATGATTGACGGAAGTTCGCCGGAAACTCGCCGGAAGAAGCGATTGACGCATCGGAGCAAAGCTGCAGAAGTTGTCTTAGATTTAATCGTAGTTAGCACGTTGATTAAGCTTGAAAATGGGAGGTGATCCCATTAGCTTAATCTTGGGGCAATTGGGCCACGAAAAGATTGAATTGGGCGAATGGAGCTAACCATTCGGACCTTGATTGCATTGGCGGTGCAACCGCCTAGGGCAGGAGGTGCAACCGCCAGGGCTGTGTCTCCCAGCGAGGCGGGCGGTGCAACCGCCCGGCCAGGAGGTGCAACCGCCCGAGCTCGGATCTTCGAGCTAGATGGGCGGTGCAACCTCCCGACAGAGAGGTAGCACCGCCCGGATCTCGGTCTTCGAGCCAGCAGAGAGGTGCAACCCGCCTCGATCAAGAGGTGGCATCGCTGGGCTCGATCTTGAGCCAGACTTAGGCGGTGCAACTGCCCCGATAGAGAGGTGCAACCTTTGGGCTTAGTCTCCGAAGCTCGCGGCGCGGTGCAACCTCTCCAATCAAGAGGTGTAACCGCTGATCCCGAATTCGGGATTTGATCGATTTGATCGTTTTGAGCTCCAAATTTGAACTGGGTTGGGGCCTATATACCCCCCACCCATTCATCACTGAAAGCACGGCACATACACTCGAAATCTTGCTGTCTTTTCTGTGTTTCTTAGAGCTCAAAACTGCTAGTTCTCCTCCTTCTATTCTTCAAGTTTGAATTGTAAAGAGAGGAGAGAAAACTTCTGTAAGGGTTGTCTCCTGAGCCCATCAAAAGGAGTGAAACTGTAAAAGGGCAGTTGGCCTTCGCCCATTGAAGGAAGGCAGCTAGTTGACGTCGGTGACCTCGTCGGAGGAGGAAGCCAAAAGTGGAGTAGGTCAAGACTGACCGAACCACTCTAAATCTCTGGTTTGCTTTTACTTTGAGCACTTTATCATTACTGCAAACCTCCTACATTGCTACTGCCCTCTGCGCATTTACGAACAAGTCTCTAAGTTTTGATCTTTCTGAATCTGCATTCTGACGTAAATCGGTGTTTTCGTACGATCTTTACACTACAGTTTACGCTTACGTTTTGATTCCATTTATAACTGCAAATTGCTTTCTGCGTATTCATATTACGCTTTAGACGCAAAACTGCGTTTAGACGTAAAACTGCGTTTAGACGCAAAACTACATTTAGACGTAAAACTGCACTTAGACGTAAAACTGCGTTTAGACGTAAAATTGCGTTTAGACGCAAAACTGCGTTTAGACGTAAAACTGCGTTTAGACGTAAAACTGCGTTTAGACCTAAAACTGCACTTAGACGCAAAACTGCACTTAGACGTAAAACTGCGTTTAGACTCAAACTGCGCTCAAACGCAAACTGCGCTTAAACGCAAACTATGTTTAGACGCAAACTGTGTTTAGACGCAAACTGCGCTTAGACGCAATCTGCGCTTAGACGCAATCTGCGCTTAGACGCAAACTGCGCTTAAATGCAAACTACGCTTAGACACAATCTACATTTAGACGCAAACTGCATTTAGATGCAAACTGCGTAAACTACAAACTGTGAATCGGCTTTTACATCGAAATCGTTTTTATCGGACGAACGCAGCTTTTGTTTTTAAATCGCTGAAAGTTTTCCGCTGCACTAATTCACCCCCCCCTCTTAGTGCTCTCGATCCTAACAATTGGTATCAGAGCGGGGTATTTCTCATTTCGGATTTACACCCGAGAGAAATGGCTCTTCAAGAGGGCTTTTCGGTCTTTCGTCCACCGTTCTTTAACGGATTGGACTACACTTATTGGAAAACTCGAATGAGAGTTTTCTTGATTTCTCTAAATCTGGATTTATGGAATATCGTTGAAAACGGTTTTCAAATTCCCTCTAAACCGATGAACGAATGGTCGGATTTAGAGAAGAAGTATTTTTCTTTAAACGCAAAGGCTATGAATGCCTTATTTTGCGCTTTGGACAAAAATGAGTTCAATCGGGTTTCTTTGTGCAAAACGACTTTCGATATCTGGCGCACTCTTGAAATCACGCACGAGGGAACTAGTAGAGTCAAAGACTCGAAAGTTAATATTTTATTGCATGATTTCGAGCTTTTTCATATGAAACCAAGCGAAACCGTTGTTGACATGTACACCCGTTTTACGGATATCGTCAATGGTTTAAAATCACTTGGTAAAAGCTTTTCGGATTTTGAACTCGTTAACAAAGTTTTGCGCTCACTTTCTAAAACTTGGGATTCAAAAGTAACTGCTCTTCAAGAATCGAAAAACTTGAACCAATTTCCACTTGAAGAACTAATTGGTTCATTGACCACATATGAAATGACGTGTAATGCACGTGAAGAACTTGAGAACCACCTTCCAAAGAACAGGAAGGATTTGGGACATAGAACATTTGAAGACCACTCGAGCATAAGCTCAAGTGATGGTGAACTTAAACTACAAATGAAACGAAAATTAAAAAGCAAAAAGAATGGAACTACTTGCTTTGAACGCAAGAAGAAGAACAAAAATTGGGATGAATCGAGCTCCTCCGAAGACGAGGAGAAAATCAACAAAGGCGAGGTGGCAAACTACGCCTTTATGCCTTTCGACGCTGAGGTAATCAAAATGCCTTTAATTTACTTTGAAATTACATGATGCTTTTCATAAAGCATTTTTTTAATTTTCTTGAAAATTGCATGTTTAATAATCTTATAATGAAAATACAAACAATTAGGAATCATGCTTATCATTCTAGTAATTTTGAAAATAATCATGAAAATTGCATGTTTATGATAAACAAAATGATTTTGATTAAAAATACCTTATGAAATCATGCTATATGTGGTTGAGAAGTAATAATGTGTATCATGTTAATTTCCATTGTTATTTCTCGATGAAATCATGAATCTATTGATAAATTTTGTGAGCCATAAAAATGATTTTGATAATTAAAAATTGAAATAAGTTTTATCAAAATCATGATCTTGATTTATCAAATTGAATGAATTGAAAATGAATAATGAATTTTCTCTTGAATGATTGTGACTTGTATTCCTTGTATTCATGATATGATTTTTATGCAATTCTTTGTACTCATGAAATATTTATCTCATCGCAGAATTATTCTTTTTCAATACTCCTCAAGTGATGATATGAATGCATGAGATATTCATGAATTTATTTTGATGTATGCAATTGAGAAGTTTCGATCATGCATGGTAGGATGCAATGTGACAAATTAATATCATGATGATTTAAAATATTTATGATTTGGAATGATGCACATGTTTTTTTTTATGTGTATCATGAATGCTTTAAATGATAAATGTTTGGAATCATGATTAAAATGAAGTGATAAATACTGATTTAATGTTCGGTATCATGAATACTTCATTATCATACATTAAAATAGTGATAAATATTTTGAAAATAAATGATTGTATCATGTTAGATGATTTTATATATTGTGCATGATAAGCTATAAGTGGTGATTGAAACAATGATTGAAATAATATGAATGATGATTTGGAATCATGCATATAATAATGAGTTTATTTGTTTTGAATATGTGCATGTTTTAATTTGAAAATATAATGATGCACAAATAAGATTGATACTAACCTTTGTCATGATTTAAAAATTGATGTAAAGGGTTTTTCCCTTCTTTTTTACAATGACAAAAGGGGAGATAGCTAGCTTGCACAATTCAAGAAGAAAGCAAAAATTGCACTTCTCAAAAGAGAAGAAATTGCTATCTTGAACATCACTAAGAAGTGTTATCTTGCAGATCTCAAGACACACAAATGCAATCATGCAAAATTTATAATTTTGCACATCATTAAAATTTATGATGCTTTGGTGATTATGCATGTTCTAAAATGTTATAAAATTCACTAGCTTGCGGGCCTTAAAATGTAGAAATTTTTTGCTAGCCTGTATATGGTAAACTTGCTATCATACCACCATGATGATGAGCATGCCTTATCTTCATGAGTATATTTGAAAAACTATGGCAAAAATATGTCCGAATGATTAAACGTGTTAAAAATATTTTTTCGGACTTTTTTGATTAAATGATCAAATCACCTAATTGCCATAATGATTTTACACAATTACTTGCCATGATTACATGTTGGAAATTAGGTGCTTAAAATTTTTATGATAATAAGCATGTTTTACCTTCATAATTGTAATTGAATATCTCTAGTAAAACTCTGTCTGAATGTATGAAAGTGTCAAATTTCATTTTCGGATTTTTCTGATCCTAACAATTGGATTTTCTTGATACATTATCCTCTTCCGAATTTAACAAGCATATGTCATATCAAGTTTAATTCACATCATTGATTTTTGACATATGGAATCATCTAGCAAATGCACTTATCATGTGAAAAATATTTTTCGAAAAACATATTTGATGATTCCCTCTTACCAAAGGAAGATATTTTTACATACAAGGATTTGACTCACTTACATATCTTAATCCTTGCAAAAATGAAGTGTGCTTTAATATCTTATCGATTTGAATTTCACATATGGCTTTCCTCCATGTAAAAAGATAACAAATAAAAAGGAAGAAGCAATCAAAGCTATCTCCATGTCATGTTTTCCTCGAGATGTTTGCATTACTGGTATCCTATCACTCACTGTTGGAAAATGACATGAACCAACTTATGGCATCGCACTTATATTTAAAATTTGTTTATATCGTTCTCCTTGTTGTTGATGACAAAGGGGGAGAAATATATGAATTGATATGTTTGCTATCACTAATGATGATATGGTTGCTATTACTGATGTTGATATGCTTGCTATCACTAATGATGATATGGTTGCTATTACTGATGTTGATATGTTTGCTATCACTGATGTTGATATGGTTGCTATCACTGATGCTATGATTAGGCCATACTTGCATCACCAAGAAATATATGATTGCTATCATTGCTATGATTAGGCCATACTTGCATCACCAAGTAATATATGATTGCTATCATTGCTATATGCCCTGTATCAAGATATCAAACAAAAATTTGCATTGCAGGAGCGGATATCTTACCATGTGATGCAATGCTTACTAAAATATTCGAAATGTGTACATCATGAAATGATATTAAAATCTTGCTTCATAGCTTTACATGTCGATATCATGCCATATGATGAAATGCTACAATTGATAAACACTTGAAATAGTTGCGTTACGATATCAAAAGCTAACACTACAAAGGAAGCAAAAATTTGCTAGCTTGCAACTTGCATGTTTCAAGAAGCAAGAGTTGCCTTCTTGAATATCTCTAAACTGCTAGCTTGCAAGCTATAAAATATTGTAACATTGCTAGCTTGCATGTGCTATCTTGTATGCCGTAAAACTTACATATCTAAAACTTGATAGCTTTAATGTTCTAAGCATGATGAAACATTTGCTAAATTTTATGGCTTCAAGATTGCATGATGATAAAACTTGATATTATGATTTTCATGCAATAAGTTAAACTAATATCACAAACACTTGATTGTGATACTTCTCCTTTTTGTTGATGACAAAGGGGGAGAAGTATGTTGATGACATGACATGTGATGCATAAGTTTATGCATATGTTCATGTTGACGTGTTGCAAGTATTCATGATGAATATTGCAATGACTTGAATTCAGTTTGAATTCAAGGTTCTATCAATATGGCATATTGATAAGGGGAGTTTGTTTAAACTCTGGGAGTTAAGGTTAACTCTGTTTATGATGACATGTTGCTTAGATTTTTGAATCTAAGAGTTTCTATCAATATGGCATATTGATAGGGGGAGTTTGTTTAAACTCCGGGAGTTAAGTTTAACTCCATCATCAAGTAGTTGTCATCATCAAAAAGGGGGAGATTGTTGAATCTCGTATTTTGATGATGAAACTACTTGATATATGTTTATGATTTAATCTGCGTTTTGAGTGACGTAGGGTGCTTCGATCAGGATGAGACAATTAAAGCAGGAACATCATGTTGTGCCGAAGGAACATGTCAGAAGATTGGATGTCGGGCCGGTGGATCGGTCGACGTATCGACAGAAGGTTTCGGGCTGTGGACTCGGGCATCGGGCCAAGAAGAGCGGGTATTGTGCCAAGGATATCGGAGTTGCAGAGTCAACTGGCCGTTTGGGCAATAGGCTGCAGGAAAGGACGATGCGCCGAAGAATCGGACGAAGCGTCGAGGGACCAATGACATGCTGGACAACTTGGTTAATTGCTTTGGATTAATTGTCTCGATCGAAGTTTTTGTTTTGAGTGTGCAGGATTAACTACGATAAAAGTCAGACAAGCAGCAGGAGTTGCGCCGGAGTCAAGATCATGATCACGTTGGGAGTTCGAGAGTTCGATGGAAGTTCGGACGGTCGTCAGAGATTCTGCGAGAACAGATCCGAGAAGTCCAGAAGCTTGCCAAGCGAAGCTCGTCGGAACTCGCCAAGTGGATCGTCGCAAAGTCCAGGAGTTTGCCGGATGTCCGCAGAAGAATCACCGAGGGTTCATCGGATGATCGACGGAAGTTCGCGGCTTCGCCGGAAGAAGCGATTGACGATCGAGCAAAGCTGCAGAAGTTGTCTTAGATTTAATCGAAGTTAGCACATTGATTAAGCTTGAAAATGGGAGGTGATCCCATTAGCTTATCTTGGGGCAATTGGGCCTGAAAAGATTGAAATTGGGCCGAATGGAGCTAACCATTCGACCCGATTGATACCGGCGGTGCAAACCGCCTAGGAGTGAGGTGCAACCGCCGGGGTTGTGTCTCCCAGCGACCTGGGCGGTGCAACCGCCCCAGCCATGAGGTGCAACCGCCCGAGCTCAGTCTTCGAAGCTAGATAGGCGGTGCAACCTCCCCCGACAGAGAGGTAGCACCGCCGAGCTTCGGTCTTGGCCAGGCAGAGAGGTGCAACCGCCGATCCAAGAGGTGGCACCGGTGGGGGCTCGATCTTCGAGCGGACTTCGGCGGTGCAACCGCCTGAGAGAGGTGCAACCGCCTAGGCTCAGTCTCCGAGCTCTGCCAGGCGGTGCAACCTCTCCAGTCAAGTGGTGCAACCGCCTGATCCCTGAATTCCGGAATTTGATCGATTTGATCGTTTTGAGCTCCAAATTTGAACTGGGTTGGGGCCTATATATACCCCACCCATTCAGCACTGAAAGCACAGCACATACACTCGAAATTTTGCTGTCTTTCTGTGTTTCTTAGAGCTCAAAACTGCTAGTTCTCCTCCTTCTATTCTTCAAGTTTGAATTGTAAAGATAGGAGAGAAAACTTCTGTAAGGGTTGTCTCCTGAGCCCATCAAAAGGAGTGAAACTGTAAAAGGGCAGTTGGCCTTCGCCCATTGAAGGAAGGCAGCTAGTTGACGTCGGTGACCTCGTCGGAGGAGGAAGCCAAAAGTGGAGTAGGTCAAGACTGACCGAACCACTCTAAATCTCTGGTTTGCTTTTACTTTGAGCACTTTATCATTACTGCAAACCTCCTACATTGCTACTGCCCTCTGCGTGTTTACAAACAAGTCTCTAAGTTTTGATCTTTCCGAATCTGCATTCAGACGTAAATCGGTGTTTTCGTACGATCTTTACACTACAGTGTACGCTTACGTTTTGATTCCATTTATAACTGCAAATTGCTTTCTGTGTATTCATATTACGCTTTAGACGCAAAACTGCGTTTAGACGTAAAACTGCGTTTAGACGTAAAACTGTGTTTAGACGCAAAACTGCGTTTAGACGTAAAACTGCACTTAGACGTAAAACTGCGTTTAGACGTAAAACTACGTTTAGACGCAAAACTGCGTTTAGACGTAAAACTACGTTTAGACGTAAAACTGCGTTTAGACGCAAAACTGCGTTTAGACCTAAAACTGCACTTAGACGCAAAACTGCACTTAGACGTAAAACTGCGTTTAGACGCAAACTGCGCTCAAACGCAAACTGTTCTTAAACGCAAACTATGTTTAGACGCAAACTGTGTTTAGACGCAAACTGCGCTTAGACGCAATCTGCGCTTAGACGCAAACTACGCTTAAATGCAAACTACGCTTAGACGCAATCTACATTTAGACGCAAACTGCATTTAGACGCAAACTGCGTAAACTACAAACTGTGAATCGGCTTTTACATCGAAATCGTTTTTATCGGACGAACGCGGCTTTTGTTTTTAAATCGCTGAAAGTTTTCCGCTGCACTAATTCACCCCCTCTTAGTGCTCTCGATCCTAACAACCTGTCGTGGGGCGGTTGCACCTCTGCCCAGAGCTCGAAGACCGAGCTCGGCGGTTGCACCGCTTTGATGGAGAGGTTGCACCGCCCGGCGAGCTTCGAACTTGAGCTCTGGCGGTGCTACCTCCCGACAGAGGAGGTTGCACCTTCCCAGTCTCGCCGGAGACTGAGCCCTGGCGGTTGCACCTCTTGGCTGGGGCGGTTGCACCCGCCGATCTCGTTGGGAGACATAGCCTGGGCGGTGCCACCTCCAACCTGGCGGTGCCACCTCTTTTACTATTTCAGCTCACTTGGTTTGGCTCCAAACTTGGCCCAAACCAGTCCGAACTTGAGCCTAATTGGCCCCTACTTGGGTTATAGGATTAACACATAATCCTAACCTAATTAACGTGCTAACTATGAATTTAAAGACATTTTCTAAGCTATTACAAAGTCCGCAAGTCAAGACTTCTTTCGGCGAAGCTTCCGCAAACTTCCGGCGGTCTTTAGATGAACTCTCGGAAACCATTCTCATGGACTCGGCAAGCTCCTAGACTTCACGATTTGATCTTAGTGAGTTCCAATGAGCTTCTTCAGCAAGCTCGATCTTTCTCGGCGAGCTCGGTAGCATTCCCGACGAACCTTCGGGACTTCTGTCGAACTCTCGAACTTCGCAACAAATCCTTCGGCTTGACTCGGACACTTTGTTTCGCTTTTATGTCTTCATCGTTATCATAGTTAATCCTGCACAACAAAACTTCGATCGAGACAATTAATCCTAAGCAATTTAACCAAGTTGTCCCAGGCATGTCATTGGTCCCTCGGACGCCGTCCAATTCTTCTACAGATCGTCCTCTCCTGCGAGCCTATTGCCCAATCGGCCGGTTGACTCTGCAACTCCGATATCCTTGGCACAATACCCGCTCTTCTTGGCCCGATGCCCGAGTCCACGGCCCGAAGCCTTCTGTTGATACGTCGACCAATCCACCGGCCCGACGTCCAATCTTCTGACATGTTCCTTCGGCACAACATGATTTTCCTACTTTAATTGTCTCATCCTGATCGAAGCATCCTGCGTCACTCAAAACGCAGATTAAATCATAAACATATATCAAGTAGTTTCATCATCAAAATACGAGATTCAACAATTTCATATAAGCATGCCCCTTTTTATTTATGCCAAATCAAAACATGCATCATTTTTTAAAATGAAAAGGCAACTTTCATTACGGTAACAATCGATAATCCATAAATCACAAGAATCATTATACATAATTTCGAAAAATAAACTCATTAAGCATTATCATCAAACATGGTTTCATAAATCATAGAGCATTTCCAATAAAAATCGAGCAACAATATGGAAATCAACATGATACACATTATTTCTTCTTGAAAAACATACATATGATTATCATTAGATTTAAATCTAACATTTTATTCCTTTAACACAAAACATATAATTTTCATTATCATTTTCAAAATTACTAACATGATAAGCATGATCCTATTTTATTTTTATATTTTCATTACATCATTAAACATGTAATTTTTTTTAAACTAAATTAAAAATAACTCATGAAAAACATCAAGTAATTTTAAAGTAAACTAAGGGAGTTTCATTTGAGTTGTTTACCTCATTGTAGAAAGCCGTTCAAGCGTAGTTTGCCACATCGGCTTTGTTGATTTTCTCTTCATCTTTGGATAAGCTCAATTCGTCCAAAATCACATTCTTCTTCTTACTTTTATAGTAAGTAGTTGCATTATTTTTGTTCTTTAATTTTTGTTTTATGAACTTTTTAAATTTCATAGTGATGAGTTCAAGTTCACCATCACTTGAGCTTATGCTCGAGTGGTCTTCGATTGTTCTTAGTTTGAAATCCTTCATATTCTTTGAAAGTTGGTTCTCAAGTTCTTCACATGCATTGCACGTCATTTTATAGGTCATTAGAGACCCGATAAGTTCTTCGATAAAAAAAGTATTCAAATTTTTTGATTCTTGAATAGCTATTATTTTCGAATCCCAATTTTTAGAAAGGGATCGTAAAATCTTGTTAACGAGTTCAAAATTAAAAAAGCATTTACTAAGAGCTTTTAAACCATTGATGACATCTGTAAAACGGGTGTATATATTAACAATAGTTTCGCTCGGCTTCATTCGAAATAGTTCAAAATCGTGCATTAAAAGATTGACTTTAGAATATTTAACTCTAGTAGTGCCTTCGTGTGTGATTTCAAGAGTATGCCAAATATTGAAAGTCATTTCGCACATAGAAACACGATTAAACTCAGTTTTATCCAAAGCGCAAAATAGAGCATTTATAGGTCTAGCATTTAAGGAAAAAATCTTTTTCTCCAAATCATTCCAATGGTTCATTGGAAGAGAAAACCTTTCAAATCTGTTTTCAATAATATTTCATAAATTTAAATCCAAGGAAAGTAAGAAAACTCTCATTCGAGTTTTTCAATATGTATAGTTTGTCCCATTGAACAAGGGAGGACGCATGAGAGAGTGACCCTCTTGAAAGCTGAAAAGAGCCATTTCTCTTGGGTGTTAAACCAAATAAGAAATATGAGGCTCTGATACCAACTGTTAGAATCAAGAGCAGCATAAAGAGGGGGGGGAGTGAATTAGTGTAGTGGTAAAAAAGTTGATTTCGAAAAATCCTTTCGTACGATAAAAATCAAACTTAGAAGATAACGTGAAATCTCGTGTTCATAAATGTATTGAAGGAAGTAAGCAAGTAAAATGGTTTGCAGTAAAGTAAATTGCTCAAGATGAAATGCAAACCAGATTTTAGAGTGGTTCGGTCATCGTGACCTACATCCACTTCGTCGATTCCTCTTTCGTCGAGGCCATCGACATCCACTATCGATCTTCCTTTAATAGGCGAAAATCAACCTCCTTCTTACACCTCTCTTCTCCTTTTCACAAGTTTAGGAGACAACCTTTAAAAGCACTCACTCCTCTCTCAAACTATTCTAATACTTAGACTAGAAGAGGAGGATTCTCACAAGAGATTACAACAACGTTTTTTCCTTTTAAAATTCTTTGTACTTGTGTGTTTTAACCAGGGATGAGAGGGGTATTTATAGGCCTTAAGTTGATTCAAACTTGGAGCCTAAAAATATCTCATCCCGGGTTTCCTAGGTTCAGGCAGTACCACTACTAGTGTCAACTCTATCAAGCGGAATGGTGCTTGAGCTAGGTTCTCCAACCTCGCTCAACTCTATCATACTCCCACTCTCTCTACTAAGAATATGTTCATTCTCAAGAAACACTGCCCTCTTGGCTACAAAGACATTTTGGTCTTCGAGGTGATAGATATAATATCCACAAGTTTTCTTGGGTTATCCCACGAACTTATACTGTTCCGTTCTAGATTCTAACTTAGGGTTGTCTTTTAACGTGGACAAGGCTACCTTAAATCTTAATAACATTAAGCTCAGACTTCTTTCCTTTCCATGTCTCATATGGTGTAGACACTATCGACTTAGTTAGAACTTTGTTCAGAATGTAAGCTGCAGTCTCAAAGGCATATCCCCAAAATGAGATGGGTAGATTGATGAAACATATCATGGACCGTACCATATCTAGTAGTATGTGATTTCTCCTTTCGGATACACTATTGAGCTAAAGTATATAATGAGGTGTCCATTAGGATAGAATCTCATAGTCCTTGAGGAATTGGGTGAACTCTCTACTCAAGTACTCACATCCTCGATTTGATCAAAGAGTCTTAATACTCTTTCATTCTGGTTCTCTACTTCATTCTTGTACTCTGAATTTCTCGAAGGCTTCGAACTTGTACTTCATCAAGTATACACATCCGTAACTAGAGAAATCATTAATGAAAGTAATGAAGTATGAATAACATTTTATGGCCTGAGTTGATATGTGACCGTATACATTACAATGTACGAGTTTCAGTAACTCTCACTAAATGGAGAGTTGGTCAACTTTCCATGAAGGTAAGGGTCACAAGTTGCATATGACTCACACTCGAATGGATCTAGGTATCCATCATTCAATAACTTTTGAATCCTTCTCTCATGGATATGACTTAGCCTATAGTGCCACAAGTATACACTATTCACCTCATCTCATTTCCTCTTGCACACACTTACATTTATGATATGTGGAGCAATGTCTATCATAAAGAAACCATTATGCGATATCCCTCTAGTGATGATCTTATCAACCTTAATAATTGAACAACTATTTCTTAAAAACTACTTTATAATCATTCAATGTTAAACATGAAATGGAAATAATATTTTTAATAATAAAAGAAAGAAAATAACATTCATCTAATGCAATAGTAGCTCCAATAGATAGATGTAAAGTGACCTCACCACAACAATAGTAGTAACTCTTGCTTCATTGCCCATCTTAAGGTCAATCTCACCTCTCGCCAATCTCCTAGGCTTTGTCAGAATCTGTAACAAATTACATATATGATAAATAGTACTAGTATCTAATACCCATGTACTATCATAAAAATCTAATAATTAGAGACTAATCATAAATATACCTGAAGCTTTTCCAAGCTTCTGTTTTGCTTTTTCTTCAAGGTACTCTTTATAGTTCCTCTTCCAGTGCCCATCTTTGTCGTAGTAGAAGTACTGGCCTCTGTCCTTTATCGGGTTCTTCTTAGTAACCTTTGCTTTACCCGGTCTATCGTTGCCCTTACCCTTCTTAAGAAACTTTTTTGTCTTCCTTTTCTTTTTAGTCTCACTAGTATAGAGAACTGACTTCTATTTCTTTATAGTGCTCTTAGCCTCCCTCAACATATTAAGGAATTCAATGAGAGTCACCTCAAGCTGAGAAAAGGAATCTGGTAGGCATTGAAGCATAAGATCCACACACAAGCTATCCTCTATAATCATTTCTAGACCTGTGAGTTCCACTCAATCATCTTAAGGACATAGTTCTGAACCGGTGTCCCCTCAGTTAAGAGACTCTTAAATATCTCATATCGCTGAGTCCTTCCATGTTCATCAAACAATTTATAAACATACAAGAGAATGAATCTGTAACTCAAGAGTTATGAAGCCCAACATTTAACACTAAGCAAGAGTGGAGTCATCTAAGTACTTCATGTAGTGAGTAATCTCATCCTCGCTTGCCCCTTACTTAGGTGTAGGCATCACTATATCAAGGACGTACATAATCTTCTCCGCTATAAGAACGATTCTCAAGTTACAGAGCTAATCTGTATAATTTGGACTAGTGAGGCGGTTGACATCAAGTATGTCATATAAGGAGATGTGGTATAAATAAATAACATACAGATTTTGCATAAAATAAACAATCAAAATATAGACTTCTATCTTGATATGTCCTACTATTTTTCTAGTGAGTCATGCTGTTAGGATCGAATCGACACTAAGAAGAGGAGGAGGGGGGGGGGGGGTAAATTAGTGCGTATGTAAAAATTACGTTAAGTCAGAAACCTTCGTACGATAAAACTGTATCAAGGAGTATTTAACTTTGAAAACATTCATAAGAGTCTGCAACTAAAGTAATAAGGAAGTAAAATAACTTACAATAAAGGTAAACAGTAAAATAGAAATGCAAACTGATTTATAGTGGTTCAGTCGTCGTGACCTATGTCTACTCCCGATTCCTCTTCACTCAAGGTCACCAGCTTCCACTATCGATCTTCTTTCCAATGGGTGAAGATCAACTACCCTTATACTCTTTCTCTTTTTTACTAGTTTAGGAGAGAACCTTTACAACCCTCTTTTACAAGCGTACCCTCACACATCTCCCTTAGGACTATCACTAAGCTCTTGGATGAGGGACTTTATACTTAAAAGATTTTTACAACGTTAGAATCACAGAATTTTTGCTCTCTTTTCAAGTGTATTCCAAGTAGGAATTTGTGGGGTATTTAAAGACCCCAAATGGCTTCAAAACTTGGAGCCAAAATTTAAATCCCCGAGTTTTCGTGGTACGGACGGTACTATCGCCTACCAGTCTAACACTAGGCGATACCACCACCCAGTTTAGTGGTACCACCGCTTGACATAATCTAGGAGACTGTGTCTGAGCAGTACCACTGCTTGACATAATCTCAGAGATTGTGTCTTGGAGACTGAGCCTCTAGTAGTGCCACCGCTTGGACCAACAATGCCACCGCTTGGACTAGCGGCGCCACCGCTTGACCCAACTTTTGGGTCACTAAATGGGCCTTTCTCTTGGCCCAAAATAGTCCCAATTCGGGCCCAGTTAGCCCTTAATTAAGTTAATTTAATTATATTATAAACAAACCCAATTCAAACTAAAACTACTTCGATCTAGATAAGTATTACAAAGCATTAATCACATGTCCAACATGTCATTGGTTCATCGACGCTTCTTCTAATCCTTCAGCGCATTATCCTTTTTTATGGCCTTTTACCTAATCGGCATATTGACCTCCGTAATTCCGATCTTTCTAGTACAATATCCGCTCTTCTAGGCCCAATGCCCAAACTCATGGCATAAAGCCTTCTGCCGACACGTCAACCGATCCTTCAGCTCAACGTCCAATATTCTGACATGTTCCACTTCGGCTCAACATTGATTCTTCTTGCTTTACTTATCTCTTCATAATCGAAGATAGTCCTGTGTCACTCAAAACACAGATTAGATCATAAACTCTATCAATTGGTTTCATCATCAAAATTCGAGATTCAATAATCTCCCCCTTTTTTATGATGACAACCAATTGATGACGGAGTTTAACTAAACTCCACCTATCAATATGTCATATTGATAGAACCTTTAAATTCAGAAAATCATATAATATTTAAAAATATAAAAGTATATCCTACCATGCATGATTCAACTCATCATTATATCTTCTCCCCCTTTGTCATCAATAAAAAGGAGAAGTATATCTAGCAAAGTTTTGAGATATATAATTTTCACAACATATAAGCTAGCAATAATTTTGAGATATGCAAGTTAACAATTCTTTACTTCTTAAGATGGACAAGATAGTACTTTTGCTTCTCTTTGCGATGTTCAAGCTTGCAAGTTTTTGAAAGAGAATGCAAGATAACAAATAGTAAGTTTTAACTCATTTTAAAACATGCAAGCTAGTAAATTTTTTCTTCTCTTTTGAGAAGTGCAAGCTAGCAATTTTTGCTTCCTTTATAATATTCAAGCTAGCAAATTTTATCTCCCCTTTTGTCATTGTCAAAAAGAAGAGAAGAATATAATTTTATAATTCTTTTCCCTTTATATCAATTTTCACATCATGATAAAGAGAAACAATAAAGATAGATTTGCATCAATATTTTAATCATAAAAAAATGAAAGATTAATTCATGAATACCAAAAGGCCATGTGTCATTTTTGACAAATTTCTTCTTTTGTAAATAGAAGGAATGATAGGAAATTATCTTGATTCAAACAAAAAAATTCAAGTCATAAAAAAGGTGAGTAATCAAGATAATGATAAAAAATATATAAGAAGAATTTATGCATTTGGGAGATTTAAGTTTATCATTCAAGCTAGCACTTTTTGGTTCTCTTATGCAATATGCAAGCTAACAATTTCCTTCTTCTTTTACAACAATGATTCAAACATATCATGAGATATATAAATCATAAATACAAGGAAATTGTACATAATAAACTTCAAATTATAAACATCAAGAAGTCTAGTGATATATCGTAGTTAATTTGAATACATCCCCCCTTTTTATTAGATACCAAGAAGAATCATAGGAGGACAATTTATGAAAAATCTTGATTCATGCTAAAACTTTTAAGTTGTAATCAAAAGAATAATCATTCGAATGAATGTTCTCTTAAGAGAGTGAATTATATGAGAATCAAGAAAAATGTTTCATATAAAATACATCTCAAGTCACAAACATCGATAAATAATTTGATTGGATATATTATCTCATTATTAAAAAGAATCATATGAAAAGAAATCCAAAATCATCATCAAAATTACTTTTCGAATAATTCAATAAAAGTAACGTACATAGATTTCTTTAAGATTAAAAATAACTCAAGTTCTTTTAGTTCCAAACTTTGTGATTGATTTCATACTTTTGTCTTTCAAAGGCCATGCATCATCATCTGTAATTGAAAAGCAATATGGAAATTATCAAGATATATATTGTTACTTCTTAAAACATACATAGAATTAATCTTATTAGGTATATAAGCATTAGATTTAAATCTAATATTTTGTTCCTTTATCATTAGACATACAATTTTAATGATCAATTTTTTAATAATTTATATATAAATTTTTTAAAACTAATTTAAAAATAACTTATGAAATGCATCAAGTAATTTCAAAATAAGGTAAAAGAGTTTTGGTTGAGTCACTTACCTCATTGTCAATAGCCACCAAAGTGTGGTTCACCACCTCGCCTTTGATGGTTTGCTCCTCGATGTTATTTAATTCATCCAATGTCGCCTTGAATGATTTCTTCTTCATTGACAGCTTCTTCTTTAGTTGCGAACATTCGCTTTCAAAGTGCCCCGGTCGATTACATTCACAGGAAGTTGTTTTATCCTTTTTAAGTTTGTTTTTATTTTTTAATTATTGTTTCATAAACTTTTTAAATTTTATAATGAGAAGTTCAAAATCATCATCATCACTAGAGTTGTCACTCAAGTGGTATTCTATTGTTCGAAGTGCCAAATCCTTCATGTTCTTTGAAAGGTAGTTCTCATGTTCATTTTGTGTCATACAACTCATTTCATAGGTCATTAAAGGCCCGATAAGTTTTTTAAGTGAAAACTTGTTTAAGTCTTTTGTCTCTTGTATTGCTGTTACTTTCGAATCCTAATTTTTAGAAAGAAATTATAAAACTTTATTAACAAGTTTAAGATTAAAAAAATATTTGCCAAGAACTTTTAAACTATTGGTAACATCCATAAAACGAGTATACATGTCAATAATAGTTTCGCTTGGCTTCATACGAAACAATTCAAAATCATACATCAAAAGATTAATTTTTGAATCTTTAACTCTATTAGTGCCTTCGTGTGTGATTTCAAGTGTGTGTCAAATCTTATAAGTCGTTTCATAAATAGAAACTAGATTGAATTCATTTTTATCCAAAGCACAAAATAAAGTATTCATAGCTTTGGCATTCAAAGAGAAAGTCTTCTTCTCCAAATTATTCCATTCGTTCATTGAAAGAGAAGACATTTGAAATTCGTTTTCAATGATATTCCATAAATTCAAATATAATGAAAGTAAGAAAACTCTCATTTGAGTTTTTCAATATGCATAGTTCGTCCCATTGAACATAGGAGGACAAATGATAGAGTGACTCTCTTGAAAATCAATAAAAGTCATTTCTCTTGGGTGTTAAACCAAATGAGAAAAACGTGGCATTGATACCAACTGTTAGGATCGAGTCGACACTAAGAGTGAGGGGGGTGAATTAGTGCATACATAAAAATTATGTCGAGTCAGAAATTTTCATACGATAAAATTATATCAAGGAGTATTTAACTTTGAAAACATTCATAAGAGTGTGCAGTTAAAGTAATGAGGAAGTAAAGCAATTTGCAAGAAAGGTAAATAGCAAAATAGAAATACAAATCAATTTATAGTGGTTTGGTCATTGTGACCTACGTCCATTCCCGATTCCTCTTCACTCAAGGCTATCGGCTTCTACTATCGATCTTCTTTCCAATGGGCGAAGATCAACTACCCTTACACTCTTTCTCCTTTTCATAGGTTCAGGAGAGAATCTTTACACCCCTTTTTTACAAGTATTCCCTTATACACCTCTCTTAGGACTATCACTAAGCTCTTGGAGGAGGGACTCTATACTTAAAAGATTTTTACAACCTTAAAATCATAGAGTTTTTGCTCTTTTTTTATATATATTCCAAGTAGGAATTTGTGGTGTATTTATAAACCTCAAATAGCTTCAAAACTTGAAGCCAAAATTTAAATCCCCAAGTTTTTGGGGTACGGGCAGTACCACTACCTGCCAATTTGACAATGGGCGGTACCACCGCCCAGTCTGGTGGTACCACCACTTGACATAGTCTGGGAGACTATGTTTGGGTAGTACCATCACCCAAACTGGTGGTACCACTGCCTAGTCTAGTGGTACTACTACGTGACATAATCTCGGAGACTATATCTTGGAGACTGAGCCTTTGGCGGTGCCACCACCTGACCCAACTTTTGGGTCACTGAACGAGTCTTTCTTTTAGCCCAAAACAACCCTAATTCGAGCCCAATTGGCCCCTAATTGAGTTGGCTTAATCACATTCTAAACCAACCCAATTACAACTAAAACTACTTCGATCTTAATAATTATTACAAAGCATTAATCACATGTTGTTCAGCAAGTTATTGGTTCATCGTCGCTTCATCCAATCCTTTGGCGCATCGTCCTCTTTTGCAACCTTTTGCGCAATCGACATATTGACCTTTGTGTTAGGAATAAGTCAACACTAAAAGGGGGGGTGAATTAATACAACGAATAAAAGTGTCAGTTTAAAATATCTTCGTACGATAAAAATCGATTTCGACGAAAATCGTTTCGGGGAGATGTTAACTTGAAAGCGTTTTCATATGGTAGTGAAAGAAGTAGGCAAGTTAAGTAGTTTGCAGTAAAGATAAATTGCTCAAATATAAATGTAAACCGTTTTATAGTGGTTCGGTCATCGTGACCTACATCCACTCCACCGATTCTTCTTTCGTCGAGGCCATTGGCATCCACTAATGATCTTCTTTCAATAGGTGAGAATCAACTACCCTTTTACAACCCTCTTCTCCTTTTCATAGGTTTAGGAGACAACCTTTATACCCACTTCACTCCTCTCTAAAACTATATTAACACTTAGAGCTTTTAGAGGAGTTCTCACAAGATTACAATAGAGTTTTTCTACTTTTTTTTCACTCAATTCTTGTATTTGTTAACTAGGGATAAGAGGGGTATTTATATGCCTCATGTTGATTCAAACTTGAAGCCTAAAAAGGTCTCATCCCAGGTTTTCCAAGTCCTAGCGGTACCACCACCTGTGCTAGGTGGTACCATCGCCTGCAGCACTGACATTGGGCGGTACCACCGCCCAATTTAGTGGTACCACTACCTAGGAGACTGTGTCTGGGTGGTACCATCGCCTGACAGTCTCGAAGACTGAGTCTGGTTAGTACCACCGCCTGACAAAGTCTCGGAGACTGTGCCACGACGGTGCCACATGTTGGGTCACTATTTGGGTCTTTCACTTGACTCAACACAATCCATATATGGGCCCAACTAGTCCATAATTAGGTTGACCCAATTTCAAACCCAATTATGTCCTAACTATGAATTTTAAGGCATACACTAAGCAAATCCAGTATGGTTAGTCTTGGTTTCTTCTGGCGAGCTTCCGGCGATCTTCCGACAAACTTCTGACAAACTTCTGATGATCTCTCGGCAATGTTCGAACGGACTCCTAGCAAACTCCTGGACTTCACGATGATCTTCTTGGCGAGTTCTGATGAGCTTATCTAGCAAGCTCCTGGACTTCTTGGTCAGTTCCGATAGAACTTCCGATGAATATATGGACTTCCGACGAACTCTCGAACTCCCAACAAAATCTTGTTCTTGACTCTAGGACTTCATTTTGCTTTATGCTTTGATCACTATCATAGTTAATCTTACACAATTAAAACCAACTTTGATCTAGACAATTATTACAAAGCTTGAATCATGTTGTCTGTCATGTCATTGATTCATCGACACTTCATTCGATTCTTCGACGCATCGTCCTCTCTTTCGGCCTATTGTCCAATTAGCCAATTGACCTCCACAACTCCAATTTCCTTGGTGTAATTTCTGCTCTTCTTGGCCTAATGCCTGAACTCATGGCCCGAAGCCTTCTACCGATACGTCGACCGATCGTCCGGCTCGACGTCCAATCTTCTAACATGTTTCTCTCTGGCCCAACATGATTCTTCCTACTTTAATTGTCTCTCCCTGATCAAAGCTTCTTGCATCACTCAAAACGCAGATTAAATCATAAACACTATCAATTGGTTTTATAAAAAAGAAGAAAGAATACAATATTATAATTCTTTTTCCTTTATATCAATTTTCAAATCATGACAAAGTTAAAGTATTAATCTTTTTTGAATATATTTATGCATCATTATAGTTTCAAATTAAGACATGCATAATTTTAAAACCTTACATTTCATTCTTCATGCGTGATACCAAAAATAAATCAATCATCACTTGAAATATATCAAGAAAAATTAACTTAGTGATGAGGTATACGATTCATAAAGACAAAGGATTATAAAAATCATATCATAAAAGATAAGATCATGTGACTACTAAAAGACATTATTATTTTTTATAAATATTATTTTTAGTAAATAATGAAATGACTTCTTAGGAGAATTCAAGATCGATAATATAGATAAAGATTTTCCTATAGCAAATAGAGTCATGGGAGAACACATAAAGGATCTTGATTCATGTATAATAATTCTTATCATTCATATAGTAAATCTCCTCTTTAAATAAAATAACAAGAAAAATTGTAGGAGTATAAAGAAGAGATCTTGATTCAAAAAAAAATCTCAAGTAATTCTAAGAAATCATGATCATGATTTGGAGAAAACTCATTCAAATTCAAATCATCAAATTATTAACATTACTTTCAAGAGATTCAAAATGGTATAAATAATTTTATTAATCTCTTAGTGAAAAATCGGTAAGATAGAGAAAAAGAAATTTTCAAGAAACATGCTTTCCTCTTTTTAGTTATTTAAATTTAAGTGATTTGATTTCTTACAAGCAAGCCCAAGTTTTTACGCCAAATAAAAAATGCATCATCGTTTAAAACCAAAAAATAATTTTCATCATCAAAATCATCATGACAAAAAATATAATACATTAAACATAAGGCTTCTTTAAATAAGATATTTGATTTCATACAAACATGCCTTTGTCTTTTATGCCAAACAATGATATGTATCATCATTTAAGAGCAAAGTTCATCATAACAACATCAATAAGTCATACATCACAAAGATCAACATGTATAATTTCGAAATATAAACTCATTAAGCATGATTTCAAACCATAAAGTATTTTTAATCAAAATTAGAAATCATCAATTTAGATGCACATTATTTTTTCTTAAAAACATACATATGATTAATCATTAGATTTAAATATAATATTTTATTATATTTTCATAAAACATGTATTTATCATTATCATTTTCAAAATTACTAGCATGATCCTAATTTTTTATTTTATTAATAATTTACATATAATTTTTTTTCTAAATCAATTTAAAAATAACTCATGAAATGCATCAAGTAATTTCAAAATAAAGTAAAGAGGTTTTGGTTACCTCGTTATCGAAAGCCGTTAAGGCATAGTTTGCCACTTCGCTTTTATTGGTTTTTTCTTTATCTTCGAATGAACTCAATTCGTCCCAAGCCGCCTTGAGTATTTTCTTCTTTTTTTTAGGTTCATTTTTATTCTTGGATTCTTGTTTTAAAATTTTTTTAAGCTTTATAGTTAAGAGTTCAAAGTCATCATCACTTGAGCTTTCGCTCGAGTGGTCTTCATTTATTCTAAGTATCAAATCCTTTCTGTTCTTTGGAAGGTTATTCTCAAGTTCATCAAGTGCCACGTAAGTCATTTCATAGATCATCAAAGACCCAATAAGTTCTTCAATCAGAAAATGGTTCAAGTTCTTTGATTATTGTATTACCATTACTTTCGAATCCTAATTTTTAGAAAGTGATCGTAAAACTTTATTCACAAGTTCAAGATTCAAAAAAATTTTACCAAGAGCTTTTAGACTATTAACGATATCTGTAAAACGGGTATACATGTCTCCAATAGTTTCTCTTGGTTCTATACAAAATAATTTAAAATCATGCATCAAAATATTTATTTTAGTCTTTAACTCTACTAGTGCCTTCGTGTGTGATTTCGAGTGTGTGTCAAATGTCAAAAGTCGTTTCGCGAGTAGAAACTTGATAGAACCCCAGAGAAATTCTATGTAGATTGATCTTTGAGGGAGATCACTCCTTGGAACACTATAGGGGTTCCACTCTCCTAGAAGTCGACCAAATGGCTACAATTGTAGATAGATCTTATTCCGAGATGGAAGCTACATGCTTATATAGGGCTCCAAACCCTAGCCCCAGGGGCTACTTCCTAAGTGAGTTACCCCTTTTGCCCTTAACCCTAACCAACCAACCCAGTAAAAAGGGGCGACGGCTAGAAAGCCCAAAGGCCCAAATATAAACCCTAGCCACTCTTTTTTATAGGATAGAGGCAACTAGGTGAGGTTTATTACAATCTCACAGGGTTTTATTAGATGTTTCTTGGTTGAGTAGGACCCAACCCTACTAGGGTCCTATCAAGTCCGCTCTCTCTAAATCAGCCTTGTCCTCAGGGAACCGGGTCTTCAGCTCTTCATGTGATTCCCATGTGGCATCTTCAAGTGATAAATTATTCAAATGCATCAGTAGAGGGACGTTAGCGACATATCACGATTTTGTGATCGAGGATGGCTTATGGTTGGGCTTGAATATCTCCATCATCAGTAGTGTTAGGCAGTTGGATCTGGGGTGACTCGTATTATTGCAACTTGGGCTTCAGGCATGACACGTGAAAGATAGGATAAATTTTGGCATCCTCAATCAATTTAAGTCTATATACCATGGCTCCAATATGCTCTGTGATCTGATAGGGCCCATAAAAACATGGGGTAGCTTCATGGAGGCTCGTGTGTTGATAAAGAGTTGCTTATATGACTATAGGCGAAGATAAATTTAATCTCCTACTAAAAATTCTCTTTCGCTTCGTCGTGTGTTAGCTTGCTGCTTCATTCTGGCTTGAGCGGTAGAGAGATTATCCTTTAGCAGTTCTAGGAGTTTGTCTCTATCAATCAATTCTTGATCGATCTGAACTATCTTGGCTGAGCTAATTACATGCTTTGGAATCACAAGGGCCGACCGACCATACAATGCTTCATAAGGGACACATTTTGTAGATGAATGAGTTGATGGGATATAAAGTGGAATAACTTTTGTATATGAACAAATACTAGCAGGCCATGATATGCAGCGAAATTAAATGAAATCATAATAAAATAGAACACTAAGATATACGTAGAAAACCCCTCCAATATGAAGGGTAAAATACACGGGGCAAACTAGAGATAATCCACTATGAGAATAATGAATATACAAATCTCAATCTCTTGCCCTAAACCCTAGTAACAATCACAAGAGAACAATTGTGATATAAGGATCACGTCACTGTCCATAATATCTAAAACCTCCCGAAGTAATCACAGCAAGAGTCTACTGTAGATTTGATCTAACCTGAGATGAGAACACTACTAGATGATTGAGAATAATCTCTCTGCGTTGTCCTTGTTTTCTTCCCTTTTTTTATCTTATTTTTTTGCCTTTTTCTTCTCCTCTTTGCTGCTGTAAAGATCTCTTTTTTGCTGCCCTCGTTGCTGCCCTTTTATAGTCTTTTTCTGCCTCTAAAATGCAGCCACCCACACTCCTCTAATGTTAATTAGGGTTAGGTTAAGAGGGGATGAGATGTGGGCTGATAAAGCCCATATTGGTCTGAATATGGGTTGTCAGCCCAACAACCTCCCCCTTCAACCCATAAGGGAGGCTGTCCCATGACTCCTCAATGTGAAGCCATGCCAACCGGCTATTGGCATATCTCCTATCTTTCTTTTGGTAAAGTCTTTGTCAACATGTCTGCTATATTATCATCTATGTGAATTTTCTGAAGCTGCAACTGCTTCTCTTCAAATACATTTGAATCTAATGGTATCTGATATCTATATGCTTTGACTTGGAATGAAACATTAGGTTCTTACACAAATATATGATACTCTGGCTGTCACAATGCACCATATAATTTTCCTATTTCAGCCCTAATTCTTGTAATAATTCTTTCATCCATAATATTTATTTGTATATCTCTGTAGCGGCAATATATTCTGCTTCTGTGGTGGAGAGAGCAATACACCTTTGCAACGTGGATTGTCATGACATAGCTCCCTCTGTAAAAGTAAGTATATAACCTGAAGTAGACTTTCTCGTATCTATATCTCTTGCCATATCTACATCTGTGTAACCTGTTAACACATGTGGTCCACTTCCAAAGCTTAAACAAACCTTAGAGCTCCCTCTGAGATATCTAAAAATCCACTTCACTGCTACCCAGTGCTCTTTGCTTGGATTTGCAAAAAATGTGCTAGTAACACCAATTACATATGCGACGTCTGGCCTCGTACATACCATTGCATACATTAGACTTTCAACTGCTGAAGCAGAAGAAACCTTTTGCATTTTCTCTTTCTCCTCATCACTTGATGGACTCTGTTCTGAGCACAACTTGAAGTGACCTACAAGAGGAGAACCAACTAGTTTTGCATTGTTCATACTGAATCTTTCCAATATCTTCTTGATGTATTTCTCCTATGACAACAAAATCTTCTTATTTTTCCTATCACAGAAAATCTACATACCCAGTATTTGCTTTGCTGGCCCCATGTCCTTCATTGCAAAAGGCTCACTCAGTTCCTTCTTCAATCTGTCAATTTTAGACATATCTTTCCCAAGAATAAGCATGTCATCAATATAAAGTAAGAGAATAATAAAATCCTCATCAAACCATTTGATGTACACATAATAATCTGAAGTCGTTCTTTTGTATTCATTTTCTGTCATAAATGAATCAAACTTTCTGTACCACTGTCTTGGAGCTTGCTTTAGCCCATACAAGCTCTTCTTCAATTTGCAGACAAAGTTCTCTTTACCATTGACTTTGAAGCCTTCTGGTTGCTCCATATAAATTTCCTCCTCCAAATCCCCATGAAGGAAAGCTGTCTTCACATCTAACTACTCAACCTCTAAGTCCTGGCTAGTAGCAAAACTAAGAGCAACACGAATAGAAGACATTTTAATAACAGGAGAAAAAATCTCTTCAAAGTCGATACCTTTCTTTTGACCAAAGTCTTTCACAACCAATCTAGCTTTGAACTTTGGTTGAGAACAATATTCTTGAGTCTTCAACCTGAAAACCCACTTGTTCTTCAAGGCCTTCATTCCATTTGGTAGTAGCACCAAATCATAAGTGTGGTTCTTCTGAAGAGCATCAATCTCTTCCTACATAGCAACTAACCACTTCTCTTTCTGCTCACTTTCAACTACTTCCTGGTAACTCTCTAGTTCATCTGTATCAGTAAGCATCACATACTCATCTGTAGAGTACCTTCTGGAAGGTTGACGTTGTCTAGAAGATTGACATTGTCTAGAAAATCTTATCAACTGAGGTTTTGCAGGAAGTTGCTCTCCAACTTCTTCTTGCTCAACATGTCCTACAAGTAGATCAACATCAGGCTCTACACTATCTTCCTGCACATCTCCCCCATCACCCTGATATACTAGAGGAGTAATTGGGTCACAATTTGTTAATCTTTCTGTAGAAGTATTGGCTGGTGCCTTCTTCTTCAAATCTTCAAAAGTTTGATCCTTAAAAAAGACTATGTCTCTGCTTCTAAACACCTTTTGCTTTTCTAGATCCCAAAGCCTATAACCAAAATGATCATGTGAGTAGCCAAGAAAAATATATTCTTTAGTCTTACCATTCAACTTGGACTTCTCATTGTCCGGAATATATGTAAATACACGACAACCAAATACTCTCAAATGCCTGTAGGAAACATATTTCCCTGACCATACATGCTCTGCAATATCACCATCTAGGGCTTTACATGGTGATAAGTTGATCACATTAACTGCAGTCCTCAAAGCCTCATCCCAAAACCTTTTAGGTAGCTTGGCCTATGAAAGCATACATCTGATCTTTTCTATGATGGTGTAGTTCATCCTCTTTGCAATTGCATTATGCTGAGATATACTAGGAACTGTCATCTCATGTTGGATTCCATGTGACCTATAATAATCATTAAATAATCTTGTATACTCACCACCATTATATGATCTTATGCATTTCAGTTGTCTTTCTGTCTCCCTTTCAACCCTAGCATGTAACTCTTTAAAGATATTAATAACCTGATCTTTGGTCTTCAAAGAATAAGCCCAAACTTTTCTGGAAAAATCATCTATAAAAGTGACAAAATAAAGTGCACTACTTATACTAAGAACATCAACAGATCCACCAGGAGTTTTTATTCTCAAAGGACCACATACATCTGTATAAATATGGTCTAATGCATGTATTTTTCTAGATAAAGCAGGACTAGAAAATGAAACTCTATGTTGTTTACCTGCCAAACAATCAATACAAGGGTTCAGATGTATACCTTTAAGGTTTGGCAATACCTCTCTCTTGGAAAGAGCTTGCAACCTCTTCTCGCTTATGTGTCCCAATCGCCTGTGCCACAACTCCATACTGAAGTATTTTTCTGTAGCATTTAACTGCTCACCATAAGCTTTAGCGTGCAACATGTACAAAGTATGACATTTCTTTTCACTAGCTATAACAAGAGAACCCTTACTGAGCTTCCATTGCCCTTTGTAAAATCTGCTATCATAGTCTTCATCATCTAACCTTCCAACTAAAATTAAATTCAGCCTCAAGTCAACCACATGCCTCACATCCTTAAGCATCAACTTGCAGCCAAGGTTGGTCTTTAAATGGATATCACCCATGCCTATAATGTCTGTTGTGCCATAGTTGCCCATCTTGACAACACCAAAATTTTTAGACATGTATGTAGCAAAAAATTTCCTCCATGGTGTCGCATGATAAGAAGCACCTGTGTCAATCACCCACTCAAGATCCTGACACACACAAGAAAAAATATCATCAGAAGAAGACAAAATCAAATAATCACCACCTTGTACTATAGTTGTGATATTATCTTTTGACTCTATAGACTCTACTTCTTTTCCCTTTTTCTTGCTCTTCTTAAGTTGCTTACATTGGTTCTTGTAATGTCCTTTCTCACCACAATTATAGCAAACAATATCTTTTCTTGATCTTGACTTGCTCCTACTCATGCGTGAACTACTTCTAGAGTTTGACCTTCCTTTGTTCTCTGAGATAAGTGCCTGTGAATCATTATGAGATGTTGCTGAACTCTTTCTTCTCAACTCCTCATTCAACAAACTGCTTGTTACTTGACTCATTGTGATAATATTATCTGGTGCAGAATTACTAAGGGAAACCACCAGTGTCTCTCAACTTTCTGGTAATGAACTGAAAAGTAACAATACCTGCAACTCATCATCAAGAGGCATTTTCATAGAGGATAACTGGTTAGTAATACTTTACATTTCATTCAAATGCTCAGCAATAGAAGCACCCTCTCTATATTTTAGATTCACAAGTTTTCCGATCAAAATAGCTTTATTACCAGTTGTTTTTCTTTTATAGAGACTTTCCAACTTTTTCCAAATAGAATATGCAGAAATTTTAGTAGAAACATGGTGAAAGACACTATCATCAAGCCACTATCGAATAAACCCAATTATTTTTCGATCTAACCTCTTCCACTCATCATCTGTCATAGTTGTGGGTTTTGTACTATCCCCCTCCAAAAGTCCATACAAATCTTTGCAATACAAGAGATCTTCCATTCTTGATTTCCATATTATCTAATTATTTCCATTAAACTAATCATGTGAGAAATATTACTGGTCTCTATATTCAAATACAAAAATTAAATCACCAAACCCTTGCTCTGATACCAGTTGATGGGATATAAAGTGGAATAGCTTTTGTATATGAACAAATACTAGTAGGCCATGATATGCAGCGGAATTAAATGAAATCATAATCAAATAGAACACCAAGATATACGTGGAAACCTCTCCAATATGAAGGGTAAAAACCACGGGGCAAACTAGAGATAATCCACTATGAGAATAATGAATATATAAATCTCAATCTCTTGCCCTAAACCCAAGCAACAATCACAATAGAACAATTGGGATATAAGGATCACGTCACTGTCCACAATATCTAAAACCTCCCCAAGTAATCATAATAAGAGTCTACTGTAGATTTGATCTGACCTTAGATGAGAACACTGCTAGATGATTGAGAATAGTCTCTCTGCATTGTCCTTGTTTTCTTCTCTTTCTTTCTCTTATTTTTCTATCTTTTTCTTCTCCTCTTTGCTACTGCAAAGATCTCTTTTTTGCTGCCCTCGTTGCTGCCCTTTTATAGCCTTTTTCTGCCTCTAAAACGTAGCCACCCACACCCCCCTAATGTTAATTAGGGTTAGGTTAAGAGAAAGTGAAATGTGGGCTAATAAAGCCCACATTGGGCTGAATATGGGATGTCAACCCAACATGATATATAGTATTATACCACCATTTAGCCCAGGAAAGCCATTTCGCCCACTCCTTTGGTTGGTCACTAGCGAAATATCGAAGGTACGTCTCTAAACACTTATTCACCACCTCTGTTTGGCTGTCAGTTTGTGGATGATATGATGTGCTCATCTTGAGTTTGGTACCCTGTAACTGAAATAACTCGGTCCAAAATTTACTAGTGAAGATCCAGTCACGATCACTTATAATGGACCTTAGCATCCCATGCAGTTTAATAATATTTTCTATGAAAATCTGAGCAATGCTAGCAGCAGTGTAGGGATTTCGCACAGTACAAAAATGAGCATATTTCATAAGTTGATCAACCACTATGAGAATTATGCTTTTACCTTTGGAAGGTGGCAGCCCTTCGATGAAGTCATTGGAGATGTCAGTCCACACCGAGTCTGATATGGGTAGTGGTTGTAGCATTTCTGGACTTGCCACTGTTTCACCCTTATGTTGTTGACATACATCACATTATGCCACATATTTAGAAATAATTTTTTTTTCATCCTTCTCCAATAAAAATTTTGCTTCACTCTTTTGTAGGTTCTCAGGAATCCGGAGTGCCCTACTAAAGGTGTGGAGTGCATTTTATGCAGGATAATTTTGATGCAAAAGGAGTCGGATATAAGCACAATGCGACCTTTGTAGCGTAGATCCCTCGGCTCCCAAGTGTAGTGGGCTATTGCACTTGGATCCTCCTCTAATTTTTTTTAATGTTGCTGATCTCTGGATCCTTCTTTCATTCTTCCCTAATGTCCTCGAGGAAGCCGGTGGTAGGAAGGGAGATGGCAGAAAATTTAGCTTGCTTAAGTAGTTGTGAGAGTGCATCTGCAACAACGTTTTCTTTTCCCTTTTGTAAATAATTTCATAATCAAATCCTAAAAGTTTGGTTACCTATTTTTGCTACTAAAGGGATGATATCTTCTACTCCAAAAAGTACTTAAGGCTTCTATGGTCAGTTTTAATTTGAAATTGCCGGCCGATCAGGTAGGGTCTCTACCTCGTTACTACGTGCACAATGGCGAGCATCTCCTTATCATATATTGACATATTTTGATGGGACGGAGACAATGCCTTGCTGGTGTATGTGAGTGGTCGACCAACTTGCATGAGAACGACTCCAATTCTGACTCCAAATGCGTCAGCCTAAATGATGAAGGGTCGACTGAAATCTAGTAGCGCTAGCACCGACGTTATCATCATAGCTGTCTTAAGTTTGTCGAAGGCAATAGAGGCTTTGTCTGACCATTGGAAGACATCTTTTTTCAATAGAGAAATGAGGGGTGCACTGATCTTCCCATAGTCCTTGATAAATTTTCAGTAGTAGCCCATTAGTCTAAGGAACCCATGCAGTAATTTTATGTTTGTAGGTTTCAGCCTGCCCTGCATTGCTTCAATTTTTATTAGGTATGTCGCTACTCCTTCTAATATTATGTGCCCAAGGTACTCTACTTTTTGCTAGAGAAAGCTGTACTTTAGCTACTTAACAAAAAGAGTATTCTCCCGAAGGATCGTCAAAATAACCTATAAATGCTGAAAGTGAGTCTCAAGAGAAGGGCTATAAATGAGAATATCATCAAAAAATACCAGCACAAATTTATGAAGAAAGCTCTAAAAAATATCATTCATGAGACTTTGGAAGGTTGAAGGAGCATTAGTGAGTCCAAAAGGCATTACCAAGAATTCATAATGGTCGTCATGTGTGCGGAATACAGTTTTTGGAATGTTGTCTTCACATACCCGAATTTGGTGGTAACCAGATCGAAGGTCCAACTTTGTGAAGACTCGAGCTCCTTTTAACTCATCAAGAAGTTCATCCACCACTAGTATTGGGTACTTGTCCTTGACGGTGGTGCCATTTAAAGCTTAGTAGTTGATGCACAACTGCTAAGTTCCGTCTTTTTTGCGTACAAGTAGCACTGGTGAGGAATAAGGGCTGCAACTTGGTCGAATCACCCTTGTTTCAAGCAACTCCTTTACAATCTTTTCAATTTCATCTTTTTGGAGATGAGAATAATGGTATGACTGAGTGTTCACTAGTGGCTTGTCCGGAAGGATTGGAATCTGATGGTCATGTTGCTGAGTAGGAGGAAGACTGCACGGCTCAGCAAAAATGTCGGCAAATTCAACAAGCAATTGGGTGAGATTTTGATCTTCAATTTTTATTTTCTTCCCCTCTAGTTGCTGTTGGAGATGTATCAAAAAACCACCATTTATCTTGTGTAAAACTTTCTCCATTCGTTGGGTTGAAACGGTGGTTACGTTGCTTCCGCACTTCCCTCATAGGATGATCTGTTTGCCTTTGCAGTAGAATTCATAATTAACTTACAAAAGTTTCAAGAGACATCACCTAACATAGTCAGCCATTCAATGCAAAGCATAGCTTCATAGTCATCAATTGATAGGAGGAAGAAGTCGGTGATAATTTCTTGGTCTTAAAGTAATAGTTTCACCTACGGGCATCTTTGGTCGCACTTTAGGATTCTGCCGTTGGCGACCTTTACATCGAACTTGTTGCAACCTTTGATATGGAGCACTATCTGAGCAGCAACCTTACTGTTTAAGAAGTTATTAGTGCTGCCCATGTCGATGAGAACAGTGATCGGTTGTTGTTTGAGAAGGCCTCCAACTTTTATTGTTTGTGGGTTTGAGTAACCGGCTAGCACATGTACCATAAAGTCAGTCGGTTGTGGCTCTTCTTCTGCATCTTATTCTTCATATTTAAGGCTCTCTTCTGGATATTCAGTGATCTCTTCTTAGACTGGTTCAATCACAAGAAGTCTTCCTTTTTTATAGTGAAGCTCGCGGCTCCATGGCTCGTCGTAATTCCAACATAACCCCTTTGTAGATTGCTCCCGAAGCCCTTCTCTTATCAACCTTTTTGGTGTAGGGGTTTAGTTGACAGTAGGGGGGGCTAAGGGCTTCAATATTACTGGTCGATGAGTGACCCTAGTCCTTCGGGCTTCACGATTCAACGCTACTCTTGAAGTTGTGCGAAAGAGATGGCTGCCATAAGCGTGTACGATTGTCACACTTTAACTTCTCCCCGGATCTCCGGCTTTAAGCCCTCAATGAAGGTCTCCAATAGCTATTTTTCAGACCAATCATGAGTTTGATTAGATAACCTTTCAAACCTAGTTTGGTGTTCTTGAATGGTAGAGGTTTATCGGATCTTTGCTAGTTATCCGTCAATGTTCTCGTAATCGATTGATCCGAAGCGGATCAGCAGTCCTTCTTTGAATTATCACCATGAGAAGACTCCATGAGTATGTTCGAACTAGTCAAACTACTGTATGGCATCCCCTTTAAGATGTATAGCTGTAATTTCTACCATAGATGCATCTGCGATTTTATGGTACCGAAAATATCGCTCCGTGTGCGAGATCCAACCAATCGGGTCTCCTTCTTCCCATCTAGGGAAGTCCACCCTCATGCGTGATAAAGCAATCACACATCATATAAGCAATCACATTAGTTAATCATGGACACAATTTAATATGATAAAGCCTGAGCTAATGGGCCCAATCACTCACATCACGATGTATGTATACATCCGCACATCTCCATGTCTTGTGATCATCCATCTCCTCCTCATCCGTTCCATCTGCATTTCAGCGCATCTCTATGTGTCGCGATCATCTGTCTCAACCTCGTGGGTCCCGCTATAGCCTCCACACTTCCATTGCGTCTTCTTGAGTAATTACAATATAATCACAGGCATGCAAGCTCGTCAATAAATGAGAAAAAATATAAACTCGTAGGCCTCAATAAAAATAATAATAATAATGATCACAGCATACACATACATCACATCACATGATCCATGATCATCTGTTTATATCATACATCACATATACATATCATTATATAAGACTACTAGATAAATAATAATAGTGAATTAAATCTTTTAATAAACTAATATTTTTCCAAAATTCAAGACATGTAGGGAATTTTATGAATTATGAAGGTTATTTATGTAATTTAGATAGAAAGGACAAACCTCAAAATTTTTAAAATTTCGAGGGGCAAAACTACCATTTTATCCCAAAAACCCTAATCCTCCTTCTTGCTCTTGATTGCTACATTGCGATTGCCACCACCCTACCAACGATCGCATCTTGCCATTGTGGGTGGTGAGCGTCGATGCGGGCGTGGCTATTGCGAGCGCTATGCTTGCAGGCAGCTTACGGGTGCTATCACCTATGCTATAGGCGCCACCCTTGCGAGCAATCGGTCAGTCTCCTATAGCCCCTACCTGCATGGGAGCTCTCGGCCAAGGATACAAGTAGCCTTTGGCCAACCTATGAGAGCAGCAATAGTTGCTGCCCTCTCTCGCATTTTGCGTCAATGATTTTGACGTTAAAAGCTTTTCTAAACCATAACACATATAGTTCAAAAATAATCTTTCACATGAGCATCTTGGCTTTGATATCACTATAAGGAAATCTAGGGGTGATATCACATGTGTAGCGAAAGAATAAAAAATAAAAATCTCATATTTCTCAAAAGGTGTATGTCATCGTATGAAGATTGATGTGCAAAAGCCCGCAAAACTGAAAACTATGTGTGAGATAGTTGTTGAATCTCGGATTTTGATGATGAAACCAATTGATAATGTTATGATCTACTATGTATTTTGAGTGATACAGGACTAGCTTCGATCAAGAGAGGCAAATTGATTAAAGCAGGAAGAATAAAAAGTTGGGTCGGTATAGAACATGTCAGAAAATTGGATGTCAAACCAAAGGAATGGTCGACGTATCGACAAAAGGATTCGTGCCATGAGTTCGGGCATCAGGCCAAGAAGATCGGACATTACTCCAAGAAGATTATACATTGTGCCAAGAAGATCGGATGTTGCGAGAAGGCAACATATCGATTGAGCAATACGTCGAAGGAGAGGACGATGCACTGAAGGATCGGACAAAGCGTCGGAAGAACCAATAACATGTCGGACAATAGATGATTTATGCTTTGTAATAATTTATCTAGATCGAGTTAGTTTATGTCATAATTGGGTTGGTTTAGAATATAATTAAGCCAACTTAATTATGGGCCATTTGGACCTAAAGTTAGGCTATTTTGGGCCAAAAGAAAGGCCCATTCAATGGCCCAAAAGTTGGGTCAAGCGGTGGCACCGCCGTTCCAAGCGGTGGCACCGTCGGTCCAAGCAGTGGCACCACATAAGGCTCAGTCTCCAAGACATAGTCTCCGAGACTGTGTCAGGCGGTAGTACCACCAGATTGGGCAGTGGTACCGCCCAATGTTAATGCTACCGGTAGTGGTACTGCTAGTACCCCGAAAACCAGGGATGATATACTTTTAGGCTCTAAGTTTGAATCTATTTGGGGCCTATAAAATACCCCTCTCATCCCTACTCAGAGACACAAGAACTAAGAGCAAAAAGAAAGAAAAATACTGTTGTAACCTTGTGAGAACTCCTCTCAAGCTCTAAGTGTTTGTGAAGTTTAAGAGAGCAGGTAGTGGGGGTGTAAAGGTTTTCTTCTGAACCTGTCAAAAGGAGAATCGAGTTGTAAGGGTAGTTGATCTTCGCCCATTGAAAGAAGATCGATAGTGAAAGTCGGTGGCCTCAAGTGAAGAGGAATCGAGAGTGGATATAGGTCACGATAACCGAACCACTATAAAACTCGGTTTGTATTTCTATTGTTGTCATTTACTTCATTGCAAACTGCTTTACTTACTTATTCACTACGCATCCATACACTTTCAAGTTAACATCTTTCTGATATAGTTTTTCATCGAATGAAAGTTTTTTAAACTAGTAATTTCAACGAAAGCACTAATTCACTCTTCCCCCAATTCACTCCCCCCCCCCCCCCCCACCCCCCCCCCCCGTCTCTCAATACCGACTTGATCCTAATAATAGTTATGTTACCTAGAGAAATCATATATCTCTGAAATCCTATAGATATATGAGAGAGGATAAAGGAGGTCAAGTGTCTGCCTTTCTAGTAGTGATCCACATGGTAGGGGCTGCGAAGATGCTCCTCAAATCGTTGCCCAAATCTCTATACTTGTTGGTTGAGGAGGAGAAGGGGAGAGGAGATTATAAGGTGGCAGCCAAGAATGCCTAGCCTATGGCCTAATGGTTCCCTCTTATTTATAGAAACCCCTTGTCAACTTAACCCAAATGGATCCTACCCTATTGGGTATTGGATCTCCATCTAACTACCCAAGTCTCTTAGATTAGTGGATCTCTATCCAATAATCTTTCATTGACTCTTATTGGATCTCATATATAGGATCCAATAATTTAGGAGCTTATTGCATATCCAATAAGATAGAAGCTCTAACAGATATCTTATATTTGAACCTCTACTCGTCGCAACACCTATCATATGTGTATCCCTCTAGGCCCAATATCGAGCTGGCCATAAATTATATATGTTAAAACTCCTTTTGGCTTAGTGAAGTATTATCTCTATAATAAGTCACTCGACCCATCAACTACGGATGTACTAGGCCACTACGCAGTAGTCCTCAAACGATACAGGAGAATTCAATTATTTAGACCTGTTTGTCCTTAGTTACCATATATCTATAGTCTCTCATCTATTTAATATCCCAAAGATTGTATATTAGTCATGGTGCTGTCAGGCCCATACGGTTTCTACTCGAGTCTCGCTCTAATCGGATTCTCCCGGAGAACTCTTTCTCTCTCAATCCAAATGACCATAGGTAGGGATTTGCCTAAGCAAGAATACATGGGATATTTCTCTTATAACACTGAGAGTGAATGATCCTATATCGATACTCAATAGCCCTTGTAAGGTTGGCTATCACTCCCGATGATCGATTGTGTTAGATCTAAAACTTTCAGACCTATAAGTCTGGTATCAAAGAGTGGAGTACTCATATAGGACATCCTTGGTGTCTCAAGTCTAAGGACTAAATATACTACTAGGACGACGAAATCGTTGTTTGACAATGGGGCATTATCAATCATCTAGCATTCCATGAGCGAATCAATTAGTGAACTCATTCTCCAATGAGCACCTGTATTGTATCCCTAGTATCCTCACACGAGCAGCTATGAGACTAGCCACCTCCATTATATAGATAGGTATATAGTACACCAGTCTGTATAGTTATCTCTGTTAGGATCAAGAGCACTAAGGGGGGGGGGGGTGAATTAGTGCAGCGGAAAACTTTCTGCGTTTTAAAATTGAGTTCGTACGACAAAGCTGATTTCAGCAGAAACTTCGATTCGTAAATCACTTTAACTTGTGATTAGGCAAGAGACAGTTAAAAATGAATCTGATAAGGCAGTTTGCTATTGTGATAGAAATCAGAATGTAAGCGCAAACTGAAATACGATGTTCGTACGAGAAAACCGATTTACGTCTAAACACGATTCGGAAAGTATTGAGCTTGGAAACGAAAAGGTAAAAGCACAGAAGACAGTAAGCTATGAAGAAGGTTTGCAGTAAGGATAATAAGCTCAAAGTAAATGCAAACTAGAGAGCAGCTCGATTTAGAGTGATTTGCGAGAAAACTGATTTACGTCTAAACACGATTCGAAAAGTATTGAGCTTGAAAACTCAGACGTAAAAGCGCAAAACACAGTAGGCTATGAAGGAGGTTTGCAGTAAAGATAATGAACTCAAAGTAAATGCAAACCAAAGAGCAGCACGATTTAGAGTGGTTCGGTTAGTCTTGACCTACATCCACTTCTGGCTTCCTCCACCGATGAGGTTGCCGACGTCCACTAGAGGCCTTCCTTCAATAGGTGAAGGTCAACCACCTTTTTACAGATTCACTCCTTTTGACGGGCTTAGGAGACAACCCTTACAAACTTTTCTCTCCTCTCTTGAAAGATCTGAACTTGGAAGAAGAGAAGGAGAAGAATTTTTAACTCATACAACACTTTTGAGCTCTAAAAATCACAGAGTAAGATTAAGATTTCAGTGGTTTTCATTGCTGAAAGAGTGGGGTATTTATAGGCCCCAAACCAGTTCGAATTTGGAGCTCAAAACTGTCAATTCCCGGAATTCCGGGGTCTGGCGATTGCACCGCCTAACTGGGGCGGTTGCACCGCTATCAGAGCTCGGAGACTGAGCTCCTAGGCGGTGCCACCGCTTGTCAGGGGCGGTTGCACCGCCTGGCAGAACTCGGAGACTGAGCTCAGGCGGTGCCACCGCCCAGCCAGAGCTCGGAGACCGAGCTCAGGCGGTTCCACCGCCTGTCAGGGGCGGTTGCACCGCCCAGCTAGAACTCGGAGACCGAGCCCTGGGCGATGACACCGCCGACCCAGGCGGTGCCACCTTTGGCCAAGTCACCTGGGTCCGAATGGGCTGATCCATTCGGCCCCAATTGGGTCTTTCAAGGGCCCAATTGCCCCAAGATTAAGTTAGTGGGATCACCTCCCATTTCTAACTTAATCAACGTGCTAACTACGACAATTCGAAGGACAGCTTGCTCCCGTGCGTCAATCGCTTCTTCCAGCGAGCTTCCGGTGAACTTTCGTCGATCATCCGATGAACCCTCGGTGATGCTCCTGCGGACTTCTGGCAAACTCCTGGACTTGCGACGATCCACTTGGTGAGTTTCGACGAGCTTCTTTTGGCAAGCTCTTGGACTTCTCGGATATGTTCCCGCAGAACCTCCGACGACCGTCCGAACTTCCGTCGAGCTCTCGAACTCCCAACGTGATCATAGTCCTGACTCCGGCGCAACTCCTGCTACATGTCTTACTTTAATCGTAGTTAATCCTGCACACTTATCTCAACATATGGATTAGATAACAAATGACAATTGATGTCATCATCAAAATCCGAGATTCAACAATCTCCCCCTTTTTTATGATGACAATCAATTAATAACGGAGTTAACCTTAACTCCCCCTATCTATGTGCCATAATTGAGATAAGTCATTCTTGAATTCAAAGCCTTTGAATTCAAGAGACATATTGATAAGTTAAAGTCATTTAACCTTATCAATACTCCCATCATGATTCCTATCATGATGTATCTCTTTGTATGATGTCAAGACTTATCAATACTCCCATCATAATTCCTATCATGATGTATCTCTTTGTATGATGTCAAGACTTGACATCCATTTTCAAATTTCAAATGTGAATTGTTGTAAAGATAGCAATTCATCATATGGAAAGATATCAACATGTAAAATTACAATGCAAGTTCTTGATATCTTAATATGATGCAAATATGGCAATCATAGTAAACATGGCATAGTTTCAATGATCATATGTATGTTTCTTTCAACATAATAAGGCATTTATAGTATCAATTCATATACTTCTCCCCTTTGTCATCAACAAAAAGGAGAATGATATAAGCATCTTTTGAATATACATGTAATGCTATAAGTGGGTTCATGTCATTTATAGGATATAAACATCTCAAGAAGACCATGACATGGAGAGTATTTTCATAGAATGAAAACTTCTTCCTTGTTATTATTTTTTCATGATGGAGGAAGGCCATTTGTGTAGTTCAAATCGATAGCATGCCTTACAAGGATCAAGACTTTTATGTTAGTAAAGTCCTTGCAAAAATATATATATATATATATATATATATATCTTCCTTTTACAAGAAGGAATCATTAATTTTATGTTTCAAAGGCAATATTCTTGTCAAGAATGTGAATCAAAATCCGAAAGAGAGTAATGATATCCAATTGGAACCGAAAATTTAATTTAACACTTTCATGCAAGATTATGAGGACATGCTCATCGTTTATGAAGATTTTTCCAACATGTTATTTTTGTCATGTAATTCAATCAATAAGGTCCAAATAATAATTTTAATAAGTTTATATATTCGGACACATCAACATTCCTAATTCTCTTCTTATGAAATTAAACGGTTCTTCACTTAGAGGTTTTGTAAAAATATCAGCTAGTTGATGCTTAGTATCTATGAATTCTATAATTACATCATGATTAGCAACATGATCTCGTATAAAGTGATGTCTAATATCAATATGTTTTGTTCTTGAGTGTTGAATGGGATTCTTTGTTAAGCATATTGCACTCATGTTATCACATTTAATGGGAATATTTTTAAGATGGACTTTATAATCTTCTAAGGTATTTTTCATCCACACAACTTGTGCACAGCATGTACTGGCTGCAATATATTCAGCTTCAGTTGTTGATATAGCAACCGAGTTTTGTTTCTTAGATGACCAGGAAACAAGAGAATGTCCCAAAAATTGATATGTTCCTGATGTGCTTTTTCTATCTAGTCTACACCCAGCAAAATCTGCATCAGCATAAGCAATTAATTGAAAATTTTCAGATTTTAGATACCATAATCCTAGATTTGTGGTTCCTTTGAGATATCTAAGTATTCTTTTAACTGCCTTGAGATGAGATATCTTAGGGTTCGATTGAAACCTAGCACAAAGTCCTACACTAAACATAATGTCTGGTCTGATTGTAGTTAGATAAAGTAAACTTCCTATCATACCCCTATAAGTTTTTTGATCGAAGCTTTCTCCACTTTCATCAACTTCCAACTTCGTAGAAGTGCTCATAGGAGTGTTAACAACTTTTGAGCTATTCATATTGAATCTATTTAGTAGATCTAGGGCATATTTAGTTTGACTAATAAAGATGTCATTCCTTAGTTGCTTAATTTGCAAGCCTAAGAAAAAGGTTAACTCTCCCATCAAACTCATTTCAAATTCGAGACTCATGGTTTTAGCAAAAGATTCACAAAGAGATTCATTCATAGAACCAAAGATAATATCATCAACATAGATCTGAACAATGAGAAAGTTATTTTCAAATTTTTTGATAAATAATGTAGTATCGACCTTGCCTTTTGTGAAATTATTTTCAATAAGAAAAGTACTTAGTCTATCATACCAAGCCCTTGGGGCTTGTTTTAAACCATAGAGAGCTTTGGTTAATTTAAATACATGATTAGGGAGGCTATTATTTTCAAATTCGGGAGGTTGTTCAACATAAACTTCTTCAGAGATAAAGCCATTTAAAAAGACACTTTTAACATCCATTTGAAATAACTTAAAATTATTATTACTAGCATAGGCAAGGAGCATCCTTATGGCTTCTAATCTAGCCACAGGAGCGAAGGTTTCTTCGTAATCGATACCTTCTTCTTGGTTGAAACCTTTGGCCACTAGTCTAGCCTTGTTTCTTACCACGATACCATATTCATCTTGCTTGTTTCTAAAGACCCATTTAGTACCAATAACTAAGTGGTCATTTGGCCTAGGAACAAGCTTTCACACCTCATTTCTCTCAAATTGATTTAACTCATCTTGCATTGCGATAATCCATGAATTATCTTTCATGGCTTCATCAATACATTTAGGTTCAATTTTAGAGAGAAAAGTGGCGTTGGCACACAAATTTTTAAAAGATGAACGTGTTTGAACCCCCTTAGATGTGTCTCCTAGGATTAGCTCCTTATGATGATCATCTACATACTTCCGGTCCTTAGGTAAGGTAGTTTCGGAAGTGGATGCATTATCAACAAGGTTGCTAGTTGGAGAAGGGGTTTCATTTAAATTCAAAGAATCGAAATTAACATCATCATCAAAGTTTTTTTTCTTGATTTCGAAAATCTCATTGAAAACAACATGAATGGATTCTTCTATTATTAAATTCCTTTTATTGAAGATACAAAAGGCTTTAGAAACCGAAGAATAACCAAGAAAAATTCCTTCATCCGATTTAGCATCAAATTTTCCTAAGGCATCTTTCTCATTCAAGATAAAACACTTACACCCAAAAACTTTAAAATATGAAACATTAGGTTTTTTATTGTTCCACGACTCATAGGGAGTTTTGGTGAGTAAGGGTCTTACTAAAACTCTATTCAAAATATAGCATGCAGCGTTTACAGCTTCGGCCCAAAAATATTTGGGTAGACTTTGTTCATTCAACATGGTTCTTGTCATTTCTTATAAATTTTTATTCTTTCTTTCTACTACTCCATTTTGTTGAGGATTTCTTGGAGTAGAGAAGTTGTGGTTGAATCCATTAGACTCACAGAATTCTTGAAAATCACGGTTTTGAAATTCACCATCGTGATCACTTCGAATTGATGAAATCATAAACCCTTTTTCATTTTAAACAAGTTTGCAAAACTTGGTAAAATATCTAAAGCATTCATTTTTGTGTTTCAAAAAATAAGTCCATGTGTATCTACTATAGTCATCTACAATGACGAGGGCGTATTTGCTACCTCCTAGGCTTGATGTAGAGATTGGTCCGAACAAGTCCATATGGATCAATTATAAGGGCCTTGATGTGCTTATTTGATTCTTAGATTTGAAACTACTCTTAATCTGTTTTCCTAATTGACAAGCATCACACACATTATTCTTGATGAACTTGATGTGAGGAATTCCTCGTACAAGTTTTTTGGATGATATTTGAGTAATAAGTTTCATGCTAGCGTGACCTAATCTTTTGTACCATAGCCAAGCATCCTCATTTAAAACCGAAAAACACATTTCATTACACAAATCATTGATGTCAATGGTGTATACGTTATTTTGTTTTAATTCTATCATAGATGTGTTGTTGTTTGATTTTTTAAGGATGCATGCATTAGATTCGAATTTGACAATATATCCTTTATCACATAATTGACTAATTCTCAAGAGATTATGTTTTAAACCATCAATTAACAAAACATCTTCAATAAAGAAGTTGGATTTATTACCTATGGTTCCTTTGCCAATGATTTTACCGTTGTTGTTGTCTCCGAAGGTGACATATCCTTCTTCTATGCTAGTGAGCTTAGAGAATTGAGATGGATCTCTGGTCATATGCCTTAAGCATCTACTATCAAGGTACCATCTCTTGCTCCTAGTTTGTGATGGTGTATGTCTTTACAAGAAAGGATAATTTTTAGGTACCCATTTACTTTTGGGTGCCTCAAAAGTTGATCTATATTGTTTGCCATGTTGCATAGAGTTTATCATAGTTCCTTTAGGAGCCCAAATTAATTTGTTTAGACTAATTTTATTGAATGGACAATAATACGTTTTGTGTTCATGCTTGCAACAAAAGTTGCATTTGCTTTGGTGTTGAACATGTAGGATAGGGCCTTTTATGAAGGTTGTTGGATTTTGGTGAGAATTTTTCATGAATCCGATTCCCCTTCTTTTGGGAACGTGACCCTTGTTTGTAAGGATCATGTTCAAAGACTTGCTACCGACCTCAAATTTTTTTCAAGGTGTCCATGAGTAGCAAGTTTTGCTTTTGGATAGTTTCTATATCATGGCATTTGATACAAGAGCCTAAACTATCATGATATTCAGTCTTTAACTTATCGAAATCACAATTAAGACTATCATGCTCCTTTTTTAGCAATTTGTATTTTCTACTAATAATCTTGCATTCATCAAATAAATCATGGAAGGCATTTAATAATTCATCAAATGATAAATCTGCATCAATTAAATTTGCAACTTGCTCAGAGTTGGACTCGTCTTCTTCGGATGCGCTCGAATCATCCCATGTTGCTTTGAGCGCCTTCTTCTTTGACGTTCTCTTCTTGGCTTGGGGATAATCACTCTTGTAGTGTCCTGGCTTATTGCACTCATAGGAAATAACTTGGTCCCTTTTGGGTTCAAGTTTATTTTTTGTGTCATTTTTAAATTTGTTTCTCTTAATGAATTTTTTGAATTTCTTTATTAGAAGTGTCAAGTCATCGTCACAGTCCTCATCACTTGAGTTTTCTCTCAAGTGGTTATCAAAAGTTCTAAGTGTCATATCCTTCCTGTTTTTTGGAAGGATGTCTTCTTGCTCTTCATGAGCCTTGCATGTCATTTCATAAGTCATTAATAACCCGATTAGTTCTTCAAGAGGGAAGTTGCTTAAATATTTAGCCTCTTGAATAGCAGTGACTTTAGGGTCCCAACTCTTAGGAAGGGATCTTAGAATCTTATTTACAAGCTCAAAATCCGAAAAACATTTGCTGAGTCCTTTTAGACCATTGACGACATCCGTGAAATGGGTGTACATGTCGCCAATAGTCTCGCTCGGTTTCATTTGGAAAAGTTCGAAAGAGTGTATCAAGAGATTGATTTTTGACTCTTTCACTCTACTTGTGCCTTCGTGAGTCACTTTGAGTGTATGACAAATATCAAATGCAGTTTCACAAACCGAAACACGATTAAACTCATTTTTATCAAGCGCACAAAATAAGGCATTCATAGCCTTTGCATTAAGAGCGAAAGTCTTCTTCTCCAATTCATTCCATTCAATCATTGGAAGAGAAGATTTCGAAAAATCGTTTTCAACAAGATTCCAAAGTTCAAAATCCATCGAAATAAGGAAGATCCTCATTCGGGTCTTCCAATAAGTGTAGTCCGTTCCATTGAACATGGGTGGACGTGTAATAGAATGACCCTCTTGATTTCCGACGTATGCCATCTCTCTTGGGTTTTAATCCGTTTGAGAGTGAACCTTACTCTGATACCAATTGTTAGGAACAAGAGCACTAAGAGGGGGGGGGGGGTGAATTAGTGCAGCGGAAAACTTTCTGCGTTTTAAAACTGAGTTCGTACGACAAAGCTGATTTCAGCAGAAACTTTGATTCGTAAATCACTTTAACTTGTGATTAGGCAAGAGACAGTTAAAAACAAATCTGATAAGGCTGTTTGCTATTATGATAGAAATCAGAATGTAAGTGCAAACTGAAATACGATGTTCGTACGAGAAAACCGATTTACGTCTAAACATGATTCGGAAAGTATTGAGCTTGGAAACGCAAACGTAAAAGCACAGAAGACAGTAAGCTATGAAGAAGGTTTGCAGTAAGGATAATAAGCTCAAAGTAAATGCAAACCAGAGAGCAGCTCGATTTAGAGTGATTTGCGAGAAAACCGATTTACGTCTAAACACGATTCGAAAAGTATTGAGCTTGAAAACTCAGACGTAAAAGCGCAGAACACAGTAGGCTATGAAGGAGGTTTGCAGTAAAGATAATGAACTCAAAGTAAATGTAAACCAGAGAGTAGCGCGATTTAGAGTGGTTCGGTTAGTCTTGACCTACATCCACTTCTGGCTTCCTCCACCGATGAGGTTGCCGACGTCCACTAGAGGCCTTCCTTCAATAGGCGAAGGCCAACCACCTTTTTACAGATTCACTCCTTTTGACGGGCTTAGGAGACAACCCTTACAAACTTTTCTCTCCTCTCTTGAAAGATCTGAACTTGGAAGAAGAGAAGGAGAAGAACTTGTAACTCATACAACACTTTTGAGCTCTAAAAATCACAGAGTAAGATTAAGATTTCGGTGGTTTTCATTGCTCTTTCATTGCTGAAAGAGTGGGGTATTTATAGGCCCCAAACCAGTTCGAATTTGGAGCTCAAAACTGTCAATTCCCATAATTTCGGGGTCTCGCGGTTGCACCGCCTGACTGGGGCGGTTGCATCGCTGTCAGAGCTCGGAGACTGAGCTCCTGGGCGGTGCCACCGCTTGTCAGGGGCGGTTGCACCGCCTGGCAGAGCTCAGAGACCGAGCTCAGGCGGTTCCACCGCCTGTCAGCGGTGGTTGCACCGCCCAGCCAGAACTCGGAGACCGAGCCCTGGGCGGTGCCACCGCCGACCCAGGCGGTGCCACCTCTGGCCAAGTCATCTGGGTCCGAATGGGCTAATCCATTCAGCCCTAATTGGGTCTTTCAAGGGCCCAATTGCCCCAAGATTAAGTTAGTGAGATCACCTCCCATTTCTAACTTAATCAACGTGCTAACTACGACAATTCGAAGGACAGCTTGCTCCGGTGCGTCAATCGCTTCTTCCAGCGAGCCTCCGGTGAACTTTCGTCGATCATCCGATGAACCCTCGGTGATGCTCCTACGGACTTCCGGCAAACTCCTGGACTTGCGATGATCCACTTGCCGAGTTCCGATGAGCTTCTTTTGGCAAGCTCCTGGACTTCTCGGATATGTTCCCACAGAACCTCCGACGACCATCCGAACTTCCGTCGAGCTCTCAAACTCCCAACGTGATCATAGTCCTGACTCCAGCGCAACTCCTGCTGCATGTCTTACTTTCATTGTAGTTAATCCTGCACACTTATGTCAACATATGGATTAGATAACAAATGGCAATTGATGTCATCATCAAAATCCGAGATTCAACAATCTCAATGTCCCACTCGAGTAACCTATGACCAGGATTATTTAGGGTCTATGTTTAAAGGTGAATCAGTCTCATTATCATAATCTCATCATGATCCGATTTTCATTACACAGATCCATGGACATCACAATATATACATGCAATAAGCTATATAAAGTGAGAAAATACCATAATAATAATTTGCAAAAAGAATGTGTGTCATGTCACACATGTCATCACTCATATGATTGGCTTACAGGGCACCTATGACTAGCACTTGTTACAACTCTTATCCTTTTAGCAGGCTTAGGAAAAAACCTTTATATTTATTCTTTTACAAGAGACCTCACCTCCTACAATTTAGAGTCACCTCTAAACTTAAGAAGAATGAAGAGATACAAATAATGCTTAAAGAGAGAGTTTATAATACTTTTGTGCGCATAAATTCGTGCTCCATCAAGTAAGCATGAGTAGAGTATTTATAGACCCCCAAAAGGCTTCAAAAATAGAGCCAAAAATTTAAATCTTCAAAATTTTAGGATTACCAGCACCGGATGGTACTACCATCGTAACGAGGCCATAAATCAAAGCTTTAGTAGTACTATCACCAGCCTAGGCAGTACTACCATTGCCCTAGATGGTACTACTATCGACATGGGCGGTACTACCATCGAAATTATCGAAAAAGCATAAATAGTACTTTTTGACTGACTCAAGTGGTACCACTGCCCAGGCCTACTTTAGGTTAGTGATTTGATCTTCTAATAGGCCCAATTCAACCTTGGTTCAAGAACAATGTGTTCCTTGATAGGTTGGCATGGTTTCAGCCCAGTACCAACCCAATTTGACTCAAAAAAACTTCGATCAAGACTTTAACAATCCAACCACATATCTAGTATATTATTAAGCTTTTAGCATATTGTATGTCATTCTGGCATGTCATCCAATCTTCCGGTACATCATTCAAACCTCCAGCACATCATCTTTTCCTTCAGCATATCGCTCAATTTATCGGTATATCAACTTTCTTACAACATCCGATCTTTTAGCACAATACCTGATCCTTCTAGAATGATGCTTAAACTTATAACACAAAGTCCAATCTTCGACACGTTGACCAATCCACTAAGTCGACATCCAATATCCGGCATGATATTTTTCCCAATACATCTGAGTCTCCTACTTCAACAATTTGTCCTTTGATGGTTCAAGTCCATGATCAAAGTATTTTCTATATTACTATCTCAAAAGCATATTAATCCATAAATTCATCAATTGATTTCATCATCAGATTCAACAAATACTATTATATATTTGTTATAGAAAATAAAAGAGAAAAAAGATAATAGAACAAATTACTAGGACTAAATGGTAAAATTTTAAATATATTAGTATAAATACTTTTAAAAGAATAAGATGAAAAGTGAGATGACTTAAAACTCACATAAGGATAATATTGATATTATTTAGACTACAAAGGCTAATAAGATTAGGAGCTTACAAAAGGAGATTCTTAGTGAAATTAAATACAGATATACAACCTTAAAAGAAAGTTGATGGTGGTGTGAGAAAGTTTTTTAAAAAATATTTTAAAAATTAATAAAATTATATAAAATAAAAAAATCTAAAGAGTCTTAAAAGAAGATAAAAAGCTATTAGTATGACAAGATATAAAGCTTATGATAATTTTTATAATAAAATTAGGTATTAAAGATGATGAAAAATAAAGCTATGAAAAGAAAGTAAAAAGATTTAGGTAATATTAGATGCTTTAAAATGAAATTCAAAGAATACTTGTTAATGATAATAAAATTAAAAAAGATAAAAAAAATATTTTATAAATTATTTAATAAATATTCCATACAAGATTTAGATTTAATGATAAATAATAATGATAGATTTAATAATTATAGAATTATTCATAAAATTAAAGTTAATGAAGTAAAAAACATATATTAAAAAAGCTAATAGTGTGAGGCTTGATAGTGTTAGGATCGGAGCGGCACTAAGAGGGGGGGTGAATTAGTGCAGTGGATTAAAAATTCAGTTTTGGAAAAATCTTTCGTACGATAAAAAGCAATGTCAATGGAAACCGATTTTAGACACTTGATAACTTAGAAACATATGGAAGCGTAGTGACTAAGTAGAGAAGTTTGCAGTATGTAAATGGCAAGAGTAGGATGCAAACCAGATGACGCAACAGTTTTTAAAGTGGTTCGGTCAAAATAACCTACATCCACTTGCGAAGCCTTCTTCGAAGAGGATCCCAACTTCCACTAGCAAATCTCTTGTAGGGAAAGGATTAATACCCCTCTTACAACCTTTACAAGTGGATCACACTCTTACAATTCTTTTCAACAAGATGGGAGGAGGTTAACACTTAAGCAATATGAAAAGAAAGACTTGCTAAGACTATTCTAAAGCTCTTAACCCAAACTATTGCTTTGCAAAAAGGGTGTTTTCTCAGCTGAGAATTGAGGGGTATTTATAGGCCCCAAGAGGATTCAAAATTTAGGCTCCAATTTTGAATTCCTCTTGGGTTTCCGAGATTGGCGGTGCCACCGCCTGTGAAAGTCTTGTCAGGCAGATGTACTGGCAGTGCCACCGCCTGTTGGTGGCTATGCCACCGCCTGGTCTCAGGTGCTGGGCGGTGCCACCACTAGTCTGGCTGTGCCACCGCCTGGTCTTACAAGTTTCTGGTTGGGCTTTACGTCCAACCCAAACTAAGTTACTTGTGGGCCCAGTTGGCCCCTAACCAAGGTATAGATTTATCACTTAATCCTAACCCTAATTACATGTGAACGACATACCTAAAAAACATAACCCTAAGCAAGTATTTAACCGGCCAACGTCAAGTTTTATTTCGGCGAGCTTTCCCGCGTTCTTCCAGTGGACTTCTGATACGCCCTCTGGTTTCTTCCAACGGACTCCCAGCAGGCTCCCGATCTTGTGACGAGTTCAACGAGTAGCCGAGCCTTCTTGGTGATCTCTGTGAACCTCCAACAATCTCTTCGGTAGACTTCCAAAAGTTCCGACAAGTCTCTGATCTCTCTTGGTTGGTTCCGATAGCATCTTCGACGAATCTTCGGACTCTCAAACGTCCATCGAACTTGACTTCGGTATTCTTGCTTTATGTTTTTAGACTGTCATAGTAAATCCTGCACACTCAACTTCAATAATATGGCTTAGATCAATTAACCCATCAATTGATTTCATCATCAAAATCCGAGATTCAATAATCTCCCCCTTTTTGATGATGACAATCAATTGATGACGGAGTTAAACATAACTCCCCCTATCTATATGCCATATTGTGAGAAGATAAAACCACTTGAATTCCATCCTATTGAATTCAAGTATAAATCGATAAGTTCTAATGTTGAACTTATCATTGTCTTATTAAGCAAGAGCAAATACGAACCTTCGTATTTCTCATAATTTTCAGCTATTGAAAATCATTTTCAAGTCAAATGATAAGAGATAATTTTTACTTTGATGAGAGAAAAAAAATATGATAAAGATTTTCACCATGAATTTCATGATATGATATGATTAACCAATCTTGCGATATACTCAAAGAATAAGACAAGCAAGGCATATAAGACAAACTTTTGTAATTCGTATAAGTCATGCTATCGATGCGCTAAGTCATGCAAGTCATGCAAGTCAACAATAAAGAAAAAGAGAAGGAGATGAGACTTGAAGTACACAGTTTGTGATCAAAAGAAGTCAGCATAAAGATTAATCATACGAAATTCATCATTCAAAATTAATGTCGCAAGCAAAACATCCAGAATTTAACAATACATCTTAAACAAAGGTTCTGTTTTTGTTCATCTGAAGATGATGGACTTCAAACTTCACATGAAGAGTAATCAGAATAGAACAAGAAACTACATCGATTAATCTTTAGGAGGTAAGCCACAGTGCTGATATATGACATCTATTTTTTGATTCATTTGTCGTAGTTCCTTCAAAATTTCAATTTGCTGGATTTGAATTTGTTCTTACTGCGATTTGATCCGATTCAATTCTGCCATAATGAGTTCTTCAGAGGATGAAACAGGAGCCGAAGGTGCCGCGTCAAAGGGACTAGGAGGAGGAGATTCATTTCTCCTAAGAATTGGTGTTTCGGGGTGTTCTATAGGTGGGAAAATTGGATCAGTCCTTCTTAGTTGCCTAACCCATATATCGTTGTTAAATGTGCACCTAAGTCTTTTCAGCAGATTTCTATTGATAATGTTATACCGATCACTTTGAATTGTTTCTTCATCGGGTGGGATACAAATGTCATGGGTAAGTAGGAATCGAGTGATTAACCCTCCATATAGCAACATAGTGTCTTTAGCTATAATATCTTGCATGTGTTGCCGAATTGAGTATCCAAAACAGTTATGTTGACCGGTCATAATCCAATACATGGTGCTTATTTATATTTGACTCATTTCATCAAGATGAAATTGCTTAGGGAATAGTATGCTAGTTATGATATGATGAAGGATTTTAAAGTTAAAGGACAATAGGTGCTCACAACTCTTGGGTATTATGCTGAGGTCAAGGTTTGCAAAAATAGTTTCGACGGCTTCGGAGTAAGTTGCTCCGATTGTGTTGACATCCCATTTACCTCTAAAATAACAGCCCCTATCTTTTTCAGTGATTCCAATTAGTTCACAAATAGTGCTATCAAAAATTCTAATTTGTGTTCTAAGTACTTAGGTTATCATTATCCATATATAGGTTTGCATAAAATAGCCTGACTAATCTAGGATAGACTGGTTCATTTATTTGTAACAGAGGTAGGGCATCTAGATGTGCAAACCACCTAAAAGGTTCTAGGTGTCCTAGTTCATTGAGATCAACATGTTTACCCTCATGGATACATCTAGTTTCGAAGTTTGGAAACCTAAGAGCTACTTCTTTGGATCTAAAAAGCTCTTGGTCATATGAATCTCCTTCAACCCTTTTCCATTTTGATCTTTTAGGAGCCATTATCTAGATATGATAGATGAAACTGTAAGGAGTAGATAAACTAATGAGAAGAGAGGAAAATTTTCAGATTTTACCTTATAGAGAATCTCTTAGAAGATGGAGAGCTTGGATCAATAATAATCACTTTCCAAGGCTTCTAAATGCTGGAATGAAGCTTTGGAGAGGTGGGAGAGGTAGAGGCGATTCCTCATGGGTTGGAGGCGGTGTCACCGCCAACCCTAACGCCTCGGGTTATAAAGGGGCTTTCGGGCGGATCCACCGCCAAAACAAGCGGTGCCACCGCCTGGCGCCCGAGCACTTAGGCGATGCTACCGTCGATTTTGGCGGTGCCACCGCTGGCTTACCGCGGAAGAAGGAAAGAAAATTTTTCTTCCCCCTTCTTGATTTCCAGAGGTGTTTGACTCAAGAAAAGGTTGAGATATTGAGTTGTACTTTAATATATCGTTTGGAATCGAAAGAAGAGGATGAAATCAAATCCACAAAAGAACGGAACAAGGATGAGACATTCTTCGAAAAATACATTCAAACGACTTACTTTAAGGGACAATTTAACATGCCTAGTTCCCTTCTAATAAATTCAAATTAGTCTTCATTTAAGGCTTTTGTAAAAATATCTGCTAATTGATGCTTTGTATCAATAAATTCTAGAACGACATTATTGTTAAGAACATGATCGCGTATGAAATGATGTCTAATATCTATATGCTTAGTTCTAGAGTGCTGAATTGGATTTTTGGTAAATATGGCACTTGTATTATCACATTTTATGGGAATGTTTTTCAAATGAATTCCATAGTCTTCTAATGTATTTTTCATCCAAACAACTTGTGCACAACATGCACTATTTACAGCTTCCGTTGTAGATAGTGCAACTGAATTTTGTTTCTTGGAAGTCCAAGAAACTAGTGCATGTCCTAAAAATTGGCATGTTCCGGATGTACTTTTTCTATCTATCCTGCATCCGCCAAAATCGGCATCTGCATAAGCTATTAAATCGAATTTATCAGATTTTGGATATCACAAACCTAAATTTGGAGTTCCTTTAAGATATCTAAATATTCTTTTAACAATCTTAAGATGAGATAGTTTAGGATTAGATTGAAATCTAGCGCAAAGTCCTACACTAAACATGATGTCCGGTCTAGTCGCGGTAAGGTAGAGTAGACTACCTATCATTCTCCTATATGTTTTTTGATCGAAATTTTCACTGTTTTCATCCATATCTAACTTAGTCGAAGTACTCATAGGGGTGTTTATCACTTTTGAATTATTCATATTAAATCATTTTAACAATTCTAGTGTGTATTTAGATTAGTTAAGAAATATACCATCACTAAGTTATTTAATTTGTATTCCTAAAAAGAAGGTTAATTCACTCATTAAACTCATTTCAAATTCATGACTCATACATTTGGCAAATGATTCACATAGTGATTCATCCGAAGAACCAAAAATAATATCGTCAACATAAATTTTTACAATAAGAAAATTATTTTCAATGTGTTTGATAAACAATGTAGTATCAACCTTGCCTTTGGTAAAATTATTTAAAATAAGAAAGGAGCTAAGCCTTTCATACCAAGCTCTAGGAGCTTGTTTCAAGCCATAGAGAGCCTTAGTCAATTTGAATACATAATTGGGAAGAAGAGAGTTTTCAAATCCGGGAGGTTGTTCAACATATACTTCTTCGAAAATAAAACCATTTAAGAAAGCACTTTGGACATCCATTTGAAATAGTTTAAAATTATTACTACTAGCATAGGCAAGAAGCATCCTAATGGCTTCTAATCTTGCCACAGGAGCGAAGGTTTCTTCGTAGTCGATACCTTCTTCTTGGTTGAAACCTTTGGCCACTAATCTAGCCTTGTTTCTAACCATGATACCGCATTCGTCTTGCTTGTTTCTAAAGACTCATTTAGTACCAATGACTAAATGGTCACTAGGTCTAGGAACAAGCTTCTATACCTCATTCCTCTCAAATTGGTTCAATTCTTCTTGCATTGCAATGACCCAAAAATCATCTTTTGAGGCCTCGTCAATGCATTTTGGTTCGATTTGAGAAAGGAAGGCGGCGTTGGCACAAAAATTCTTGAAAGAAGAGTAAGTTTGAACCCCTTTTGATGTATCTCCTATAATTAGCTCCTTTGGATGAGCATCCACATACTTCCATTCCTTGTGTAAGGAAATTTCGGAAGAAAATGCATCCAAGTTGCTATTTTGAGGAGGGGGTTCATTTAAATTCAAATTATCAAAACCAAGATCATCATCAAAATCATTTTTCTTTAAGTCAAAAATTTCATTAAAAACTACATGAATAGATTCTTCTATAACTAAGGTTCTTTTGTTAAAAACACGAAAAGCCTTAGAAACAGATGAGTAACCAAGAAAGATGCCTTCATCGGATTTAGCATCAAATTTTCCTAAGGCATTCTTTTCATTCAAAATGAAGCATTTGCAACCGAAAACTTTAAAATAAGAAATATTTGGTTTTTTATTATTCCATAATTCATAGGGGGTTTTTTTATGAAGATGGTCTTATTAGAACCCTATTTATGATGTAGCAAGCCGTATTTACGGCTTCGGCCCAAAAATACTTGGGTAGACTATGTTTATTCAACATAGTTCTTGCCATTTCTTATAGGTTTCTATTTTTTCTTTCAACTACTCCATTTTGTTGAGGATTTCTTGGAGTGGAGAAGTTGTGATTGTATCCATTAATTTCACAAAGATTTTGGAAGTCATGGTTTTAAAATTCACCACCATGATCACTCCGAATTGATGAAATCATGAAGCCCTTTTCATTTTGAGTAAGTTTACAAAATTTTGAGAAGCACTTGAAACAATCACTTTTGTGGACTAAGAAATAGGTCTAAGTGTACCTAGTATAGTCATCTACAATTACAAAAGCAAATTTGCTTCCTCTTAAACTTGTTATGTCAATTGGTCCAAATAAGTCCAAATGGATCAATTGTAGTGGTCTAGTAGTGCTAATTTGATTTTTTGGTTTGAAACTAGTTTTTATTTGTTTACCTAGTTGACATGCATCGCATACTTTGTCCTTAGTAAACTTCATATTTGGAATCCCTCGTACTAATTCTCTAGATGAGATCTTAGATATTAGTTTCATGCTTGTATGACCTAATCTCCTATGCCAAAGCCAAGCATTATCATTTAGAGCGGAGAGGCACATTTCATTACTTAGTTCATCAAGGTTGATGGTGTAGACATTATTTTGTTTTAATGCAATCATAGTCATGTTATTGTTTGGTTTTTCGATAACACACACATTTGATTCGAATCTAACGATATAACCTTTATCGCATAGTTGACTAATACTCAAGAGATTATGTTTCAATCCATCAACTAGTAAAACATCATCAATAGAAAAACTTAATTTGTTACCAATAGTTCCCTTGCCAATGATTTTGCCTTTGTTGTTGTCTCTGAAGGTGACGTACCCTTCTTCTTTGCTAGTGAGCATAGAGAAATAAGATGGATCTCCAGTCATATGTCTTGAACATCCACTATCGAGATACAATCTCTTGCTCCTAGCTTGTAGGTTTGTCTATAAAAGAGGATAATTTTTAGGTACACATTTGATTTTGGGTGCCTCAAAAATTGATCCACTAGCTTTGTTATTTATTATTGAATCATTTATAGTTCCTTTAGGAACCCATATTAATTTTTACGAACTAATTTTCCTAAATGGACATTTGTAGGATGTCCGGATTTGCAACAAAAGTTGCATTTCATATAAGATGAAACATGTAATGTAGGTCCTTTTATGAAAGTGGTAGGATTTTGATGTAATCCTTTTACAAATTCAATTCCACTTCTATTTGCGACGTGACCTATGTTTGCAAGGATCATATCTAATCCTTTGCTACCAACCTTAAACTTATTTAAAGTTTCTTTAAGAACCAAATTTTTATTTTTTATTGCTTCTAAATATTCACATTTAGAGCATGGAGGAGTTTGAAGACTATCAAACTTATTTTGTAGTAAAACATGCTCTTTCTTTAAGATACTTAACTTTTTACTAATAGTTCTACATTCATCAAATAATTCATGAAAAGCGATAGAGAGTTCTTCAAAAGATAAATCTTCATTAAATAAATCACATACCTCTTCTCCTAAAGCCATTAGTGCGAAGTTTGCCTCCTCTTTGTTGCTAGCTTCTTCACTTTCCGAATCACTTGAGTCGTCCCAAGTTGCCTTTAGAGCTTTCTTCTTCTTTGGTTGCTTCTTCTTGGCTTGGGGGCATTCATTTTTGAAATGCCCTGGCTTCTTACATTCATAGCATATCACTTGATCCTTTTTATGTTCAAGTCTATTTTTGGTGTTGTTCTTAAATTTGTTCTTTCTTAAAAATTTTTTGAATTTTTGAGTCAAGAGTGCAATGTCATTTTCACTGTCCTCATCACTTGATGTTCCTTTCAAGTGATCTTCTTGTGGTAAGTGTCATATCCTTCCTGTTCTTTGGAAGGAGGTTCTCGAGTTCATCATGATCTTGTCACGTCATTTCATAGGTCATTAGAGACCCAATAAGTTCTTCAAAAGGGAATGTTTTGAGGTCCTTGGCCTCTTGAATGACGTAACTTTCGGATCCCAACTTTTAGGAAGAGATCTTAAGATTTTATTTACTAGTTCAAAGTTAGAAAAATCTTTACCAAGAGCTTTGAGTCCATTGATGACATCCGTGAAACGGGTGTAAATGTCTCCGATGGACTCACTTGGTTTCATTCGGAAAAGTTCATAAGAGTGCACAAGGATGTTGATTTTGGACTCTTTCACTCGACTAGTGCCTTCATGAGTGACTTCAAGAGTTCTCCAAATATCAAAAGTCGAATCACAAATTGAAACACGATTAAACTCATTTTTGTCTAGTGCACAAAACAAGGCATTCATAGCTTTTGTGTTTAAAGCAAAAACCTTCTTCTCCGATTCATTCCATTCGCTCATCGGAAGAGAAGATTTTTGAAATCCGTTTTCGACAATAGTCCAAAGCTCGAAATCCATGGAAATGAGGAAGATCCTCATACGGGTCTTCCAATACGTGTAATCCGACCCATTAAACATAGGTGGACGTGTGATAGAATGTCCCTCATGCATGTCGGAGTAAGCCATCTCTCTTGGGTTTTAAACCAAATACGAGAGTGAACCTTGCTCTGATACCAATTGTTAGGATCGGAGCGGCACTAAGAGGGGGGGGGTGAATTAGTGCAGTGGATTAAAAATTCGGTTTTGGAAAAATCTTTCGTACGATAAAAAGTAATGTCAATGGAAACCGATTTTAGACGCTTGATAACTTAGAAACGTATGGAAGCGTAGTAACCAAGTAGAGAAGTTTGCAGTATGTAAATGGCAAGAGTAGGATGCAAACCAGATGACGCAACAATTTTTAAAGTGGTTCGGTCAAAATGACCTACATCCACTTGCGAAGCCTTCTTCGAAGAGGCTCCCAACTTCCACTAGCAAATCTCTTATAGGGGAAGGATTAATACCCCTCTTACAACCTTTACATCTGGTTCACACTCTTACAATTCTTTTCAACAAGATGGGAGAAGGTGAACACTTAAGCAATATGAAAAGCAAGACTTGCTAAGACTATTCTAAAGCTCTTAACCTAAACTATTGCTTTGCAAAAAGGGTGTTTTCTCAGCTGAGAATTGAGGGATATTTATAGGCCCCAAGAGGATTCAAAATTTGGGCTCCAATTTTGAATTCCTCTTGGGTTTCCGAGACTGGCGGTGCCACCGCCTGTCAAAGTATTGTCAGGCAGATGTACTGGCAGTGCCACCGCCTGTTGGTGGCTGTGCCACCGCCTGGTCTCAGGTGCTGGGCGGTGCCACCACCTGGTCTTACAAGTTTCTGGTTAGGCTTTACGTCCAACCCAAACTAAGTTACATGTGGGCCCAGTTGGCCCCTAACCAAGGTATAGATTTATCCCTTAATCCTAACCCTAATTACATGTGAACGACATACCTAAAAAACATAACCCTAAGCAAGTATTTAACCGGCCAACGTCAAGTTTTGTTTCGGCGAGCTTTCCCGCGTTCTTCCAGTGGACTTCCGATACGCCCTCTGGTTTCTTCCAGCGGACTCCCAACAGGCTCCCGATCTTGTGACGAGTTCAACAAGTAGCCGAGCCTTCTTGGTGATCTCTGCGAACCTCCAACAATCTCTTCGGCAGACTTCCGAAAGTTCCGACAAGTCTCCGATCTCTCTTGGTTGGTTCCGACAGCATCTCCGACGAATTTTCGGACTCTCAAACGTCCATCGAACTTGACTTCGGTATTCTTGCTTTATGTTTTTAGGCTGTCGTAGTAAATCCTGCACACTCAACTTCAATAATATGGATTAGATCAATTAACCCATCAATTGATTTCATCATCAAAATCCGAGATTCAAGTATAAAAAAATTAAAGATTAAGGAAGTAGTTTAGTTAACTAGTTTATTTAATAAAATTATAAGATTTGGAAGATACCTAATGATTGAAGAAAGAGTTTACTAATACCAATTTAAAAAATAGAGGTAATATACACAATTATTTAAATTATAGAGGAATTAAAATTAGATAAGGATTGAAAAAAACTTAGAAAATTAATTTAATTTTATATTTGGAAGATTAACCATAGAAGCTATTTATTTATTAAGATAATTAATAAAAAAATATAAGGAGAAAATTTGATTTACAAATAATTTTTATTAACTTAGAGAAAACCTATAATAGAGTTCTTGAAGATTTATTTTGGTGGGTTTTAGAAAAAAAATATGTATCTACTAATTAAATTATATTGATGTTATTATAAATATGTATGATAATATAACTACTAATATTAAAACTATAGGAAGTGTGTTTAATGAGTTTTTTATTAGCATAGGATTATACCGAGGATTCATATTAAGTTTATCAATGAATAAATTTATTAGTCACTTACCTCCTTGGTGTATATTGTTTACTGTTGATATTATCTTAGTTGACAAGAATCTGAGTAGAATTAATTATAAACTTAAGCTACGTAGGTAAGATTTAAAAAACTAAAGGTTTTATATTAAGAAGTACTAAAATTGAATATATATATATATATATATATATATATATATATATATATATAATATTATTTTAATAATTTTAGAAATAGATAAGAGAATATAATTAAATTTGATCGATAAAAAGTATTTTAAGTTAAAAACTTTCGGTATCATGGATCAATTATTCAATAATATAAAGAGATCAATGAACGTATTATTCATAAAATAAAAATAAAATCATTAAAATGTCACGAGGTGCTATGAGTCTTGTGTGATCAATGGATATCTTTGAGATTAAATAAATTTTTTACAAAATAATTATAAGATCAATAATATTTTATGAACATAAATATTAGATAGTTAAGAAAAAATATAAAAAAATTATATTAATGTTTAGATGGATTTGTGAAGTTACTAAGAAATATTTAAAAAATATTTTTATTTATAAATAATTATATATCGTTAATATGAAAAAAAATCATATCAAATGACACGAGCGATAATCAGAAAAGAGAAAAGATAAAATAATTAATATTAATAATAAAAATAAAATAAATACAAATTTTAACATAAATTAAAATTTTAAATTTAATTAAATATTTAATTTTTGTGAATCTTACGATAATAGATCCTATCTTAAATAATTGGATTTTTAATTTTGTTGTTGTTGTAGTATATATTGCCAGCAACACGCTCAGTTCACGTGCGCGCAGCTCAGATTTGTGTCATCTTGGTCGCATATCCTTCTCACTGCGATCGATACGGGCTCCACGGATCGTTCCTCCACCCACGTCGCAGCAGCGGCAGCTTCCGCCTCACTCTCTTCCGCCGGCGTTCACTTCGCGTCGATGGCTGGAGGCCCGACGGCGGTCGCAAAGGGGGTCTACTCGGTGTGGGCGCTCCCGCCGGAGGATGTCCGAGACCGGCTCAAGAGCCTCATGGGCGCCCTACGGTCCGAGTTCGGCGGCCCCAAATTCGAGCCCCACATCACCGTCGTCGGGGCCATCTCCCTCGGCCCCGACGATGCCCTCCGCCGCTTCCGTTCCGCCTGCACCGCGCTCTCCCCGTACCCCGCCCGCGTCTCCGCAGTCTCCCGTGGCGCCTTCTTCTACCAGTGCGTCTTCCTCCTCATCGATCCCAGTCCCGAGGCACGATCCACCCCGAGTCAAAGTACCTCCTTTCTTGAGATTTCCTCCAAGATCTGACTTGATCTCGTTCTATGTTTTGCTCTTGGCAAGGTGGTGGAAACCAGCGCCCTGTCTTGCGGCCACTTCGGATACGAGAACGCGACTCGTACGCTAAAAGTTTTTCCCCCGAAGCTTGCTCTTTTCCTTGAGTTCGATATGATTTGGGCTAATCGTGGACTTTGGATCGCAGCATATATGCCCCATCTGAGCCTCTTGTACGGGGACCTGACGGAGGAGGAGAAGGAGAGGGCTCGGCAGAGGGTTGAGGCGTTGGACAAGGAGATCCTCAGCCTCAGCTTCGAGGTCTCGGCGCTCGCCCTCTACAAGACCGACACCGAGGACAAGAGCTTGGAGTCGTGGGAGCAGGTGGAGCTCTGCCACCTCTCCGATGATAAGTAGATCATCTGCTTTCTCTGTAATACGTTGTTATGTCTTGGGACGCTGCTTCTGCCATTTTCCTTCTGCCAAATAAGGCATTCCTCTTGTGCTTGCAAGCTGCTCGATGGTTTGTCACACTTGGATGGCAGTTGTCTTTTCAGCCTCATAAAGCAACTCAGCTTCTGCCCTCATAAGGTTACTGTTTTATTGCTGGTGATATCATACTGTGTAATTTATGGTTGATATATTAGCGTAATAAATAACAAGTTGTTATCTGGCATAATAGTATTCTGCGATTTTATAAGAATAATTTTAAATAATGATAACAATTTGTCTATATGAATCTCGTAATTCAAGTCCGTGAACGCTATGTAAATATGTACTGAATACGTCAAAGCCTGATTGACTTCATGCAAAGACACTATTAGCATTCTCTTTATACATAAGAGTACAAAAGGTTTTAGTTGAATTTTGATACTAATTCTGATCAGGAAGCAAATTGTACATCAAAGAAATTAACGCAATAATATTGAAAGAAAAAGGAAAAAAAAAAGGCTGCTTCAATGGCACCATATTTCCAAGATTACCACATCCATTTTCATCAATCAGACTAGGCGATTAATTACGAGGATAAGTTGTTTATGGATGCTCTTTTTGAGGCAGATAAACTTTCAAAATGGGAGCCAATGACGATATTTCAATTGTATCTCCATGCTGAACTGAATGCTTGACATGCGAGCCATCAACATATATGACACCTTCTTGACTATACCATGCGACATGCATCAGCTGATCAGGTTCTAATAATCCATGCATCAATGGAGTGTCGAGGTATCTCGGTGAAACCGGCTCCCTCACCATGTACTGAAGGCCATTACTGGAGATGGGCATGGGATGGCCTCCGGCTGAGAGCATTGCAGCTGTTGATCCAGCTGCAGTAGAAACTCTAAGACCACTTGATCGGCAGTTAACTAAATGTGAACTCGCTTCTCTGCTGCTTTTGATTCTAAATGATAGGGCAAATATTAGTAGAGTGGATGATGTGAAAAATATAAGTTTTGACTTTCTGATGAAGTGTCATACCGAAATGAGAATCGAGAAACTGATGCTGGACAAGGATGTGCAACCAAAACATCATTCAAAGCAAAGGTTGGTAATTGACGATTGTTCAAGTTGATTGATATTCTTGTGAGTTCAGTCGGGTGCTTATGGTTCTCGAGAATTTCATCTAGCACCTGAAAAAGAAACATGAAGTTAAAGAGTAAATGCAAAATGAGAAGAACCAAGAATCTTCAAACTTCTCTTAGTAAGGACTAGGGAGCAAGCGAGAAGTTGATAATGATGAAAAAGAGAATATTAATAAATTTAACAATAAAGATAAATAAATCCTTCGAAACCATACAAAGTTTACCTGCTCAAAGTTACCTGCGGTAGCAGCACAAAGATAGCCAGTGCTTCTTGTTGCATCAAATTCATCACTGAACTTGTTAACCTAAATAAGAGATGATACTGCTACCTTAGGGAAAAAAGAATGAATCGATGACTGTCAACAAACATGTAATAAAATGGAACATGAACTGCTTTATATCAGAGAGACCTAACAACTGGCGGAAACAACAAAGATCCAAATCTGTAAGTAGATCCACTCTCACAATGTTATAGGTTTGTTAAGCTGACCTCATCAACTTGCGTGGGGTCCGAATTCACTCCTAAAACTGGAACCGAGTCATCCAAAAAGTGGCTCGCCTGCAAAAGAGTACCATCTCCACCAACAGTGATCACTAGATCTGCACGACGGATTGGATGGGACAAATTGTTCCGTTCTACAGGTTCCCAATCAAGAGGCTTGCGTCGCAAGACGCCCTGGCAAAAATTGATCGTGTCCTTATGCACCCTGCACCTGTCATTGAGATAGTTTAAGATCTGCACAATACCCACATCAAAACTATAATGAGAACAAAGAGCAACAGAATAATTGCACGCACATAATAGTAAAACAAGCCACCACCTGCTCAATACAAAAATCTACCATGAAAAATGGAAATCATCACATTCAAGACAGGATGTAGGTGAGCAGCGAGCACATGGACACTCAGCAACCTTTCACAGAATTTTGAAAGCCTATGATATCCTCCTCACAGCATTTTAGTCTTATTAGCAAAATTTTTACAAAAAAATTAGTTGAAAAGCCTATAATATATATACTTGTGGTGGTCAGTATAGTGCGGGATATCAAAAACCTCCTCTTACGACTAAGTTCATTCATGATTTTACACTGTTTCCGTGAATGCAATCTAGCAGCAAATTGGGCTGCAAAAAAAAGTTAGGTTAGATAGATCTACTCTTTTATGGGAGCAATCTTTTCCCCAGGGTTATCTTTTATATTGCACAATGACTTCAAACTTCTTTTTGGAAAAAGATACATACTTATGGTTGTCGACAGCATAAGACTCTTCAGTTTCTAGTTTCTCCAACATTTTTCTCACCAAAATGGCTGCCCAGTCAGGCTACATTTTCTGCTCGATCAAGTTTTCGATGGGGAGACCTCCCTAAGATTGCAAACAATTCCAATTGGCCGGTTTATCTTAATGTAAAGCCCTCTTAACAGAACATGTATCATCATCTAAAGGAGCCTTTCCTTCTTCAGTCCAAATGCCTCGGCTGCTAGAAACCAAACAGAAATGAAAAAAAGGAAGAAAATTTCTGGTCCATTTCGTCTCTATATGATCTCCAAACAAAAGCAACCTTTTAGATGGAACCCTCGATAGCATGAGTACCCTATGTCACAGTGGGATCTGGAAAGGATCGAAGTGTTACAAGCAATGATTTTACAGGTGGAGCGATGGAGAGGTTACCTTCTGGTCTAGCCCACGTACGGAAGAAGTGGAGGAGGTGGCAGAGGGCGGTTTGGGAATAGCAGGCGGCCTTGGGGGGTAGACGTCGAGAGGCTTGAGCAGCAGCAGGACGCGACGCCTTGCCGACATCTGGGCCGGCTATTGAGATTCGCCGCCGGCAAAAGCCGTGGCGGATCGAGGATAGGGAAGGAGACGAAGCGGAATTGAGGAGAAACTCGGGAGGAATTGAGCGCTTCTCCCTCTCGCTCGGGCTTCCGACACCGTTTGATGGGATTTGTGGCCGCAGAGGCCGCCATTGATCCACAGTCTGGTATAAAAGTGGGTAGGAAAGGTCTAATTATTTATAACGGCTAATAATAATAATAATAATAATAATAATAATAATAATAATAATAATAATAATAATGTAGGAAGCTATTATTTTTAATGCGTACACTAATTCATATAGCTTTTTATTAATAATGTAGGAAATATGATTTACTTAGTAATATTTAGAGATGAATTTTAAAAAAATATTTAGTTTTGAGAAATTTTTATAGGACATCTTAACTTTTAAAAAAATTTACTGACCATTCTCTCTTATATAAAAAGATTATTTTAACTTTATCCTGTTGAAGTATCATTGCTTTTGCCTTGCATTGTTGCCCTCACCTCTATTTATTGGCCCTATCCGAACCTACCCTGTCGTGCCTCTATATACCTCACCCCTTGTAACATAAGTGACCAACTATGATATCCTACCTCCTCTTATCATTCTCACCTATTTGACTAACAAAGTAACCAACTTTGCCCCCATCAAACCCACCCTTACCTTCTTATATCCTGTTAATCCTGGTCAAATTCATCCTTGCACATCTCGTCTTATCATTCTCGCCTGTGACATAGTTAGCCAATGATGGTAGTATAAGCTAAGAGGGTTGCAAAAGAGGAAAAATGGAGTTATGGTTAACATCCTTGCTCAGAACCGTCATGTGAGAAAGGAAAGAGTGTGAGGGGGCACAACCCATCCTCTTCGCCTGTCGTGACCGTAGTGATGACGAACAATAATAGTGGGCGGAGACAGTGGACGAATATCATATCATCATTAAAAAAAATAATACTTTGTGGAAATTTTTTAAAGTTGAGATGCTAATTAAGAATTTTAAAAAAATACAAACTCTTTTTTCTATTTTCTAATATTTATATAATCATATTTTCTTTTAGTACTTTTTTTCATTTAGTATGTGGACAAATATTTCGCAATAATTCATATATTCTTTTTATACCATTCATATATCGTGGTGTTTGGCCCTTTGATCCAGTGATCTAACTTGCATGCGTCAACGGTAGAACAGCGGTGAAGGGTAAACGAGTCTTATCTGATTCCTCGATCAAAAGATAATGATTAAGGAACCTTCTTTAAAGTAAACAACGACAAAGGACAGTTTAGTAGGAGAAAGATCACTCATGCGTCAACCCTAATGGGAGGACATCAGATACGTGCTAGGGTTCGGATGTCCATGGGGTAGACATCAGACGGAGATTGAGCACTGTAAGACCTCTTGCCGACGATGATGTTTGCAGCTTCTGATGGATGGAAGGCATCCCAGAAGAGGTACCTGTTCCTGTCCGGGCATGGAGCTTGGTAGGGCAAGCATGTGATCTGGCCATTGTTCCTTCCCACTCCACAGCACCCCCTGTTGGTAACCCTAAGACCTGCAACCCAAGAATCACAACGTCTTCTTCCACAGATCATTCATGCATAGAAGATGAAGTAGGAAAGGTACCGTAAGCTGCAGAATGCTTCAAGATGTCATCGAAGATCCCATAACCATTGATGTAGGTGAAGTGTGCACCGTCCAAGGTGTTGAACTCATCCACCAGTCTCATCAGCTTCGAGTTGAAGATTCGAATGGCGCTGTCGATCTCCTCGACGCAGGTGATGCCATTAGGGCTTCGCTGCGCAAGCTCGTTAGGGCTGCACCCCACCCGACCCACTCCTATCAACGCCACCTTCCTCCCCCCGTAGTTGTACAGTACCTGAATCACAGATGAACGAGCTACTGACGACGCTGCTGCATGCTACGGCAAGCAGAAACGAAAGGAACACGAAACCGACCTTTAGCTGCCGAGCGTACTGTGCGATGAGGTCGTCGGCGTATTCCTCCGGGGTGTACTGTTGCCCGGTCGGGTAGAACGCCGGCATGAAGTAGTTGTTGAGGTAGTCATTGCTGCCCATGCCGACAGAGAAGATGCACTTTCTAAGGTAGTTCGCTGCAGTGTCTTCGTCGCCCAGGATGTTGACCATCTGCTGCACGGCTTGCTGGTAGTTCTGCAACTGGCCGCTGAAAGGAGTTCTCCCACCCTGCAACCCCAAACTCGCTCAGAATCGCTAGCTCTGGATCGGGAAGCAAGGGCTCAGGTTCAGAGATGACGAACCAGTTGCCGCCCGGTTTCCTCCCGTATTCCAGCAGCCGCAGACGCGAAGTTGACGCCGGAGAGCAGTGCTTGCCCTCTTGTGTTTGCGTAGGGTGGGATGAAGTCCTCGAAACCTAACAGTGCAGCTGAACAAAGTCACAGATTTAAGCACCCAACAATCTCATGCTCAAACATGTTTGATGATTCAAGACCAACTTAGAATCATCAAACATGAAAATAGAAAATCCAGGTGGATAAGATCAGCAGAGGGCCATGTAAAAAATAGTAGTAATTATTCATGGTGTAAGTGTTTGGAGACCAACCTACTCTTGCCCACAGGGAAGCCTCATGTGAAAGCAATAAATGGACCTGGAAGAACCCTACCTAATCACAGAGTTAATCGGGGAGAGGCAATCAAAGCGGTGCAGAGCCATGCAGCGGAGGGGGGGGGGTTTGTTGCGGGTGGGAGGACGTCGATCGATTACTTTCCAACATTTATTTCCCAAGTCCTATGGTAGATGTCGATCTGTGCCTACCATTTATTTCTCGGCACTGTGGTCAGTTAAAGCATGTGCTTGTGGGCAGCCACCAGATGCAGAGGAAGAAGACGACCTACTATAAATTTGATTCGTTGATGTCTCGTGAGCATCATCCTTAATGAATAATATGACGGATCAAACGCCAAAAACAGAAAAGCTTTGCTAAATGGAAAGGCGTGATTAGTGTGATCCAGTGCGGTGAGCTGCCTGAAGGAAAGTAAGATGTGGTGGTCCAATGCACAAGACTCTCGTCAACATCAAACTTGAGGAGGGAGATCTAAGATGCACCCTATGAGATCTTATCTCTGAGAAAAGAAAGATCGAGACTGCAATGAGACAAGAACAATTCTACCTTCTCCTGCACCTAAGTAGGAAGCAAAATTTGTTGCAAGAGAAACCAAAAGAGGAAAATACGAAGGACATGCTACTAAATCGCCATTTGAGCGAAAAGGAATCTATCAGTGTGGCAGACACTGCAAGTCGGCAAGTTGTATGATTGATTATTAGCAAGCAAGAAGAAATGAGAAGGCATAGTAGTCATGGCAGGAATCGGCACACCAATAGCGTCCACGGTGGTCAAGCCATTGCTGAACCTTCCGCTGGGGCCGCCGGGGAAATCGATGCCGTAGGGCGGGTAGTTCGCCACCGCCAACGACGCCATGTTGTTGTTGTTGCCATTGTCGACGAGGGAGTCTCCGAAGATGAAGTAGCATGGGACTTGCGGCGCCGGCCAAACTGATCCGAATGCGGAGAACAGCAACAGCAGCAGCAGCCAACATGTCACCGGCACCGCCTGCCGGAGCTCAACGCGAGCCATCGAGAAGGAGTGGAGTAGATATGCGGGTGTCTGATGAGAGGAGGAAGGGGGGAAGCCAGAAGAAGAACATATGGGTGTGTTTATAGGGGACGGAGAGAAGGATGGATTATGTGATTAGGGTTGGTTGATAGCATTAAAGTGCTCAAAAGCTTAACGCGGAGGACGCAGTTGCATGGACTTGGTTGGAGCTAAAACAGTGAAATAACAAAGAGCACATGGAGCAGCAGCCATGCATCTTCCACTTCTCAGGTCCCTTCCATGGCCACGACTGACCAAATGTGGATGGAGAAGAAATTACCCTTCAGCTAAGATGTGCTTTCACCAACTCACTTCTGGGAAGGTACAACGCGGCCAATTAAATTGCAGGGTCCCATGGTAGATATAGAGGAGCATGTCCTTTGCAGTGGATGGTTGAATTAATGGACCGATAAGATGCTTCTTCTTCGATGTTTAGGTCGAATGTATTCAAAGTGGGAAGAAGACAGACAGAGATATCGAACATCATCACAGCTCAAAAACTTAAGCTCATTGGCATAACACCTACTTTACAATGCATGTAATGCTTCCATTTCGATTGGTTATTTGATTCTTCAATGTTCCTTTTTCTTATTTGCTCGATTGTGATGATGCATCTCGGATCAATGATCACATCTTTGGAAGGTGATGTCCATTGATTTGTCCCGTGGCACCTATCCAAGTTGAGTGAGCAATAAAGGTTCTCCTTCCTATAGTTAAAGGCCCTGTCTGTTCTTGTACAGAAGAAAACGACAACACTTGGTGGCCCATCGAATTAAAGGAGCGCGACTTTTAAAGCAGCAGATCCATCGGCGGATGATAGACTCGGGATGTCGGCGTGAAAATTTAGGAATTACGTGGACGGCTGTAATCAAGCTAATCATATAGTGTTGGATAATTCCAGTAATGACACTTTGCGATCCCAATTCTGAATCCGATTCGAGCCAGTTGGGGCCTGACCCACATGCATGCCTCCTTGAAGACATCCAATAATGACAACGGGTCGGGTTTGTAACATCGGATTAAATCTTTAAGATTGTGACGGATCATGATTTCAAATCTTGTATGTACTTACAGCTCTAAGATAAAAGATGGCATGCCGGCATCTAATATAATTCCACCTAAGCATCATGATATCTGGTACCAAATCGGATAGCCAACCCACCGCGACTTCTGCCACTTCCGGTGCCTACACGTAATAGCTCAAGAGGACAAATCTTTATGATGCCCACCTACCCCGCCATCAATATCTCCTGCACTTAAATATTATTAACATCATAATTTTTTATTTAAAAAATGTATATCAAAATTTTATAATTTTAAAAATAAAATAAATAATCTTATTTATCCTAATATCGAAAAAATATATAATTTTAATATCCTCTTATTTTTAATAATTTTATTGATAAAAAATAATTTTAACATCTCACATATTACAAACGAATATTAAAATTATCTTTTTCTTAATTTTTTTGATATATTATACTTTATATTAATGTAGTTTATGATGTTAAAGTAAATAAGATTATTTATTTTATTTTTTAAATCTTATGAATCCCCATATAAATATGTTATATACCAAAAATATTAATATAATATTAATAGGATACAAGTATAAGGGATTGTTATGCATGCATTCACCTTAGGGGTTAGTAAGGATTGGTCCTATCTGAAATGGGTGAGAGAGCAAGGTTAGGTTGCGAGTTGACTCCAAGGTGGGATGAGTTGCACTCAATCTTTGCGGGTCGATATTGTTAGGATCAAGTTAGTACTAAGGGGGCGGGGGGTGTGAATTAGTGCGTACGTAAAAATTATATCGATTCAAAAATCTTCATACAATAAAATCGTTTCGATAATGTTTAACTTTAAAAACGTTCGTAAGAGTATGCACAGAAATGCAAATCGATTTATAATGGTTCAATCATTGTGACTTACGTCCATTCTCGATTTCTCTTCCGTCGAGGTCACCAGCATCCACTAATGGTCTTCCTTCAATGAGTGAAGACCAACTACCTTTTTACACTCTTTCTCCTTTTCACTTAGGAGACAACCCTTACAAGCCTCAAACCTTTCTTGAATTGTCTTAAAATTAAAAATCAAGGAGGAGGACTTTAGCAATTTTACAACCCATAATAACAACCCCTTTCTGATCTAATTCGTGCTTTTCCATATAGGAATAGTTAGGGTATTTATAGACCCCAAATGACTTAAAAAATGAAGCAAAAAAAGGTCTCATCCTGGGTTTCTTGGGTCATAACGGTACTACCGCCTACGGCACTGACACTAGGTGGTACCACTGCCCAGTTTGGCGGTACCACCGCCTGACATTGTCTCAGAGATTGTGTCTCAGAGACTGAGCCATTGTGGTGCCACTGCTTGACCCAACTTTTGGGTCACTGAATGAGCCTTTTTCTTGACCCAAAACAGCCCTAATTCGGATCTAATTGAGTTAACCTAATTACATTCTAAGCTAACCTAATTATGACCTTAATTAACTCGATATAGATAAATTATTACAAAGCACGAATCATCTATTGTCTGACATGTCATTGGTTCTTCCAACGCTTCGTCCGATCCTTCGGCGCATCGTCCTCTCCTTCGACGTATTGTCCAATCGGCATGTTGACACCCACAACTTCCGATCTCCTCGGTGCAATGTCCGATCCTTCAGCCCGATACCCGAACTCACGGCACGAAGCCTTCTGCTGACATGTTGATCGATCCTCCAGCCCGACGTCCAATCTCCTAACATGTTCAACTCCGGCCCAACATCCGATTCCTCCTACTTTAATTGATTTGTCTTTTCTGATTGAAGTTAGTCTTGTGTTACTTAAATGCACATTAGATCATAACTTTATCAATTTGTTTCATTATCAAAATCTGAGATTTAATAATCTCCTCCATTTTGACGATGATAACCAATTAATGACAGTGTTAAGCTTAACTCCCCCTATCAATATTTCATATTGATAAAATTTTTAAATTCAAAAATCATGTAATGCTTCAAAATATAAAAATACATTATACCATATATGATTCAAATTATCATCATTACTTCTCCCCCTTTGTCATTAATAAAAAGGAAAAGTGCATCTAGCAAATTTTTGAGATATGCAAATTTTACGACATACAAGTTAGTAACAATTTTGAGTTGTGCAAGTTTGCAGATTTAGCTTTTTTTTTTTTTGAGATAGCAAGCTAGCAATTCTTGGTGATGTCCAAGATAACAAGTTCTTTCTTCTCTTTTGAGAAGTGCAAGCTAGCAATTTTTGTTATTTTTGAAATGTGCAAGCAAGCAAGTTGTTTGCTTCCATTTGAAATGTGCAAGCTAGTAATTTTTCTCTCCCTTTGTCATTGTTAAAAAGAAGGGAAGAATATAATGTTGTAATTCTTTTCTCTTGTTTCAATATGGGAAGAAGATAAAGTATCAATCTTGTTTCAATATGGTATATTAAAATAAGGTATCATTTTAGAAAATGATAGTTGTTGACTTTCATATCATTTCATCAAAAAATCATAAGTATTGTATGTATCATTTCAAATCATAAATATTTCAAATCATGATGATATCAAAATGTCAAAATACATGACATTCTACCATGCATGATCATAATTTCTCATTTGTATACATCAACATACTATCATGAGTATTTTATGTATAATTTCATATCATCACATGAAGAATATCAAGAAAAATTAATTGGGTGATGAGATATATACTTGATGAATATAAGGGAGTCATGAACCAAATTTTAAACTATGAATATAAAAAAATTAAGAAAAAAAATATGATTCTTTTTTGATGACTTAAATAGTGAAAAGAAGAATCATAGTAAATAATTTTGATTCATAAAAAAATCTCATGTTATAATTCTAAGAATTTACAAGAAAAATCATGATTCATTTAAATAATTCTCCTTTTTAGTAAATAGCAAAAAGAACCATAGAAGTTAAAAAATAAGATATTGATTTATAGAAAGATCTCAAGTATCAAATATCAAGAAATCAAGATTATGATTTGGATAAAAAATAAATCTCAATCCATAAAATTTTCTGGTAAGAAATGTGTTATCATCATTATCACTTTGGGCATGATCCCAAATCAATAAATTTTCAAATCATTATTACTTGGGTATGCATAATACAAAAACATGGTTTCGAGTCTTCAATGTATATTATACCCAATTTCAAACCATTATCATGGTTATAGTTTGTTTGCATAAGTCTCTTCTTTAGTAAAAGAATTATCAAAGATCGAAAATTTTTTGATTCTCATAAAAGATAGCTCAAGTAGAGAAATCAAAAGAAAGTTCATGATTTGGTTGGAAAATTTTCATTCAAATTCAATTTGTCAACTCCAAACTTATCATCAAAATTAATTTTCTTAATTCAATTTTTATTTAAAATAGATTCATCACTAAGAATTACTTGTTGAAAAATTAAAAAGCTTTAGAGATATTTTCAAGAAACATCCATTCTCCCTTTTAGTTGCTTCAATTTATATGATTTATTTCATATAAGTATGCCTTTGTCTTTTATGCCAAATCAAAACATGCATCATCGTTTAAAACCGAAAGAGTAAGATTTATCATAAAAATCATCAAGATTAAAAGTGTAACACATAATTCGAAAACATTTGATTTCAAATCATCATTACTTCAAATCCTCATACAATGGTACCAAAACTTTTAACATTTTCATTACATCATTATGCATCATTAAATCATTAAATATAATTTCATTAAACATAAAATATTTTCAATCAAAATCATTTTCTTTTATAGTAATGCATTTTCAATCAAAATGATTAAGTGAATCTAACTCTTCTTAGTCTTCCATACAAAAGCCATGTATCATCATTTATAATTGAAAAGTAATATGAAAATCATTAAGATACACATTATTATTTCTTAAAATATATATATAATTAATCTTATTTGGTGTACAAGCATTATATTTAATTTTAAAATTTGTATTCCTTTATCATAAAACATGTAATTGTCATGATTTTTTTTTAATTTTTTACTAACTAACTTAAAAATAACTCATAAAAAGCATTAAGTAATTTCATAGTAAAGTAAATATATTTCGATTGAGTTATATACCTTATTGTGAAAAGCCACCTCGCCTTTGTTGGTTTGCTCCTTGTCTTCCGAGGTACTCGATTTGTCCCAAGTCGCCTTAGTGCTTTCTTGTTCTTTGATAATTTTTTTTTTAATTATTTTTATTCTTAGTTTTATGTTTTATAAATTTACTTGTGAGTGTTAGGATCGAGAGCACTAAGAAGGGTGAATTAGTGCAGCGGAAATCTTTCAGCGATTTAAAAATGAAAGCTGCGTTCATCCGATAAAAACAATTTCGATATAAAAGCTGATTCACAGTTTGTATCTAAGTGTAGTTTTATTTAGTTTTGCGTCTAAATGCAGATTGCGTCTAAGTTTAGTTTGCATTTAAGCTTAGTTTATGCCTAAGCGCCAGATTATGCGTCTAAGCGCGGTTGCGCCTAAAAACAGTTTTCGTCTAAACACGGTTTGCGCCTGAGTTTAGCTTTTGCGCCTAAACGCAGTTTTACGCCTAAGTGCAGTTTTTCGCCTAAGTGTAGTTTTTCGCCTAAACGTAGTTTTTTCGTCTAAACGCCAGTTTTATGTCTAAACGCAGTTTTACGCCTAAATGCAGTTTTACGCCTAAACGCTAGTTTTACGCCTAAACGAGTTTTTTACGCCTAAACGTAGTTTTTCCGTCAAAGCGTAATTTTTCGCCTAAACGCAGTTTTCGCCTGAACGTAATTTTGAACTTTGAAAAGCGTTTTATGAAACGCGAGAAAGCAATTTGCAGTTATAAATGGAATCAAAACGTAGTTTAAACTGCGGTGTAAAGATCGCACAAAAACACCGATTTACGCCCCTGAATGCAGATTCGAAAGAGCAGAACTTAGAGACTGCTTAGAAAAGCGCCAGAGGGCAGTAGCTATGTAGGAGGTTTGCAATAATGATAAAGTGCTCAAAGTAAAAGCAAACCAGAGATTTAGAGTGGTTGGTCGGGCCTTGACCTACTCCACTTTGGCTTCCTCCTCCGACGAGAGGTCACCCGACGTCAACTAGCTGCCTTCCTTCAATGGGCTTAAGGCCAACTGCCTTTTACGGTTTCACTCCTTTTGATGGGCTTAGGAGACAACCCTTACAGAACCTTTCTCTCCTCACTTTTACAATTCAGAAACTTAAAGAACGAAGGAGGAGACTTAAAGGTTTTTACAACAATTTTGAGCTCAAGAATCAGAGAAGATCAAGATTCGGTGTAGGTCTCTTTGTTTTTTTCTGTGCTGAATGGGTGGGGTATTTATAGGCCCCAACCCAGTTCAAATTTGGAGCTCAAAACGATCAAATCCCGAATTCCGGGGATCGGCGGGTTGCACCTCTCGACGGAGAGGTTGCACCTTTTGGCGCGAGCTCAAGATCGAGCCTGGCGGTGCCACCTCTGTCGAGGCGGTTGCACCCTCTGCCAGAGCTCGAAGATCGAGCTCAAAGCGGTTGCACCGCCTGATTGGAGAGGTTACCGCTTTGGCGAGCTCGAAACTTGAGCTCTGGCGGTGCTACCTCTCGACAGAGGAGGTTGCACCGCCCGGCCTCACTCGGAGATCGAGCCCGGGTGGTTGCACCTCTTGGTCTGGGCGGTTGCACCGCAGCGTCTCGCAGGGGAGACATAGCCCAGCGGTGCCACCTCCTCGGCCTAGGCGGTTGCACCTCTTGGTGTAATCGTGGTCCGAATGGTTAGCTCCATTCGCCCAATTTCAATCTTTTCAGGGGCCCAATTGCCCCAAGATTAAGCTAATGGGATCACCTCCCATTTTCCAACTTAATCAACGTGCTAACTACTGATTAAATCTAAGACAATTTCTGCAGCTTTGCTCGATCGTCAATCGCTTCTTCCGGGCGAAGTTTCGCGAACTTCCGTCGATCATCCGATGAACCCTCGGTGATTCTTCTGCGGACTTCCGGCAAACTCCTGGACTTTTTGCGGCGATCCACTTGACGAAGTTCGACGAGCTTAAAGCTTAGCAAGCTTCTAGACTTCTCGGATCTATTCTCATGAGAACCTCCGACGACCGTCAGAACTTCCGTCGAACTCTCGAACTCCCAACGTGATCATGATCTTGACTTGGCGCAACTCCTCCCGCGCTTGTCTAACTTTCATCGTAGTTAATCCTGCACACTTATCTCAACACATAGATTAGACAACAAATGACAATTGACTTCATCATCAAAATCTGAGATTCAACAATCTCCCCCTTTTTTATGATGACAATCAATTGATAATGGAGTTATCCTTAACTCCCCCTATCTATATGCCATAGTTGAGATAAGTCAACCTTGAATTCAAGATCTAAGAATTCAAGTGACGTATTGATAAGTTAGATCAGTTAAACTTATCAATACTCCCATCATGATACCCATCATGATGTATCTCTTTAAGAATGATGTCAAGGCTTGACATACATCATCAAGTTTGTATGATTGTGTTTGTAACTATTCATCATGTAATTGAATATTATCATATAAAGCTGCGAAGGACTATTACATGATGCACACATTTGAGATTTTCTAGCAAGTTTGCATTTACTTCACAAGATAGGATATCAACTCAAGATATAATGCAAACTATAGCACATGTTCATATATCTCTTGGTGATGCAAGGATGGCATAACCATAACATTGTTTATAGCATCACTCAAGTATTTGCAACTATGACATAGACATGATTATGGCAGTGTTTATCAATTCATATGTTTCTCCCCCTTTGTCATCAACAAAAAGCATGATAGCATTATCAAAAAGCATGGTAGATGTGATTCCAACAGGTTATCACGCACATAAAGGAAGGCATGACATATTTAATACTTTGAATATCTCTTCTCCTTGTTATAGTTCGTTGCTTGAAAGAGGAAAGTCATTTTTCAAAAAGTTTTCATAAGAGTGTACAGGAAAATCCCATTTTTAGCATTCAAACCGAAAAATGAACTTCTTACATGCATTCGGTTATGAGTAAGCTACTGATTTTTAAAAACATTTGTCACATAATTTCCAACATGTTATTTGATCAAGTGATGCCAAGGCATGTAATAGTAATAACGTCCGAAAAATAATTTTAACTAGTTTAAGTATTCGAACATATCAACATTCCTAATTCTTTTCTTATGAAATCAAATTGTTCTTCACTTAGGGGTTTTGTAAAGATATCAGCTAGTTGATGTTTGGTATCAATGAACTCTATGGTTACGTCATGATTAGTGACATGATCTCGTATAAAGTGATGTCTAATATCAATATGTTTTGTTCTTGAGTGTTGTATAGGATTTTTAGTTAAGCATATTGCACTTGTGTTATCACATTTAATGGGAATATCTTTAAGATTAACTTTGTAATCTTCTAAAGTGTTTTTCATCCATACAACTTGTGCACAGCATGCACTTGCTGCAATATATTCAGCTTCGGTTGTTGATAGAGCAACCGAGCTTTGTTTCTTAGATGACCAGGATACAAGGGCATGTCCTAAAAATTGACATGATCCTGATGTGCTTTTTCTATCTAGTCTACAGCCAGCGAAGTCCGCATCAGCATAAGCTGTTAACTCAAAATTTTCTGATTTTGGATACCATAATCCTAGATTTGTGGTTCCATTAAGATATCTAAGTATTCTTTTGACTGCTTTGAGATGAGATATCTTAGGGTTTGATTGAAATCTAGCACAAAGTCCTACACTGAACATGATGTCTGGTCTGGTGGTAGTGAGGTAAAGTAAACTTCCTATCATACCCCTATAAGTCTTTTGATTAAAGCTCTCTCCACTTTCATCAATTTCTAACTTAGTGGAGGTGCTCATAGGGGTGTTAATGGCCTTTGAGTTGTTCATATTAAACTTTTTTAATACATTCATAGCATATTTTGTTTGACTAATAAAGATGACGTTGCTTAATTGTTTGATTTGTAAGCCTAAGAAGAATGTTAATTCTCCCATTAAGCTCATTTCGAATTCAAGACTCATGGTTCTAGCAAAAGATTCACAGAGAGATTCATTTGTAGAGCCAAAGATAATATCATCAACATAAATCTGAACAATGAGAAAATTATTTTCAAAATTCTTGATAAATAATGTAGTATCAACCTTGCATTTTGTGAAGTTATTTTCGATAAGAAAAGAACTAAGTCTCTCATACCAAGCCCTTGGGGCTTGTTTTAAATCATAGAGAGCTTTAGTTAATCTAAACACATGATTAGGGAGACTATCATTTTCAAAACCAGGAGGTTGTTTAACATAAACTTCTTCGGAGATAAAGCCATTTAGAAAAGCGCTTTTAACATCCATTTGAAACAACTTAAAATTATTACTGCTAGCGTAGGCAAGGAGCATCCTTATGGCTTCCAATCGAGCCACAGGAGTGAAGGTTTCTTCGTAATCGATACCTTCTTCTTGGTTGAAACCTTTGGCCACTAATCTAACCTTGTTTCTAACCACGATACCATTTTCATTTTGCTTGTTTCTGAAGACCCATTTAGTACCAATAACTAAATGGTCATTTGGCCTAGGAACAAGCTTCCACACTTCATTTCTCTCAAATTGATTTAATTCATCTTGCATTGCGATAATCCATGAATCATCTTTCATGGCTTCATCAATGCATTTGGGTTCAATTTGGGAGAGAAAGGCGGCATTTGCACAAAAGGTTTTATGAGAAGATCGTGTTTGAACCCCCTTTGATGTGTCTCCTAGGATTAGCTCCTTAGGGTGAGCATCTACATACTTCCAATCCTTGGGTAAGGATATTTTGGAAGTGGAGGCATCCAGGTTGTTAGTTGGAGAGGGGGTTTCCTTTAAATTCAAGGAATCAAAATTAACATCTTCATCAAGATCATTTTTCATGATTTCAGAAATCTCATTGAAAACAACATGAATGGATTCTTCAATAATTAGAGTTCTTTTATTGAAGATACGAAAGGCTTTAGAAACTGTAGAATAACCAAGAAAGATTCCTTCATCGGATTTAGCATCAAATTTTCCTAAGTTGTTTTTTTCATTCAAGATAAAACACTTACACCCAAAGACTTTAAAATATGAAACGTTGGGTTTTTTATTGTTCCATAACTCATAGGGAGTTTTGGTTAGTAGAGGTCTCACTAGAACTCTATTTAAAATGTAGCATGCAGTATTTACGGCTTCGACCCAAAAATATTTGGGTAGGTTGTGTTCATTCAACATGGTTCTTGCCATTTCTTGTAAATTTTGATTTTTTCTTTCTACAACTCCATTTTGTTGAGGGTTTCTAGGAGTAGAGAAATTATGGTTGTATCCATTGAGTTCACAAAATTTCTGGAAATCATGGTTTTGAAATTCACCACCATGATCACTTCTAATTGACTAAATCATAGAACCTTTTCATTTGAACGAGTTTTGCAAAACTTGGTAAAAGATCTAAGACATTCACTTTTCTATTTTAAGAAGTAAGTCCATGTGTATCTGCTATAGTCATCCACGATGACGAAAGCGTATTTGCTACCTCCTAGGCTTGATGTGGAGATAGGTCCGAACAAGTCCATATGGATCAATTGTAAGGGCCTAGAGGTGCTTATTTGATTTTTAGATTTGAAGCTACTCTTAATTTGTTTACCTAATTGGCAGGCATCACATACATTATCTTTGATGAACTTGATATGAGGAATTCCTCTTACAAGTTCTTTGGATGATATTTGAGTGATTAGCTTCATGCTAGCATGACCTAATCTTTTGTGCCATATCCAAGCATTCTCATTTAAAGCAGAAAAACATATTTCATTACATAAATCATTGATGTCAATAGTGTATACGTTATTTTGTTTTAATGCAATCATAGACATGTTTTTATGTGGTTTTTCAATGATGCAAGCATTAGATTCAAATCTGATAATATATCCTTTATCACACAATTGACTAATGCTCAAGAGGTTATGTTTTAGACCATCAACTAGCAAAACATCTTCAATAGAGAAGTTGGATTTGTTACCTATGGTTCCTTTGCCAATGATTTTACCCTTGTTGTTGTCTCCGAAGGTGACATATCCTTCATCTATGCTAGTGAGCTTAGAGAATTGGGATGGATCTCCGGTCATATGCCTTGAGCATCCACTATCAAGGTACCATCTCTTGCTCCTAGCTTGCGATGGTTTAGTTTTCTACAAGAAAGGATGATGTTTAGGTACCCATTTGCTTTTGGGTTCCTCACAAATAGATCTACATTTTTTTATCATGTTGCATAGAATTTGTCATGGTTCCTTTAGGAACCCAAATCAATTTGTTTGGACTAAATTTCCTGAATGGACAATAATGCGTCCTGTGTCCGAACTTGCAACAAAAGTTGCATTTGCTTTGATGTCTAACATGTAAGATGGGGCCTTTTACGAAGGTAGTTGGATTTTGGTGAGGACTCTTCACAAATCCAATCCAACTTCTTTTGGGAACATGACCCTTGTTTGTAAGGATTATGTTTAATGACTTGCTACCAACCTCGAATTTCTTCAAGGTGTCCTTAAGTAGCAAGTTTTCTTTTTGAAAAGTTTCTAGATTATGACATTTGATACATGAATTTAAACTATCATGATATTCAATTTTTAACTTATTAAAATCATAAGTAAGCCTATCATGCTCCTTTTTTAGCAATTTGTATTTTCTATTGATAATCTTGCATTCATCAAATAAGTCATGGAAGGCATTTAATAATTCATCGAAAGATAAATCAGCATCTAATAAATTCGTTACCTCCTCTCCGATGGCCATTAAGGCGTAATGAGCAACTTGCTCGGTGTTGGTCTCCTCTTCTTCAGATGCGCTCGAGTCATCCCATGTTGCTTGAAGAGCCTTCTTCTTTGATGTTCTCCTTTTGACTTGGGGACAATTACTCTTGTAGTGTCCCGGCTTTTTGCATTCATAGCAGATCACTTGGTCCTTCTTGGGTTCAAGTTTAATTTTTGCATCATTCTTAAACTTGTTTCTTTTAAAGAACTTTTTAAACTTTCTTGTTAGAAGTGCCAAGTCATCATCACAGTCCTCATCACTTAGAGTTTTCTCTCAAGTGGCATTCAGAAGTTTTGAGTGCCATATCCTTCCTGTTCTTTGGAAGGATGTCTTCTTGCTCTTCATGAGCTTTACAAGTCATTTCGTAGGTCATTAATGACCCGATTAGTTCTTCAAGAGGGAAGTTGCGCAGATCTTTTGCCTCTTGAATAGCAGTGACTTTAGGATCTCAACTTTTAGGAAGGGATCTTAGTATCTTATTTACGAGTTCAAAATCCGAAAAACTTTTTCCGAGTCCTTTTAGACCGTTGACGACATCCGTGAAACGGGTAAACATGTCGCCAATGGTTTCACTCGGTTTCATTCGGAAAAGTTCAAAAGAATGCAACAACAGATTGATTTTTGACTCTTTCACTCTACTTGTGCCCTCGTGGGTCACTTCAAGTGTGTGCCAAATATCAAATGCAGTTTCGCAAGTTGAAATGCGATTAAACTCGTTTTTATCAAGTGCGCAAAATAAGGCATTCATAGCCTTTGCATTAAGAGCGAAAGCCTTCTTTTCCAATTCATTCCAATCGATCATTGGAAGAGAAGACTTTGAAAATCCGTTTTCAACAAGGTTCCACAGTTCAAAATCCATAGAAATAAGAAAGATCCTCATTCGGGTCTTCCAGTAGGTGTAGTCCGTCCCACTGAACATGGGTGGACGTGTAATAGAATGCCCCTCTTGGTTTCCGGCGTATGCCATCTCTCTTGGGTTTTAATCCGTTAGAGAGTTAACCTTGCTCTGATACCAATTGTTAGGATCGAGAGCACTAAGGGGGGGTGAATTAGTGCAGCGGAAATCTTTCAGCGATTTAAAAACGAAAGCTGTGTTCGTCCGATAAAAACAATTTCGATGTAAAAGCCGATTCACAGTTTGTATCTAAGTGTAGTTTACGCAGTTTGCGTCTAAATGCAGTTTGCGTCTAAATGCAGATTGCGTCTAAGCGCAGTTTGCATTTAAGCGCAGTTTGCGTCTAAGCGCAGATTACGTCTAAGCGCAGTTTGCGTCTAAACACAGTTTGCGTCTAAGCGCAGTTTGCGTCTAAACACAGTTTGCGTCTAAACACAGTTTGCGTCTGAGCGCAGTTTGCGTCTAAACGCAGTTTTACGTCAAAGTGCAGTTTTACGTCTAAGTGCAGTTTTACGTCTAAGTGCAGTTTTACGTCTAAACGCAGTTTTGCATCTAAACGCAGTTTTACGTCTAAATGCAGTTTTACGTCTAAACGCAATTTTGCGTATAAACACAGTTTTACGTCTAAACGCAGTTTTACGTCTAAACGCAGTTTTTACGTCAAAGCGTAATTTTACGTCTAAACGCAGTTTTGCGTCTAAACGCAGTTTTGAACTTTGAAAGCGTTTTATGAATACGCAGAAAGCAATTTGCAGTTATAAATGGAATCAAAACGTAAGCGTAAACTGTAGTGTAAAGATCGTACGAAAACACCGATTTACGTCTGAATGCAGATTCGGAAAGATCAGAACTTAGAGACTCGTTCGTAAAAGCGCAGAGGGCAGTAGCTATGTAGGAGGTTTGCAGTAATGATAAAGTGCTCAAAGTAAAAGCAAACCAGAGATTTAGAGTGGTTCGGTCAGTCTTGACCTACTCCACTTTTGGCTTCCTCCTCCGGCCGAGGTCACCGGCGTCAACTAGCTGCCTTCCTTCAATGGGCTTAAGGCCAACTGCCCTTTATAGTTTCACTCCTTTTGATGGGCTCAGAGACAACCCTTACAGAACCTTTCTCTCCTCACTTTTACAATTCAGAAACTTAAAGAACAGAAGGAGGAGACTTAAAGGCTTTACAACAATTTTGAGCTCAAGAATCACAGAGAGAAGATCAAGATTTGGTGTAGGTCTCTTGCTCTTTTCTGTGCTGAATGGGTGGGGTATTTATAGGCCCCAACCCAGTTCAAATTTGGAGCTCAAAACGATCAAATCCGAATTCGGGATCGGTGTTGCACCTCATTTGGAGAGGTTGCACCGCCTGGCGAGCTTCAAGACTAAGCCTGGGCGGTGCCACCTTTGTCGAGGCGGTTGCACCTCTCTGCCAGAGCTTCGAAGATTAAGCTCGGCGGTTGCACCGCCGATTGGAGAGGTTGCACCGCCTGGCGAGCTTCGAAACTTGAGCTCTGGCGGGTGCCTCCTCGACAGAGGAGGTTGCACCGCCCGCCTCGCCAAGATCGAGCCCGGGCGGTTGCACCTCTTGGCTGGGGCGGTTGCTTTGCCCAGTCTCGCCTGGGAGACATAGCCCAGGCGGTGCCACCTCGGCTTAGGCGGTTGCACCTCTCGGTGCAATCGGTCCGAATGGTTAGCTCCATTCGGCCCAATTTCAATCTTTTCAGGGGCCCAATTGCCCCAAGATTAAGCTAATGGGATCACCTCCCATTTTCCAACTAAATCAACGTGCTAACTATGATTAAATCTAAGACAATTTCTGCAGCTTTGCTCCGATGCGTCAATCGCTTCTTCCGGCGAGTTTCCGGCGAACTTCCGTCGATCATCCGATGAACCCTTGGTGATTCTTCTACGGACTTCTGGCAAACTCCTGGACTTTGCGGCGATCCACTTGGCGAGTTCCGACAAGCTTCGCTTGGCAAGCTTCTGGACTTCTCGGATCTGTTCTCGCAGAACCTCCGACGACCGTCCGAACTTCCGTTGAACTCTCGAACTCCCAACGTGGTCATGATCTTGACTCCGGCGCAACTCCTGCTTTTTGTCTAACTTTCATCGTAGTTAATCCTGCACACTTATCTCAACACATAGATTAGACAACAAATGACAATTGACTTTATCATCAAAATCTGAGATTCAACAGTGAGGAGTTCTATGTTATCATCATTTAAACTTTCGCTTAAGTGGTCTTCCATTGTTCGAAATGTTAAATCCTTCCTATTTTTTGGAAGGTTGTTCTCATGTTCATCAAGTTTATCATATGCCTTGCATGTCATTTCATAAGTCATTAATGGCCTGATAAGTTTTTCAAGAGCAAGGTTGTTTAGGTCATTTGCTTCTTGTATTGCCGTCAGTTTTGGATCCCAATTTTTAGGAAAGGATCTTAGTATTTTGTTAACAAGTTTAAAATTAAAAAAAAAAATTTCATGACTTTTTAAACTATTAATGATATTCGTAAGACGGGTGTATATGTCAACGATAGTTTCACTTGACTTCATTCGAAATAACTCAAAATTATGCATCAAAAGATTTTTCTTAAAATCTTGAACTCTACTAGTGCCTTCGTGTGTCATTTTAAGAGTGTGCTAAATATCACGCACAATTTCACAAATAGAAACCCGATTAAATTTATTTTTGTCTAAGACACAAAATAAATCATTCATAGCTTTGGCGTTTAAAGAGAAAGTATTCTTCTCCAAATCATTCCAATCGTTCATTGGAAGAGAAGACTTTTGAAATCTATTTTCGATGATATTTCATAAATCAAGTTCAAAGAAAGCAAGAAAACTCTCATCCGAGTTTTCTAATATGTATAGTCCATCCCATTGAACATAGGAGGACGAATGATAGAGTGACCCTCTTAAAATATGATAAAAGCCATTTCTCTTAGGTGTTAAACCAAATAAGAAAAATGAGGCTGTGATACTAACTGTTAGGATCAAGTTGGCACTAAGAGGGGGAGGGTGGAATTAGTGTGATGCGTAAAAAAATTACGTCGATTAAATATCTTTGTATAATAAAATCATTTCGATAATATTTAACTTTGAAAACATTCATAAGAGTGTGCTACTAAAGTAATGAGAAAATAAAGTAGTTTACAATAAAGATAAATAATAAAATAAAAATATAAACCAATTTATAATAGTTCGGTCGTCGTGACCTACGTCCACTCCCGATTTTTCTTCCGTTGAGGCCACCGACATCTACTAACGGTCTTCTTTCAATGGGCAAAGACCAACTAGCCTTTTACACTCTTTCTCCTTTTCACATGTTTAGGAAACAACCCTTACAAGCCTTACACCTCTATTGAATTATCTCAAAACTAGAAAGCAAAGAGGAGGATTTTAGCAATTTTACAACCCAGAATAACAACAACCTCTTTCTGCTCTAATTCGTGCTTTTCTATACAAGAATAGCTAGGATATTTATAGACCCCAAATGACTTAAAAAATGGAGTAAAAAAATGTCTCATCCTTGGTTTCCTAGGTCTTGGCGGTACCATCGCTTGTGCTGAGTGGTGGTACTCAATATCATTCTCTAGTAACTTATGATCGAGATGATTTATGATATGTGTTTAAAGGTGAATCGGTCTCATTGTCGTGATCTCATCACGATCCGATTCCCATTGCACAAATCCAAGCACATCACAATATATATCTAAATAATATATGATAAAATACCACTAATAATAATCAAGGAGATCATCGCAGCATGTTACAGGTACCATCACTCATGCGATTGACTTGTAGGGTACCTATAACTAACACCCTCCAATGCTCAAGTTAGTATATGGAAATATGTAGAAAGTTCCTCTACTATCCCTAGATAGGAGACCAGTATTTATACATACTTCTTGGCCCAAGGGTACGATAGTTCTCTATGATCGCTAGTACATCCGTGGCACATTCGTGCGGGTGGTCGACCTATACATTCCCTGTGGCACGAGTTGGCCAGTTTAGGTTCCTGTGCTGTAGTGATGACTCATACAATCCCTTGTGGTGTAGAGCCGACCGAAAGGGCACTGCTTGCCAAGTCAGCTTACTTCTGTATTAGACAGATTGTCAGGTCGTGTTCCGTACTGGCTATCAACTGGTTGTTGGAAAATCTAGGGGCAACATCACATGCGCAATGGAAGAATAGAAAATAAAATTCTTATATTTTCACAAAAAAAGGTTTCATCGTCATGCGAAGATTGGTGCGTAAAAACCCAAGAAACAGAAAACCACATATTAGATAGTTGTGTTACTTAGGGAGATCGTATATCTTTGAAATCCTATAGATCTGTGGGAGAGCATGAAGGAGGTCAACTATCCTCCTATTTAGTGACGATTCACATGACAGGGACTATGAAGATGCTCCTCGAATTGCTCCCCAAATCTCCACATACCCCAAATAGGGATTGCTCATTGAGGAGGAGAAGGGAGAGGAGACTAGAAGGTGGTAGCCAAAAAGGCCTAGTCTATAGTGTTGAATCTCGTATTTTGATGATGAAATCAAGTGATAAATTATTGATCTAATCCATATGTTGAGATAAGTGTTACATGATTAACTACGATAATGAATAAGGCATAAAGCAGATGTGCCGGAGTCAAAGATCGGATGATATGACAAAGATTGGAAGATGTGCCGAGAGCTCGTTGAGAAGTCGTCGGGAGTTTGCTAAGAATTCGTCGGGAGTTCGCCAAAAGCTCGCCGAGAGTTCATTGGGAGTTCACCAAGAGTTCGTCAGGAATTCACCAAAAGTATGCTGAAAGTTCACCGGAAGTTCGTTGAGACTTCGCCAGAAGAATGATTGACATACTGGACAAAGATTGCTGAGTTAATACCTTAATTATCATAGTTAGAACTTGGATTGAGTTAGGATTGAGAGGTAATCCTACTAACTCAGTTAGAGGCCAACTAGGCCCAAACCAGGAATGAGTTGGGCCGAATGGAAGGCCCACTCGGCCACTTGGAGCCTTGCCAGGTGGTGGCACCACCCAGGATGGGCGATGGAACCGCTTGAGGCTCAACCTCCCATGTGGTCTGGGTGGTGGTACTGTTGGCAGTTAATGTTGCCAAGCGGTGGTACCGTCAGTAGTTAATGCTGCCAAGCGGTGGTACCACCAGAGCCCAGTCTTTGAGGCTCTGTCAAGTGGTATTATTGCCATACTAGGCAGTTGTACCACCCAATGTCAGAGTGTCAGGTGATTGTACCGCCCAATACTAGTGGTGGTACCGCCAGTACCCCGAAAATCTGGGATAAGACACTTTTTGACTTTAATTCTGAAACCTTTGGAGCCTATAAATACTCCACTCCTTTCTGTATGAAAGGCAACAATAAAAGAGCAACAAAGTGTGAAAAATATTTTAGTGTTGGGGTGTAAAAGTATTGCAAAAGTGCTAAGAGTCATACTCTTTCTTCAGCTTTGTAATCATTCGAGAAGAGGTGTGAGGCTTATAAGGGTTGTCTCCTAAACCCGTGAAAAGGAGAAAGCTTTGTAAGAAGGTGGTTGGTCATCGCCTATTGAAGAAAGACCATTAATGGATGCTGGTGACCTCAATGTAGGAGGAATCAGAAGTGGACGTAGGTTACAATGACCGAACTACTAATAAATCTGGTGTGTTCTTTCCTTATTGCTTTATTTCATTATTTAGCTGCACTCTACACTTTACATTTACTCTAAGTCATTACTTTCATTACTTTCTGATACAGGCTTTGTCGAAGCAATTTTATCGAATGAAATTTTCCAAATTAACGTAATTTTTATCGCTGTACTAATTCACCCTCCCTTCTTAGTATTGTATTAATCCTAACAATTGGTGTTAGAGTAAGGTTACTCTCAATTTGATTTAAAACCCAAGAGAGATGGACTTTGCCCACAATCATGAGGGTCATTCTATCACATGTCCTCTCATGTTTAATGAAACAGACTATACTTATTGGAAAACTAGAATGAGGATTTTCTTCATTTATATGGATTTCGAGTTATAGAATATCATTAAAAACAAATTTCAAAAGTATTTTCTTCCAATGGACGATTGGAATGATTTGGAGAAGAAGACTTTCTCTTTAAATGCCATATGAATGCTTTATTTTGTGTTTTGGATAAAAATGAATTCAATCGAGTTTCTATTTGTGAAACGACTTATGACAATTGGCATACACTTGAAATCACACACGAAAGCACGAGAAAATATTAAGGAGTCAAAAATCAATCTTTTAGTTCATAGTTATGAATTATTTTGCATGAAACCAAGCGAGACCATTGGAGACATATACACCCGGTTTACGGATGTCGTCAATTGTCTAAAAGCACTTGGTGTAAGTTTTTCTAATTTTAAACTTGTTAATAAGATATTAAGATCCATTCCAAAGAGTTGAGATCCTAAAATAACCGCAATTCAAGAAGCTAAGGACTTGAACTACTTCCCACTCGAAGAACTTATCGGGTTTTTGATGACCTACGAAATGACATATAATGCACATGAAGAACTTGAAAACAAGCTTCCAAAGAACAAAAAGGATTTGATACTTAGAACTCAAGAAGACCATTTGATAGAAAATTCAAGTGATGATGATGATGATGATGACTTGGCACTTCTAACAAGAAAATTTAAAAATTCATAAAAGTAACAAAACTAAACATGACAATAAATACAAAAATGAACCTAAAAAGGAACAAATGATTTGTTACAAATGCAAGAAGTTGAGACACTTCAAAAGTAAATGTCCCCAAATAAAGAAGCAACCGAAGAAGAAGAATGTACTAAAAGCTACTTGGAACAATTTAAGCACATTCGAAGATGAGGAGCCAACTAACAAAGAAGTTGCCAACTACGCTTTAATGATGCTTGGCGACGAGGTAAGTAACTCAATTGAAACTCATTTATCCTTTAATAAATTATTGAATGGTTTTCATGATTTATTTGATGAATATAAAATAGTTAGTAAAAAATATAAATTATTAAAAAGGAGCATGCCTCTCTTGTTAATGAATTCAATAGTATAAATATTAAGCATGATAATGAAATATTGTCTCCTTATACAAAATATGAAGACTCAGAGATGCTTAAAAAGAAAAAAATACTGCTACACAAGACCTTAGAAAATTTTGAAATAGGAAGCAAATCTTTAAACATGATCCTAGCAAAAAGAGATCATGTTCATAGAAGAGATGGAATCGGTTTTGTGAGTAACACTCGTCAAAAGCCAACCATCTTTGTCAAAGGCCCAACTTTGCATGTTTCACCTTGAAATAAATGTAACTTTTGTTGTAAATTTAGACATTATGCTCATAAATGTCCATTTAAGAGGTATAGTCCACATAAGTTAATTTGAGTCCCTAAAGGAACAATAAATAACTCAATGTAAAATGATAAGGCACCTAATGTTAAATGAGTACCTAAAAAAAAATCACTTTTCTTGTAGATATGTTTACAATCATAAGCTAGGAGCAAGAGATGGTACATTGATAGTAGATGCTCAAGGCACATGACCAGAGATCCAACTTAATTCTCTAAGCTCACTAGCCAAGATGAAGGGTTTGTCACCTTCGGAGACAATAACAGAGGTAAAATAATTGGCAAATGAACCATAGGTAATAAATCAAACCTCTTGATTGAAGATATATTATTAGTAGAAGGTTTAAAGTATAATCTTCTAAGCATTAGTCAATTATGTGATAGAAGATATATCATAAGATTTGAATCTAATGCTTGCATTGTTGAAAGACCACACAAAAATACATCTATGATTGCCTTAAAACATAATAACGTATATACTATTGACATTGATAATTTTTGTAATGAAATTTGCTTTTCGACTTTAAGCGATGATGCTTGGCTTTGGCATAGGAGGTTAGGTCATCCTAGCATGAAACTAATTTTTCAAATTTCGTTTAGAGAACTTATAAGAGGAATCCCTAGCATTAAGTTTGTCAACGGCAAAGTGTGCGATGCATGTCAACTAGGAAAGCAAATAAAAGATAGTTTCGAGTTAAAGAATCAAATAAGCACATCTAGATAGTTACAATTAATCAATATGGATTTATTTGGACCAATTGATATAACTAGCCTAGGAGGTAGCAAATATGCCTTTGTAATTGTTGATGATTATAGTAGATATACTTGGACATCTTGGTATACAAAAGTGATTGTTTTAATTATTTTTTAAAATTTTATAAACTTGTTCAAAATAAAAAAAGGCTTTATGATTTTATCTATACATGGCGATTATGGTGGTGAGTTTCAAAACCGTAATTTCCATAACCTTTCTGAATCAAATGGGTATAACCATAATTTATTTACTCCAAGAAACCCATAACAAAATGGAGTAGTTGAAAGAAAAATTAGGAGTTTATAAAAAAAGGCAAGAACTATGTTAAACGAACATAGCACACCCAAATATTTTTGGGCCGAAGCCGTTAACATGGCATGCTATTTCATGAAAAGGGTTTTAGTATGACCATTACTTTCTAAAACTCTTTATAAGTTGTGGAATAAGAAAAAACCAAATGTTTCATATTTTAAAGTTTTTGATTGTAAATGTTTTGTTTTAAACGAAAAAGATATATTAGAAAAATTTGATGCAAAATCCGATGAAGATATTTTTATTAGTTATTTTTCTACTTCTAAAGCATTTCGTATGTTTAATGAAAGAACTTTATTTATAGAAGAATCTATTCATATTATTTTCAATGAGGTTTTCAAATTCATGAAAAATAATTTTGATGATGATTTTGATAGTTTAAATTTGAATGAACCCTCTCCTCCCATTAGCAACTTGGATGCATCTTCTTCTAAGAATCCTTACCTAAGGATTGAAAGTATGTAGATACTCATCCTAAGGAACTAATCATTGGAGATACTTCAAAAGGTGTTCAAACTTATTCTTCTTTTAAAAAAATTTATGTGAATGCAGTCTTTTTATCTCAAATTGAACTTAAATGCATTGATGAGATCCTGTAAGATGATTCATGGTTTATTGCAATGCATGAGAAATTAAATCAATTTGAGAGAAATGAGGTATGGAAGCTTGTTCCTAGACCTTGTGACCATTTGGTAATTGGTACTAAATGGGTCTTCAGAAACAAGCAAGATGAACTTGGTATCATGGTTAGAAACAATGCTAGATTAATGGCCAAAGATTTCAACCAAGAAGAAGGTACGAAGAAACCTTCGCTCCTGTGGCTAGACTTGAAGCCATAAAGATTCTCCTTGTCTATGCTAGCTGTAATAATTTTAAGTTATTTCAAATGGATATTAAAAGTATTTTTCTTAATGACTTTATTTCTGAAGAAGTTTATGTTGAACAACCTCCCAGATTTGAGAATACTAACTTTCCGAATCATGCGTTTAAGTTGATTAAGACTCTCTATGGATTAAAACAAGTCTCTAGGGTTTGGTATGAGAAGCTTAGTTCTTTTCTTATTCAAAATAATTTTATGAAAGGCAAGGTTGATACTACATTATTTTTCAAACATTTTGGAAATGATTTTCTCATTGTTTAAATTTATTATAATATTTGGATCTTCAAATGAGTCTTTAAGTGAATCTTTTGCCAATAGTATGAGTCATGAATTCAAAATGAGTTTGATGGGGGAGTTAACTTTTTTCTTAGGTTTACAAATCAAACAACTTAGTGATAAATTTTTTGTTAGTCAAACAAAATATGATTTAGATCTATTAAAATGATTTAATATGGATAATACTAAGGCTATTAATACACTAATGAGCACTTCTACAAAACTAGATATGGACACTCATGGAGAATGCTTTGATCAAAAGACTTATAGGGGTATGATAGATAGTTTATTATATCTCATAGCAACTAGACCCGATATCATGTTTAGTGTTGTACTATATGCTAGATTTCAATCAAATTCTAAGAAATCTCACTTAAAAGCTATTAAAAAGATTTTTAGATATATAAAAGGAACTCCTAGTCTAGGACTAGGACTATGGTATCCAAATTCCAAAAATTTTGAATTACTTGCTTATGCCGATGTTAATTTTGTTGTTTGTCAAATAGATAGAAAAAGTACATCCGGAATATGTCAACTCTTAAGTCACACACTTGTTTCTTGGTCTTCTAAGAAATAAAACTCGGTTGCATTATCTACAATCGAAGCTGAATATATAACAGCAAGTGCATGTTGTGCATAAGTTATATGGATGAATAATATTTTAGAAGATTATAGAATTTATTTGAAAAATATTCCTGTAAAATGTGATAACACTAGTGCAATATGTTTAACCAAGAATCTCATAAAACACTCTAGAACTAAACATATTGATATTAGACATTATTTTATTAGAGATTATATTAATAATCTTGACATATCTTTAGAATTTATTGATACAAAACATCAATTAGCAGATATTTTTACAAAACCATTGAATGATGAATAATTTGATTTCATTAGAAGAGAATTAGGTATGTTAAATCTTCCAAAAGTATGAATTCCTTTTTTAAATTTCTTAATTTTTCATAACTTGAATTTTCCTTTTAAATCGAGATTGTCTTTCTATTTGCAAAAGATAGCCTTGATTCATGGATTTTTGGATTAATGACTTGATCTTTTATGTAATAATCAATTCCTATGAATCCTTCTTCCTTCTATTTACAAGAAAAGGGATTTGATTCATGAAGTTTTATTTATGGATTTTTTATCCTTCATTTGATGATCCTTTCTCATGAATTCTTCCTCACTCTACTCATGAAAGAAGAATTTTTATCCATGGACTTTTAGTATGTGACGATCATTTGCAAGAAAAGGGATTTGATTTTTTGGTATGGACATCTTGATCCGCTATGATGAATCCTTTCTCTTTGCTATAGTAAAAGCTTGATTCAATGAAACTTAACCTTCATGAATTTGGTTCTTAATTTTTTTATGGAGAATGAATTTCTCTCTTACTCTTCTTCCTCTTCTTACTTTTATGACAAAGGAAGAGAGAAACTTGCACATCTCAAGCATAACCAAAAAGCTCTTGCACATCTAAAGCAAAAATGCTACCTTGCCCATTTCAAGAAGCAAAAGCAGTTATCATGCAAAGTTTTTGCTTAACTTCTCAATTTTGCTAACTTGAATAAATTAGTGTAAATATTACTTAAATAGTTTAAAACATTTGCATTGTTAAATGATTCTCATTTTTGTTGATGACAAAGGGGGAGAAATAATGAATGGTTGGTATCATGATCAAAATGTTGATTTAATGCATGAAGTGATAAATGTTTAAAATTTTTTAATATCTTATCATAATGCTTTAGTATATGTATGATATACCCACAATGATGATTGATTTATTTTTGTTATCATGCATGAAGTGAGAATAAAATGTAAGGTTTTGAAATTGTGCATGTTTTAATTTAAAACTATAATGATGCACAAACATATGAAATTTTGATTTGATATATTGCATTTGATCCTTGTGATCAAAATTATTTCACTTGAATTCAAAGGTCATGATTTCTTTTGAATTCAAGTTTGTTTATCTCAATATGGTAAATAGATAGGGGGAGTTAAGGTTAACTCCGTCATCAATTGGTTGTCATCATAAAAAAGGGGAAAATTATTGAATCTCATATTTTGATGATAAAATCAATTGATAAATTATTGATCTAATCCATATGTTGAGATAAGTATTGTAGGATTAACTATGATAATGAATAAGGCATAAAGCAGATGTTGGGCCGGAGTCAAAGATCGAACGATATAATGAAGATTCGGATGATGTGTCGAGAGCTCGCTGAGAAGTCGTCGGGAGTTCACCAAGAATTTGTCGGGAGTTCACCAATAATTCATCAGGAGTTCACCAAAATCTCACAGAGAGTTCATCGGGAGCTCGCTAAGAGTTTGTCGGGAGTTCGCTAAGAGTTCGTTAGGAGTTTGCCAAAAGCGTGCCGAAAGTTTATTGGAAGTTCATTGAGACTTCACTGAAAGAACGATTGACATACCAGACAAATATTGCTTAGTTAATGCCTTAATTACCATAGTTAGAACTTAGATTGAGTTAGGATTGAGAGATAATCCTATTAACTCAATTAGGGGCCAATTTGTCCCAAAATAGGGCTAAGTTGGGCCGAATGGTAGGCCCACTCGGCCACTTAGAGCCTTGCCAAAGGGTGGCACCGCCCAAGGTGGGCGGTGGAACCGCTCGAGGCTTAGCCTCCTAGGTGGTCTGGGTGGTGGTACCATTGGCAGTTAATACTGTCAGGCGGTGGTACCACCTTGTCAAGCGTTGGTATCGACCTGTCAAGCAATGGTACCGCCAGAGCCTAGTCTCAAGGCTTTATCAAGCGGTAGAACTGCTAGACTAGGTGGTGGTACTGCCCATTATTAGAGTGATAGACAGTGGTACCATCTAGTATGGGTGATTGTACCGCTAGTACCTTGGAAATTCTGGATGAGACACCTTTTGGCTCTAATTCTGAAACTTTTGGAGCCTATAAATACCCTACTCCTTTCTGTATGAAAGGCAACAACAAAAGAGTAACAAACTGTGAAAAATCTTAAAGTGTTGGGTATAAAAGTATTGTAAAAGTGCTAAGAGTTCTCCTTTTTCTTCAACTTTGTAATCATTCGAGAAGAGGTGTGAGGCTTGTAAGAGTTATCTCCTAAACTCATGAAAAGAGGAAAGCTTTGTAAGAAGGTGGTTGGTCTTTGCCTTTTGAAAGAAGACCATTAGTGACGCTGATGATCTCGACGGAGGAGGAATCAGAAGTGGACGTAGGTCACAACGATCAAACCGTTATAAATCTAGTGTGTTCTTTCCTTACTACTTTCTTTCATTACTTAGCTGCACTCTATACTTTATGTTTACTCTAAATCATTACTTTCCGATACGGGCTTTGTCGAAATAATTTTATCGAATGAAAATTTTCAAATCAATGTAATTTTTATCGCTGCACTAATTCACCATCCCCTCTTAGTGCCGTATTAATCCTAACATATGGTCATTTGGTTCCCTCTTATCTACAAAGGCCTCCTGCCAACTTAACCCTAATGGATCCTATCCTATTGGGTATTGAATCTCTATCTAACAATCCAAACCTCTTAGATTAGTGAATCTCTATCCAATAATCTCTTATTAGCTCTTATTGGATCTCATCTACAGGATCTAATAATTTAGGGGCTAATTGGATATCCAATAAGATAGGGGCTCCAACGGATATCTCATATCCGAACTTTCACTCTTTGTAATACTTACCATATGTGTATGACCCTCTAGGCCTAATATCAAGCTGGTTGTAAGTCATAACTATCAGAACTATTTCTGGCTTAGTGAATTATTATATCTATAATTCAATCGACTCATCGATTACGGACATACTATGCCACTATGCTCCAATCCCCAAACGATATAAGGAAAATCCAATCCATTTGACCTATCTATCCTCATTTACTATGTATCTATAGTTCCTCATCCATCTAATATCCTAGAGACCATATATCGGGCATGGTGTTGTTAGGCTCACACGGTTTCTATTGAGTCTTGCTCTAATCGGATTCTCTCGGAGAACTCTTTCTCTCTTAATCCGAATGACCCTGACCAGGGATTTATTTGAGTAAGAACGCATGGGATATTCCTCTCATGACATCGAGAGTGAATGATTCTCTATCGACACTCAATAGTTCTCGTAAGACTAAGTGCTACTCCCGATGATCGGTTGTGTTAGATCTGAAACTTCTAGACCTATAAGTCTGGTATCAAAGAGTGAAGTACTTATATAAGACATTCTTGGTGTCTCAAGTCGAATGACCAAATAAACTACTGGGATGATGGAATTGTTGTTTGATAATTATTAGGATCAAAAGCGGCACTAAGAGGGGGGGGGGGGTGAATTAGTGCAGCTAAGAAAAGCGTTGATTCCGAAAAATATTCGTTTCGATTCAATCCACCATTACGGAAAGAAATTGAACTTGAAAGCTTTCGTAAAAGTATAAAGAGAAGGTTAAGGAAGTTTATAGTAATGTAAATTACACAAATTGAAAAGCAAACTATAATTTAGAGTGGTTCGATCATTGTGACCTACATCCACTTCCGATTCCTCCTCTATTGAGGTCACCAACCTCCACTAATAATCTTCTTTCAATAGGTAAAGACCAACCACCTCTTAACAATGCTTTCTACTTTTCACGAGTTTAGGAGATAACTCTTACAAATCTCACACCTCTCTTGAATGATCTCAACACTTAGAAAGGGAAGAGGAGGACTCTAGCACTTTTACAATACTTTAACACTTCAAAGACTCAAGATTATGCCAATACTTTCATATAGAAAAGTGTGGGGTATTTATAGGCCCCAGTGGCTTTAAAGTTGGAGCCAAAAAGTGTCACATCCCCGGATTTCGGGGTACTAGCGGTACCACCGCCATTACTAGGCGATACTATCACTTGCAGTCTGACATTGGGTGGTACCACCGCCTAATTTGGGTGGTACAATCACCTGATAAAACTCAAAGACTAAGCTCTAGCGGTGCTACTGCTTGACAGGGGCGGTACCACCGCTGGCAGCATTAATTACTAATGGTACCACCGCCCAAACCACCTAAGAAATTGGGTTCCCCAAGTAGTGCCACCATCAACCATGATTTCAGTTGTTGAATGAGATGTTCAATCCAGCCCAATTCAGCCATATTAAGGGCCCAGTTGGCCCCTAACCAAGTTAATGAGATTACCTCCCAATCCTAACTCAATTTTTTATCTAACTATAATAAGTAAGATATAATTAAAGCACTCTTATTCTGGTACATCAATTGCTCTTCCGACGATCTTCCAACGAACTTCCGATGACCTCCCGGTAATGTTCCGCTAGACTCCCGGCAAGCTCCTGAACTTTACGACGATCTTTTTGGCGAGTTCTAACGAGCTTCTTTAGCAAGCTCTTAGACTTCTCGGTTGGTTCTAGCAGAACTTCCGACGAGCATTCGGATTTTCGATGAACTCTTGAACTCCCAACGAGATCTCGATCTTGACTCCGGCATAACACCTGCTTTATGTATTACTGCTATCGTAGTTAATCTTGCATACTTTTTTCAACATATAGATTAGATCAAATAATTTATAATTGATTTCATTATCAAAATCTGAGATTTAATAATATCCCCATTTTTGATGATGACAATCAATTGATGACGGAGTTAACCTTAACTCCCCTTATCTATATGCCATACTTGAGAAAAGATATTCTTGAATTCAAGCATCAAACCGATAAGTTAAGTTCATTTAAACTTATCAACTTGCACATCATGATTCTTATCATGATTTACCAATCTCAAAATATGATGCAATATATTTATCAATAAAAATGATCATTTTTAAGTCCAATATGGAAAGATGATAAACTATCATCATTTTTTCATGTGATAAAAATTTCAAATATGAAATTTTCAAGATGATGATTCATCAAATCGAGGCATGATTCCAATACGAAATAAAACATGGTAATCATAATGATAGATATTTATCATTTTGATACGAAATCAAGCATGATACTAGGAATTAAAACATTTGTAAGTAATCATGTCATATTTTGATATGTTTCAAACATTTGTATTTGACGATACCAATCATATTTCAAGCATACATATAAGTATTTATGATAATCATTTATGATATGATACATTGCATACATTTACAATGCTAATTTTGTCATCAATTTTACCACATTTTGGTATTATTTCTCCCTCTTTGTCATCAACAAAAAGGAAAATAATTCAACAATATAAGTGTGGAAAAAATTCATGCAAGTTTCACACTAATTTATCCAATCGATATTGCATCATTGCACGGTAACATTCAAAGTTCTCAACATTAAAAGTTATCAACATTAAAGAGATAGATTCCATCAACTTCTCTCCCTTTGTCATAAAAAAATTGTATGAAAAAAAGGAAGGAAGGTAAGGAGCAAATCCATTGAAAACCAAAATTTTGAAATGATTTGAATCAAAATATCATATGAAATCAAATCGTCGTTCTTGCAAGTAATCATCACACATGAAAATTCATATTTCAAGGATCAAGATATCAATTGGAATTCATAAAATTCATCTTTCATGAGAAGAATAAGGAAGAATTCATGGGAGAGGAGTATCACATGAAAGAGAAATTTATGAAAAACTTCATAATGAGAGGAGCATCATATCAAATCCATTACTCATTAAAAATTTAAAAGAGTAAAATTCATGAGAGATGTATTTGTCAAAGAATTCCATGTATCAAACATCATTAATTTTTTTATGAAATAAAATTGATACTTAGTAGATTCATATTTCAGATTTTATGAAAGCCTTATTTATAAAATAATTTCATGAAAGCTTTAAAGAATTAAGAAAGTCTGGAAAAGATATACATCAAATTCATGCATTTGGACAACTTAACATTCCTAACTCACTTCTAATAAAATCAAATTATTCTTTACTTAAAGGTTTTGTAAATATGTCAACTAATTGATGTTTTGTATCAATCAACTCTATGATTACATCATGATTATTGACATGATCTCGTATAAAGTGATGCCTAATATTAATATGTTTAGTTCTAGAGTGTTGAATAGGATTTTTCATTAAACATATTACATTTGGGTTGTTACATTTTATAGGAATATTCGTAAGGTGAATCTTATAATCTTCTAATGTATTTGTCATTCATATAACTTGTGCACAATATGCACTAGCAGCTATGCATTCGGCTTCGGTTATAGATAGTGCAATCGAGTTTTGCTTTTTGGAAGACAAAAAAATAAGTGCATGACCTAAGAATTGACATGTTCTGGATATACTTTTTCTATCTATTCTATATCTAGCAAAATCCGCATCAGCATAAGCAATTAGTTCAAATTTTTTGAATTTTAGATACTATAATACTAGATTAGTGGTTCCTTTAAGATATCTAAGAATTCTTTTAATTACTTTAAGATGAGATATCTTAGGATTAGATTGAAACCTAGCATAAAGTCATACATTAAACATGATGTCCGACCTAGTTACGATGAGGTATAGTAAACTACCTATTATACTCCTATAAGCTTTTTGATCAAAGCTTTCTCTACTTTCGTCAATGTCTAACTTAGTGGAGGTACTCATACGAGTGTTAATAGCTTTTGAACTATCCATATTAGTAATATACATATTTTGTTTAATTAAGAAAGTCAATCACTTATATATATGCAATAAGCAATATAAAGTGAGAAAATATTATAATAATAATAAGCAAAAAAGTGCATGTCATGTCACACGTGCCACCACTCACGTGATTGGCTTGTAGGACACCTATAATTAGCAATCTCCAATTTGACATAAAGTCAATCACTTATGTATCTGATCCCTATAGACTCCTATGATGCTCAAAGATAATATGAGACAATGGCTTTGTCAGTGGTTCTACGATGTTATCTTCGGATGTAATTGTTTCCATTGCTACATGTCTTTAAGCCATGATCTCTCTAATAAGCTGAAACCTCCTTAAAACACGTCTGATGAGACCCGGGTTCTCTCATTTGAGTAATCGCCTTATAGTTATCATAATATAAGGGAATCGACTTCTTGCTACCTAGCACGACTCCCAGATCTATAATGAAATTCTTTATCCAGACTTCCTCTTTTATTGCCTTTGCTACAGTAATGTACAAAAGAAAAGCAAGTAAGGAGTAAGCAAGTAAGGAGGTTTGCAGTAAGGTAAGTTGCACAAAAGAAAAGCAAACCAGATTTTTATAGTGGTTCGGTCGTCATGACCTACATCCACTCCACCGATTCCTCTTCCGTTGAGGCTACCGGCATCCACTATTGATCTTCCTTTAATATGTAAAGATCAACCTCCTTCTTACACTCCTCTTCTCCTTTTCACTGGTTTAGAAGACAATATTTACAAGCACACACTCATCTCTAAACAAAATTCTAAGTTTAAGCTAAAGGAGGGGATTTCTCAAGAGATTTTTACAGCGTTTTCTCACTTTTAAACTCTTTGTACTTATATGTTTTAACTACGGATAAGAGGGGTATTTATAGGCTTCAAGTTGATTCAAACATGGAGCCTAAAAAGGTCTCATCCCAGGTTTCCTGGATACTGATGGTACCACCGTCGTTCCTAGGCGGTACTACCATCACAGGATCTACCACTGAACGGTACCACTGCCTGATAGGGGCGGCACCACTACTGGCAGCATTACTGCCAATGGTACCACTACCCAAAATACTTGGGGTGTTGTTCCCCATGCGGTGCCACAGCTAGCTAGGGTTTCAGCACCCTGGTTGGGCCTTGAATCCGGCCCAAACTAGCCCTACTTCGGGCCCAATTGGCCTCTAACAGATTTGATGGGATTACCTCCCAATCCCAATTCCAATTATGTGCTAGCTACGATTCCTAAGACATAATCTAAGCAAGATAAGTCCGGTTTCTTTCGGCGAGCTTCCGGCGATCTTCCGACGAACTTCCGACGATCTATCGGCAATGTTCCAGTGGTCTCCCAATAAGCTCCTAGACTTTACGATAATCTTCTTGGCGAGTTCTGATAAGCTTCTTTGTCAAGCTCCTGGACTTCTCGGTTGGTTCTAGTAGAACTTCCGACGAACTGTCACGGACAAACTTCTAAACAGGGTGTTTGATGTAATGCTTATGTATGTCCGTGTCTTTTGGTATGTTCATGCATTCTACAGCATGTAGGGGGACGGCCGAAGGCTTGATAGTCCCATTTTAGTTGGGTCGATGGCCGCTTTAGGCTTGTAAATAAAGGTTGTGTCATGTGGACACGTGTGAGAGATTTTCGGTCTGTAATGGACCATTTTACCCTTTGTTGTGCAACTGTTCAGAGCTTGTAATGTCTGTTTGTAATTTGCATTGTCTATAAAGTGTTTTTCGGAGATGTTTGCTTGTGGATCCTGAGTGAGGCCTTTTCTCTGTCCTGTTCTCTCTTTTGTGGGACCTAAGGGACCATGTGAGGCTTCGGGGAGGCTGACCCTTGCGGACGGACACGCAAGGGTGCCGCACGACTTAGGCAAAACCAGCTAAGTCCGTGACAGAACGTCCGGATATCCGACGAACTCTCGAACTCCCAACAAAATCACGTTCTTGACTCCGGGATTTCATTTTGCTTTATGCTTTGCTATTGTAGTTAATCCTGCACACATAAAAACACACTTCGATCTAGACAATTATTACAAAACATGAATTATGTTGTCTGGCATGTCATTGGTCCATCGACGCTTCATTCGATTATTCGGCGCATCGTCCGATCTTGCGACCTATTGCCTAATCAGCTAGTTGATCTCCGCAACTCCGATATCCTTGGCGCAATATCCACTCTTTTTGGCCCGATGCCCGAATCCATGGCCCGAAGCCTTCTATCGATACGTCGACCAATCCTCTGGCCCAACATGATTCTTCCTACTATAATTATCTATCCCTAATCGAAGCATCCTGCGTCACTCAAAACATAGATCAAATCATAAATACTATCAATTTGTTTCATTATGAAAATCCGAGATTCAACAATCTCCCCCTTTTTTATGATAACAACCAATTGATGACGGAGTTAACCTTAACTCCCGGAGTTTAAACAAACTCCCCCTATCATGCCATATTGATAGAACCTTTAATTCAAGCTGAATTCAAGTCGTTGCAAATTTCATCATGAATATTTGCAACACGTCATCATGCCATATTGATAGAACCTTGAATTCAAGCTGAATTCAAATCGTTTAAAATTTTATCATAAATATTTATAATACGTCATCATATATAATATAATTATACTTCTCCCCTTTTGTCATCAATAAAAAAAGGAGAAGTTCAAATCATTGCATAGAAAACATAATATCAAGTTTTATCAACATGCAATTTGCAAGTTAAAAAATTTAGCAAGTGTTACATCATGCAAGCTATCAAATTTTAGATATGCAAGGTAGTAAGATAGCAAGTTTACAACATACATGCTAGCAAAAATTTCGAAAGCAAATGCAATATAGCTTTCTTGTTGAAGTGTGTAAGCTAGCGATTCTTGCTTCCTATTGCAATGTGCAAGTTGTAAGTTTTGCTTCTTGAGATTGGCAAGATAGTAATGTTCAAGATAGCAAGCTCTTTCTTCTCTTTTGAGAAGTGCCATTTTTACTTCGTTTGCAAAGTGCAAGCTAGCAAAATTTTACATTATTTTACAACAATCAAGCTAGCAATTTGACAAGTGTTACTTCTCTTTGAAGTATGAAGGCTAGCAAGTTTTTAAAAAATAATGCAAGATAACAAGCTAGCAAGATACAATGATTTACATGAAGCAAGCTACATGAAGTACGTTTGCATCTTTTCTTTAGATGTGCAAGCAAGCAAGCAAGTTTTTGCATCTTCTTGACTTGTGTAAGCTAGCTAGCAAGCTAGCTATCTCCCCCTTTGTCATTGTCAAATAAAAAAGGAAGAATACAACTTTGTATCTCTTTTTTCCTTTACAATAATTTTCAAATCATGATAAAGGATGAATAATCAAAGATGAAAAATCAAGTTATGAATGTCAAAATAATTTTTCATCATGAATATTTTATCATTGCATGCATCATATCAAATCATCATTTATAATTATATTAATATTTTAATCATTATTTCAATATGTTTGTGCATCATTATAGTTTCAATTTACAACATGCACAATTTTAAAACTTTATATATCATCCTTACTCTATGCATGATACTAAAAATAAATCAATCATCATATCATACATGATACTCATAAGCTAGCAAATTTATATCATTTTAGAGCATCAAAAAAATATCATGAGTATTTCATGCATTCATATCATTAATGTTTCAATCATAAAAAATGAAAGATCAAGTCTAAAATTTGAGAAATCAAGAGAAACCAAGATCTATTTTAACAAATCTCCTCTTAAATAATTAATGAAAAGAACTCTTAGGAGATCATGATATAGATAAAATTTGTTTAATCTTGTAAGAGAACAAGACCTTAATTCAAGCATATAAAATATTATGATTCTTATAGAAAATCTTTTCTTTAGTAAAATACCAAGAAAAATCGTAGGAGTACAAAGAAGAGATCTTGATTAAAAAAAATATCTCAAGTAATTCCAATAAACCAAGATCATTATTTTGATAAAACTTATTCAAATTCATATCGTCAAAATTATCAACATTTTTTCAAGAAAATTCAATGAAGACAACATAAATAGATTCCCATGAGAACTCGATTCATGCATGATGTCTCAATTTTTCATGAATGTCATAAGATATGATTTATTTCAACAAATCTCTTCTTTTTATAAATAGCAAAAAGAAATATAAGAGATCAAATGATACAATATCTTGATTCATGCATAAGAAATCTCAAGTTATAAATCTCAAAAAATCAAGATAAAGCTTATTTAAATTCAAATCGTCAACTCAAAATCATTTTCAAGAGATTCAAAAAAAATAACAAACATACATTCATTGATATTCTTTTTTTGAAAGATCGATAAAGTAGAGATTGAGAAATTCTTTAAGAAAAATGTTTTCCTTCCCCCTTTTTTATTTGATTTATTTCATACATGCCCAAGTTTTTATGCCAAGTTAAGTTAAAGCATGCATCATCGTTTAAGATCGAAAAGGGATTTCGTCATAAAAACCATTCAAGACCAAAAAAGTATAACACATTAAACATAAGGCTTCTTAAACAAGAGATTTGATTCATCATTTTAATTCCAATAATAATATATTTTCCTTTTTATGTGTTTCATTTTAAGTGATTGATTTCATATAAGTATGATCAAGTTTTTCATATGAAAACATACATTATAGTTTAAAACTTAAAAGGTCACGTTCATTATCGTAAAAATTGATAATCCATAAATCTCAAGAATCATCATGCATAAATTCGAAACATAAACTTATTGAGCATAATATCAAATCATTACTTCAAATGAAACTTGATTTCATTAATCATGGAGCATCTTTAATTAAAATTGAGAAACAATATGATTAATCTTGTTAAGTGTACAAGTATTAGATTTATATTTAACATTTTATTGCATTATTACATCATTAAAACATCAAGCATGATTTCAATCAAAATCGAAAATACACATTATTTCTTCTTGAAAAACATACATAAGATTATTATTAGATTTAAATCTAACATTTTATTCCTTTAACTTAAAATATATAATTTTTATTATTATTTTCAAAATTACTAGCATGATCCCAATTTTTGTCTTTTCATTACATTATTAAACATGTAATTTTTAAAAAGAAATTTATATAATTTTTTAAACTAAATTAAAAATAACTCACGAAGAATATCAAGTAATTTCAAAGTAAACTAAGGGAGTTTCGTTTGAGTTATTTACCTTGTTGTAGAAAGCTGTTAAGGCATAGTTTGCCACTTCACCTTTGTTAATTTTCTCCTCGTCTTCGGAGGAACTCGATTTATCCCAAAGTTCTTCCCTCTTTTTACGTTCATAGAAAGTAGTTACGTTCTTTTTGTTCTTTAATTTTTGTTTCATAAACTTTTAAAATTTCATAACGATGAGTTCAAGTTTACCATCACTTGAGCTTATGCTTGAGTGGTCTTCAATTATTCTTAGTCTGAAATCCTTCCTATTCTTTGGAAGGTGGTTCTCAAGTTCTTCACGTGCATTGCACGTCATTTCATAGGTCATTAGAGACCCAATAAGTTCTTCGATCAAAAAAGTATTTAAATCTTTTGATTTTTGAATAGCCATTATTTTCGAATCCTAATTTTTAGAAAGTGATCGTAAAATCTTGTTAATGAGTTAAAAATTAGAAAAGCATTTGCTAAGAGCTTTTAAACCATTGATGACATCCGTAAAACGGGTATACATGTCAACAACGGTTCGCTCGGCTTCATTAAAAAAAGTTTAAAATCGTACATTAAAAGATTTATTTTAGAATCTTTTACTCTATTAGTGCCTTCGTGTGTGATTTTGAGAGTGTATCATATATCGAAAGTCATTTCGCAAGTAGAAACCCGATTAAACTCGTTTTTGTCTAAGGTACAAAATAGAGCGTTCATAGCTCTAACATTTAAAGAAAATGTCTGCTTCTCCAAATTATTCCAATGGTTTATTAGAAGAGAAGACCTTCGAAAACCATTTTCAATAATGTTCCATAAGTTCAAATCCAAAGAAAGCAAGAAAACTCTCATTCGAGTTTTTCAATATATGTAGTCCATCCCATTGAAAAAGGGAGGATGAATGAGAAAGTGACCCTCTTGAAAGCCTAAAAGAGTCATTTCTCTTGGGTGTCAAACCATATGATAAATACAAGGCTCTGATACCAACAGTTAGAAACAAGTCGGCACTAAGAGGAGGGGGGGGTGAATTAGTGCAGTGGTAAAAATTACGGTTCTGAAAATTTCTTTCATTTCATATGATAAAACCGATTTTGGAAAGTTGCTCAACTTGAAAGCGTATTCATAAACATGTTAAAAGCAGTAAGCAAGTAAGGAGGTTTGCAGTAAGATAAGTTGCACAAAAGAAAAGCAAACCAGATTTTTATAGTGGTTCGATCGTCGTGACCTACATCCACTCCACCAATTCCTCTTCCGTTGAGGCCACCGACATCCACTATCGATCTTTCTTTAATAGACGAAGATCAACCTCCTTCTTACACCCCTCTTCTCCTTTTTATAGGTTTAGAAGACAACCTTTACAAGCACTCACTCCTCTCTGAACAAAATTCTAAGTTTAAGCTAGAGGAGGGGATTTCTCAAGAGATTTCTACAGCGTTTTCTCACTTTTAAACTCTTTGTGCTTATGTATTTTAACTAGGGATGAGAGGGGCATTTATAGGCCTTAAGTTGATTCAAACTCGGAGCCTAAAAATGTCTCATCCGAGGTTTCCTAAGTACTGGCGGTACCACCGCTGTTCCTGGGCGGTACTACCATTGAAGGATCTGCCACAAGGGCGGTACCATCGCCTGACAGGGGCGGTACCACTGCTGGCAGCATTACTGCCAGTGGTACCACTGCCCAAAATACCTGGGGTGTTGTTCCCAAGGTGGTGCCACCATCAGCCAGGGTTTCATCACCCTAGTTGGGCCTTGAATCCAGCCCAAACTAGCCCAACTTCGAGCTCAGTTGGCCCCTAATAGAGTTGATGGGATTACCTCCCAATCCCAACTCTAATTATGTGCTAACTATGATTCCTAAGACATAATCTAAGTAAGATAAGTTTGATTTCTTCTGGCGATCTTCTGATAATCTCTCGGCAATGTTCTAGTGGTCTCCTGGCAAGCTCCTGGACTTCACGATGATCTTCTTAGCGAGTTCCAATGAGCTTCTTTGGCAAGGTCCTAGACTTCTCGGTTGGTTCCGGTAGAACTGCCGACGAATGTCCGGACTTCCAACGAACTCTCAAACTCCCAATGAAATCGCATTCTTGACTCTGGGACTTCATTTTGCTTTATGCCTTACTATTGTAGTTAATCCTGCACATATAAAAACATACTTCGATCTAGACAATTATTACAAAGAATGAATCATATTGTCCGGCATGTCATTGGTGCTAGTCATAGGTGTCCAGCAAGCCAATCACGTGAGTGATGGCACGTGTGACTTGATACAGAATCTTTTTGCTTATTATATTTTGGCGTATATCACTTTATAACTATTGCATAAATGCATATATATATTGTGATGTCATTGGATTTGTGCAATGGGAATCGGATCGTGATGAGATCACGATAATGAGATCGATTCACCTTTAAACACATATCCTAAATAATCCCGGTCATAGGTTACTTTCGAGAGGGACATCGTGATAACCGGATAGACCGGTGTCTTTGTATACCCGTCCATATGATGGATGCATTTGGTCTCATAGCTGCTCGTGTAGGGACACTAGGGATACAAAGACAGTGCTCATTGGAGAATGAGTTCATTGATTGATCCGCTTACGGAATCTTTGAATGGTTGATGATGCCTTATTGTCGACAATTTCAGTAGTCCTAGTGGTGTATCTCGGTCCCTAGACTTGAGACACCAAGGATGTCCTGTATGAGTGCTCCACTCTTTGATACCAGACTTATAGGTTTGGCTGTCCCGGATCTAGTACCTGGTCATTGGGAGTGGTAGTCGACCTTTACGAGGGCTATTGAGTGTCGACATGAGGATCATCCACTCTCGGCGTCATGAGAGGAATATCCCATGTGTTTTTTGCCAGACAAATCCCCGCCAGGGTCATTTGGGTTGAGAGAGAAAGAGTTCTCGGGAGAATCCGATTAGAGTGAGACTTCAGTAAAACCGTATGGGAGTGGACAACACCATGCTTTCGATATACGGTCTCCGGGATATTAGATGGATGAGGGACTATAGGTACATGGTGGCGAGGACAGACAGGTCCAATGGATTGGATTCCCCTCAGACGCCCTGGGGACTACAGCGTAGTGGCCTAGTACGTCCGTAGTCGATGAGTCGAGTGAATTATTACAGAGATAATAATTCACTGAGTTAGAATGAGTTCTAACAGGTATGACTCACGGCCAGCTCGATATTGGGCCTAGAGGGTCACACACATATGGTAGGCATTGCGATGAGTAGAGGTTCGGATATGAGATATCCGACGGAGCCCTTGTCTTATTGGATGCAGATCCAATACCCACTAGGGAAGGACCCATTAGGGTTTGACACGGGATCTCTATAAATAGGAGGGATTCACAACCTCATAGGCTAGAGTCTTTGCTTGCCTTTCCTATTCTCCTCTCCCTCTCCACCTCAGAGGCCTGGAGTTTTGAGGAGGGTCGTCGCAACCCTGCTGTGTGGATCACCGCTAGAGAGGAGGACGCTTGACCTCCTTCACCCTCTCCTAAGGATCTGCAAGGAAACAGGGATATACGATCTCCCTAGGTAACACAATCTCTATACGCAGTTTTGTGTTTTGCGGATTTTTGCGCATCAATCTTCGCACGACGACGAACATCTTTTTGGGAATCAGGGATTTTTGTTTTCTTGTTCTTCCGCTGCGCATATGATGTCGCCCCCTTGATTTCCCAACAATTGGTCCATCGACGTTTCGTCTGATTCTTCGACGTATCGTCCGATCTTGTAGCCTATTATCCAATCGGCTAGTTAATCTCCACAACTCCGATATCCTTGGCACAATATCTGCTCTTCTTAGCCCGATGCTCGAAGCCTTCTATCGATACGTCGACCGATCCTCTAGCCCGACGCCCAATCTTCTGACATGTTTTCCTCCAGTCCAACATGATTCTTCCTGCTTTAATTATCTCTCCCTGATCGAAGCATCTTGCATCACTAAAAATGTAGATCAAATCATAAATACTATCAATTGGTTTCATCATCAAAATCCGAGATTCAACACACCACCAACTAAGATTCCATTGAGAAGATCCACAAGAGAGCGACAATCATCTACCAGATATCCTCCACATGAGTATATTATGTTTACTGATGAGGGAGAGCTAAAAACTTATTAAAAAGCTATTCTACATTAGCATAAGAATGAGTGGGTTAAAGCCTTGCAAGAAGAAATGAGATCCTTGCTTGAGAACCACACCTATGACTTGGCAAAGTTTCCTAAAAAGAAGAAAGCTCTCAAGAATAAATGGATTTACAAATTGAAGACAAAATTATAGCTTTTAACAAATATATAATGCACGACTAGTTTGTGAAAGGATTCAGTCAAAAGAAAGGTATTGATTTTGAAAAAATATTTTCTCTTATGATGAAAATATCATCTATCTAAGTTATTCTTGGTTTGACTACCCGCTTAAATTTAGAAGTTAGAGTAACTTGATATGAAAATAGCATTTCTTCATGGTAACTTAGAAGAAGAAATTTATATAGAGTAACCAAAAGGTTTCAAAGTCAAGGGAAAAGAAAATCTAGTGTGCAAGCTTAAAAAAAGCTTATATGGACTCAAACAAGCACCAAGACAATGGTACAAGAAGTTTGATTCCTTTATGATGAGTCAATGATATAATAGAATCATATCTAATTATTATATGTTTATAAAGAAATTTTTAGATAATGATTTTATTATTCTCCTACTATATGTTGATGATATGCTGATTATTGGCCATGATACTAGTAAAATAAAAAAGTTTAAAAGAGAGCTAAGTAAATCTTTTGCAATGAAAGACTTAGGATCGGTGAAATAAATACTTAGCATGAAGATTCTTCGTGATAGGAAGAAAATGAAGATTTGTCTTTCTTACGAGACATACATTGAAATGGTTTTTGAAAATAAATAAAGCCAAAGTAGTTTGTTCTTCACTTGTAGGTCATTTCAAGCTTAGTTCGAAACAATATCCTATAAGTAAGAAAGAAAATAAATAAATATCCAAAGTGTCTTATTCATCTGCAGTAGGCAGTTCGATGTATGCTATAGTTTGTATTAGGCCAGATATAGCTCATTCAGTTAGAGTTGTCAGCCAATTTCTCTCTAATCCTGGTAAGAAACATTAGACAACAGTGAAATAAATATTAAGATATCTAAGAGATACTTCTAGGTTATGTTTATGTTTTGGGATGAACCTATGCTAGAAGGATACATAGATGTAGATATGACAGGTGATACTAATTCCAATAAATCCAATAGACAGTCTCTTGGCAGTCTAAGTTATAGAATTGTGTTGTTTTATCAACCACAAAAACAAAATATATAGCAATTACTAAAGCATGCAAGGAAACTTTGTGGATGAAAAAGTTTCTATAGGAATTAGTCTTGAAACAAGAAGGATATACTATTTACTATGATAGTTAGAGTGTCATTCACCTCTCTAAGAATTCAGCATACCATTCTTGATCCAAGTATATTGATATTAGATATCACTAGATTGTGATGTGCTTGAGATAAAAGAATTGCACTTGGAAAAGATGCATAGCGAACTGCGAAGAGCGGGTTTAGTATTAGCCCACCATATGAGCTGGAGAGGGAGAATTATTTGGTCTAGCGCTTGAACTAGATGATTTGGAGAGTGAACCCAATTCTGATTTATTAAAAAAAAATAAAAAAACAAAAAAGAGACGTACACTTGCTACAGCGAACTGCGAAGGCGTGCGTGCAGCAAAAATAGCGGCGGCGTGAGAAAGAAACATAGAGAAAAGAGAAAAGGTGAAAAAAAGTTAAGGTTGGTTGGGGCTTTCGGTAGGTGAAAAAAAATTCTTGTAACAAGTTATGTAATCTTAATGGTTCTGGTACTGATCTATAATTTATTCTCTCTAATGTGCTTTTCTACTATACTTATTTTATGAGATCTAAAATTTTATGTTATGAAGATAATATGTTAATATTCAGCCAAGCCAAGATATGTGTTTTTATTGTTATTATGATCTTTTAGTTTTTACGAAGAAAACTTATTGTAAACTTATTATCATTATTAGTGATAGTGAAAGTTTGAGGTAGACTACGATCCCATGATTTTTTTTTTAAATTCAATATCTCAATTTGTGACTGATTTATTAATCTACTATTTAGAGAGTCACTTTTGTAAATTGTCCCTGAAAAATATTAAATCGAAAAAATCTCACATTTTTTGTTCTTAAATCAACCCTTAATTTTAATTTTAATTTAATGAATATTCAACAAGTGGAATTGAAAGTAACTCATGTTTGATAAAATTCATATTAAAATAAATAATATTGTTTATGAGGATTCATATTCTAAAAATCTTAGGATTCTTCTCTAATTTTCTTCAATTTCTGGACATGTGTGTTTTAATTTGAGCATCGGAAAAGATATGCAGCCTAATGCAAAGAATTATTTACCTTTTATACTATATTCTAATTTAATTATTGAATGAGAAATTAATAGATTATGTGGTCCTGTAATTTATGATAAGATATACTAAAGATTTAATTAAATAGCTTAACATATTTATCTTTAAATTTCACAGACTACTTCAAGTTCTGATTAACGTAGACCATATCCATGACAAGGTAGAAGTGGAAGATAATGGAGTTGCTACATTAGCAGACACACAACTTACAGTAGGAAAGAAACACGAGCCTAAGCACACTGGCTAGCAGCAACACACAAGCAGAGCTTCACGATGAGAAGAGCGAGAAGGAGATGAACAATGGCGCTAAACACAGCCTAATGGTGCTTCACGAGGTGGCCCTCGTTGGCCCTCTTGAAGAGCTCTGCCTGCGCTGCTGCGGCGCTGTTGGAGACCACCGCGGTGTTGAATGCATCCCTGACTTGCCGGGCCGTGAAGACGAAGCTCCTGCTCACCAGTGAGTTGAGGAACGACGCAGTCCCTTCCCGGTACAGAGCTCCGATCCCGTCGGCGCGGGTGTTCGATAGCGCCTCCAGCACGCTGGGGTTCCGCCCCAAAGCGTAAGCTGCCGGCGTGCCTAAGAGTTGGCCCAAGGTGCACCAGAACCCGAAGAGAGCCAGTATTGCTTCCGGGTGCGAACTCCAGTAGCTACAAACACAAATCAATGCATGAACGAGGTCGGAAACCAATGGGCTCAGAAGGATGAGACGGAGATGCCGCTAGCTCTTACTCGCAGGTGAATGGTGAGGGATTGGAATCGGTGATCGGTGTCCCCGGAGGTGGCACGAGTGTAGGAGATGGAGGGGCGGTGGTGACCTGAGAAGAAGGTGCACCTTGAGACGGCACACCGCCGCCGCCACCACCTCCATGCGACGGCGTCGCGCATGGAGTGCTCTGTGAGTCTGCACCATGGAAAGCAAACGTTGTGTCACAAGTCGCATTAACTCTTCACACCAATGCTTACTGTGAAGGAGACACATTACTCTTCTCGTCAACAACGCTAGTGACAGGTTGCTGAGAAACCAGCCATATGAGCAGAAAGAAGATGAGAAGAAGTTTCCCTTTCTTCATACTCCCCTCCGTGTACTACCAAACCAAGCTCAAAGTGGCAGAGGAGGAATGAGTAGATGAACAGTAGTGAGGAGTGACAGGAAGAGTGCATGTCTATTTATACGCAGGTGAATGAAAGTTAGCAGCTTGGATTAATAGCACTGAACAAGAAAATAAATGGGGTCAGGGAAATGGTTGGTGGGCTGCAGAAGAATGCATTCAAATTTCTTGTAGAAAGGACATGGCTTAGCAGAGATTTATATCCGATCCATTTCAGATGGTTGCCTCCCTCACAATCTGGACAATAACATCTATCTAATTCTTTATCAGCTGCCTAATTTGTTCACTCTTGTAACATTGTTCATTACTACAGTTTGGATGCAACTGTGTCCTTCAGGGTCTTAAATGGCAACACAAAGGGGCTCACTTGTTCTATGCTTCATATTTATGAGCATAACACATGCAGCACCACATCCTCGAGAGGATTGTTTTCAGGGTTGTAGCAGAGAGAGAGAGACTAGTAAATTGAAACACTATCCTAAAACATGATATAGCATCTAACTAATATATGTTATCATTGCATTATAACTAATTTAGTCCAACATCATTTGTAGGAGAAGAATTAGCTTCTTATACTATTAATCCTTCAGCTATGGGGTAACTGCAGTGGGTAGAGTTCAAAGATGATGCCATGAGGACAGTTTGAATGCTAGGTCTGAGTGCGAACAATGACTTTGGGGCATAAATGCCAAGTATTTGTTTCTTCTCCTGCTTTTGTTTTATGAGAAAAAGTCATGTGTTGTCTAGAAATCACAGATTTTTTTTTTTTTTTTTTTTCTGGAGAAACAATATCATCATGTCTAGAATGATGTCTCCTGTGGACAATTACCAGTTGATGTTTCTAATTTAAGGATTTTTGTATATGTTCATTTTCTCTTTTCTAAATTACATGTTATTTTATTTCTTTTGAAGTTTGTGTTTGATTAGAACGTATGAGGATGAAAACCACTGCTTATTCTTATTAAGATGATCTTGTTACACAGTTATGATTACAATATCTTTCTATAATATTTTTAGTATTAAAAAAAGTGCTCAATACCATAAGAACGTTCACCTATCGATTCTCTCAACGGATACTTGGTTGAAGAGACTCCACCTCTAACCTATGATATTTTTACCAAATGGAGACAATAATCATTCTATCAATATATCAGCTCAGCATAGACACTGGTGGAATATCAGTGTATATTTTTAAGTCTCACTAAGTATGTGTAGATGCTAACAGGTATGATAAAAGATCGTGCTCTACTTTTGCCCTAGTTGACCCAATAGGTGGTGCCACCAACTTAACTATTATTCATAGGTCCATGGCAATAGCACTTGTTGAGATTCCTCGACCCGATGCAATGTTAATATTCCAGAAATGCCCGAGGCTTATTAAATCATCAATTGAAGGGGTGCTTCGGTCCTCAATCGTGAAATTCAACAAATCGTATCACCCTCAGTTTACCTAGCTTAAATTCAAGGCCTAAGTAGCAGACTCGATGGTAGACTCTATATGGATTTAACTATGATAGATGGGCTGACATTTGGAGGAGATACAATGAGAGCTTTAATAATAAAATATGGAAGTGACCGCATCACCCTCAATCTATCTTACCTGAATCTGAGGCCCAAGCAGCAAATTCAATAGAGGACTCCCTACGTATGTAACTATGATAGATAGATCGATGTTTGAAGGAAATGTGACGAGAGATTTAATAATAAAAAAGAGAAGCATTGATTGACCCCACCTCGGGTTGATCATCGTTCACCCAAAAAATCTAAGAGGAATGGATTCTAATGAGTTTCTTTCTCCTATCCTTGGAGGTGTTCAATGGTAGTGTTGATCCGATATCGCATATTATAACTTTCTATATGGTATATCGGATGTCATAATATATTATACCTTCTCAATCATATTAGGAGGTCTAACATAAGAATGACCTTGTTGACGAAAAAAAAAGACAAGTCCAAATACTATCAGTTCTACCAAAATTATGGCTATGATACTAAAGAGTGCTATAACTTAAAAGAGCAAATTGAAGAACTCATATATTTAGAGCATCTTATGTGGTTCATTCGTAAGCACCGAGAACTCTCACCTTGTCCTCAAGGGCTAATGGAGAAACAGATTGATGTCGTCATTGATGGACCCACCTCGAGGAGAGGGGGGAGATGAGCAGAAAGCTCCTCAGCTTATAAAGCTTATATTCAAGCTACCATTAAAAAATGTCTAAGGATGGAGGGTAACATGAAAATAACCTTTGAGCGATAAGAGGTAGAGTGCCTCGACCCAAATCATATTGATGCCTTGGTGGTCACTGTGAGAATGATTAATGCTTGGGTAAGAGGGTCATGATTGACATAGATTGCTTTATTGATATCCTCTACTTTGATGCTTTTCGAAAACTTAAGATGTCAACGAACAATCTTACCTCAATGATGTTAGGATCGGAGCGACACTAAGAGGGGGGGGTGAATTAGTGCAGCGGATTAAAACTTCGGTTTTAATAAATCTTTCATACGATAAGAATAATGTTTCGTTTGAAACCGTTTCAATTGCGTTGAAAGCGTACGTAATAAGATGAGGGTAGTGAACTTAGCAAAGTAAAGGTTTGCAGAAAGATAAATGCATAAACATAAAGCAAACCGGAGATTACGCGATTTTTAGAGTGGTTGGTCAAATGACCTACATCCACTTTATGAGGCTCCTCTTCTCGATGAGGCTCCCACCTTCCACTAGCAAATCTCTTGAAATAGAAGGACAAATACCCCTCTTACAACCTTTTACAAACAGTTTAACCTCTTACAAATTTTCAGCAAGAAAGGAGGAGAACTTTTCTAGCAAATTGAAAACTAGACTTGCTAAGACTTTCTAAGACTTTTCTCTCAATCAATTGCTACTAAAAAAAGTTGTAATCTCAATTTGAGATTTGAGGGGTATTTATAGGACCTCAAGAGAATTCAAATTTGGGCTCCAAATTTGAATTCTCGTGGAGTTCTCTTTTTGGCGGTGCCACCGCTTCTCAATGGCGGTGCCACCGCATCCAATTGTCGGGATGTTGATGAGGTGTTGGGCGGTGCCACCACCGCCAAGCCCAGCGGTGCTACCGCCCAGCTCTCGGGCATGGGCGGTGCCACCGCCCACAAGATGTTTTCAGCCCACTAGTTGGGCTTCAATCTTGGCCCAAACTAGTTCAAACTCGGGCCCAATTGGTTCTACTTGGGTTATAGGATTAATACCTAATCCCTAACCCTAATTAATATGCTAACTACGAATTTAAAGACATTTTTATAAGCTATTACAAAGTCTATAAGTCAAGACTTCTTAGGTAAACTTTTGGTCTTCCCGATAAACTCTGGAAACCATTCTCATGGACTCCAAGCAAGCTCTTAAACTTCACGATTTGATCTTGGTGAGTTCCAACGAGCTTCTTGGCAAGCTCGATCTTTCTCTGCTAACTCTGCTAACTTCCCACGAACCTTCCGCAAGCTTCCAAAAAAACCCTTCGCAAGCTCCCCTACTCATTTCGGCTAGTTCCTAAGAATGCGTTCCCGACGATCCTTCGGACTTCCGTCGAACTCTTGAACTCCCAACCTAATCCTTCGTGCTTGACTCCACACTTTGTTTCACTTTATGTCTTCATCGTTATCGTATTTAATCCTGCACATGCAAACCAAAACTCTACTCCGATCTAGATAGTTATTACAACGCGAATTGACATTCATTTGTTCGACACGCCATTGGTCGGCCTGTCGTCCGATTCTTTAGCACATTGTCCTCTCTTGCTTGTTGCCCAATCGGCGGTTGACCTCCGCAACCCCGATATCCTTGGCGCAATTCTGCTCTCCTTGGCCCGATGCCCGACGTTCAAGCCTTCTCGCGTCCAATATCGGACGTGATCTCCTTCAAGCAACGTCAATTCCTCTTGCGTCAACTGTCTAATCCTGATCGAGTAGACCTGCATCACTCAAAATGCAGTTTAAATTATAAACACATATCAAGTGGTTTCATCATCAAAATACGAGATTCAACAATCTCCCCCTTTTTGATGGTGACAACCACTTGATGACGGAGTTAACCTTAACTCCCGGAATTTAAACAAACTCCCCCTATCAATATGCCATATTGATAGAACCTTGAATTCAAGCAGAATTCAAGTCATTGCAATATTCATCATGAATACTTGCAACACATCATCATGAACATATGCATAAACTTATGCATATCATGTCATCAACATACTTCTCCCCCTTTGTCATCAACAAAAAGAAGTACAACTATTCTTTGTGTTGGTAATATAAGTTCAACTCATTGCATGAAAAACATAATATTAAGTTTTATCATCATGCAGGTTTGAAGCTAGAAAATTTAGCAAGTAATGCATCATGCTTAGGACATTCAAGCTATCAAGTTTTAGATATGCAAGTTTTACAGCATACAAGATAGCACTTTTGGTAATGTTCAAGATAGTAAGTTCTACATCATGCAAGCTAGCAATATTGAGATGTTCAAGAAAGCAACTCTTGCTTTTTGAAATATGCAAATTTGTCAAGTTTTGCTAGATGTGCAAGTTAGCATTTTTGCCTCTTAAGATAGGCAAGATAGCACATTTGCTTCTTTTGGGATAGCAACTTTTTGCTTCTCTTTAGACTACAAGCTAGCAATGTTTACGATATGTAAGTTTCACAATATACAAGCTAGCAAAAATTTCGAAAGCAAATGTAAAATAGCTTTCTTGTATAAGCTCATAATTCTTGCTTCCTATTGCAATGTGCAAGTTGCAAGTTTTGCTTCTTGAGATAGGCAAGATAGCACTTTTGCAATTTTTGTTTCTTAAGATAGGCAAGCTTGTGATGTTTAAAATAACAAGCTCTTTCTTCTAGAAGTGTCATTTTTGCTTTCTTTGCAAAGTGTAAGCTAGCAAAATGTTTGAAAAAGTGATCAAGTTTTGCAACATACAGTTAGCAAAAATGCCAAACTAGCAAGTGATAATATTTTACATGAGGCAAGCAAACAATTTGACAAATGTTACATTTGCATCTTCTCTTTTGAGAAGTGCAATTTTTTGCTTTCATCTTGAATTGTGCAAGCTAGTTAGTTTGCCTCTTTTCATGATGTCCACGCTAGAAATTCTTGCTCCCCCTTTGTCATTGTTAAAAAGAAGGGAAGACCCTTATATCAATTTTCATATTATGACAAAGGTAAGTATCATTCTTATTTGTGCATCATTATATATTCAAATTAAAACATACACAATTTCAATAACCTTATTTTTCATGTGCGATACCGAAAAATAAATCAATCATCATTAATAAGCATATCATACATGATACTCAAACATTAAAATTTTCAAGCATTTATTAACATATTGATCATAATACCAAACATTCATCATTTAACGCATTTCAATCATTGTTTCAATCATCACTATAACTCATCATGCACATGATGTAAAATCATCTAACATGATACAAACATTTATTTTCAAAATGTTTATCACTATTTTCATGTATGATAATAAAGTATTCATGATGCATATATCATCACAATACAAAGCAATTGCATGCATAATTTCAAAGTATAAATATTTCAAATCATGAAGATGTTAACTTGTCAAATTTCATCCGATCATTCATGATTATAACTTTTCATTTGTATACATCAAAATAATATCAAGAGTATTTATTGCATAATTTTAATCACCACATAAGGAATATCAAGAAGAAAGTAATTGGGTGATGCGATAAACATTTCATGAATACAAGGAAAAAATCATATCATGAAAGATTCGAATATGTGAATACCAAAATGCATAATTTCTTTTTGAAAAACCTACTAATAAATAATCAAAAGAAAATCTTGGGAGATCGATTAATGAAAAAATCTTGATTCACAATAAATCTTAATTTGTAAATATAACGGAATCAAGATCACGATTTTGGATAAAACTCATTCAAATTCAAATCGTCCAAATCATCAAAATCTGAACATTACTTTCAAGAGATTCAAAATAGTATACATAGATTTATCATAAATTAAATTAATTTGTAATCATCACATAAGGCATTTAAAGAATTTTTGAAACATAGGAGAATGATTAATTTAAGCATGCAATGTTTCAATCAAATTCAAGTCATGAATGCTAATACTTTCATATTGTGAGTATCAATTCATGAATACTAAAAGACATTATTTATGATTCCAATTTTGCAAGTTCAAGATTATGATTTAGATAAAACTCATTTAAATCAAATCGTTAACTTGAAATTCATAATCAAGTCATCAAAATCAATTTCGAGATTCACAAAATTAGTAAAATAAATTCATTAATTTCAATAGGATAGAAAATTTATTTTCATTTCATACAATTAATTTCATGCGAGTGTATTCAAGTCTTTTGTGAAAACATGTATCATCATCGAAACATAAGTTTCGTCATGAAGCCGTTAAGACCAAACACATCATGATATGACATCTATCATCAAAAGACTATCAAGAAATTCATACATAGATGTACATGCACTATGTCATCTTAATATGTCATAAAAAATGATTAGTCTAAAAACATGTTAATCTAAAATGAGAGTTTCAAATCAACATTTACATAAAAAAAACTCAAGTATGTCATAAAATCATCAAGATACACATGTATGGATTAATCTTAAGCATTATCACATATCATATAATTATCATCCCTAATGTTGCATATATCATTCAACATTTCAAAACATAACATATAAGGACCTTAGCAATATACTTTTCATTATCAATTTTTTAATTTTTCAAAAATACTAAAAAGAGAAACATGATATAATTTTTGAAAAATAATTTTTTATTTTCTATTCCTACTATCTAAATTAAGCACTCATGAAAAACTTCAAGTAATTTCAAAATAATTCAAGAGAGTTGAGTTACTTACCTTGTAGTCGAAGCCCGTCAAAGCCCAATTCGTCGTTTCACCTTTGGAAGTTCATGATTCATCCTTGGGTGCCGTCCTTTTCTTTGGCCTCTTCCTCCGTTCAAGTTCATTGTTCATTTTAGATTTTTGTTTAATGAACTTATTAAGAGTTAGTGTTCGAAGTTCAAGTTCATCATTGTCCTCATCACTTGAGTCATCGCTCAAGTGGTATTCATTTGTCCGGAATTCCAAATCCTTCATATTCTTTGGAAGGTGGTTCAAGTGTTCATTGTGTTCATCATGTGCATTGTGCACCATTTCATATGTCATCAATGAGCCGATAAGTTCTTCAAGTGAAAAAATATTTAAATCTTTTGTTTCTTGTATTGCCGTAACTTTTGATTTCCAAACTTTAGAAAGTGATCGTAAAACTTTACTAACAAGTTCAAAATTCGAGAAACATTTGTCAAGAGTTTGTAAACCATTGACGACATCCGTAAAATGGGTGTACATGTTAACAATGGTTTCACTCGGCTTCATTCGAAAAAGCTCAAAATCATGTATTAAAAAATTGTTTTTCGAATCTTTAACTCTAGAAGTGCCTTCGTGTGTGATTTCAAGAGTGTGCCATATGTCGAAAGCCGTTTCGCACAAAGAAACCCGATTGAACTCATTTTTGTCCAAAGCGCAAAATAAGGCATTCATAGCCTTTGCGTTTAAAGAAAAATACTCCTTCTCCAAATCCGACCATTCGTTAATCGGTTTAGAGGGAAGTTGAAAACCGTTTTCAATGATATTCCATAAATCCAAATTCATAGAAATCAAGAAAACTCTCATTCGAGTTTTCCAATAAGTGTAGTCCAATCCGTTAAACAACGGAGGATGAAAAACCGATAAGCCCTCTTGAAAGCCATGAAGAGCCATTTCTCTCGAGTGTAAATCCGAAATGAGAAATACCGGGCTCTGATACCAATTGTTAGGATCGGAGCGACACTAAGAGGGGGGGGTGAATTAGTGCAGCGGATTAAAACTTCGGTTTTAATAAATCTTTCGTACGATAAGAATAATGTTTCGTTTGAAACCGTTTCAATTGCGTTGAAAGCATACGTAATAAGATGAGGGCAGTGAACTTAGCAAAGTAAAGGTTTGCAGAAAGATAAATGCATAAACATAAACGCAAACCGGAGATTACGCCGATTTTAGAGTGGTTCGGTCAAATGACCTACATCCACTTGCGAGGCCCCTCTTCGATGAGGCTCCCACCTTCCACTAGCAAATCTCTTAAAATGGAAGGGCAAATACCCCTCTTACAACTTTTTACAAACAGTTTAACCTCTTACAAATTTTTAGCAAATTTTTAGCAAGAAAGGAGGAGAACTTTTCTAGCAAATTGAAAACTAGACTTGCTAAGACTTTCTAAGACTTTTCTCTCAATCAATTGCTACTCAAAAAGCTGTAATCTCAGCTGAGATTTGAGGAGTATTTATAGGCCTCAAGAGAATTCAAATTTGGGCTCCAAATTTGAATTCTCGTGGAGTTCCCGATGCTGGCGGTGCCACCGCCTGTCAGTGGCGGTGCCACCGCCTGTCACTATCAGACGTTGACAGTGCTGGGCGGTGCCACCGCCAATCCCAGGCGGTGCTACCGCCCAGCTCTCGGGCACTGGGCGGTGCCACCGCCCAGCCCAGGCGGTGCCACCGCCTACAGTGTTTTCAGCCCACTAGTTGGGCTTCAATCTTGGCCCAAACTAGTCCGAACTCGGGCCCAATTGACCCCTATTTGGGTTATAGGATTAATACCTAATCCTAACCCTAATTAACATGCTAACTACGAATTTAAAGACATTTTATAAGCTATTACAAAGTCTATAAGTCAAGACTTCTTCCGGCAAACTTTCGGCGGTCTTCCGATAAACTCTCGGAAACCATTCTGCGGACTCTCGGCAAGCTCTTAAACTTCACGATTTGATCTTGGTGAGTTCCAACGAGCTTCTTCGGCAAGCTCCGATCTTTGTCGGTGAACTCTGTGAACTTCCCACGAACCTTCCGGCGAGCTTCCGAAAAACCCTTCGGCAAGCTCCCTACTCATTCTCGGCTAGTTCCGGCAGCGTTCCCGACGATCCTTCGGACTTCCGTCGAACTCTTGAACTCCCAACGAATCCTTCGTGCTTGACTCCACACTTTGTTTCACTTTATGTCTTTATCGTTATCGTATTTAATCCTGCACATGCAAACCAAAACTCTACTCCGATCTAGACAGTTATTACAACGCGAATTGACATTCTATTGCCCGGCACGTCATTGGTTGGCGCTTCGTTCGATTCTTTAGCACATCGTTCTCTCTTGCGGCTTGTTGCCCAATCGGCGGTTGACCTCCGCAACCCCGATATCCTTGGTGCAATTCCGCTCTCCTTGGCCCGATGCCTGACGTTCGAAGCCTTCTACCGTCCAATATCCTGACGTGATCTCCTCCGGCGCAACGTCAATTCCTCTTGCGTCAACTGTCTAATCCTGATCGAGTAGACCTGCATCACTCAAAATGCAGTTTAAATTATAAACACATATCAAGTGGTTTCATCATCAAAATACGAGATTCAACAAATGACTTTTTCATTGTTAGGGTTCACTGGTAACTCCATCTAGCCTCTAAAGACTGTAAACATGCACATTATATTCGACAATGAGCTTTACTCCAAAACAATATTAGCTAAGTTTATAGTAATGAATATCCTCTTGACATACAACACAATCATAAGTCGACCAACATTGAATAGACTAAGAGTGATGGTGTTATCTTACTATATATGATGAAGTTCCTAAGGAGAGCTGAGATTAAAGAGCTAAGACAATTTAAGGGAGTCATACTAGTGCTACCTAATGGTAGTCTCTCTACTAAAGAAAGCTCGACCTGAGACTTATCCAAGTTTATCCCCACATCTTAAGCCAATGGAGTACCAATCGAGTTGCCTTTAGACAAAGCTCAACCTAACCAAAAGCTCAACCCAACTAAACTATCAAGGTCAAGGGGACCCTTCCCAAGAAGAAGCATATGTAGCTTATCAATTTCCAAAGAGATATGTCAGGATCGATCCCAACATAGCTCAACGTCACTTGAACAATTTTTCTGAGGTGTGACTAGTGAAGGAAAAGCCTCATAAGTTTTGTTGAATCTCGGATTTTGATGATAAAACTAATTGATTGTGTTTAGATGTTTAACTGCATTTTGAGTGATACAGGTCTACTCGATCAGGATTAGACAATTGACGCAGGAGGAATTGATGTTGCACCGGAGGAGATCACTTCAGGATATTGGACGGCAGAAGGCTTCGGACGTCAAGCATCGGGCCAAGGAGAGCGGAATTGCGCCAAGGATATCGGGGTTGCGGAGGTCAACCACCGATTGGGCAACAAGTCGCAAGAGAGGACGATGCACTAAAGAATCGAACGAAGTGCCAACCAATGATGTGCTGGGCAATAGAATTTCAATTCGTGCTGTAATAATTGTCTAGATCGGAGTAGAGTTTTAGTTTGTGTGTGCAGGAATAACTACGATAACAATAAAGACATAAAGCGAAACAAAGTGTCGGAGTCAAGCGTGAAGGATTCGTTGCGAGTTCGAGAGTTCGACGGAAGCCCAAAGGTTCGTCGGGAATGCTGCCGGAACTAGTTGAGAATGAGTAGGGAGCTTACCAAAGGGTTTTTCGGAAGCTCGCCGGAAGGTTCGTGGGAGTTCACGGAGCTCGCCGAGAAAGATCGGAGCTTACCGAAGAAGCTCGTTGGAACTCACTAAGATCAAATCGTGAAGTCTAGGAGCTTGCTGGGAGTCCGCATAATGGTTTCCGAGAGTTTATCGGAAGATCGCCGGAAGTTCGCCGGAAGCTCGCCGAAAGAAGTCTTGACTTACGGACTTTGTAATAGCTTAAGAAATGTTTTTAAATTTATAGTTAGCATGTTAATTAGGGTTAGGATTAGGTGTTAATCCTATAACCCAAGTAGGAGCCAATTGGGCCCGAGTTCGGACTGGTTTGGGCCAAGTTTGGAGCCCAACCAGTGAGCTGAAATAGTGTAGGCGGTGGCACCGCCTAGAACCCGAGATCTGAGCGGTGGCACCGCTAGACTGAGCGATGGCACTGCCCAACACCCGAGAGATCCGGCGGTGGCACCGCCAGCCTCGGAAACCTAAGAGAATTCAAAATTTAGAGCCCAAATTTGAATCCTCTTGGGGCCTATAAATACCCCTCAATTTTTAGCTGAGATCACAACCTTTGAGAAGCAAGAGAGTGAGCCAAAAGTCTTAGCAAAGTCTTTAGCAAGTTTTTGTCTTCAATTGCTTTGAGTGTTCACCTCCTTCTTTCTATTCAAAAATTTGTAAGAGTGTGAACCACTTGTAAAAGGTTGTAAGAGGGGTATTAGTCCTTCCCCTACAAGAGAATTGCTAGTGGAAGTTGGGAGCCTCTTCGAAGAAGGCTTCGCAAGTGGATATAGGTCATTTTGACCGAACCACTTTAAAACTGCTGTGTTATCTGGTTTGCATCCTACTCTTACCATTTACATACTGCAAACTTCTTTACTTAGTCACTACGCTTTCATACGCTTCTAAGTTATTAAGCTTCCAGATCGATTTTCATCAATATTTGTTTTTATCGTACGAAAGATTTTGTCAAAACCGAAGTTTTAATCCGCTGCACTAATTCACCCCCCCCTCTTAGTGCCGTTTTGATCCTAACAATTGGTATCAGAGCACGGTATTTCTCATTTCGAATTTACATATGAGAGAAATGGCTCTTCATAGCTTTCAAGAGGGCTTTTCGATTATTCATCCATCGTTGTTTAACAGATTGGACTACACTTATTGGAAAACTCGAATGAGATTTTTCTTGATTTCTATGAATTTGGATTTATGGAATATTGTTGAAAACGGTTTTCAACTTCCCTCTAAACCGATGAACGAATGGTCGGATTTGGAGAAGAAGTATTTTTCTTTAAACGCAAAGGCTATGAATGCCTTATTTTGTGCTTTGGACAAAAATGAGTTCAATCGGATTTCTATATGCGAAACGGCTTTTGATATTTGGCGAACACTTGAAATCACACACGAGGGAACTAGTAGAGTCAAAGACTCGAAAGTTAACATTTTATTGCATGATTTTGAGCTTTTTCAAATGCAACCAAGCGAGACTATAGGCGACATGTACACCCGTTTCATGGATGTCATCAATAATCTAAGAGTTCTTGGTAAATATTTTTCGAATTTTGATCTCGTAAGCAAGATCTTAAGATCCTTTCCAAAAAGGTGGGATCCTAAAATAACCGCAATACAAGAAATAAAAGATTTAAATATTTTTTCACTTGAAGAACTAATTGGTTCATTGATGACATATGAAATGGTGCACAATGCACATGATGAACAAAATCACATTCCAAAGAACATGAAGGATTTGGAATTCCGGACAAATGAATACCACTTGAGCGATGACTCAAGTGATGAGGACAATGATGAACTTGAACTTCGAACACTAAATCTTAATAAGTTTATTAAACAAAAATCTAAAATAAATAATGAACTTGAACGGAGGAAGAGGCCAAAGAAGAGGAAGGCAACCAAGGATGAATCAAAAACTTCCAAAGGTGAAACGGCGAATTGGGCTTTGACGAGCTTCGACTACAAGGTAAGTAACTCAACTCTCTTGAATTATTTTGAAATTAATTGAAGTTTTTCATGAGTGCTTAATTTAGATAGTAGGAATAGGAAATAAAAAAATTATTTTTCAAAAATTATATCATGTTTTTCTTTTTAGCATCTTTGAAAAATTAAAAATTTGATCATGAAAGTATATTGCTAAGGTTTCATGCATGTTATGTTTTGAAATGTTGAATGATGTATGCAACGTTAGGGATGATAATTATATGATATGTGATAATGCTTAGGATTAATCCATATATGTGTATCTTGATGATTTTATGTAATGCATGAGTTTTTGAAGTAAATGTTGATTTGAAACTCTCATTTTAGATTAACATGTTTTTGGTCTAATCGTTTTTATTACGAATTAAGATGACATAGTACATGTACATCTATGTATGAATTTCTTGATAGTCTTTTGATGATAGATATGTTTGGTCTTGACGGTTTTATGACGAAACTTATGTTTTGATTTTAAATGATGATACATGTTTTCATAAAAGACTTGAATACCCTCACATGAAATCAATTGTATAAAATGGAAATGAATTTTCTATCCTATTGAGATTAATGAATTTATTTTACCAATCTTGTGAATCTCATGAAAATAAACATGATGAATAGTTTGAAAAATAAATGAGTGTATCATGCTTTTGGTGTTAATGATTTCTCTTGAACATACTTTTTGGAATCATGCTTGATGATTTGTTTTATAAAATTTACTTTTTCGTCTTAAATGTTGACACTTGTTTAATTAAAGGTAAAGGCATGCTTATAAGAAGCAAATCATATGAATAAAAATTTATAAAAACGAAATGAGATCCTCTATCTTATCGACTTTTCAATAAATCTATGCTTGTCATATATGAATTTATTTAATGTGACTTTGAGGATGATTTCGGATTTCACAAATACTTGATTCATACTTATGACATGAGATAATTGAATCCTTGAGTTACTCTTTATATGGCTTGAAAATAGATGTTTAAAATCTTGCTTAATGAGTTGTTTTATAAGATTTTGCCTTTACGTCTTGAACTTTCATGCTTATCTTGATTTGGCTTATAATGCTTAGATGAAAAAGAATCATTTAAAAAATACTTTTCCCATATGATCGAGATTAATGATTTCATGATATTTTGTGAATCTCAAAATTGATTTTGATGACTCGATTATGAATTTCAAGTTAACGATTTGATTTAAATGAGTTTTATCTAAATCATAATCTTGATCTTGTAAAATTGAAGTCACAAATAATATCTTTTAGTATTCATGAATTGATACTCACAATATGAAAGTATTGGTATTCATGACTTGAATTGGATTGAAACATTGCATACTTAAATTAATCATTCTCGTATGTTTCAAAAATTCATGACACCTACAATTTTTATTATTTATAAAAAGAAGAGATATGATAAAATGAATCATTGTTGACTTAATGTTCGGTATCATGAATATTTTATTATCATACATGAAAATAGTGATAAATATCTTGAAAATAAATGTTTTATCATGTTGGATGATTTTACATTTTGTGCATGATGAGTTATAGTGATGATTGAAATAATGATTGAAATGACATGAATGATGATTTGGAATCATGCATATAATGATGAGTTTATATGTTTTGAAAATATATATGATGATTTGGTATTATGCATCAATAATGATGCACGCAATGATGAAATATTTATGATAAAATTATTATTTTGATATTCATGACTTGAATCTTCCTTTCTTTTTGCCAATGACAAAGGGGGAGAAAGAGTTGCTAATGTGCTATCTTGAATTGATGTATAGGGTCATCTCAAAAAGAAATTAGCTAGCTTGCACAAGTCAAGAAAATGTAAAAACTTGCTTACTTTTTTGCACATTTAAAGGGAAGATGCAAATGTAACACTTGCCAAATTGTGTGCTTGCCTCATATTAAACATTGTCCCTTACTAGGTTGGCATTTTGCTAAGGAAGCAAAAATGACACTTCTCAAAAGAGAAGAAAGTGCTTGCTTTCTTGAACATCTTTAATTTGCTAGCTAGCATAATGTACTTTGCTATCTTAAACAATACAAAGAAATACTATCATACACATCGCAAAGAAAAGCAAATATGCCAACTTAAACATCTTTAAATTTGCTAGCTTGTATGTAGTAAAACTTGCATATCGTAAAAGTTGCTAGCTTATAGAGAAGCAAAGAATTGCTATCTCGAAAGAAGCAAAAATACAAAACTTAGAAAACTTGCAATATAATTGCTCTTGCCATGCTTTGTATCAAAAATAGGTTGATATCCTTAAAAACATCGCATTAGAATTTTTTAGTATTGCAATGTATCACATGTATCGCAAATTTAAATTTTTGAGACTATTATCATATCATGTTTAACAATTGATATCCTTCATGAAATGATTTCTTTGCATTTTTATCTTGTATGTATCATGTGATGATTGAAATATTGATTGATGCAAATTCATAATTTATGTAAAAGTCTAAATCTAGTGGGGATCAGGATCCAATCAGCGTCTTAGTGTAACCTCGAGGGACTCGACCAATCACACTAAGCTTAAAAGGTAGGCAACTCTTGTCGATCACAACTCCTTGTGATTCCCGTCCTGTTCGGCCTCCGAATCACCATGGCCTCGAGGGACTCGACCAACCATGATACTCGGTTAAGTCAACACCTTCGTTACAAGATGAGTCTGATTTGATGATATACCCTCGAGGGACTCGACCAAGTATACCATGCCCTCAGGTCACAGGTGACATCTCTATATCGTAAGCAAGATAGCGAATCGCGATATAGGTGAGCCTCGAGGGACTCGACCAACTCAACCTACACCGGTAATCGGTTCCTACTTATAACGATGGAAGGCCACGTGGGTCAATCTAATTACCTCACGTTTACTGACTTAATATTATCGAGAGATGTTTATATGATTTGGTCTACTAATATGACATGTCACACATATACATATTTAATATATATCTACATCGCATGCAAATATATATACATATCTAGTATGTGTATAAGCAATTACACCAGATGATCATGGACCACAACCTAATATGATTAGGCCCGAGCCAGTAGACCTAATCACTCACATCAAGATCTATGTGTGCAATGGTGCATCTCCATGCCCTGTGATCGTCCATTTTGTCCTTGTCGGTTCCGTCGATATCTTGATGCATCTTCATGCATCACGATCGTCTGTCTCGTGGGTCCCGCTATCGCATCCACGCTCCCGTTGTGCCTCCTCATGTGATTACAACTTAATCATAGGCACGTAGGCCCGACAATAAACGAGAAATATAATGAAGGTTCGCAAACCTCAATTATAATAATCACAGGTACACACATCACACGGTCCATGATCATCCGTCCACACATCATACATCACATGTATAAATAATCATCATCATTTAGGACTACTAGATAATAATAATAAAAAAATAATAATCAACTAAACCTTTTAATTAATTAAAATTTTCTGAAATCAGGGACATTATAGGGAATTTCTGAATTCATAGGGGTATTTTCATAATTTCGACAAAAGACCGAAACTGGAATTTCTCAAATTTCGAGGGGCAAAACTGTCTTTTGCCCAGAAAACCCTAATGCCCATTCCCCTTTTCGCTGCTGCCGCCGCCGCCACCCTGCCGGCGGCGGCCTGTGCGGTGGGGCGAGGGCACTGCCCTCGTCTGCAAACGGCAAGCCCGCTGGCAGCGCTGCCGCTGCGGGTGGGCACCCCCTTCGGGCGTTGCCGCCTCCGCAGGCGGTGCTGTCCCGCCGGACGACCGCCCCTTAGGGAGGGTTTCGGCCACGGGAGCAACGGCGGCGGGCGCCGCTGCCCTGCGGCGCCTTTGCCCGTGGGCTGCCTGCCTATGGCTGCGCTGCACGCATGTAGATCGAGGGCAGCAATTGTTGCTACCCTTCCTTGTTTTTGCGTCAACAATTTTGACGTCAAAATTCTTCCTAAACACAACACACGTAATTCAAAACCAATCATTCGCACGAACAACCTGGCTCTGATACCACTGTTGGGAAATCCTTGGGGGCGACATCATATGCGCAGCGGAAGAATAAGAAAAACAAAATCGCCGATTCCCAAAGAGATGTTTGTCGTCGTGCAAAGATTGGTACGCAAAAATCCCCGAAACATAAAACTGCGTATAGAGTAGATTGTGTTACCTAGAGAGATCGTATATCCCTGTTTCCTTGCAGATCCTTAGGAGAGGGTGAAGGAGGTCAAGCGTCCTCCTCTCTAGCGGTGATCCACACAGCAGGGTTGCGACGACGCTCCTCAAAACTCCAGACCTACTATGAGGTGGAGATGGAGAGGAGAATAGGAAAAGGCAAACAAAAGCTCTCTAGCCCATGGAGCTCTAAATCCCTCCTATTTATAGAGGTCCCCTATCAAACCCTAATGGATCCTCCCCTAGTGGGTATTGGATCTACATCCAATAAGACAAGGGCTCCGTCGAATTTCTCATATCCGAACCTCTATTCATCGCAATGCCTACCATATGTGTGTGACCCTCTAGGCCCAAAATCGAGCTGGCCGTGAGTCATACCTGTCAGAACTCCTTCTAACTCAGTGAATTATTATCTCTGTAATAATTCACTCGACTCATCGACTACGGACGTACTAGGCCACTACGCCGTAGTCCCCAGACGATACAGGGGAATCCAATCCATTGGACCTGTCTGTCCTCAGTTACCGTATACTTATAGTCCCTCATCCATCAAATATACCAGAGACCGTATATCAAGCATGGTGTTGTCAGACCCACACGGTTTCTACTCGAGTCTCGCTCTAATCGGATTCTCTCGGAGAACTCTTTCTCTCTCAACCCGAATAACCCTGGCCAAGGATTTGTCTGAGCAAGAACACATGGGATATTCCTCTCATGACGCCGAGAGTGGATGATCCTCTATCGATACTCAATAGCCCTCGTAAGGTCGACTACCACTCCCAATGACCAACTGTACTAAATCTGGGACAGCCAAACCTATAAGTCTGGTATCAAAGAGTGGAGCACTCATACAGGACATCCTTGGTGTCTCAAGTCTAACGACCAGATACACCACTAGGACTACGGAATCGCAGTCTGACAATAAGGCATCATCAACCATCCAGCATTCTGTAAGCGGATCAATCAGTGAACTCATTCTCCAATGAGCACCTGTACTGTATCCCTAGTGTCCCTACACAAGCAGCTATGAGACCAGCTGCATCCATCATATGGACAGGTATACAACACACCAGTCTGTCCGGTTATCACGATATCCCTCTCGAGTAACCTATGACCGGGATTATTTAGGATATATGTTTAAAGGTGAATCGATCTCACTATCGTGATCTCATCACGATCCGATTCCCATTGCACAAATCCAAGGACATCACAATATATGTATGCATTTATGCAATAGTTATAAAGTGATATATGCCAAAATATAATAAGCAAAAAGATTCTATATTAAGTCACACGTGCCATCACTCACGTGATTGGCTTGCTGGGCACCTATGACTAGCAATCTTCCACTTGACCTAAAGTCAATCACCTATGTGTATGATCCCCATCAGACCCCTGTGATGCTCAAAACAAATCTGAGACAATGGCTTTGTTAGTGGATCTGCAATGTTATCTTCGGATGGAACTCTTTCCACTACTACATCTCCTCGGGTCACGATATCTTTGATAAGGTGGAACCTCCTCAGAATATGCTTAGATTTTTGATGAGACCTAGGTTCCTTTGCTTGAGCAATCGCCCCGTTGTTGTCGCAATATAGGGAGATTGGCTCTTCGCTACCCGGCACGACTCCCAAATCTGTGATGAACTTCTTCACCCAAACTCCCTCCTTTGCTGCATCTGATGCAGCAATGTACTCCGCCTCTGTGGTCGAGTCAGTAGTGGTATCTTGCTTGGAACTCTTTCGACTGCTTTGCTCCTCCATTCAAGGTGTACACATACCCGAATTCGACTTGCTAACATCGACATCGGACTGAAAACTTGAGTCGGTGTAGCCTTCAACCTTAAGGCTATTACCTCCATATACTAGTAAAAGATCCTTAGTCCTTCTCAAGTACTTAAGGACACACTTTCTTGCTTTCGGTGCTCCAAGCACGGATCCGCTGATACCGCTTTCGTGATACTTTCGGAGCATGCGCTATATTAGGCCTAATACATAGCATGGCATACATGATAGACCCTATTGTTGAGGCATAAGGTATCATATCCATGTTAAGCCCTTTCTTCCGAGTCTTTAGGGACATACTCGTAGAAAGCGATATCCCATGTCTCATCGGTATGAGACCTCTCTTGGAATTTTCCATGCCAAACCTTTTTGACAATGGTTTCTATGTACCTAGACTGGGACAAGCCAAGCATCCTCTTGGATCTATCTCTATAGATTCTAATCCCCAAAATATAGGATGCTTCCCCTAAGTCCTTCATGGAGAAGTGTCTAGATAACCAAGCCTTTATTGTGGATAGCATTCCCACGTCATTCCCAATGATGGGATGTCATCCACATATAACACCAAAAAGGTGATAAGCTCCCACTTACCTTTCTGTATACACAAGGCTCATCTTCGTTCTTAACGAAGTCATAAGATCTGATTACCCCATCAAATCTTATGTTCCAACTTCGGGAAGCTTGCTTTAATCCATAAATGGATCTAAGCAACCTACACACCTTATCTGGACAGTTCTTGGACACGTATCCCTCAGGTTACATCATATACACCTCCTCCTCGAGGTTCCCATTGAGGAATACGGTTTTCACATCCATCTGCCAGATCTCATAATCATAGTGTGCTGCAATAGCCAATAGAATTCTGATGGATTTTAGCATTGCTACAGGTGAGAAGGTTTCGTCATAGTCAACACCTTGCCTTTGACGATACCCCTTAGCCACTAGCCTTGCTTTATAGGTCTCTACCTTTCCATCTACTCCAATCTTTTTCTTAAAGATCCACTTGCAACCGATGGGTATAATACCTTTGGGCGCATCAACTAGGTTCCAAACCTTATTAGAGTACATAGAATCCATCTTAGAATTCATGGATTCTTGTCATTTCCCGGAGTCTATACTCATAATAGCCTCCTCGTAGGTCTGAGGATCAATATCCTCTGCATTCTCTCCTCTAATATGTCCCACATATCTCTCAAGTGGATGTGATACTCTATCAGATCTGCGTAAAGTTGAAACTTGTGTATTAGGTACCTGAACAGACTCGGGCTGTAGAGTGGTGCTTGAGCTTGGTTCTCCAACCTCGCTCAATTCTATCATTCTCCCACTATCTCAGCCAAGAATGTGTTCCTTCTCAAGGAACATTGCTCTCTTAGCTACAAAGACCTTTTGGTCCTCGAGATGATAGAAATAATACCCACAAGTTTCCTTGGGGTATCCCACAAATTTGCATCGCTCTGTCCTTGATTCTAACTTATCGGGGTTGTGTCTTTTAACATGTGCAGAGCAGCCCCAAATCTTAACAACCTTAAGATCAGGCTTCTTCCCTTTTCATATCTCATATGGTGTAGACACTACCGACTTAGTTGGAACTCTGTTCAGAAGGTAAGCTGCGGTTTCTAGGGCATATCCCCAGAATGAGATGGGTAGGTCAACGAAACTCATCATGGACCGTACCATATCTAATAATGTACGATTTCTCATTTCAGAGACACCATTGAACTGAGGTATATAAGGAGGTGTCCATTGGGATAATATCCCATGGTCCTTGAGGAACTGAGTGAACTCTGTACTTAAGTACTCACCTCCTCGATCTGATCGAAGAGTTTTGATACTCTTTCCAATCTGGTTTTCCACCTCATTCTTATACTCTCTGAATTTCTCAAAGGCCTCGGATTTGTACTTCATTAAGTACACATATCCATACCTTGAGAAATCATCAGTAAATGTAATGAAGTAGGAGTAACCTCCAATGGCATGAGTTGACATGGGTCAACATACATCACTATGTATGAGTTCCAACAACTCAGTGGCTCTCTCTCCAGTTCCATTAAATAGAGAGTTGGTCAGTTTTCCACGAATGCAAGGCTCACAAGTTGCATATGACACATAGTCGAATGGATCTAGATATCCATCATTTAGCAACTTTTGAATGCTTCTTTCATGGATGTGACCTAGCCTACAATGTCATAGTTATGCACTGTTCAACTCATCTCGCTTCCTTTTGGACACATTTACATTTATGATATGTAGAGTGGTATCTAATATAAATAAACCATTATGCAATGTTCCTTTCATGATGATCTTATCATCTAATAATATCGAACAACCATTGTTCTCAAAAACAAATTTATATCCACTAGCTGTTAAACCTGAAATGAAGATAATGTTTTTGATAATAGAAGGAACAAAATAACATGCATCTAATGTAATAAAAGCTCCACTAGGAAGATGTAGGGCGACCTCGCCAACAACTACTACAGCAACTTTTGCACCATTACCCATCTTGAGGTCCATCTCGCCTCTTTCTAGTCTCCTAGGCCTTGCCAGAACCTACAACGAATTGCATATATGATAAGCACTACCGGTATCCAATACCTATATGTTATCATAAGAGTCTGACAAATGGAGACTGATCATGAATGTACCTGAAGTTTCATCAAGCTTTTGTTTCGCCCTTTCTGCAAGGTACTCTTTGCAGTTTCTCTTCCAGTGCCCATCTTTACCACAGTGGAAGCACTGGCCTTTGTCCTTTGCTGGGTCTTTCTTAGCAACCTTTGCTTTACCTGGTTTGACCTTGCCGTTTCCCTTCTTAAGGGACCTTTCTGCTTTCCTTTTCCTTTTGGTCTCACCAGTGTAGAGAACTGACTTCTCTTTCTTTATAGCACTCTTTGTCTCCCTCAACATATTGAGAAGCTCTGGGAGAGTCACTTCAAGCTTGTTCATATTAAAATTCATTATGAACTGTGAAAAGGAATCTGGTAGGGACTGAAGCATAATGTCCACACACAAGTTATCCTTTAGGACCATTCCTAGACCTGTGAGTTTCTCTATCCACTCAATCATCTTTAGGACATGGTTATGAACCGGTGTCCCCTCAGTCATCCTAGTGCCGAAGAGGTTCTTAGATATCTCATATCGCTGAGTCCTTCCCTGTTCCTCAAATAATTTGCGGACATGTAGGAGAATGGATCTGGCATCCATATTTTCATGTTGTCTTTGTAACTCAGGAGTCATAGAGCCCAACATATAGCACTGAGCAAGAGTGGAGTCATCAATGTACTTCACGTAGGAGCGATCTCATCCTCGTTTGCCCCTTCTTTGGGCGCAGGCATCACTGTATCAAGGACGTACACGATTTTCTCCGCTGTGAGAACAATTCTCAAGTTACGGAGCCAATCATATAATTTGGACCAGTGAGGTGGTTGAAATCAAGTATGCCACGTAAGGGATTTGAAAGCGACATTTTCTGAAAATAAAGATGCAGTAGAAATGAATAACATGCAGATTTTGCAAGAAATAAACTATCAAGATATGAACTTCTATCTTAATATGCTCCCACTATTTTACTAACGAGTCACGCGACACCCTCAGCACGTGAAACGGATGTCTCCGGCAGACTTCTAGTGGGGATCAGGATCCAATCAGCGTCTTAGTGTAACCTTGAGGGACTCGACCAATCACACTAAGCCTAAAAGGTAGGCAACTCTTGTCGATCACAACTCCTTGTGATTCCCGTCCTGTTCGGCCTCCGAATCACCATGGCCTCGAGGGACTCGACCAACCATGATGCTCGGTTAAGTCAACACCTTTGTGACAAGATGAGTCTGATTTGATGATATACCCTCGAGGGACTCGACCAAGTATACCTTGCCCTCAGGTCACCGGTGACATCTCTATGTCGTAAGTGAGATAGCGAATCATGATATAGGTGAGTCTCGAGGGACTCGACCAACTCAACCTACACCGGGAATCGGTTCCTACTTATAACGATGGAAGGCCACGTGGGACAATCTAATTGCCTCACGTTTACTGACTTAATATTATCGAGAGATGTTTCTATGATTTGGTCTCCTAATATGACATGTCACACATATACATATTTAATATATATCTACATCGCATGCAAATATATATACATATCTAGTATGTGTATATATACATAATTACATCAGATGATCATGGACCACAACCTAATATGGTTAGGCCCGAGCCAGTAGGCCTAATCACTCACATCAAGATCTATGTGTGCAACGGTGCATCTCCATGCCCTGTGATCGTCCATTTCGTCCTTGTCGGTTCCCTCGACATCTTGATACATCTTCATGCATCACGATCGTCCGTCTCGTGGGTCCCGCTATCGCATCCACGCTCCTGCTGTGCCTCCTCATGTGATTACAACTTAATCATAGGCACGTAGGCCCGACAATAAACGAGAAATATAATGGAGGTTCGCAGACTTCAATAATAATAATCACAGGTACACACATCACACGGTCCATGATCATCCGTCCACACATCAAACATCATATGTATAAATAATCATCATCATGTAGAACTACTATATAATAATAATAAAAAAATAATAATCAACTAAACCTTTTAATTAATTAATATTTTCTGAAATCAGGGACATTATAGGGAATTTCTGAATTCATAGGGGTATTTTCATAATTTGGACAAAAGATAGAAACTGGAATTTCTCAAATTCCGAGAGGCAAAACTATATTTTGCCCAAAAAACCCTAATGCCCTTTCCCCTTTTCTCTGCTGTCGCCGCCGCCGCCACCCTGCCTGCGGCGGCCTGTGGCGGGGCGAGGGCACTGCCCTCGCCTGTAGACGGCACGCCCGCTGGCAGCGCTGCCGCTGCGGGTGAGCGCCCCCTTCGGGTGTCACCGCCTCCGCAGGCGGTGCTGTCCCGCCGGGCGACCGCCACTTAGGGGGGGTTTCGCCAGCGGGAGCAACGACGCCTCTGCCCATGGGCTGCGCTACACGCACGCAGATCGAGGGCAGCAACTATTGCTGCCCTTCCTTGTTTTTGCGTCAACAATTTTGACGTCAAAATTCTTCCTAAACACAACACACGCAGTTCAAAACCAATCATTCGCACGAACAACCTGGCTCTGATACCACTGTTGGGAAATCCTTGGGGGCGACATCATATGCGCAGCGGAAGAACAAGAAAAAAAAAATCCCCGATTCCCAAAGAGATATTCGTCGTCGTGCGAAGATTGGTACGAAAAAATCTACGAAACATGAAACTGTGTATAGAGTAGATTGTGTTACCTAGGGAGATCGTATATCCCTGTTTCCTTGCAGATCCTTAGGAGAGGGTGAAGGAGGTCAAGCGTCCTCCTCTCTAGCGGTGATCCACATAGTAGGGTTGCGACGACACTCCTCAAAACTCTAGACCTACTCTCAAGTGGAGATGGAGAGGAGAATAGGAAAAGGCAAACAAAAGCTCTCTAGCTCATGGGGCTCTGAATCCCTCCAATTTATAGAGGTCCCCTGTCAAACCCTAATGGGTCCTCCCCTAGTGGGTATTGGATCTGCATCCAATAAGACAAGGGCTCCGTTGTGTTAGGATCGGAGCGACACTAAGAGGGGGGGTGAATTAGTGCAGCAGATTAAAACTTAAATTTTAATCAATCTTTTTATTCGATAAGAGCGGAACTTGAAAAGCTTAACTTGAAAGCATATTCTTAAATATGCGCAGCAAAGATAATAAGGAACTAAAACATGTAAGAAGGTTTGCAGTAATGTAAATAGCAATAATGAAATGCAAACCAAGGATCACGCCGATTTTAGAGTGGTTCGGTCAAATGACCTACATCCACTTGCGAGGCCCCTCTTCGATGAGGCTCCCACCTTCCACTAGCAAATCTCTTGAAATGGAAGGGCAAATACCCCTCTTACAACCTTTTGCAAACAGTTCAACCTCTTACAAATTTTCAGCAAGAAAGGAGAACTTTCTAGCAAATTGAAATCTAGACTTGCTAACACTCTCTAAGACTTTTCTCTCAATCAATTGCTGCTCAAAAGTTGTAATCTCCTTTTGAGATTTGAGGGGTATTTATAGGCCTCGAGAGGATTCAAATTTGGGCTCCAAATTTGAATTCTGGAGTTCGATCTTTGGCGGTGCCACCGCCTATATCGATGTCAGGCGACGGTCTTTGCGGTGCCACGGCTGGCTCGGTCTTGGGTGGTGCCACCGTCCAGCCCCAGCGATGCCACACGCCCGATCTGGCGGTGCCACCATGAGACTCTTGGTTGGACTGGTTGGGCTTCAAACTTAGCCCAAACCAAGTCTAATTTTAGGCCCGGTTGGCCCCTAACCGGGATATAGGATTATTTCTTAATCCTAATCCTAATTACACGTTAACTACTTAATAAAAACACATCCTAAGCAAATTTTCAACCCATGACGTCAAGTCTTGTTCCGTGAGCTTTCAAACCGAACTTCTTCCGACGGGCTCCAAAGAAGCTCGAACTTGTGATGACTTTAATGAGTAGGTGAGCCTTCTCGGTGATCCCGTGAACCTCAGGCGATCTCCTCGGTGAACTTAGAAAATTCCGGCATGGGTTCGATTTTTTTTAGGTTGGTTAAAGCGACATCTCAAACGATTCTTGAACTCTCAAACGTCCATCCAATTTGACTCCGGAATCCTTGCTTTGTGTTTTCTGATTATCGTAGTTAATCCTGCACACTTAACTTAATAATATGGATTAGATTAATTAACTCATCAATTGATTGCATCATCAAAATCCGAGATTCAACACGTCGGATATCTCATATCCGAACCTCTATTCATCGCAATGCCTACCATATGTGTATGACCCTCTAGGCCCAATATCGAGCTGGCCGTGAGTCATACCTGTTAGAACTCCTTCTAACTCAGTGAATTATTATCTCTGTAATAATTCACTCGACTCATCGACTACGGACGTACTAGGCCACTACGCCGTAGTCCCCAGACGATACAAGGGAATCCAATCCTTTGTACCTGTTTGTCCTCAGTTACCATGTACTTATAGTCCATCATCCATCTAATATACCAGAGACCGTATATCGAGCATAGTGTTGTCAAACCCACACGGTTTCTACCCGAATCTCGCTCTAATCGGATTCTCCCGGAGAACTCATTCTCTCTCAACCCGAATGACCCTGGCCAGGGATTTGTCTGAGCAAGAACACATGGGATATTCCTCTCATGACACGCCGAGAGTGGATGATCCTCTATCGACACTCAATAGCCCTCGTAAGGTCGACTACCACTCCCAATGACCAACTGTACTAGATCTAGGACAGCCAAACCTATAAGTCAGGTATCAAAGAGTGGAGCACTCATACAGGACATCCTTGGTGTCTCAAGTCTAAGGACCAAATACACCACTAGGACTACGGAATCGCTGTCTGACAATAAGGCATCATCAACCATCCAACATTCCGTAAGCGGATCAATCAGTGAACTCATTCTCCAATGAGCACCTGTACTGTATCCCTAGTGTCCCTACACAAGCAGCTATAAGACCAGCTGCATCCATCATATGGACGGGTATACAGCACACCAGTATGTTCGGTTATCACGATATCCCTCTCGAGTAACCTATGACCAGGATTATTTAGGATATGTGTTTAAAGGTGAATCAATCTCACTATCGTGATCTCATCACGATCTGATTCCTAATGCACAAATCCAAGGACATCACAATATATGTATGCATTTATGCAATAGTTATAAAGTGATATATGCCAAAATATAATAAGCAAAAATATTCTATATTAAGTCACACGTGTCATCACTCACGTGATTGGCTTGTTGGGCACCTATGACTAGCAATCTCCCACTTGACCTAAAGTCAATCACCTATGTGTATGATCCCCATCAGACCCCTGTGACGCTCAAAACAAATCTGAGACAATGGCTTTGTTAGTGGATCTGCAATGTTATCTTCGGATGGAACTCTTTCCACTACTACATCTCCTCGGGTCACGATCTCTTTGATAAGGTGGAACCTCCTCAGAACATGCTTAGATTTCTGATGAGACCTAGGTTCCTTTGCTTGAGCAATCGCCCCGTTGTTGTCGCAATATAGGGAGATTGGCTCTTCGCTACCCGGCACGACTCCCAAATCTGTGATGAACTTCTTCACCCAAACTCCCTCCTTTGCTGCATCTGATGCAGCAATGTACTCCGCCTCTGTGGTCGAGTCAGTAGTGGTATCTTGCTTGGAACTCTTTCAGCACACTGCTCCTCCATTCAAGGTGTACACATACCCTGAATTCGACTTGCTATCATCGACATCAGACTGAAAACTTAAGTCAGTGTAGCCTTCAACCTTAAGGCTATTACCTCCATATACTAGTAAAAGATCCTTAGTCCTTCTCAAGTACTTAAGACACATTTTACTGCTTTCCAGTGCTCCAAGCCTGGATCCGCCTGATACTTGCTCGTGACACTCATAGCATGCGCTATATTAGGCCTAATATATAGCATGGCATACATGATAGACTCTATTGCTGAGGCATAAGGTATCATATCCATGTTCGCCCTTTCTTATGGAGTCTTTAGGGACATACTCGTAGAAAGTGATATCCCATGTCTCATCGGTATGAGACCTCTCTTGGAATTTTCCATGCCAAACCTTTTGACAATGGTTTCTATGTACCTAGACTGGGACAAGCCAAGCATCCTCTTGGATCTATCTCTATAGATTCTAATCCCCAAAATATAGGATGCTTCCCCTAAGTCCTTCATGGAGAAGTGTCTAAATAACCAAGCCTTTACTGTGGATTGCATTCCCACGTCATTCCCAATGATCAGGATGTAATCCACATATAACACCAAAAAGGTGATAGCGCTCCCACTTACCTTTCTGTATACACAAGGCTCATCTTCGTTCTTAACGAAGTCATAAGATCTGATTACCTCATCAAATCTTATGTTCCAACTTCGGGAAGCTTGCTTTAATCCATAAATGGATCTAAGCAACCTACACACCTTATCTGGACAATTCTTGGACACGTATCCCTCAGGTTGCATCATATACACCTCCTCCTCGAGGTTCCCATTGAGGAATGCGGTTTTCACATCCATCTGCCAGATCTCATAATCATAGTGTGCTGCAATAGCCAATAGAATTCTGATGGATTTTAGCATTGCTACGGGTGAGAAGGTTTCGTCATAGTCAACACCTTGCCTTTGACGATACCCCTTAGCCACTAGCCTTGCTTTATAGGTCTCTACCTTTCTATCTACTCCGATCTTTTTCTTAAAGATCCACTTGCAACCGATGGGTACAATACCTTCGGGCGCATCAACTAGGTTCCAAACCTTATTGGAGTACATAGAATCCATCTCAGAATTCATGGCTTCTTGCCATATCCCGGAGTCTATACTCATAATAGCCTCCTCATTGGTTTGAGGATTAATATCCTCTGCATTCTCTCCTCTAATATGTCCCACATATCTCTCAGGAGGATGGGATACTCTATCAGATCTGCATAAAGTTGAAACTTGTGTATTAGGTACCTGAACAGACTCGGGTTGTAGAGTGGTGCTTGAGCTTGGTTCTCCAACCTCGCTCAATTCTATCATTCTCCCACTATCTCTGCCAAGAATATGTTCCTTCTCAAGGAACATTGCTCTCTTAGCTACAAAGACCTTTTGGTCCTCGAGATGATAGAAATAATACCCACAAGTTTCCTTGGGGTATCCCACAAATTTGCATCGCTCTGTCCTTGATTCTAACTTATCGGGGTTGTGTCTTTTAACATGTGCAGGGCAGCCCCAAATCTTAACAACCTTAAGATCAGGCTTCTTCCCTTTTCATGTCTCATATGGTGTAGACACTACTGACTTAGTTGGAACTCTGTTCAGAAGGTAAGCTGCGGTTTCTATGGCATATCCCCAGAATGAGATGGGTAGGTCAATGAAACTCATCATGGACCGTACCATATCTAATAATGTACGATTTCTCCTTTCAGAGACACCATTGAACTGAGGTATATAAGGAGGTGTCCATTGGGATAATATCCCATGGTCCTTGAGAAACTGAGTGAATTCTGTACTTAAGTACTTACCTCCTCGATCTGATCGAAGAGTTTTGATACTCTTTCCAGTCTGGTTTTCCACCTCATTCTTATACTCTCTGAATTTCTCAAAGGCCTCGGACTTGTACTTCATTAAGTACACATATCCATACCTTGAGAAATCATCAGTAAATATAATGAAGTAGGAGTAACCTCCAATGGCATGAGTTGACATGGGTCCACATACATCACTATGTATGAGTTCCAACAACTCAGTGGCTCTCTCTCCAGTTCCACTAAATAGAGAGTTGGTCAGTTTTCCACGAATGCAAGGCTCACAAGTTGCATATGACACATAGTCGAATGGATCTAGATATCCATCATTTAGCAACTTTTGAATGCTTCTTTCATGGATGTGACCTAGCCTACAATGCCATAGGTATGCACTGTTCAACTCATCTCGTTTCCTTTTGGACACATTTACATTCATGATATGTAGAGTATGTCTAATATAAATAAACCATTATGTAATGTTCCTTTCATGATGATCTTATCATCTAATAATATCGAACAACCATTGTTCTCAAAAACAAATTTATATCCACTAATTGTTAAACATGAAATGAAGATAATGTTTTTGATAATAGAAGGAACAAAATAACATGCATCTAATGCAATAAAAGCTCCACTAGGCAGATGTAGGGCGACCTCGCCAACAGCTACTACAGCAACTTTTGCTCCATTACCCATCTTGATCCATCTCGCCTCTCTCTAGTCTCCTAGGCCTTGCCAGAACCTACAACGAATTTCATATATGATATCATAAGAGTATGACAAATGGAGACTGATCATGAATGTACCTGAAGCTTCATCAAGCTTTTGTTTCGCCCTTTCTGCAAGGTATTCTTTACAGTTTCTCTTCCAGTGCCCATCTTTACCATAGTGGAGGCACTGGCCTTTGTCCTTTGCTGGGTCTTTCTTAGCAACCTTTGCTTTACCTGGTTTGACCTTGCCCTTTCCCTTCTTAAGGGACCTTTCTGCTTTCCTTTTCTTTTTGGTCTCACCAGTGTAGAGAACTGGCTTCTCTTTCTTGATAGTACTTTCTGCCACCCTCAACATATTGAGAAGCTCTGGGAGAGTCACTTCAAGCTTGTTCATATTAAAATTCATTATGAACTGTGAAAAGGAATCTGGTAGGGACTGAAGCACAATGTCCACACACAAGTTATCCTTTAGGACCATTCCTAGACCTGTGAGTTTCTCTATCCACTCAATCATCTTTAGGACATGGTTCTGAACCGGTGTCCCCTCAGTCATCCTAGTGTGGAAGAGGTTCTTAGATATCTCATATCGCTGAGTCCTTCCCTGTTCCTCAAATAATTTGCGGACATGTAGGAGAATGGATCTGGCATCCATCTTTTCATGTTGTCTCTGTAACTCAGGAGTCATAGAGCCCAACATATAGCACTGAGCAAGAGTGGAGTCATCAATGTACTTCATGTAGCGAGCGATCTCATCCTCGTTTGCCCCTTCTTCGGGCGCAGGCATCACTGTATCAAGGACGTACACGATTTTCTCCGCTGTGAGAACAATTCTCAAGTTACGGAGTCAATCCGTATAATTTGGACCAGTGAGGTGGTTGACATCAAGTATGCCACGTAAGGGATTTGAAAGCGACATTTTCTGAAAATAAAGATGTAGCAGAAATGAATAACATGCAGATTTTGCAAAAAAATAAACTATCAAGATATGGACTTCTATCTTAATATGCTCCCACTATTTTACTAACGAGTCACGCGACACCCTCAGCACGTGAAATGGAAGTCTTCGGCAGACTTCTAGTGGGGATCAGGATCCAATCTGCGTCTTAGTGTAACCTCGAGGGACTCGACCAATCACACTAAGCCTAAAAGGTAGGCAACTCTTGTCGATCACAACTCCTTGTGATTCCCGTCCTGTTCGGCCTCTGAATCACCATGGCTTCGAGGGACTCGACTAACCATGATGCTCGGTTAAGTCAACACCTTCGTGACAAGATGAGTCTGATTTGATGATATACCCTCGAGGGACTCGACCAAGTATACCATGCCCTCAGGTCACCGGTGACATCTCTATGTCGTAAGCAAGATAGCGAATCATGATATAGGTGAGTCTCGAGGGACTCGACCAACTCAACCTACACTAGGAATCGGTTCCTATTTATAACGATGGAAGGCCACGTGGGTCAATCTAATTGCCTCACGTTTACTGACTTAATATTATCGAGAGATGTTTCTATGATTTGGTCTCCTAATATTACATGTCACACATATACATATTTAATATATATACATATCTAGTATGTGTATAAGCAATTACACCAGATGATCAAGGACCACAACCTAATATGATTAGGCCCGAGCCAGTAGGCCTAATCACTCACATCAAGATCTATGTGTGCAACGGTGCATCTCCATGCCCTGTGATCGTCCATTTCGTCCTTGTCAGTTCCGTCGACATCTTGATGCATCTTCATGCATCACGATCGTCTGTCTCGTGGGTCCCGCTATCGCATCCACGCTCCCGCTGTGCCTCCTCGTGTGATTACAACTTAATCATGAACCGTAGGCCGACAATAAGCGAAAGAAATATAACGGAGGTTTCGGAGACCTCAATAATAATAATCACAGTACACACATCACACGGTCCATGATCGTAGTCCACACATCATACATCACATGTATAAATAATCATCATCATGTAGGACTACTAGATAATAATAATAAAAAAATAATAATCAACTAAACCTTTTAATTAATTAATATTTTCTGAAATCAGGGACATTATAGGGAATTTCTGAATTCATAGGGGTATTTTCATAATTTGGACAAAAGATAGAAACTGGAATTTCTCAAATTCCGAGAGGCAAAACTATATTTTGCCCAGAAAACCCTAATGCCCTTTCCCCCTTTTTCTTTGTCGCCGCCGCCGCCGCCACCCCACTGCGGCGACGGCTTGTGCGGGCGGAACTGGCACCCCTCGCCAGGGGCTGCACCCGTGGCAGCGCTGCCGCCGCTTGGTTGGGCGCCCCCGGGCGCGTCACCGCCTCGGCGGCGGTGCTATCCGGGCGCGATCGCCACTTAGAGGGGTTTCGCCAGCGGGAGCATATGGCCTCTCGCCCATGGGCTGCACGCACACTGCGCTGCACCACGCAGATCGAGGGCAGCAACTGTTGCTGCCCTTCCTTGTTTTTGCGTCAACAATTTTGACGTCAAAATTCTTCCTAAACACAACACACGCAGTTCAAAAACAATCATTCACACGAACAACCTGGCTCTGATACCATTGTTGGGAAATCCTTGGGGGCGACATCATATGCGCAGCGGAAGAATAAGAAAAACAAAATCCCCGATTCCCAAAGAGATATTCGTCGTCGTGCGAAGATTGGTACGAAAAAATCCGCGAAACATGAAACTGCGTATAGAGTAGATTGTGTTACCTAGGGAGATCGTATATCCCTGTTTCCTTGCAGATCCTTAGGAGAGGGTGAAGGAGGTCAAGCGTCATCCTCTCTAGCGGTGATCCACACAGCAGGGTTGCGACGACGCTCCTCAAAACTCTAGACCTACTCTCAGGTAGAGATGGAGAGGAGAATAGGAAAAGGCAAACAAAAGCTCTCTAGCCCATGGGGCTCTGAATCCCTCCTATTTATAGAGGTCCCCTGTCAAACCCTAATGGGTCCTCCCCTAGTGGGTATTGGATCTACATCCAATAAGACAAGGGCTCCGTCGGATATCTCATATCCGAACCTCTATTTATCGCAATGCCTACCATATGTGTATGACCCTCTAGGCCCAATATCGGTGGCCGTGAGTCATACTGTTAGAACTCCTTCTAACTTCGGTGAATTATTATCTCTGTAATAATTCACTCGACTCATCGACTATGGACGTACTAGGCCACTCGTAGTAGTCCCCGGACGATACAAGGGAATCAATCTATTGGACCTGTCGTCCTCGCCATTTCCCGTGTACTTATAGTCCCTCATCCATCTAATATACCGGAGACCGTATATCGAGCATGGTGTTGTCGAGCCACACGGTTTCTACTCGAATCTCGCTCTAATCGGAGTTCTCAGGAGAACTCTTTCTCTCTCAACCCGAATGACCCGGCGGGGATTTGTCCGAGCAAGAACACATGGGATATTCCTCTCATGACGCCGGAGAGTGGATGATCCTCTATCGACACTCAATAGCCCTCGTAAGGTCGACTACCACTCCCAATGACCAGCTGTATTAGATTTGGGACAGCCAAACCTATAAGCCTAGTATCAAAGAGTGGAGCACTCATACAGGACATCCTTGGTGTCTCAAGTCTAAGGACCAGATACACCACTAGGACTACGGAATCACTGTCAGACAATAAGGCATCATCAACCATCCAGCATTCCGTAAGCGGATCAATCAGTGAACTCATTCTCCAATGAGCACCTGTACTGTATCCCTAGTGTCCCTACACAAGCAGCTATGAGACCAACTGCATCCATCATATGGACGGGTATACAGCACACCAATCTGTCTGGTTATCACGATATCACTCTCGAGTAACCTATGACCGGGATTATTTAGGATATATGTTTAAAGGTGAATCGATATAACTACCGTGATCTCATCACGATCCGATTCCCATTGCACAAATCCAAGGACATCACAATATATGTATGCATTTATACAATAGTTATAAAGTGATATATACCAAAATATAATAAGCAAAAAGATTATATATTAAGTCACACGTGCCATCACTCACGTGATTGGCTTGCTGGGCACCTATTACTAGCAAAAACATGCAAAGAAAAGCAAAGTGCAATATTGCACAAGAAGAAGTATTGAATTGCCATGATTCAACTTAAGAATCTTGCTATGCTTTTGTGCTTATATATTGTGATGAAAATCTAGCTTCATGTTGCAAAAACTTGCATATCTTTTAAAATAGCTAGAGCTACTTCTCCTTTTTGTTGATGACATAGGGGGAGAAGTATATTGATGACTTCATGCCTTGAATTGAATATTTTATATATATTTGCATGATGGTTTAAATATTTTTCATAACATATGATAAATGTTACTTGGATTTGGGATAATCCAAGTGTTCTATCAATGGCATATTGATAGGGGGAGTTTGGTTAAACTCCGGGGAGTTAAGGTTAACTCCGTTAGTCATCAATTAGTTGTCATCATCAAAAAGGGGGAGATTGTTGAATCTCGGATTTTGATGATGAAACTAATTGATTGTGTTTAGATGTTTAACTGCATTTTGAGTGATGCAGGTCTACTCAATCAGGATTAGACAATTGACGCAAGAGGAATTGACATTGCACCGGAGGAGATCACGTCAGGATATTGAACGACAGAAGGCTTCAGATGTCGGGCATCGGGCCAAGGAGAGTGGAATTGCGCCAAGGATATCAGGGTTGCGGAGGTCAACCGCCAATTGGGCAACAAGCCGCAAGAGAGGACGATGCACTGAAGAATCGGACGAAGCGCTAACCAATGATGTGCCGGGCAACAGAATTTCAATTCGTGTTGTAATAATTGTCTAGATCAGAGTAGAGTTTTAGTTTGTGTGTGCAGGAATAACTACGATAACGACAAAGACATAAAGTGAAACAAAGTGTCGGAGTCAAGCGTGAAGGATTCGTTGCAAGTTCGAGAGTTCGACAGAAGTCCGAAGGTTCGTTGGGAATGCTACCGGAACTAGCTGAGAATGAGTAGGGAGCTTGCCGAAGGGTTTTTCGGAAGCTCACCGGAAGGTTCGTGGGAAGTTCGTGGAGCTCGCCGAGAAAGATCGAAGCTTGCCGAAGAAGCTTGTTGGAATTCACTAAGATCAAATCGTGAAGTCTAGGAGCTTGCCGAGAGTCCGCATAATGGTTTCCGAGAGTTTATCGGAAGACCGCCAGAAGTTCGCCGGAAGCTCGCCGAAAGAAGTCTTAACTTACGGACTTTGTAATAGCTTAGGAAATGTCTTTAAATTCGTAGTTAGCATATTAATTAGGGTTAGGATTAGGTGTTAATCCTATAACCCAAGTAGGGGCCAATTGGGCCCGAGTTCGGACTGGTTTGGGCCATGTTTGGAGCCCAACCAGTGAGCTGAAATAGTGTAGGCGGTGGCACCGCTTAGAACCCGAGATCTGAGCGGTGGCACCGCCTAGCACCCGAGAGATCCGGCGGTTGCACCGCCAGCCTCGAAAACCCAAGAGAATTCAAAATTTGGAGCCCAAATTTGAATCCTCTTGGGGCCTATAAATACCCCTCAATTCTCAGCTGAGATCAAAACATTTGAGAAGCAAGAGAGTAAGCCAAAAGTCTTAGCAAAGTCTTTAGGAAGATTTTGTCTTCAATTGCTTTGAGTGTTCACCTCCTTCTTTCTATTCAAAAAATTGTAAGAGTGTGAACCACTTGTAAAAGGTTGTAAGAGGGGTATTAGTCCTTCCCCTATAAGAGATTTGCTAGTGGAAGTTGGGAGCCTCTTCGAAGAAGGCTTCGCAAGTGGATGTAGGTCATTTTGACCGAACCACTTTAAAACTACTGTGTTATCTGGTTTGCATCATACTCTTGCCATTTACATACTGTAAACTTCTTTACTTAGTCACTACGCTTCCATCTAAGTTATCAAGCTTCCAAATCGGTTTTCATCAATATTTATTTTTATCGTACGAAAGATTTTGTCAAATCGAAGTTTTAATCTGCTACACTAATTCACCCCTCCCCCCTCTTAGTGTCGCTCCGATCCTAACAAGTTTGTGTCTGACCACCAACAAATAATTAGTGAGGGGGTAAATAAGTTGTTAGCAGCAAGGTTTAATCTCGATATGTAGTACCCCCAACAGCTCACCAACGTTATACATGTTAAATAATCTAATAGAAACTAGTGGATATATGTTGACTATATTGATCTCAATAAAACATGCCCAAAGGATAATTATCTCATTTCTTAGATTGATCAGTTGATGGATGCTATCTTGAGTCATTAGCTTCTCACCTTTATAGATACATTCTTAGGGTATAACAAAATAAAAAAGGTGCTAGAGGATCAATAATATACTTTATTTATCATAGATTAAGGCATATATTGCTACTGAGTAATGCCCTTCAGGTATAAAAATACAAGAGCAATATACCAAAAGATAATAAATAAAATATTCAAACATAAGATTGGGAGGAATATTAAAGTTTATATAGATGACATGATAGTAAAAAGTAAGATGATTGACTCGCATAGTTGACCGAGACATTTCAAGTTATGAAAAAGTTTAATATACATCTCAATTTAACCAAATGCATCTTCAAAGTTAACTTAGGAAAATTCCTCGAGTTCATTATGCATCAAAGAGAAATAGATATAAAACTTGAGAGAGGATGAGTCATTTTAGAGATGCATCCATCTCGATCAATAAAGAAGGTTCAATAGTTAATGGGTCGACTAATGGCACTTAGTCGATTCTTATCCTGATCCGACAATAGGTGTTTACCTTTCTTTCGAGAATTGAAGGACCTAAAGGGTTTCTTTTGGATCAAGGAGTGCCAAAATGCATTTAAGAAGCTGAAGGATTACCTTACCAAGTTGTTGTAGCTCACTTCCTCTACCTCGGGCGAGATTCTAAACGAGTTTACTTCAAGTTCAAAATCTCTAACAATAAAATTGAATATGAGACACTTTTCTCGAAGCTTTGGCTTGCTTGAGAGTTTCAAATTCAAGAGGCACTATGAGGCACTACGATAACTCGTAGTTGATCGTGAACCAAATAAAGGGGCACTATGAGGCCTAAGATATAACCATGATAATATATCTTGTCAAGGTTCATAAACTAATCTCAATTTCTCCAGACTTAATGTGTTGTAGGTTCCTTGTGAACATAATGCCCAAGCAAATGTACTTGCTAGGTTAGCTTTGACTTAGGATGTGAAAGATGGTCGATCACTAATCGAGATGCTTTCAACTTAAACTATAGACATGCATGACATGGCTACGATCGGGGAAGAGCCGAGCTTGATATACAAAATCCATGAAACACTTTCGAGTGATCCCATGTTGGCATTAAGAGTCAAGCATCATCAAGCATAGTACTACCTAATTAATTACTTGTATTGTAAGTTTTTTAATTAATCATTTCTTATATGTCTAACACCTTGGGAGGTCGGGAGGGTGCTAGTCGAGGTGTATGAGGGTATATACATAGAGCATATTAGTGTATGAACTATCATTTTCAAGATACTTCAGTAAGGTATCTACTAGTTGACTCTATGCAAGGACCTGATAGCCTATGCCTAAAAATACGATATGTGCTCGAGGTATGTATGGATATAACATCAACTAATAATCCCTTCGAGTCTGATCAATTGTGGGTAGCCCTTCACTTAGTGAAGCATGGAGGATTCATGGACATCCTCAAGCCCTTTCCACTATCCTCAAGCTAGTAAAAGTTTTTTATCATTGGAGTTGACTATTTTATAAAATAAGTAGAGGCTAAGCCACTGGCATCAATCGCTGAGAAGCAAGTCAGGATTCATATGGAAGAATATCATCACCCGCTTTAGAATTTCGAGAGTCATAATCATTGACAATGAAACTCAATTCAATAACGTAAAGTTCATGGAGTTTTGTTAATCTTATGAAGATCAAATCAATAGCTTATTCTCATACTAATAGTCTCATCAATGTCACTAATCAAGCCATTCTCGAAAGGTTAAAGAAGAGGATTGTAGAGAAAAAGACACTTGGGTGGATAAGATACTAAGTATCTTGTGGCTCTCTTGGATGACACCTAAAATTTGATTAAGAGAGTCACCATTTAACCTAGCCTTTAGTATCAAGGCTGTCTTGCCATATGAGATAGTCTTTTGAATATCTCGGGTTTGAGAATTTTGATGAGAAAATCTTCGAAGGACTTTGGGCCAGACTTGACCTAATCAATGTGGTTAGAGTAGATGACACTTAAGGGTACTAAGATATAAAAAAGTGATAGCCAAGCTTTATAACTAAGGTGTTTACCCTCATGGAGTCAGATTAGGAGACTTGATGCTTTGAAAAGCTAAAGCCAATGACCCAATTAGATCCCAAAGTAAGTTAGCATTAAACTAAAAAAGACCCTATCCAGTCATCAAAGTTGTCTTAGATGGAACCTATCACTTCAAAATGAGAGGGGATAGTTATGTAAGAACATAGTACATTGTAAACTTCAAGAAATTCTACTCTTAAGGCATCTCTCGAGGTTGGGTTGGGGTGACTATGTCATAAGCATAATGCTTTATTTTGCTATGTCTTTGGCACTAATTGTTAGAAAAAAAGAGGGATATTCTTAAAGTGCATGTGTTGTAAGTCAAGAAAAGAAAATTTCATTACTTTAAAAAGACTACATCAACTCGACTACACCGATATATTCAAAATAAGACATTGACCCACCAAAGTACAAAATTGATTAAGTGGACAAGCCCGATGATACAATAAAGTAAAGAAACAAAAACTAAGTTAGGTAGATAGACCCGCTAAGTTAGAGAAGGCCAACATAATATGACAAGGGACTAAGCATTATGGTGAGGTGGCAAGTTGAGATTATTGTTAAAGAACACTTGAGTAGTTATCGGAACATTCTGGTCTTTAGGGTACTCGACGAATAGATCTTCCTCAATCTTTACCTTGGGGTACCTTATCTTGAAATGAGCTAAGGTGATATAATATATGTATTGATACAAGATGACCCTCGGTCTCTCTAGGCCCTTCCTGAACTCGATGCTGGCCTTGTAGTCAATGAATATCTTATTCCATTACCTTGATATCATGATTTTCTCAGCCTCCAATGTCTCCCTCAAAGCCTTCAACTTACTACTCATACTTTAAATTTGCTCATTTAAGGTGACCAATTGCTCGGGCATACTCATGACCTGTTAGTTGGTTATAGCAACTTTACCCAATAAGCTTAGAGTTGTAGGTTCTTATTGAATCCAGCTCTCAAGTAAGTCATAGTAGCTCATCCTCCATGTTGTGATTATTGATCTAGACCATCTTCAACAATTCAGCTTGATCAACAAAATAGTGCTCGACATATTCTAATTGGCTCGCCAACTCAACTCCCTAAGCCGCTACTTCAGTAATAAGTGTTGTGTCTCCCCTCTCCCTCTTTAGCTCATCTACCTCCTAATGAAGATTATTGATCATAAGAAACTAATGATTAATAATGAAACCAGCATCTTGTATGCGATCGAGAAGGGTTATGACAAAATGATGATGCTACAAGTTAAAAACAAAAAGGTTAACCATGATACATCAACAAAGAACTAAGGGGCAACCCAAGATCTATGATTTAACTTATCAGCACTTCATTATGGTGGCCCATGTTGAAAAAACCTTTGAAGTTGAATGATAAATCTATTTGGTAATCCCGGAACATAGGGACCCTTGACAATATTACTCTGTGACTCCAACATTACTTCGTATTTTTTATTCTTCTTCCAAGTCCTTGTATCTTGGTTATAATAATATATTTAGAATAGGATCTATTTTGAACAAGTCAAATAGGGCTCTCTCTCATTTTTCTTCCTGAGGATGACCTTCGAGAACCCTTTGAAAACATTAACATCTCGAGGTTGAGAGGCACCTCATTCGACTTCTCTTTAGAAGTTTGTTTCACCTCATAGTCTTTAACCTATCGAGGATGGGTCTTTGTTTTATTTATTTATTTTTGATGATTTTCTTCTTCTTTTATGAAGTATGATCGATGATGAAAGGATAATCAAAACGAGTTAAGATTGAATTATATTATTAAATCATATTATTAGTGAAAGAATAGTTGAACTGAGCGAGTTCCAAATTATTTCACGGCTTTTCACAAAATTATATAATTAGATTCTAACATTTGTCTGCATTATTACAGTGTGTAAAATTAAAGTAGAGCAAAGAAAGCATAATAAACAGAGAGACAGCTGAACATTAGAAGGCAACACCCACCCCCCTATACTGTGTCCCAGGAGCCACTAGAAGTCTGCAAGAAGGCATTACTCACCATCTTACCACCTCAATATTATTGTCGTGGAGATAAATTTGTAGGGTTTCTTTCCTTTTTGTTGTTCCGGATAAAGTGAGGAAACAAAGTTATAGTCTCGTATCACACGAATGTGTGAGGATAATTTAATTGTTGTAGAGTACTTGAGTAGCTCGTAGTTAATCCTGTTGGACCACTGGTTCCTGCTCATTAAATCAATGAATCATTTATTTCATCGGGTAGAATTATGATGTATGATTTGATTACCATATACGAGTGAAAAAAAGGACTACCTAAACCCATGGAAGGGGTGAGAAGTTGGTCAACATGAGCTGGCCATAACATCAGGTCCCCTTCCTTCAGCTTCATCGACAACATGATCCATCAACCTTGAATGCTGAATCTGCATGGACAAGTGACTCACTACATCATTGACCCAATTTGTCCCACACTTGAGATGGCAATTGATCTGAGGAGCCCAACATAAAAGAACTTGTTTTCCAACCGAACGGAAATGGATCTAATTGTTCTTCTTCCTGCAGATGGATCTAATTTAGTTGATTCTTGTAGTGGTTAAAGGGACAGAAATGGTGAGAGAGAGAGAGAGAGAGAGATCATCATCATCATTTTACTGCATGAAATATGAGTCAAATGTCTGCCAAATCCATCTTTCCACATCTCAATGAGGACCACATCCCTCAACCATGAACATGGCTGTCTACTTCATAATTAAAGCTAAGTTGATTACAACACCTACAAGTCCATCCATTAGTTGTACTTGTTGGTCAAGTGTTGATCTTTCAAGGAAAATCCATTTAGAAAATAATTTCCCTAATTTTTCTTTGCTTCATCTTTTTCCATCTCTGTTTTATGTTTTTAGACAGAGAAAAAGAGAGGGAGAGAGACCTAATAAGCAGCCTGTTCTTTGTAATTTAAGATATGATCGTTCACAATAGTCATTTAGATCACCATCTACATGTGGAATGTAGACGACTGCGCTCACTTGTTGTGCTATTCTCTGCAAGGGAAGGAGAGGGACTTCCATTGATCCAACTACTGAGGCTCCAAGATTCTGTCATGGCATTCATGATCAAGCCAAACTCCAGCTTGATTTGGGAGTCTTTTCTCCTTCCCTGGCTGCCTCATCCTCTCTTCCCTGTGACATTTCCTTGCTTGTGAATTGGATGAGGAGGGTAAAACTTCCCTTGACATGCATAATAACAGCAGCTACTTGCCAGTCAAATCCTGCAAGTCTTTGATCATGTCATCTGCCACTTCCACAAATGTCCATTGATGGATGCCTTTATATTGCCACTGACAGGTCTCGCATGGTGGTGGTCCATCTGCATCTGCTCTGACTTGAACTAGTGAGACATTGATGCTCCCTTTCGCTCGCCTCTCGGCGGTAATTCAAAGATCCATCCGAGGAGAGTGCTGTAGTTACCCTGCCGTTGACAAGCTAATCTTCTTCCAGTTCGAGATCGTTGTTTGGACCAACTCATAAGACAAAAGAAACAGGGGAGAGGGAAAGGAGTAGCAGTGGCCCCAACCATGGCAGAAGCCACTGTGTGCCTTCGAAGCAGCTTCAGTGATCAGCTCAGCTCAGCTCTTGAAGTCAAAGCAGCTCGAGCTTTTCCTGAATTGGTCAACATACGGAGCACCATATTTCTGTGCCATGGCAATTTGCCCGTGATACATTTGCACACAGAGCGAGCGAGAGAGAGAGAGAGAATTCCATTTCAACACAGCCTACCCAACTCCAAGTCTACACAGTCTCGACTCCTTCGGTCATTCCCTCTCGTCACCCAAATCCAAATCCAACGCCAACAAACACCAACACAATCTCTACTTTTAATCCCTCCTCTTCTCACTCTCATCCGGATTGCCACACCACACTGCACCCGTCAGCAAAAGATTAGATTTTTCTTCTTCCATAGGCACGTCCATCAAATGGAGCTGCAATCTCCTGATCCTTCCTCCCCCAACTCCACCTCCAGCAGCAGCAGCAGCAATGGAGTGGCCACTGCAACAGCCCCTTCATCCGCACCTCTCACTCCCAACTCCATACCCAGATCCATCGACGCCAATCCTTCCCCCACCACCTTCGTCCAGGCCGACGCCGGTTCCTTCAAACAGGTAGTCCAGATGCTGACGGGCTCCGTCGAGACCACCGCCAAGCACGTGGGCGGCCCCGTGGCGTCGCCCACAAGGAGCGGGATCCCGCCCGCCGCTAAGGCCACCGGCCCCAAGAAGCCGGCTTTCAAGCTCTACGAGCGCCGCGGCAGCCTCAAGAACCTCAAGATGATATGTTCTGACCCGAACTCGCCGTTGGGCAGGGCCGCCTTCCCCCCCCGGAGGCAGCCGGAGATCCTCTCCCCGAGCACGCTGGACCTGCCGTCGTTGACCCTTAGCCCGGTCACGCCGCTGATCCCTGATCCTTTCAACCATTCGGCGGCCGCAGCGGCAGCGTCGTCGGCGGAGGACCGGGCGATCACCGAGAAGGGGTTCTACCTCCACCCTTCGCCGAGGACCACGACAGGGGCCGCGGAGCCGCCAAGGCTGCTGCCGCTCTTCCCGGTGACATCGCCAAGGATGCCGTCCGCATCTTCCACCTGAGATGGCTCGATTGTACACCTCGGGCGCTCTACCACCAAGCAAACCAAATCAACGAAGCATGGACGAACCATCTCCGTTATGTTCCCCTTCAGTCTTACTTGTCTCTGCGTGGTCTCTCCTTCATCAAGATCATCCTTTTCTATCCATTTCTTGGATATCTGATGCTTCTGAGTCGACGACTGCGAAAATTCTCTTCCCTGGCGCATACTGTGATTGATTTGTGTCAGATTTTTCCTTCGTAGATTACTGTTTCTCGAGAAACCACGTGGAGATCATCCCATGCAAGATCCAAGAAAGCAAAAGCTAGCTGCTTTGGACTTCCACTTGCCGATGAGCAACACAAACAAGACGCAAATGATTGGTTCCTTCGATTCACGACTTGTGTGAGCCATGTCCAAACTCTAAATAATGAATGCTATACGGTGTTTGCGAGAGTCACAGAGACCGTGAGGTGAGAGCAGAGGCGCCTAGAATTGCATCATGAGGGAACAAAAACAGTGTTCCCCACTTGTTGATTGGCTCGAGTGTGAATTAAAAAGGACTCTCTCATTATAAGACTTGAGATTGGGGTTGGGGTTCAGTGAGAAGGATGGAATGCAGAGAAATGGTGTTTACGGGGAGTAACCGCAGTAATAATCATGCTAAATAGCCAAGATTATTGGTACTAATCATGCAAAGTTCATCCCTGTCCAAACAAAGCATACGTTTACAATATAGGCATTTTGGTTTGCTGATGGTTCAGTTCTTTCATCAGATCAAATCATGACCATAGCACAATCTTCCCTTCCATGGATGAGGTCCTCATCTTCCATGCTGTCCCACCCAAACATAGTGGTTTCTGCTGAGATAAGATACTTGCCTTTTGGGACGTTGTGGAGAATTCCTTCCGGTTGTATTGTAACCTTCACTAAAGCCAGAGAAGGAAAAGGAAGAAGAAGAAGAAGAAGAAGAAGAAGGAAGTTGACTGGCCAGGTCTCATCTGTATCTGCTTAATTGACTTGAGATGCAGTACATGGAGAGTGAAATTACAGTCTCTCTCTGCATCTGGATATTTATTAGCTCATTATTATGCATATAACAGGAAGGAAGTCAGCATCTGGTGAAGTTTCTTCTTCTTCGGTGACATGTTGCTGCTAAATGACAAAAGGTAAAAAAAAAATAAGAGTCATATTACTAGGATTTGGCATTTCTTTTAAACCCCATATATTGATTGATTCCTTAAACAAAGTTACTTTGCCAACCTCACAATCGACCTCAAACATTATGTTGTCGGCCATGTCGAATGATGTTCTCTTACTCTGAGAAGGATCCAAGTGATGTTCTTCATTCTTTTCATGTTCTAACATTTTCAACCTTTTTATGCAATCATCAAATCTGCTTAAACTTGCTGTGAGATTTTGTATCACAAAATGAAAACTCCGCCACAATCGAAAGATCAGGATAGATCTTTTATCTTTCAAGTTGCAAGGGCATTCCTATCCTTTCCTCTTCTCTGTCGTATCAAGGTATCTTTTGTTGGCAATCATCTCTATCTATCTATCTATCTATCTATCTATACCGGTGGCATTTCAAAAACCTGGACCTCCTCTCTGTACCCATGATCAAGACAGTCGTAAGAACAGTTCAACTCTGAAACACCTCTGTTAGTTAGATTGCTCTCCATTTCATCATACTTGTACCAAAGAGTACCAGTGTAGATTCTTTTGGGCAATGCATAAATTGGAACCGATCAATTCATTCATTGGCAATGTCACCGAAAAGAATAAAGAAAAACAATCTTTCAGAAATATGTATATATATAAAAAAAAATATTATTCTGACCCTTTGGTGTTGCTAATGGGCACAAGAATATGTTCTTCCTACAAAGCTTTTAATCCATGAGCAGACTTTAAAAGGAGAAAGATGTGATGCCAATGCTTTTGATTGTAGTTGTAATGTGGATCAATAGTTCAGAAGCAGCATAATTTGCATTCCATATAAATTAGGGCGAATATAGTCAGTACTTTGGACATCAAAATATCATAAGAATCCCTATCATAAAACTCCCAATATCACTAGATTCTCGGGTAAATACTAGCAGGTAAGTACGTGATAAAATTGCACTCTTTTGCCAGTGGTATATCATCCGATTAGGATAGGGAGGGGAAGTCTAAACACAGATGTAATCAAAACAACAAATGATACTACTGCCTTATCCTCCTTCAATATTTCATCGTAGACTCGTTTGGTTGCTGTTTATTCATCGTAGCTGAGCGAGCATATCGGTGGGGAAGTTGGGTCTTACAGTGCAATCAATCCTTTGGGTTGATTGGTGAAAGAGGAAGCAGCAGCAGCAGCAGCATATATGAATGACACAACCAGATTAATACTAATAATATTTCATTGACTAGGATAGATAGGAGAGTTGTAACACAGGACAGAGATAACACAGATGATACTGCGTTATCCCATCTTACAACCTATCAGCCTGCCCGAATTATTAGAGTACATAGCCACACCTTCTTCTTCCTTTTTTTTTTTTGTACTTTTGTTTTTTATGCATCGCAAACTTTTATTTAGTGGTAGTGACACAAGTGCTTCTCAGTTGCCACACTTGCAGTCGGTGCAGGCGCAGGCGGCGCCGCACTTGCACTTGCCGTCATGCTCGGCAGCTTCTGCGGCAACGATCACCTCGTCGACGTAGCTGAAGAGACGAAATGAATACGGAAGAAGCATTAGGTAAGGTGATAAGGTGTAATCCTAATTAGTTTGATCATCCTCGAAGAGGAGGAGGGAGAAGAAGCTAATCAGTACCTCTTCTCGGTCTCAACAATATCGATACCGTAGCTGTTTCCCTTCTTCCTGCAAAGGCAAAACCAAATTCCTCAGCCAACGTTGACCTTCTACATATACATATAGTATTGCTGATGTTCCCTAATAAAGCTCTGAGTTTTGACAAGCGATGTGGGAAGAGTCGACTCATCAAACACAAACGCGGCGAGGTTAGAAGAAGAAGAAGAAGAAGAAGAAGAAGAAGAAGAAGAAGAGGTGGAGGGATGGAGGATGACTTACACGCACTGGCTCTTGTCAACGCAGTCGCAGTTGCCGCAGGTCGACATGGTTAGACGAGGAAGGAAGGCGAAAAGGCTCAAAGAAAGCAGAGGATGTAGTGTGTGAATGGTGTGATGTGTTCTTGGAGAGAAAATGGGCTTGTTTCGTGCTTATTTATAGGCGCTCCTCTCACACACGCAAAGAGAAGGAATGAAAGAGGGGGGATGGGCATTCACTCGTTCGTCTGTGCAATCCACACGCCACCGGGAGAGGCCGTCTCGGGAATCTGAGACGTGCGTGGTGGGGGAGGAGTAGACTTGGTATCGTCCGCTCACGTCCTTGTCTTCGTCTCGTCCCCGCCACAGAGATCGCAAGCGGCTGACACACGCAAGCTCGCATCCTTCCATCTTATCATCCGGAGCATCATCACCGTAAAAGATACGAGCATACTTTTATTGGAAATCTCTAGAAATTTAAAAGCTACTTTCGATCCTTAATTCAATGAGCGTTTACTGTGAACAATTGGTGGGTTTTTGCGGATATGGCAGTCGATTCCTATTCTTGCGAGAGAAATGGTTAGAATCTATATATATAATATTATATTAGATCCTTCCCTAACGAATTAAAAGAAATACTTATTCATCTGTCAAAGGGAGAGATTTTTTAGAACCTAATATATGAAATTAATTAGAAGCCGATGTCAAATTTGGTGGATAGAATGTGAATCGTTAGAGTGAGTAGATGATTATGATTTATTTTTTTATTTTAATATTTTAAATCCATGATTCTCTCATAGTGACCAAATCAATTCAATGTGCATCCTAAATTTTTGTTGTTGTATTTTTCTTGGAGATGGAGCAAGTCAAGCCAATATTGGGGTTGGATTTTAAATGAGGTTTTCGGTCTAATTAGATCCAAACCCATGGAGACGATGATGATGATAATGTAAATCCTACCCATTACTTCAATGATAGATCTCATGTTCGGATCCATACAGAAATGTCTTATATGCAATTTAACGTGACAGAAGAAGATTAATATAAGAAAGAAAAACAGCAATTTGCATGGCTTTCAATTAATTCCTGCGAGAAATAGTGCCAACTACAAACCTATATATTCCCACTCTACGGAAGGGGACGGACATTGCAGGAGCAGGTCGTCGTTGTCATCATGCTCGAAAAAGTCGATCGTCACTGTCGCCTGACCTTTCGATCTTTGCTGGAACAACAACAGCCTTGTGTTGCGGGCTTCCCTTATCTACGCTGCTATGTGGATCTCACAACCCATGGCTGCTCACTGTGGAGGAGTCCATATCATGACCCAGTGGGCGTCCGATGTGATTTCAGGCCGTCATCCTGCAGTGCTTTCAGGAAAAAGAACATTATCGCCAGATTTATCTGCTCAAAGATGGACACAGTTTGGCCAAGATAAACATAGCAATTCAGCATTACAACCATATTTAAAGACATACAGAGAGCGAGAGAGAGAGAGAGAGATTAAGAGAAGAGATCAAAGCTTCGTAGTGCTACTTCAGAATTCCATAGAGTGGAAGTTCAGACAACCAAAGGAACAGTCCTGGATTGCCAGAATTGGAAGAGTCATGGGTGATTTATATTGAGTTTGGCATTAAACCTAATTAGCTTAAGCTATTGGTTGCATGGTGTCCAATCTCATGTATATTAACTTCGATTTATTTGATCCAATTGATAGAATATAAGATTTTCTCAACTATACGAGGAAATCTCTTTATTCTGTTGAGAAAAATTTTCTAACATGTTAATATATTTGAAGCATTTTCATTTCTTCGATAAAACTTTTTAAATAATTGATCTTATTTTCTATTATTTTCATCATGATATCAGAGCAGTGAGAAAAACGAAATTTCGCTTTTGCCTTTGACCAACGACCAACGTCGTTGAGAAAAGCGAAGCTTCGCCCTTGTCTTCGGCAGAGGGAAATCTTTTCTTTTAATTTGTATAAATAGGAGATGAAACATGTTAATGTATTTGAAACATTTTCATTTCTTCAATAAAACTTCTTCTCTTCTTTAATAAAACTTCTTCAATAATTATTCTTATTTTTTATTATTTTCATCACCAATAAACAAGAGAACGAAAGAGATAGAAAATCGAGATCGTAAGAACGAGAATGCAGGTGAAGGCTATTGTTGCTACTTGGCCAAAATATCTTTCAAAACAAGGGAGACATCATATGGTTGCTAAAGAAGGATCATGAACCGAAGAAATAGACATTTGTTAAAGAGCTAATAAGTAAAATACAACAGTAATGGAGAGAGAGAGAGATCATTGGAAGGCACCTTTTTTGTGTTGCTGGTGTGAACTCATCTGAGCTTGTGCCTCCTCCCTTGAATTGATGGTGTCAATTCCTGCATCTCGGAGGAGAGAACTATCAACTCATCCTTTGGGGACCAAATAAGTGTCAGTCTCTATATATTGTCAGGCAAGCATACTTTATGAGGAACAGCTTGGCCTGCATCTCTGCAGACAATGCCACTAACAACTCTTAGAACTGGTTAGATAAACTATTGCATGTCAACTAAAATATCCGAATATGCAAAATTGCGTTCAGATTGACTCATTAAAAGCAAAAAAAATTGAATAAAACTTGATCCAGAACTCCAGCTTAAATTGAAGCCATCAGATTGAATCTGACAAAGTTCCTTTGGTCACAAAAGAAAAAGATAAAGAAAAAAGAAAATCATCAAAACGTCACATTTAAGAAAGAAATGTTTTTTGCTAACAAAAGATTCTCATGCATCTGTGATCTGGCGCAGAGATATAAGTTAATGACAGCATGTAAAATATCTTTCAGTATATCATAGAAATGGTTGAGATCAATTTCCCCTTTCTCAGAACAAATAGCCTCAGCACTTTTCCAGAACAAACAAATATATGACATGTACCAAATGCTAAGATAAAGACTTGATCCACAATAAAACTTGGTATAACCATAATACAGAGAGATTGGATGGGATGCAACCATTTTTCACTCTGATGATGGTAACTTACATCATTCAGCTCTTATACTGCAAAGTCAAGATCATGTTCAACAAATGCATTGAGCACTTGCAGGTTGTGCAGAAAGGTCTTGTGAGTAAAAGGTCAAAAAGCAAGTCATCGTTCATAGTTTCAGATTGATTGTAAAAGTTCAGTAGTAATTTGGCTGTGTAGAAAAAAATTCTTCTCTTAACCTATATTTATAGTGGTAAATGATTCCATCAGAAGATAATTTTATACTTTTAATTATAACCATGACAGCTTTTGAAAAGCATAATATTGTTAGTTGTAAGCTTCTGAAGTAAATAGATTATGAAAACTAGGAAAACAAACATGTAAAAATCTAAGAGAAATCATGTCAAATGTGAAATCCTATTATTCATTTCTCAATTAAGTATATATTGATGCATCTGTCTATTCTACATTTCATAATTGTTATTCTAAGAAATGGTCACCAGAAATTCAAAATCCAGCATCTGGACACCTCTCTACAAGGTAAACTATATATCATTAAAGATTAACATCTTTCCTGTTCAATTTCGGAACATTCTAGGTAACAGAGAATGCATCACACATACCAAAATACTCCATCAAGCTCACCTCGCTTGCCATTGCAATTACCAGCATATTCTTACCTGACGAATGACGACACGATCAACATACCACAGCTAACATTATTCAGCATACAATTTCTTTAAAATGCTATTGTACAACAAACAAAAGAGGTTACATAACGAATAGGTCACAGAGCGAAATTGCAATGGGCATCTTTGGGGTCAAAGAAACAGCAGGAGAAACATACAGCTCATTTTCATTTTAGCATTGAATGTGTAAGTGTGATTCTTGACTGGTATTCTCTAACACTGCTTTCTTCTTTTGTTTTTCTTCCCTTCTTTTTTTCTACTTGGTGAAATTAGGGAGAAATTTATACAGAGGAAGAGAATAGAACCTTCATCGGAAGCCATTTCAGGAGGACTAACAATGTCAGTGAAAATCAAATTTGAAACGTGCGGTCCAATAGCTACATACTCTAAACATGACAGAATTGTCAAGCCACAATAGTTTACAAGAACATGGAGCCCTGCAGGACAAGCATACTGACTGTGACCAGAGAAAGTAGGACAAGCCACAATAGTCAAGAGCCATCTATTATAGAAATCACTATCTTTAGATAGAATAATGTATGTTTTGAAACAGCTGTTTAATATGTTCAAATGGTACTAAGAATCTAGGCAAAAGAAAATTATAATGGACATGACTTAACTGTCGATATCATCAAGAATTATGATTCTTAGTTGAGATCTTTGTAAGTATCCCCAAAAATCTGTCAGACAAGACTTAGTTACAGCACTAAAAAGAGACCACTACGACTGAACTAACTAGATCAGGTGGCAGCTGCAAATAAGTAGGCTAGAAAGTCAAATTCAAAAGAATCCAGAACCAAAACAACATTAATTCTTCCGGGGAAGATATAACTTATGGAGAAGGATATATATATAGATTAAATGTTATCTCATAATCAATTCATTGACTTGAACATTTTCAGTGAGATAGTTCTACTAGCATAATAATAGGAATCTTGACAATTTGTGCAGGTTTACTTGCATCACTTAGACCAAGCATTGTTTCTGTAGAGATCTATATCATGAAAGGTGTCGATCATTAGACGGATGAAGACGCCAAGTTATTCTGATCATCACAAATGCAAGAACAAGTTAGGAACTTGACAAATGGAAAGTCAGTTTCAATACCAATTGTTGCCGTCATTGCAGTTTTGCCACTGATAACAAAGAAATATCATGAATCAACACTGCTAAGAAGTAGGATTTTTATCATTTAGAAAACATGTTGTCAACTTACCTGCACTTGGCCCTTCCAGAAGGCATGTAACAAGTGGATTACCCTGGCTTACTTTGACTTGTTCCACGACAAGCATAGCTCTTTCATGGATGAGAATGTGTCTCTTGCCACATTCAACAATCCCATTAAGCCTGCACATCATTACACACTTAATTTAGTACTATACTACCAAGACAAAATAGAGATTCAATTCTTGTCTAACAGATGACAGATAGCAGCCATAAGACGGTAAAAAGAGATGGATAACTCATTTTAATGATATAGGAATTGCAAAGACCATCATGCATCAGTAAAGAAGTCCAAGAATGCTCAAGCTTTCATTTCATATTAGTATTGTAGTAATTAAAGGCTTTTGAGAAGCATCAGAAACATTATTTCATATGAATCAGATTCTTCAAAGTATCAAGAAACATGAATGACGGTTCTTAACAGCTCAGCAAGGTCTTGCAACATGGTTTTCTGATGTTATCTTTTCATATTTATCACACATTATTCAAAATCCAAAATAAGGAGCAAAGAAAAGCTTCCATCAACTACACAATATAGCAAAATAGCAAGTGATAACAGTCACGAAAGCAAATATGTCAGGCATTTAGGAAGTAATAATTTTATCTGTTGAGAATAACAGATGTGCTGACTCCCACTATTAATTTTTCAAGATTCTGCAGCAACATGATATAAGAGCCAAAACAACCAAATAGTAGAGTAAAAAGGTTAAATAAGAACATTGAATGTGGGACCCATGATTTAAAAAGTGCTAGATGCCAAGGTCCTAAAATGCCAGAGGTGCTAGGTGCTTGTTCGAACGAAGAGAGACGCTCTAAATATTAAATATAAAATAATTGATAAATATGATTATATAAATAAAAATATGATATTAAATTACTATTAACAATAGTTAGAGGGGAAAAAAGAATTGTTAAGCAGGAGAGAAAAACTCACTGACTGTGGAACTTTTGGACGATAGCGATAGCGGTGGCGAAGGAAGCTACGGACGACAGCAGCGGCAGCAACGGAAGCTATGGATGGCACGTTGTGGGCGGAAGAAGTTTCAGAGGTGTCCGTTAATGGCAGAGGAAGCTGCAATCCTCTCCCTCAATGGTGGAAGGAGCTGCATATGAAAGCAACGATGGCGAATGGAAGCTACGGATGAATGCTACACCGTCGAACCCGTCTGTCGACAATAGGGGAAGCCTCAGCCCTTGAGGCAACAACAAAAAGTGTCGGCGACAAAGGCAAACACTATGCTATGGTTGATGGCTCGGACTTGCACGGGAGTACGAGGGGTGGCTTTTGCAGGGAAGAAAATAGCTACTCGGTTCAATTGAACCAACTAGCCACTGTTGAACTGAATCAGACTTAAAAGTTTGGTTTAATTGCTTCATTTGAATCGGGCGCTCGACGCTTGGGTTTCGGAGAGCGCCCAAGCAACGCCTCACTAAAGTGCACTGCCTGGTGGCTCGCCCAAGCGACGCCTCACTAAAGCACACCGCCTGGTCCATCATTGAGGCACTTGGGCCTCGCCTCGTTCGTGCACCTAGGCAAGCGCCTAGGCACCTATTTAAACCACTGTGGGACATAAGTCACAAAAGACATTACAGAAAGAAATCTTAAAATCTTATTGACACAAGTGGTTGTTCATGCGCTTATCCGATAAGCTTATTTGAATATGATGCGAGAGTCATCAGTATCTACAAAAGCTTATTTGTGTCATTAATGTAATAAAGTAGGATGGTCAAAATGGAAAAGTATTTGGAATGTTGCATGGTTTTCATGTGCTAATGAACAAACAACAAGGGGTAGTCATAATCAATGTAAAATGACACAACCACAATTCCATATGAACACACTCATCTATATACACTTTTATGTTGGACAAGTTCTTTCCTCATTTCCCAAGTTCACTACTAAAGGACTTAATAACTCAGTGGCACATTAAAATCATATAACATTCCAAATACTTCTATCCATTTTGACTGTCCTACTTTAGTGCATTAACAACACAAATAACATCCTATTTAATATTGTCATCCCATCAAATAATATCTAGATATCAAAATTTATTATGGCTTCAAGTTTCTTATTCATCTATTTCAACAATGTCTTCACAATTTCTTTTAATGTAGTTAGTGTTATGACACACATGATTAACCTCAACCTGCATAATGTAAAAACTTTTGCTACTAAAAGTTGTCTCCATTGTTCTATACCTGATCCTTCTTCTCACGAACACAGCATACAAAATGATGATCTAGATCCAATGTAAACATAAATCTTTGGGAATAGCAACTACTGCAATACATATGCAAACATGCTAGCATACCCGATGAAGATAGTGATATCAAGCAGAAACACATCTAACCAGTCAACCTCACTGTCGACAGCAGCACCTCCTGCACCCTCTTTGTCAGCATCCGCTTCCTTGCTGTCTTCAGCAGCACCTCCTGCACCCTCTTTGTCAGCCTCCGCTTCCTTGCTGTCTTCAGCAGCACCTCCTGCAACCTCTTTGTCAGCCTCCGCTTCCTTGCTGTCTTCCACTGCATTATCCTCCAGTATCCTTGATTGCCCCATTATTGCCTGTGTCCTCCTTGCAGCCTCTTAAGGAGAGGGCCTTTGTCTGGGACATGACAAGGCCAGTGGTGTCTTCATCACCATGATGCTATCATGAATAAATATGACGTGTTTGATATCATAGTCAGACATTCAAATAAATGAACCATCATGCCGATTCATCCTTATATCATCATGGAAGATGATATTTACATAAAAAAGACTTACCAAATTAGCAGCACAATTGGACATCATCCAGAGGCGGAATATACTATTCGGGAACTTTACACGATGAAAGTTATAATAACATTTTCACAACAGAACAGCAGCGGCAGTACAACACATAAGATGGCATTCTTATTATATTTTCAGTGTACAGTGGATAAACCCCAACTTGGCAAAAAAGAAAAAAGCAACTAAAACAATATTCCATTTATTTTGGCCTCCGGAAAAGACCATTCCTTGGCATCCAACAACTACTCATTCCAACTCTTCATCCACATCATTGTCAGACTCATTACGCAATACCTTCAATTTTTTAACAGCCTGAGCAGCATCGGTTTTGGCTGCACCATTGGCAATCTCAATAAGGATATCAGACTTCCGCCCTGTGGCCGCATCAACAAGCCCCCCATTCCTCTCAACCCTATATGATAGCTCGTTCCTCCCAAGGGCTGCATCAATGTATACAGTGGTGTTCTCATCAATCTCACCCTGTATGAGCATCCTGGATAGGTGGGTCACAACCTTCTTCTCCAACCATCTCCTGATTGGTCTTGCACCATACACCTGGAAACTCAAATATGTGTTATTCAGTCACTCTTATGTCCTATTAACAGCAAAATCAAAAGAGAAAAGAGATGATGAACCTATACTTACAGGATCATAGGATTCAGATAAGACTATGTCCAAAGCAGCATCTGTCACAGCCAAAGCAATGCCCCTCTGAGCAAGGCGGAGCGCAACATCCTTCATTTGGAGCCTGGCCACCTTTCTGAGCTGATCATGTGACAATGGATCGAAGACTACTATCTCATCTAGTCGGTTAAGCATCTCAGGCCTAAAATGCCTTCTCACCTGCATAATTGACATATACACTAGTTAACCATTCAAAGTCTAACATTATGATCACTGATCAGGGCATGAGATCAGAAAAGGGTAGTCCGGATAAAGTACTTCTAACAGAACTTGTTCACGAGCAATCTTCATCGAAGATTCCCCTGCCATTCCAGCAAGGAGGTGCTCAGCGCCAAGATTAGAAGTCATGATAATGACAGTGTTCGTGAAGTCGACAGTCCTCCCTTGGCCATCAGTTAATCTGCCATCATCAAGAACTTGAAGGAGTGTATTGAAGACGGCAACATGAGCCTTCTCTACTTCATCAAAGAGGATGACACTGTATGGCCTCCGTCTCACTGCCTCCGTGAGTTGTCCACCTTCCTCGTGCCCCACATACCTAAAAAATCAAATACTAAGCAATGACATTTGTAAGGTACAACCCTAGAACCCAGTAGACAATCCTGAGAAGCTTTACTCACCCTGGTGGAGCGCCAATTAGGCGTGCCACTGAATGCTGCTCCATGTACTCTGACATGTCAATGCGGATGAGAAGATTCTCATCATCAAATAGTTGCTCTGCAAGTGCTTTGGCAAGTTCTGTTTTACCAACACCAGTCGGACCCAAAAAGAGGAATGAGCCAGTTGGCTGCAGCGGCCGACCTAGACCGGCTCTAGACCGAAGCACTGCATCTGCTACTGCATCAACTGCTTGATTCTGGCCAACAACTCTCTTGTGTAACCTCTCAGCAAGGCCAATTAACCTGTCTTTCTCATTCTGACCGAGCCTTGTCACTGGAATTCCTGTCCACCGGCTCACAACCTAACCAGGGCATCAAACTTTTAGTAACCAGATTGGTGAACAACTAAATCCTGAAGATTATGTTGATGTTGGACCCCAACCTCTGCAATGTGCTCGGGTCCAACAGTCTCTGTCAACATCAAGTTCTCATTGGTAGCCCCCTCAAGCGTTGCAATAGAAGCATCTATTTCTTGCAAGGCACCATACTTGAGATCAGCAACACGAGCCAGATCCATCCTCCGCTCAGCCTCCTTTAGAGTAAACATTAGCTCTTCACGGCGCTGCTTCAACCTGCGAATCTCATCAATTCCCTCCTTCTCCTTCCTGTACTTCATCATCAGTGGTTGCAGCTTATCCCTTAAATCATCCAATTCCTTCCTAACCTGAAGGAAACACATTGCACAACGTCATCAGAACTCAGAACAGACAACATATAGGATAACATATAAGATAAAAAGCTCTTAGGCAACAGACACCCACCTCAATAAGCCTTGCTTTACTAGCTTTGTCCTTCTCCTTCTCAAGAGCATGCAATTCCACTTCCAACTGAATCCTTTTCCTCTCCAGGTTATCAATCTCCTCTGGCTGACTATCAAGCTGTACCCTTACATTTGCACAAGCCTCATCAACCAAGTCAATTGCCTTGTCAGGAAGGTGACGGCCTGTTGAAAAATGAGAACAACACAATTCTCAGAACACAAATCAGAACAAGAACAGACCATACAGGGAAAAATTCCTGCTACGCCTATGACATTTAATATCTATACTATGAAATAACTGGTTTATGTAGAAAACCAAATAAGTTCTTTTGCTGGGCCAAACACCCAATAGGATCAGAAATGTAACCATACTAGCAGTTAATTTGGCCTTTGCTCTAATGAATTAGATCATTACAACTATGATGTTCAACAGCATTGTTAGAACATTGAAACTATTTGTAAATAAGCAAACTAAAAAGGGGATATCCAGTGTACAAGGCTCTCGCAGAGGGTCAATGTACGTAGCTTTATAAGGAGAATGTTTCCATGACTTGAACCCTCCCTGATCTCCCAGGTGTACCAAGGCTCGCCCTCTAAAATTATTAACATTTTGTGGCTGCTGGGATTTAAGCCCAGGTCTCTACGGTCACAAAGTAGAATTCTAACCACTAAACTACAGCCACGTTGGTGAAATCATTTGTATATACAAAAACCTAAATTTAGTTCTTTATGGCTGCTTCATATGCACAATCAAGTCAGAAACATGACGGTACAGTAGCTACACTCACCATTAGTTGTCCTGAAAGCTAAGAGGAAAAGCTTGAAAACGTACCGGTAATATAGCGGCTTGAGAGCTGAGCAGCGACCACAAGAGCACGGTCCTGGATTCGAACACCATGATGTCCTTCATACTTCTCCTTGAGTCCCCGAAGGATGCTTATGGTGTCAGCAATGCTGGGCTCTGCCACGTATACCTGCTGGAACCGCCGCTCAAAGGCGGCATCTTTCTCGACGTACTTCCTGTACTCCTCCAACGTCGTTGCTCCAATGCACCGCAACTGCCCTCTCGCAAGCATCGGCTTGAGTAGGTTGGCAGCGTCCATGGAGCCCTCGGTGCGTCCTGCGCCAAGAACGAGGTGGATTTCATCGATGAAGAGGATGACCTTGCCATCGGCCTCCTCCACCTCCTTAAGCACAGCCTTGAGGCGCTCCTCGAACTCGCCACGGTACTTGGCCCCGGCGATGAGTGCACCCATGTCGAGCGCCACGAGGCGGACATCCAGCAAATTGCTGGGAACGTCGCCGCGCACGATCCGCTGCGCGAGGCCCTCGACGACGGCCGTCTTGCCGACGCCGGGCTCGCCGATGAGGACCGGGTTGTTCTTGGTCCTCCTGGAGAGGACGCGTATGACGCGGCGGATCTCCTCGTCGCGGCCAATGACGGGGTCGAGCTTCCCAGCGACCTCGACCAGGTCGCGGCCATAGGTCTTGAGGGCCTGGAAGTTGGTGTCCCCGGACGCGCTTTCTACCTTCTTGCCCTCCTTTCCCCGGAGCTTCTCGATCTCGGCGCGGACGCGAGCGGCGCTGACACCGGCCTCCTTGAGGCACTCGGCAATCTGAGGGTCCTCCAGGAGAACGAGGATGAGTTGGTCGACGGCGAGGTGGGAGTCGCCGCGCGACTTCTGGGAGGACTGCGCACGGCGGATGACCTTGATGAGAGAGGTGGCAGCGGGAACCTCGTCGGGAGGGGGGGACTGGGAGGGGAGCTTCTTGAGGGCGACGCCGACGGTACGATCGAAGGACTGGGCTGCTGCGTCGCCTGCGCCACCGGAGGCGTTGACGAGGGCCAGGCGGAGGAGGCCATTAGGATCGGCGGCGAGGGCGGAGGCAAGGTGGAGCGGCGTGATCTGGGCGTGCCCAGAGTCAAGGGCAAGCTCGTGGGCCGCGACCAGCGCCTCGTTCGTCTTGTGCGTGAATTTGTCGGGGTTCATGGCGGATCGCTTTCTTTAACATGTGGATACAGAAAGAACCAGATTTGAGGGTTGGGCTTACCAGACGGCCAGCACCTCTGGTAACGGACGGGGATGAGGGGCGCTATAAGCGGGAAGCAGAGAGAATTCGCGAAGCTACGAGAGAGAGAGAGAGAGAGAGGCAATACCAGAAGTGTCTGCAACGTCGGATGGGAATCGTACGGATGTGATGTTTACACGTGGAACGAGGGGGGGGGGGGGGGGGGACGGGGCCCGATCGAGTCTTTTTTTTCCAAAGGGATGAGAATAGAAAAGATGCCCAAATGTTTCGGGCTCCAGTACCGGTCTCTCAACTACGTGCTTATATTGGAGCAAGGCATATGTGGGACCCGCGAATTTTCCACTAAAGATGAGGTAAGCACATCGGGTACGTTTTGGGCAAAACGCGTCTACCAATTGTGCCGAACGTGACCACCCGCCCCCGGATATGCCCCAAGTGTTCTCCACTGCGGGGCCTTAGTCGCCGCGGGTGAGAAACTTAATCGAACACCTTAAGCGCGCCAGCCCAACCAGGCGACGAGAAGCATTGATGGCTTCGTCTGCGAGGGCTTTCGGTGCAGTCCTCTGCAGAGTCTCACTGTCACAGGGCCTCTCTCCCCTCAGGAGCTCACTGTGCCTTCAGGGTATGTCTCCCCCTCTCTCATCTTTACCGAACAACAATTTCTTCGATGAATCCAACCGCTCGTCTCTTCTCTTTAGGAATCGGCTTGCTGGGCTCGAGGTTGCCTTCTGCTCTTCCGAAGGAGGCGCGTAATACCCAGACCGTGCGAAAGATATGGACCTCGCGCCCTGTTTGCATGGGCAGGCGTTCTTGCAAGATCGCTGGAAGAAAGGTGCCAACTTTTTGGTCTTACACGGATTCATTTGTTCTAGGTAGCATCTGTCTATCACAAACACGGATTCATTTGTTTGTTTTCTTTTCCCTCTTTATAAGTAAAAGAAGGTGATCAGCAATATGTCTCTCGTGCATTGCTCACTTGGTTAGGTATCTAATCCTTGGGTCTTCGTTGGTCCGAACATGTCTGATTGACGCAGTAATGTGATCAGCAATATGTCTCTCGTGCATTGCTCACTTGGTTAGGTTTATAATCCTTGGGTCTTCGTTGGTACGAACATGTTTGATTGACGCAGTAGTGCTCTTTGGGATCTCCATTCTGGCTGCATCACTCAAATCTAGATCTCCTATGTAGTGGAATGTTCTACTTATCACTATGTGGAAAGTTGCATCAAGGAAAAATAGAACTGTGGTGCAGTTGCTAACAATAATTTAGCAGCTTGAAGTTCCGACTAAAGATTTAGTTTCTTCCAAAGCATTATTGCATTGTGTTGGCAATTGTTTATTTGCACAACATCAATTTGTTCCCTCTTCTATCCTTAAACATCATCATCTCATGCCCCTTTCGTCCTGAAAATAATTATTGTGTTATGTTCAATTTTCAATGCTGACAGCTTTTTGTCTTCGGGGCATCAGTTTCATGCCCTTTCCTGAAAACACTATTGTTCCTTTTGTAGTTGGTGTCAAGAATGCTTTATCTACCACTAGCTGTTTAGTTTCTTAACAGCCACTCCAGTACTATTTACAATAAGTTCTCTGTACTGTAAATCTGGCTTTTGCTAATAATTTCTAGGTTACTTGTTTGCATTTGTTACTTCTCATGTTCTTTTCATGCCTTGGTGTCAGTACATGTGAGGTTCTTCAGGATCATCATCTATGTGATCATAAGTTTTTTCTTTTCCAATTAAGAAATCCAGTCAAGGACTGCAGGTTTCTTTTTCTAACTTCATTTTAGGTATGTAAGGAAACTTCTTTTTGAAAGTAATATTCCCTTACATTGACTTGTCAAAGCTTATTTAAGAATTATAGAAAGATATAATTGTTGTGTGACTTGTGTCAAAATGATTCCACAGTGCTTTTTTTTTATTAGTTACCCTGAAAAATGTCATTTCCATCTAATCTTGTTTTGTCTTTTCTTTATTTAATTCAGATGTTATGATGAGCTCTAGTGAGATAAGTGTGATTATACAATGAAATAATTTTTTTCTTTTGTTTTTGGCTTAAGTTCCATTTGCCACTTCTTTGCAGGATGCACAGAATCTGAAGAAAATGAAACGTAATAGCAAAATTGGAAAAGAAATTGTTGCTGCGTAAGTTGTAAAAGCTTTGAAATTCTGAAGCTTTCTATATTGTTATTGATTATTAGCTTTCTGGAACTTACTATGTTCATATGCCATGTTTCAGCAACGTTTATCAGAGAGTAGGCTTGTTTGTAATGACAGCATCCATGATGTCCTGAAACTTCATAGTAATACTTTTTTGTGTATGATGTTATTCAAGGGTGCCTTTTGCTAGAAAGTTTTACCTGCATCAGATTTTGTAAATCATAGTTACTTATGTCTCCTATGTCCAAGTGCTGAACCATCAACATGTCTTGTTTCTATGTTTGACAAGAATTCTAGCTGCTTGGCTATTTATCCTAATTTAATGTCTCCATTAGATAGATGAAAAGAGCTTTTCTATATTGCATCAGAACTTCCCACTTCATCTGGTTACTTTGGCATTTTCTTGATATGTCATGTCATTCAAGTTCCTTCCTGAAAATTAAGAAGATCACTCTGTTGCAGAATGATAAAATCTCTTTCTTGATGTAAAGGACCTAATTATCTGATCTAAAACTGGGGTTTATGTTTTAAGTGAACTTTTCTGTTCTCTTAATGTGAAAAATTTTTGAAGTTGACATGCTGTGGTTGCTGTGTTGCATCATAAAGTATACAGAAAGGAGGTCCAAATCCTAATTCGAATACAGTTTTAGCTGCTATACTAGACAAAGCTAGGGAGCTTGATGTACCCAAGGAAATTGTGGAGCGTAACATAAAAAAAGCATCGGAAAAGGGACAAGAGGCTTATATTGAGAAATTCTACGAGGTAAATGATCCATTTGAATATGTTTTTGAAAATCAGTTTGCAATTTTGACTAATACATATATTCTGAATCAGGTATATGGTTTTGGTGGGGTCGGTATGGTTGTTGAGGTCCTAACAGATAAAGTGACAAGATCAGTGGCTGCCGTCAGAGGAGTCGTAAAGGACTGTGGAGCAAAGCTAGCTGATCCAGGATCTATTTTATTCAAGTTTAGGCGAGTTCGAGTTGTAAATATAAAGGCTAATGCTGCTGACAAGGACCAGCTGCTTAGTATTGCTCTGGATGCTGGTGCTGAAGATGTTATAGAACCAGCAGAGGATGAAGATGACTTGGAAGAAGATCGTCCTGATAGGTATTTTGCCAAGCAGAGGATGTCATTAGTCACTGTTTATTGTTATTAACCCTTCTATGTGATGTATTATTATCTTTTGCTAGTTGGTATGGTCACAAATAGCAGAGAATGAGCCTTGGCACCACATAAGGCTGCTTCTTTGCGACCTAGGTGACTGAGGTCAGAGTCACAAGACATAAGGAGTAGGGCTACAATCATTAGCCTTCTTCAAACCTTCCATCGGTGAGAGTCTGATGCATTGGACTGCCCTTTATGTAACATATGCTAGTCTAGACCAGATATACATTTAAATGAAGCAATATAAAATGACATCCTTAAGTTAACATAATGGTCAAAATGTTAATAATTTAATTAGAGAAACAAATCAAGTAACATGAGATATTTAACGTCGCTACAACTGTTGTTGCTGCATGAAGTATGTTGACTATCTAACTTCAGATAGTTCAAAAATTATGTGTGTTCTCATTATTCTCCTCAAACATCAATTCCTCCTCCTCAGACAATGTTTCCACAAATATTTTGTTGTTTTCCTTCATAATTTGCCAGTGGAAATTGGTAAAATTCCACAGCTAGTATTTATTGAAGAATTACATACATCATTCTTATGCAATGGATTTTGATGTCCAAAAGACAATGCTACGAAATCGTTGCCTGTGCCTGTGATATAAACTGAGATTTTACTCGGTTGCCTTCTGATATATCAAGCAACCACATGAATTTCTTTTGGGTTATTATATTATGGTACAAGCAATCTGCTAATTTGTCAGTCATATTGTGGCCAGTTATATTTGGGACAACTAATTGAACTGGGAAGCAGCATACATAATATGTCCAAATTCAAACATGTGATGAGTTCATTCATGGGGATACATCACATCCAGAAACATATACTGTGATCATTATAATATGTGGTCCTGACAGATAATTAATCGGAGATGGATGCTTTATATGCTTGACTGTTGTCTTATAAGTTATAATCATGATCATTTGTTCAGAAAATTATTTCTATACTCAATTCCTTTTGCAGATATTACAAGATTGTTACTTCTTCAGAAAATTATTCCACGATACTATCAAAACTACGAGATGATGGAGTAGCGTTTGAACCAGATAATGGTTTTGAGCTACTGCCACATAACCCCATTGAGGTATGGTTTAACATCTACACCAATGCTCTCATCTCATATGTCTTTTTTTTTTTTTAGAGAAGTAAATTAGATACCTTAGTGAACATTTAGAATAGGTAGTGGCAATAACTCAAAACTATAAGGTACCATCATTTGGAAGTCTTATAAAGCAGATTTTGTCCTCCATAGGCTCCTTTGATATTTTTGTAAAATAATGGGCCACCATGTAGGCCTTTCTTGTGACTTGTGAGACACAATAGTCGTTAACCTTTTGTAGGAAACAGCACATATGTTGTGGAAGCTCCATTTGAATGGCCTAGCAAAGTGGATTTATGCAAGCAATGCTTCAACTTCTGGAGTATAGCCATATATTTTCTCTGGTGCAGCCATACTCTTTACTGGCTGATCTTAAATGCCTAACCAACCCCTGCATATTGTTGAATGCTGTTGTGCCTTTTTGTTTTTTGTTTTTTTTTTTCTTCACCTCTCTTGACCTAATTGAATGGAAATTCTAGCTATAACTGTCTTTCCAATGAAGTTCATGTCATTATTAACTTTGTAATCCTCTAACTTCTGCTTACCTTTGCGTCATGGACCATTCTCTGTAACAAATGAAGGTGGGATATCTAGTAATTCGACAAGTTCTGCATCTTTTCACTATCATTAAGTAGTTATTTCACAATTGGAACAGCCAAAGAAGTAAAGATATTCTGATAACAATTTTGACATATTTCTCTATGATTAAAGATAAACCTATGCTTTACTTTTTGTGTCATGTAACATGTAGAACATCTTGTTCTATGGGCATTATAAATTTGAGAACATGGTCAAAATGCAAGTTTGTTAGTTGCATTGTGTTAGCCTCAAAATTTTCTCCCGATGATTATTGATGCTAGATCCAAATAGTTTTGTCTAATAAGCACATTGTCAAGATTAGTTACCACCACAGCTCATAATCTTTTTCAAGATGGTTGAATTCTTTAGGGTCCATTTGGATAATAAGTGATGGAATAAGGATTTTCTCATTATAACATTTCAGACAATTATTATTTTATAGGACTATAAACTTGTATAGTTAAATGGTGTAACCAACAGAATAGCCTATTCTACAAAATAACAGATTAACTATTTCTTTCATTACTGTTACTTATTTTGGTAGTGACAAAACGGAAATATTCTTTATCTTAGGCATATTCTTATTCCATACAAGAAAGGTACAATATTCTTGAGCCAAATGGGCCTTTGAGTAGTTCGTCTCGTGTATTAGAGCTTTGCCACAATACTTGTTCAATTTTTCATATTACGTCTTAAAGCACGGCGTCATTATTTAAGTATAAGTTAATCCTCTTAACATATTTGTCCTCCAGCCACTCCATATCATAATAATTAATTCCACTTCTCTCTGGAATTTCATTGTGTGGTGTTTTCTGTGCCAGGTAGATGATGAAGCCATGGAGTTAAACAAGGACCTTATGTCCAAGTTGCTTGAACTTGATGATGTTGATGCTGTTTATTCGGATCAAAAGGATACGTGATTGTTTTGCAGTCAGGTATGGATTCTCTTGCATCATCTTATCATTTTCTTGCTTATTTTGGTGATAGGACTATCAATATCTCTGTACAAAATCTTGACCATTCCTAAATATACAGAAATCTTCCTGGCATCCAGAGGTTTCAAAAATATGATAGAGAGAACTACGACATATCTTGATTTAGTTATATTGCCAGGTGTTCATCATTATAAGGAAGAAGTTTCATGTCCCATCACTTGCAGAGAGATGAATTTTTCTTCAACATTATTAAGGTTTCCATCTGAAACGTTGTGTCAAACACAACTAATTTTAGACTCGGCAAGAAGCGACCTCTATTCCTTTTCCCAAATTTGTTGCAACCACAAAAATAGAAGGTTGGCACTCTCTTCCCAATAATCATGATTTCGTATATTAGTTAAAAACACTTGCCTAGATCCTGTTGGATTGTTTGTATTTGGATTTTTTTTTTTCTGTTGATATGTACCTTGTTACAGAGGTTCGTTCCCTAGTCTTATAAGAGCATCAGAAGATACTAATTAGAGCCATATTTGTGCTTTTATTTATTTATTTTTATCTCTAAATGCTTCGTGGACTGCAGTATCAACAAATATTTCTTTTTTTCTTATGCATCCAGTGGAGTTGTTTTTTGACATGGAATTTTGGAAGAGTAGATGTGCTTAGACTCTTCGATTATATGTTGGAAGTTCTGATTATTAAAACCGCTCTTTTTTTTTCCTTTTTTTTTAAAATGGATTGATTGAGAACACATCATATGATACTTCACTTTTGTCCGTGGTTTTAAATACTGCTCAGATGGGTCCGTCTTAATCAGTGTTTATCAATCCAACAAAGAACACCGGTATTTGTTTTGTCGGTATGGTGATATGGGGGTAAGTAGATAGGACCAGCATTCTTGTATCCGTTCAAGATATGAATGCATCTATGGGCGTGCCACTCTTTCTTATGCTTGCTTCTGAAAGAACATGATGATAAGTTTGGACCACTTGGTTGCGGTAGTGATACAAACCAAGCATCTCTTGGAGCACATTGTATTGAGGAAAAACATGACCCATCCCACCAACCAATCACTATTAAAATTATTTATTTATTTAATTTTTTTTATTCTTTGGCAGAATGATACCATCGAAACTTTATCAAACACTGCCCCATGTAATTTTGATATAATATCCCTCCGAATATTAGATTAACTATATTAGAGAAGTATATTCTAAACCTAAATCGAGAGGAATAAATATGCAATCATGAGGGTGGTCTTTATTAAGGTCAAGTGGCCTAGCAAAACTGTAGGACAATTGTGTGCAAAAGAATCCATTTCATACATGAATCTGTAAACGAATGCCGATAAGATGTGATACTTATCCTCTTGCAATTGTTGATGGATCGATGTGCCGTGGTTGATGTGATACTTACAGCCCGGTCCATTGGGTAATGTCGGGAGTTTCTGATCGGTTGAGCCGTGTTTCGAGATCGATCGAACACCACTTTCAGCGTTGGCATCGGGGATTTGATGAGCGCCTTCTAGCCTGCGATGACAGCTTTCTTGCAAAAAAGATCATCGTCGGGTGTTTCCCGACTTTGGTCCCTCCGACGATCAAGTCGGTGGTGGGTTGGAGTTTCTTTTGTTTTTCTTTTCTCCTCTTTTTTTTCTGGTCGAGTCCCAGCCAAGTTCTTTTATGCTATTGTGTGAGGGTCGGTCGTACGCGGGCGTAGCGGTCGATCCTTGGGAGGTGAGGTGGTACCTTCATGCTGTCACTGCTCCGGGACGCACGGAACGGCGCTAGGCGGCACCGTCCCGAGCTTTTCGGGACTGGACATGTCGAGCCACGCCTTGATACAGTCCCTGGCTCGACGCGTGGGGGTGCCCCTCTTGCTTACCTAGCTGTAGTACTACGTGGTATCTCCTCGTGACGTGGCGTGGACTCATAATATACCTTATCACTTCTCCCTCCCCATCGAGGCGTGCCGTGGGGTCTTTGAGAGGGCGAGAGGCGTGCCTGGGTTGGAACGCCATTGATGTGGACTACTCGCGAGGGTAAGTTGGTTTGGCTTGTCGTGAAGCGGTTCTGGGTGGCGCCTTGGAAGGGCGACATTGGTAGGTTGTCGGTTAGAGGACCGAGCAGTGTGGTTTGAGTAAGAGACTGGCATCGTTAGCCGAGTAACTGGTCTTGGGCTCGGGCTTAGCGCGGGCGAGTCGCAAGTCGGGAATCGATCTGGAGCGACTCGGGCGATGAGCTGGGATTTGCGAGTCGGGAATCGATCTGGAGCGACTCGGGTGATGAGCTGGGGTGGCGAGTCGCAAGTCGAGAATCAATCTGGAGAGACTCGGGCGATGAGCTGGGCCGGCGAGTCACAAGTCGAGAATCGATCTGGAGCGACTCGGGCGATGAACTGGGCCTGCGAGTCGCAAGTCGAGAATCGATCTGGAGCAACTCGAACGATGAGCTGGGCCGGCGAGTCGCAAGTCGAGAATCGATCTGGAGCGACTCAGGCAATGAACTGGGTCAGCGAGTTGCAAGTCGAGAATCGATCTGGAGCGACTCGGGCGATCAGATGGGCCGGCGAGTCGCAAGTCAAGAATCGATCTAGAGCGACTCGGGCAATGAACTGGGCCGATGAGTCGCAAGTCGAGAATCGATCTGGAGCGACTTGGGCGATAAGCTGGGCCGGCGAGTCGCAAGTCGAGAATCGATCTGGAGTGACTCGGGCGATTAGTTGGGCTGGCGAGTCGCAAGTCGAGAATCAATCTGGGGCGAATCGAGTCGTCGCGCCGCGCAACACACTTGTTGGGGCAGTGTTGATTCTAGTGGGAGACCGTGCTATGCGTGGAGCCATACGCCACGTGGTGTGCTTACCGGGGCGGCGTTGGTTTGGGTGGGAAGTCTCCCGTTGTGAGTGGCCTTTTGGCGAGAGATATCAGGTGACGAGGCGTTTCTGGCGGGATCTTCGAGGTCGGCGATTCTGGGGAATCTGAGGAGTTATGACGGTTTTAAATGCTGCGACCATCTCTCTCCTCGGGAAGCTTAATCGTCGCCTTTTGTTGCGGAGTGACGTGCTCTTTATAAGTTCCTTTTGGAGGGGTTTTCACCATTTTGCTCATATGTCATCGCCTTGTAGTAGCCCTGCTTGTTCCTTCGTTCAGCGGTCCGGCTTCTTCTCCTCCTCCCTACTTCGAGGTCAGGATGTCTTTGCCTTCTTCTTCGTCCTCTTCTTTGACTTCTTCTCCTTCTTCTTCTGAGGGTCCAGAAGATGCCAATTTGTCTTCTGGGGGTGTGCCTATAGAGGTCGTGGGGTCTTTTGCCGTGCTTGCAAGCCTTAAGATGTGGCATGATGTGGACTTGGTGGTGACCGAGGAGCTTCGGGATCGTTATTGCATCCTGGAGTGTTACGGCGTGTTTGCCCCTCGAGCGGGTCAGCGGCCATATGATCAATTTCCCCAGGGATTTGGGTTGACGGTGGGTGCCCTTGAGGTGAGATTGCGGTTCCCGTTACATCCCGTCATCGAGGATTGCCTCCGTAAGTGGGGTCTATTGCCGTCCCAGATGGCGTCGAACTCTTGGCGCTACTTGGTGGCCTTTCTCGGGGAATGTCGTTCGGCCGGGATAGAACCGTCTAGGGCTCTGTTCTTGGCCTGCTTTCGACTGTGTAGGGGGCGAGGCGGTTATTACCTGACTGCTCGCAGTGGGTTTAAGATTAGTGGCGCCCCTTCCAACAACAAAGGTTAGAAGAGTCGCTTCTTCTTTATTAGTTGTAGTCGGGGATGGAGTTTCAGCACTGGGTGGACTTTCTGGACGTACCATCGATAATGTCACCCCGTTGCTTTCTGGTTGGGAGTCAGCGGACGTGAATCGTCTGAGGAGCATTATGTCTTCATCTCGGGCAATCAGGGAGATGACGGAGGAGTGGCTAGTCGAGGCGGGACTGAGCCCGGCCACTAGGGGGTATGGTTATTTAAACGTCATATGATGTCCGCTTGTCCCGAGCTATCTGACCGGCCGGGTTTTTCCTTGCAAAGATGGTGGATCTTCAATCTGTGAAGAAGGCGCCTCGTGCCAAAGCTGTTGTGCTTGCTTCACGGGGTGGCGAGGGTTCCGGAGCTGGGGATGTCCCGCAGAGGGGTGCACCTAGGGGAGCATCGGGATCTCCGAAAGCGGGTTGCCCTTCCAAGAAACTGAAGATTGCATTCCGAAAGGTGTCTGCGAGATCGGTTGTTCCCAAGCGGGCCGTCCCAAGGTCGATTGCAATCGCTCCCTCGGGGAGGGCTCGGGGACCGCCAAAGGACAGGGGGCGGTTGGATCGTTTGGCGGCGATCTTGCAAAGAGGGCATCTACGCACCCGAAGTCGATGCGAGATTTGTGCCGCGTCGAGACTCGGCCTGAGGGTGAGGAGTATCAGGCCTTGAGCATGGTTGGCCTTCCTATCGGGGAGCCAGGAACCCCCTATGTTACCCGGTGACCCGATCTTAAAGCCGACAGCCGTATTTGGGCCGACGACCCAAGAGTTTATCCGGGGGGCGCTGCATCCGACTATGGCCAAGGAACCTTTTTTGTTCCACTTCGGAGGTGCTGGCAGATCGGGCGGCCAAGTCATTGGTCTGGGTAAGTGGCGGCGTTCCATTTTTCGACGCCTCCTCTTTTGTGCGGGTCCTGATGTTTCCTCTGGTGTAGGGTCAACACTATGCCATGGCGTTGATTGACCGAGTCCTTGACACCAGGCGGGTGATCGAGCGTCAAGCGGACACTTGTGCCGCCCTTCGTCTAGAGAACCAGGAGCTGAGGAGTTCATGCAGTCCAGAGGTCGTGGCCGTGGCTGAGCAGCGTGCCTCGGCCTTGGAGAGAGAAGTGAGCCGTCTGAAAGCCGAGCTGGAGGAAAGTCAGTCTCGTGCTCGGACGCTGGACGACGAGTTACGGACCCTCTCGCATGATGTCGAGTCTGCTAGGTCTTTGGCTTGGGCTGCCGAGGAGGCTCTAAAGGAGGAGCGGTTGGCACTGCCTGAGAATATAGGTAGGGCGATTGCCGAGTACAAGGCGTTCGCTGAGTTCGAGCATGGCCTGGTGAGGTTGGGACGGGTGACCTACGAGTTCGGATATCGGGTGGCCTGTGCTCGTGTTCGGGCGGGGCATCCGGAATTGGAACTGGAGTCAGACCCTTTTGCAGATCATCCGGCGGATCAGTCTGTCAATATGCCGACGAGCGTCCCCTTTGACGATGGGCCCGAAACTCCTCCTCCAAGCTGAGGACTTGTATTTTCTTTTTCTTGGTTTCGGTCGGGTCGACTTTTGGAATTGTGTTGCCCGACCGCCTTATGTGCTTGCTTATTTAATAGCAAAATTCTTGTTTTGGAATTCTGAGTCTTTTCTGATAGTGGATGCGCATGCTTTTTTCCTAACACGTCTTTTAAGCGTCTCGACTTACTTCTTCTACGGGTAGAACTTTTTTAGATTTGTTGCATTCCATATCCTTGGCAAAGGACTCCCTTCCATAGTTTCGAGTCGGTAGGTCCATTCTCGGACCACATCGTAGACCCGATAAGGGCCTTCCCAGTTGGGTGCGAGTTTCCCCCTTGCTCGGGTCGAGTCGCTTACTTCTGCCTTTCGAAGGACAAGGTCCCTGACCTTGATCGGTCGTGGGCGAACCTTGCGGTTGTATAGCCGAGCTGTAGCCTTCTTGTACGCCAAGGTACGTAGGTGCGCCTCGGCTCACCTTTCTTCGAGGAGATCTAGGTTTGCTCGTAGGCCTTCCTCGGAATCTGTTTGTTTGTAGTCGGAGGTGCGCAAGGTTGGGAACACCATCTCGGGTGGAAGGACTGCTTCGGTTCCGAACGTGAGGCTAAATGGAGACTCTCCTGAGGTAGCTTTTGGAGTTGTTCGCATCGCTCATAGGCCCTCCAAGATCGCCCGATTCATTACTTCGGTCTGGTCGTAAGTTTGGGGGTGTGCCACCGAGCTGAACTTCAACTGTATCCCATACGATTGGCAATAGGCCCTGAACTTGGCGTTGTTGAATTGAGCCCCATTGTCGGTGATGATAGCTCTCAGGATCCCGAACCGAGTGATAATGTTTTTCCACGTGAAGCTTTGAACTTGTTTCTCGATGACGGAGGCCAAAGGTTCGGCTTCGACCCATTTTGTGAAGTAGTCGACCCCCACTATGACGAAGCGTCGTTGTCCCGAAGCTGGAGGAAAAGGTCCGCGGAGGTCAAGTCCCCACTAGGCAAAAGGCCAGGCCGCCTCCATCGAGGTGAGAGGGACCATTGGCTAGTGTTGTAGTTGGGCGTGTTTCTGACACTGTTGGCATTGTTGTACATATGATGTGGCGTTTTGACGCATGGTCGGCCAGTAGTAACCTTATCTGAGAGTCTTGAAGGCTAAGGTTCGTCCGCCGATGTGCTCCCCACAAATCCCCTAGTGGAGTTCGGCGAGGACCGTTTCGGCTTCCGGCGGCGTGAGGCAACATAGGAGAGGTTGAGAAAACCCTCTGCGGTATAGTTTTCCACCAACTATGTAGTACCAGGCTTGGGTTCGTCTCAGTCGTCTCGCAGCTACCGGGTCGTCAGACTTCATCCCGTCTTTCATGAAGCGGAGGATTTCTTCCATCCGGTTCGGTGAGACTTGAGTTTCAGCGACGTCATGGGACAGTACTGTTGGTGCCATTATGGACTCGGTTGTTAGGGTAGCTTCCAGGCTGCAGGTGGAGGCCGACTTAGCCAGAGCATCGGCCATGTATAACGCCATGGTCGAGCCTCGAGCTTTGTAGTTCCCATTGACATGTCCTGTTATCAGTTGGGAATCACTGAACACTTCGAGGTCGACCACCTGCATCTCCAAGGCGAGGCATAGGTCGTGGAGTAGCGCTTCGTACTCGGCCTCGTTGTTGGTGGCTTGGAATTATAGCCGGAGCGATCTTTCGTAGGTTTCTCCAGTTTGGCCCTTGAGGATAAGTCTGATCCCAACGGCCTCGGTGGTGGATGAGCCGTCCACATGCAGGGTCCACGTGCGATTGTTGTTCTCCTGTTCGACTGCATGATCTTGAGGGGTTAGCTCGGAGATGAAATCGGCCAGTACCTAAGCTTTGATGGCGGTTCTAGGAGAGTACTGAATGTCGAATTCGCCGAGTTCAACCGACTATCGTAGCATTCGGCCTGATGCGTTGAAATTGGACAGGATTTGTCGCAACGGCTGGTTGGTGATGACTTTGATCGTGTGAGCTTGGAAGTAGGGTCGCAGCTTTCGGGCCGTCTTCATTAGTGCGAGGATCAGCTTTTCGATTGGGGAATATCGCACTTCGAGCCCGTCGAGGATGTGGCTGACATAGTAGGTTGTTGTGTGGGTGACGTTTCCCGCACTAATACCGAGCTGACCACTTGTGGTGAGGCTGCCAAGTAAAAACCAAGGGTTTCTCCGGGCTATGGGGAGACGAGTCGGGGCAAGCGGACGAGGCATGCCTTCAATCTTTTGAAGGCTTCTTCACATTCTGGGGTCCATGTGAAGTTGTCGACTTGTCGCAGGGCCCGGAAGAAGGGGAGGCACTTGTCGTCGGATCGTGACACGAATCTACTGAGTGCGGCCAGCTTTCCGACAAGGCGTTGTACCTCCTTGATCGAGTGGGCCGGATGCATCTCGGTTATGGCCTGAACCTTCTCTAGGTTGGCGTATATCCCCCTCTAGTGGATGATAAAACCGAGGAATCTTCCCGAGTTAACCCCGAAGATGCACTTTGCGGGATTCAAGCGCATGTTGAATCGTCTAAGTGTTTGGAAGGTTTCCGCCAGGTCGGCCAGGTGTGCGCTTGCAGTTCTGCTTTTTACGATCTTGTCGTCTACATATACTTCCATGTTCCTCCCGAGCTGGTGTTTAAACACGTTGTCGACCATTCTTTGGTAAGTTGCCCCAGCATTTTTTAGGCCGAAGGGCATTACTTTGTAGTAGTATACTCCTCTGTCGGTGATGAAGGCGGTGTTTTCTTGATCTTTTGATGCCATTCGGATTTGGTTGTAACCTAAAAACACGTCCATAAATATAAGGAGTTCATAGCCTGCTGTGGCGTCAACTAGCTGGTCTATCCTTGGAAGTGGGTAGCAATCTTTGGGACATGCTCGATTGAGATCGGTATAGTCAACACACATCCACCAGCTCCCATTGGGTTTTTTTAACGAGGACTACATTTGACAGCCATCGAGGGTACTTTACCTCGGTAATAAACCCTGCCTCTTTGAGGCGGTCGACCTCATCGGAAATCGCCTTCTTTCGGTCGGGAGCGAACTTCCTTGGCCTTTGCTTTACTAGCCTAGCCCCAGGGTCGATGTTGAGCTGGTGTTGGGCCACTTCCTGGTTAATCCCCGGCATTTCCTTGGAGGACCATGCGAATACGTCTGCATTTCTTCTTAGGAAATCGATTAGCTGGAGCTGATTTTCTTCGGGTTGAGTCGTCCCGATTTTTACGGTCAGATCGAGTCGGTTCTTTTTTAAAGGCACCTCGGTGAGCTGCTCCGGGGGTTCAAGACATTCCGGCGTCATGGCTCCTTCTCGGGGATCCTGGTCTTAGGGGCGTGACCTCCTCGGGAGAGTGACTACCGTAAGGTAGCATCGCCTTGATTCTCCTGGATCACTTTGTGATTCCTCGATCCCTGTCGAAGTTGGAAATTTGATGGCCCGATGGTAGGTAGAGACTACCGCTTTTAGTTTATTGAGTATCGGGCAACCAAGGATGACGTTGTAAGCCGAAGGTAGGTCTACTACCATGAAGGTAGTCATGTTCGTCTTGGTCCTTGGTTCTTCCCCGATGGTGACAGGGAGTGTGGTGGTGTCGAGCGGGGAGATGGAGTCCTCGGTGAATCCAGTGAGCACCGAGTTCATGGGAGTGAGGTCCTCCGTGGTTAGGCCGAGCTTTTTGAAGGCGTCGAGGTATAGCACGTCGGTCGAGCTCCCGGTGTCGACCATTACACTTTTGACCCAAGCATTGGCGACCCGAATGGAAATCACCAACGCATCATCGTGATGGGAGCGCTCAACTTCTTCAACTCCAAAAGTGATTTCAGGCTCGAGCTTGGATCGGGGGCGTTTCTCGACCGCGCTCCAAGCATAGGCCTTTCTTGCCATCGAGCTGTTGCCGCTGGTCGTTGGTCCTCCAGAGATGACGTCGATTTGTCATTCGATGGGCCCTCTAGGACGTGGGGTTGCTTCCCGGGGTTCCTTGAGATAGCGACCAAGGTGGCCTCTTTGGATCAGCTCCTCGATTTGGTTCTGGAGGTCGCGACAATCTTCCGTGTCGTGGTCGTGGTCCCGATGGAACCTGCAATATTTTGATCGGTCTTTGTGAGTAGCTTTCATGGGATTGGGTGGTCGCAAAAGACCCTTCTCCCTGATTTGGAGGAAGATCTCAGTACGAGATGTGTTCAGCGGGAGAGGCGGTGGCCTTGGGAGCAGCAGCTCGGGTCGGTCGAGCTTTCGGCGGGTTTGCACTAGGGCCGGTGAGGTAGCATTTCAGGACTGTTCGACCCTTGGCCTCTTTCCGTCCATGCGCCTTCCTGCTACCGGTGCTTGGGCAGCTACGTACTAGTTGGTGCACTGAAGCATCTCGGGAATGGTTGTTGGCGACTTCTCGATTAACGACCAGAAGAATCTTGAGGGCTTCAACCCCATCAGGAATGCCTGCATGATTAGAGAGGGGTGAGCATCTGGAAATCCACGTACCTCTGTGGCGAAACGTGCCACAAACTAGGAAAGCGTCTTGTCCTCGCGTTGGGATAGCACGAGCAAGGCGGCCATAGGAGGCCTGGGCCGCACGCTGGCAAGAAAATTTTGTTCGAATTCCCTAGCGAGCTGATCAAAGGATGAGATGGAGGATTGGCACAGCCGATTGAACCATGTGCATGCTGGTCCCTTGAAGGTGGTTAGAAATGCCCGACACATTAATGCATCGGAGGTGCCATAGAGGGACATATGTGCTTGAAACGCGGCGACATGCTCCGCAGGGTCGGAACCGCCATCATACGTTTCCAAAGCTGGCAGCCTGAAGTTGAGGGGTACAAGCTTTTCCCGTATTTCTTGGACAAAGGGGGATCCGCTCGAGCTACCCTCATTTGGCTCGCTCTGCGATTTCTGGAGCTCTCGTTGGAACTCGTCCAGGCGATGGTTTACTCGGGATAGTTGCATCCTGAATGAGTCGTCCGTCGAGTTGGACGATATGGTGTCAGGCTCAGGGCAGGGCGGTGTGACATGGTAGGGCGCAGGTGCACTCTGCTCGGGCGGACCTCTCGGATCTACTGTCCTATCTTGGGCTTCTCCTGTACTGACTTATTCCCCGGCTGGCCTTTGCCGGGTAGGATCGGTCGGGGTAGTTAACTGTAAGATCTGGGGGATGAGTGGGACGAGAGTCTGCATCATCCCCGCCATCGCTTGTACTTGTTAGGTCAGGTTGAGGAAAGCCTCAGGCGACACGGTCGAGGGGCCTGCAGTGAGTCCGGGGGGTGACAACCCCGGGTCGTTGAACAAGCGCCAGTATCGCTTTGGCGTTGAAGCCGAGATTCCCCTGTCCCCGAGGGTGGGGAGGGGTCGATCTCCGGGTCTGGCGGAGGGGCGACCGATCGGTGGTTCTCCTTTGGGGAGGGCTCCTGCGATATGACCCTCCTAGCGCCAAAAATGTTGATGGATCGATGTGCCGTGGTTGATAGAGTCAGCACGGCCTGGTCCACTGGGTAATGTCGGGAGTCTCTGGTCGATTGAGACGGGTTTCGAGATCGATCGAACACCACTTTCAGCATCGGCAGCGGGGATTTGATGAGCGCCTTCTAGCCTACGATGACAGCTTTCCTGCAAAAAAGATCGTTGTCGGGTATTTCCCGACTTTGGTCCCTCCAACGATCAAGTCAGTGGCGGGTTGGAGTTTCTTTTGTTTTTCTTTTCTCCTCTTTTTTTTTTTTCTGGTCGGGTCCCGACCAGGTGCTTTTATGCTACTATGTGAGGGTCGGTCGTACACGGGCATAGCGGTCGATCCTTGGGAGGTGAGGCAGTACCTTCGTGCGGTCGTTGCTTCGGGATGCACGGAACGACGCCAGGCGACACCGTCCCGAGCTTTTCGGGACGGGACGTGTCGAGCCACGTCTTGATACTGTCTCTGGCTCGACACGTGGGGGTGCCCCTCTTGCTTACCTGATTATAATACTACATGGTATCTCCTCGTGACATGACGTGGACCCATAATATACCTTATCAGCAATATCCTGATTACTATCACCGGCGAAACTCTTCCGTCGACGTGAGATCTGAAAATGATCCATATACTCGACCTACTCCTGTTAAAAGATGGATACGTACGTATTGGCGGCAACCTGATGCAGCCATCAGAAACAGCTGGTGGAAAAGCTGACATGGGCCCCCCCCCGTCCACAGCTGTTCCCAAAGGCAGTCACGGGCTGCTTTAATCGAAATTAGACTCGGAGCCATTTTATCCAACACCTGCCAGCCTAAGCCAGAGTGTCCCGCGGCGCCGACCTCTCCGCCACGAGCTCCCATGTTCCTCGCGTGGCCGTCTCCTTCATGCCCACACGCCAAACTCGCCGCCGAGGCAGAGACAACTATGTGCTCCCCTCTGCTGCGTCGTCAACTCGCCACGGGAGCAGACCACCTCGACTGCGTTTGCTTCTCGGCTGCTTAACCGCTCATCTTCATCCGTCAACGGCTATCCTTTTGTTGCCTGCTCTGTTTGATAGGAAGGTGATGATGATCGTGGACTTCTCGGGTCCTAAAAAGCAATTTAAAACTATGTTCATTATTATGCTACCAAAAGATATAAATACTTCGAATAATCAACACATTGTTGCATAATTGATCGTTTTCGAATTCAAATAACACTATATACGTTACTGAAAGTAGTTTATTGATAGGGGAATGATGATAATACCTATCGGCCATAACTGATATCTATTAGTCACGTAGTTCGATACCTCAATACTATATGATTGATGGATATATACTTGTCATGTAGTCGATACCCCAACATTATATGATTGATAGATAGATAGATACATACTTATCATGTAGCCGACACCCTTATGTTACGTGAAACATCATTTGCCCCAATAACTCAATATCATATTGGCCAATACCTAGATAGTATGTGGTTGACTTGGAGTTGCCCTTGTGACATTACAAATCACTATCAATAGTTATTGCACATTTCGTAGGGATGGAGAGAAGCATGTAAATCATCTTTGACATCATTGTGTATCTTTGAACATAACAATTATAAAGTTATATCATGAAAGATCCTCATAAAATTGTCCAAAATATATTAATTTCTGGTTAAAAACAGTGTTTTTGCCCTTTTATCTCTGTCAGCCCTCCCTTATACACTATGATCAGACTGTTTTCTTTTCTCTCTCTCCTTCTTTAGTGTTCATCACCCAATAATTACTGCATTTCACCTAAACATAAAAGAAATCGTTACATCCCCATCCGATGACAGCGGAAAGCGAAAGGAGAAGCCGCGAACGAGAAGAGAAGCAAGGAAGCGAGCCTTAAGAGGAGCCCTTCTCGCGGCGGTGATGGCTCGGCTCTTCCGAGGAGGAAGCCTCGGCGACTCCAAGCGAGAGAGCAGCGGCAGTTCCTCCCTCCGCCTCTCCTCCTCCGTCGCCGCCGCCGCCATGTCCGCCGCCGATCTCCTCTCCCCCTTCGGCCAGATGGGCGTCCCCCTCTCGGATCCCGAGCTCCGCGAGACCGCCTACGAGATCTTCGTCGCTGCCTGCCGTACCACCGGCTCCAAGCCCCTCACCTACATCCCCCAGTCCGAGCGGACGCCGCCCTCCGCCGAGCGCTCCTCCTCGCTCTCCCCCTCGGCCTCGTCGCTGCAGAGGTCGATCACCTCCACCGCCGCCAGCAAGATGAAGAAGGCCCTCGGGCTCAAGTCGTCCTCGTCGTCGAAGAAGGGGAGCCCCGGCAAGGACAGCAGCCCATCCAAGCCATCCAAAAAGCCGGCCACAGTCGGGGAGCTCATTAGGGTGCAGATGAGGATCTCCGAGCAGACGGATTCCCGGATCCGGAAGGGGTTGCTCCGGATTGCAGCGGGGCAGGTGACTAATTTTACAGATCACTGTTGTTCTGCCTAGATCTCTATGTGTTTGTTGATCTTCTTGACTTCTTAGTCTTCATTATACACGCTGCTAGTGTAGTAAGAACTGATCTGACTTCTTAAACTGATAAGATCAGATGAAGTCGTTAGACTGATCAAAATTGTCTGTTGGAGATCTTAAGATGTGAATCAATTAGTAGGAAATTCAAATCAGGGCATAAAAAATTCCAAAGATCTCTTATATATGCTAATTATTGCACTTCTTTCTACAATCCTTCTGATCCACTTAGTTTAGACTTTGCTTGTTCACTCCTGTGCTTGTATTTGTGTTTACCTGTTAAGTTCTGGCACGAGAAGTGGTATATTCCTGTATCTACGCAAGTTTTTATTAACCTCCTGTGATGGTCAAAAGGTTCTTCCTGCAGAAAATGAGTCTTTTCCTGTTTGTTTAGACTTTGTTAGAGTTTTCCTTTCCTACTCACTTCCCATATGTAAATAGGTTTGTACTTCTCACTGTGATTTTCTTTATATGCGTGCTGTCCACCAATGAACATCCAGATGATAGCACTTGAACATTCCTATCTATACAGGGATTAGTGTATGATCTGTTTGGTTTTTTGGTCAATGCTTAATTATGGTGTTTCATGGTTGTATGTTTACTCGTCCATCAAACTTATGATGTCAATGCACTGTGCATAAGTGACGTGCCAGAGAGTTGTAGGATTTTTACTATGAAATTATTTTTTTATCATTTTATGGTGTTTCATGGTTGTCTGTTTACTCGTCCATCAAACTTATGATGTCAATGCACTGTGCATAAGTGATGTGCCAGAGGGTTCTAGGATTTTTACTATGAAATTATTTTTTAATAGACACTTTCTCCATATATTTTCACAGGATAAAGGAACTAATGTGGTTGACTTTCTTGGTTTGTGATAGTGGATTTTTGTTGATTTAGTTGGTGACCGATGATAACATTTAAGACTGGCAGTTGCATCTTAATTGATGGTTAATGTGTCCTTTTCTTATAATTTAAGTTTCATAAATTGCTATTGTTCTCAGATAATATGTTTGATTAGTATTTATTGGTCTTCCTCCATGATGACAGCTTGGGAAACGTGTGGAGTCAATGGTTCTGCCTCTAGAGTTGCTGCAGCAGTTCAAAGCTTCAGATTTTTCTGACCAGCAAGAATATGAAGCCTGGCAAAGTAGAAACTTAAAGGTTCTCGAGGCTGGGTTGCTTGTGCATCCTCTTGTTCCATTAAATAAATCAGATAATGCATCACAACGACTTAGACAAATAATACGTGGAGCTTCCGAGAAGCCGATTGAAACTGGAAGAAATTCGGAGTCGCTGCAAGTGCTGCGTAGTGCTGTGATGTCCCTTGCCTGTAGATCTCCTGATAGATCTGCTTCAGATTTTTGCCACTGGGCTGATGGTTTTCCACTGAATCTCCACCTGTACCAAATGTTATTGGAGACTTGTTTTGATGCCAGCGAGGATGGATCGATAATTGATGAAATCGATGAGGTTTTAGAGTTGCTAAAGAAGACTTGGGTGATACTGGGCATAAATCAGATGCTTCACAATCTCTGCTTTACTTGGGTTTTATTTCACCGTTTTGTTACAACTGCTCAAGTAGACATCGATCTGCTGCATGCAGCTGATAATCACATGGATGAAGTTGCAAAGGATGCCAAAGCAACAAAAGACTCAGTGTATTCAAAGATATTGAGTTCAACTTTGAGCTCAATATTGGGGTGGGCAGAGAAAAGACTTCTTGCTTACCATGACACATTTAATGCTAGTAATATTGAATATATGCAAAGTATTGTATCATTAGGTGTATCGGCTGCCAAGATACTAGTGGAAGATATTTCTAATGAATATCGTCGTAAGAGGAGAGAAGAAACTGATGTAGCTCGTAGCAGGGTTGATACGTATATTCGGTCATCACTTCGTACAGCTTTTGCTCAGGTAAGTTCTGCAGAATTGTCAGATTGAGTTCCTGCAGCCTGCTTGTTCCTGTTAACCTCTATCTTTTTCACATGCCTTCATGGACTTTACTAGATTGCCTCTAGATTTTTACACAACATCAATCATTTGTATTAATGTATGGTTCTTTTTTGCTCCAAATCACCCATAAGACAATATGACTGCACATTTGACGAGTAGTTCCCTGGCTGTATTAGTTCAAAGTTCACCCATTACTTGGGTCTCATGTAACTGTACGCTTGTACATGTACCTGTTTTACCTTACTGGAATGATGGATAAAAGGTTGGTTAGTCTGCTAAAAGGCTATATGATTAGATGAGATCATCTAGTAGTAGTTGCCTGCCTACTTCGATAATTCTGATCCATTGATTGATCTGATACAGAGAATGGAACAAGCAGACTCCAGCAGGCGATCATCAAAGAACCAGAGTACTCCTACTCCTGTTCTTTCCATCCTGGCAAAGGACATTGGTGAACTAGCAAGCAAAGAAAAAGAGTTGTTCAGTCCAATGTTAAAGAGATGGCATCCACTTGCTGCAGGTGTTGCTGTAGCTACACTTCATTCTTGTTATGGAAACGAACTAAAACAGTTCATAGCGGGTGTTATGGAACTAACACCAGATACAGTTCAAGTCCTTAAAGCTGCAGACAAGTTAGAGAAAGATCTTGTGCATATTGCTGTCGAAGATTCGGTCGATAGTGATGATGGGGGTAAGTCATTAATCAGAGAGATGCCGCCTTATGAGGCTGAATCTGCAATCGCCAATCTTGTCAAAGTGTGGATCAAGACAAGAGTAGACAGGCTGAAGGATTGGGTTGACCGCAACTTGCAGCAGGAGGTTTGTCTTGTTTTTTCTTCCGTGCAACGGATGCATAATTTTCCTTCATTGTACATACTAAACATACTATGGAATGATTTTATCTATTGTTTTTCTTTTTAAAACTATGAATGTAACCTTGGTTAACATAATGGTTTTATCATCTTCGTCAAAGTTTTCTCCCATGACATGATCTTATGGAGTGTAGCTCAAAACCAAGATGGCCTATATGAAGTTTGAGTATGGTTTTTGGCTAACTGTCAACCCAATGTGAACCCTCTAAAACTAAGTGAACTCTTGCCCGAGCTAAATTTAGTTAAATGGACTACTCTTGTTAGTTGCTGTTTAATTTCACACAAACAAGGGGCTAAGTTCCCAGAGCTTGCCAGGAGTGCAGAAGAGAAAACATTACAAGAAGTAGAAAGAAACAAAAAAAGGGCAGGGAGGGTTGACACGCTTCAAGCAAGATAATGAGAACCATTAGAAAGGCACAAATAAGCCAATGAACCACTAGCAACTGATGTTATTTGCTTCTGTCATAATAGTAAATGTGTTTTTACCTCTCACTATGGCATCTTGAAATTTTTTTTTTATAGTACTATCATTCTTATAAGCATGTTGCACTTCTTTTTTACTAGGGCTTCCATGTTCGAGATTTCACTTTGCAGTCTACATGTAGGCCATATATTAAGAACCCCTGGTTGTGCTTTTGCCTTTTTCTAAATGTGCATAAGTAGATTTGTGCCTTTTAAATATGTAGTAAATGACGATTCATTGATTTAGAGACTTATATGACACAAAAACTCTTTATGTGCCAATATGTAATATTTTTATGTTTTTTCACTTTTTAAACATTTTAATATAACCTGATTTCTGATATTGTTATGTGGAACATCTCTGTAGAATTGGAATCCAGGGGCAAACAGAGAGAACTGTGCACCTTCTGCAACTGAAGTTCTACGGATTATTAATGAGACTTTAGATGCATTCTTTCAACTGCCTATACCAATGCATGCAGCCATGCTTCCTGACTTGTTGATAGAACTTGATAGAAGTCTGCAACATTATGCATTAAAGGTGAAGTCTGGATGCGGTAAGTATCAAGTAACACTGCAAATAGGTTGCTTCAATTGGTGGAATGTTAAATTATTTACCGTTGTCTTTCTGTTCAGCAACCCGAAGTAGTTTTCTGCCTTCGTTGCCAACATTAACCAGATGTGAGGTTGGTTCAAAACTTTGGAAGAAAAAAGAGAAGCCACAGAATTTGCCAAAACGCAGATCACAGGTTGGATCAAGAGATAGTAATTCATTTGGTCTGCCACAGCTCTGTGTACGCATGAATTCACTTCATTATATACGGACAGAGTTAGAGAACCTGGAGAAGAAAATAAAAACTTGTCTACGGAATGTTGAATCAGCACAATCAGATATATCAAATGGGTTGGAGATCAGCTTCGAGCTTACTCTGGCTTCTTGTCAAGAAGGAATTCAGCAACTATGCGAGACAACAGCTTACAAGGTGATCTTCCGTGACTTGAGTCATGTTCTGTGGGATGCCTTATACATTGGTGAGACTACTTCATCGAGAATTGATCAGTTTATAAAGGAACTCGACCCGATTCTGGAGATGATATCAAATACGGTGCACAACAGGGTGAGAAATCGTGTCATAACTGCATTAATGAAGGCTTCTTTTGATGGGTTTTTGCTAGTTCTTCTTGCCGGCGGCCCACTTCGTGCATTCTCCCGCCAAGATTCACAGATAATAGATGAGGATTTTAGGTCACTCAAGGACATATACCTGGCCGAAGGTGATGGATTACCCCAGGAACTAGTTGAGAAGGCCTCAGCACAAATGAAAAATGTGCTGCCTCTATTCCATGCTGACACCGAAAGCCTCATCGAGCGGTTTAGACGATTGATTACAGAAACATATGACGCTTCGGCCAAATCCAGGTACCCATTACCTCCAACCTCTGGCAACTGGAATCCTACGGAGGCCAATACAGTTCTGCGGGTGTTGTGCCACAGAAACGATGAGAGTGCCACAAGGTTTCTAAAGAAAACTTACAACCTCCCGAAAAAGCTGTAGCCTCAGAGTACTGCTGCCGACAGATGAATCGCTGGTTTTCTGGAAGCTCTCTGTTTTCTATCTTTCTGAAATTTTTTTGCCATGAGTTGCAAGTATATTCCAACCGCTGATGAATCTGATTACAACATAGTTCATATGCCAGCACTGTTTAACTCAGGGGATCTAATCCTTTACAGGCATGTGGATGTGTGATCCAATAGCTGAATGATCGACCAGGTGCTAGGTGGGAGCAAATCCATCCTTCTTTTAATGAGTGAGCATGTCTGAAGCTTAGGATGTGTATACTACATTTAGCAGTATTCTTTTCATTTACTAGTAGCTATGCTGCTCTCGGTGATCGTCTCTAATCCGGTTTTCTCTGGTGGGTAATGCATAAGTTAAAAGAAAAGCTGTTGTGGATAAGTTCTTTCTAAATGTATTATGACCTGCTCTTGTATGTACAACATTGTGCTACATGTTGTTTGGTTTTGTGCTCTTCTCAGAGCCACAGTGAAATACAATGTTTCGACATGGATTTGTTTCATCAATTGGGTTGGTAATGTTACATGCATTATGCCGCTAATCTGATCAATCATCTGTTGAGAGAGTTTGATTTATTCTGCTACTCTCTTCGGAATGATAATTCTACATCTTCTTTTGTCCCTCTTACTTTGAGTTGGCTTAGGATGGATGGCTGAAGCTTTGGTACGATCGAGGTTAATTTTCTTATCAACCCTTTAGTGATAGAAGAGAAGAGATACTCTCTGAACTTTTCGGGACTGTCGTAGAGACCCAATGTCTGAAGTCTTCTATCATACTATACTGTCTTCTTCTTCTTCTTGCTTTCGGACTACATCGAGACTCGTATTATTTTCATTCGTAAGTGCAATAATCCATGTCAGGTTAGGGATTTTAGGCCAATCTCTTTGTATAATGTGAATTATAGGATCATTGCCAATTTTTTTGCTAATTAATTTCTAAGGTACAATCTGTTTTCTTACCTAAATTTAACATAAATAATAATATTTTGATTATCCTAAGAGATTGTAATGTACGATTTTAAGAACAAAAATTCTTATATATTAATTTGCCTTGATTTAGAAAAAGCTTATGATCATCTCCCGACATTCAATATATTAATCTCTTATATATATGCTCTAATGACATTTTTCTATGCTTAATGTCCTAAAATTTGGTATATGTGCCTCCCTCAAACTACTCATCTCGATATAAGAAGTATGCAATCGGTTTAACATCTAAGAAGGCAACTTTTCTATCAAGCATCCTAAAACTATAGTAATCCTTTGGCAAGAGGGTGTCTGTCTTCTCATGTTCTTAAATAAACTGTAACCAAGATCACCAATAAAATTGGGACTCGGCAATGATCCTTTCTCTCGAACCGACACGATCATTCTTATTAAGTCAATCTCGAATATTATATCCTAACACTCTTTTAGGTATAACTTGAATGCCTCAATCTGTGTATTATCGGCCTATGGCTTTATTTCAAGAGCTTTTACATAAAACCAATGATAGGATAGGGTAAATTAAATCCAAAGTTACTCTGAGGGTCATTCTTTCTTGCAAGAGAGGGTCATTCTTTCTTGCAAGAAAGAGAATGCCTCTCTCCTTCTTGCAAGAGAGGGTCATTCTGAGAAACAGTGATCGGAGGCTACTGCAATAAAGGAATGATTATTCTCAACGAAACAACAGAGATTTATAAGATACACATTGAAAGAGACTCCGATGGATCTCGTGACACTTGAAACTGCTCTCTCTCCCTTGAAGAATCCGTAGTTTGATTCAAGATATAGTTAGTTGCCAATCTTTCTTGAAATTTAAAATCTTATATGTACTAAGGGAGGAGAAATTAATTACTTGTAATGTGTTTTCTTTTGATTGGTTGTGCTCAGCTTATTAATACTAAAAGAAATTTTCACTTCTTTGGGAAAAACAAAAAACAAAAACAAAAATGTTACATGCTGATATCATTGCCGATCTGACATGTTACTCCTTCCTAGCCATAATCGAATAAATACAAAGGTAAAGGCATTGCTTAGAAACACGCTAAATCTCACTTGCACTTTGTCCGATCTATCTTAGAATGAATCTATTATGGGTTGGCTTTGTCCACAATAAAGTCAGAATCAAGAAATCACTTTACCTAAACATAACAAAAGCACAGTTCAATGATCAAAAGAAATAACAGCAGAGAGTTACAAGGCTTAGAATTTTTTAGTTGGTGGTGGATGAGCAAGGCACAAAATTTGCAGGTTGGAACCTCTTGATTTACCTCCATCCGCTATGAATCTGATCCAAATCAGATATCAGGAATTTGGACATCTCCCAACCATCTCAACTCTGCATGAGCAATCACATGGATACTCATCATGCCATAAGAAAAACATGAGAAAAGCTGTGCCGTATTGTTTTCGGGGACATGAACAGATGCTATCTTGCTAAGAAGACGATATCGGCACCATAGTGATGACGCCAATTGTAACAATATGCTCCAATTTTTAACTCGGCAACGGGGACTGATTCTGAGCACAGCAAATTGGAAGGACAATAACTGATCCATATGTGCCAATCCCAAATACTGCGGCAGGCATCTATCAAGAAACAATATCATGGGTTTAATTCAGTCCATAAACATGAAGTGAATTGAAAAACCAAGATGAAACCATATGGATGAGAAAATCAAGCAACGGAAATGATCAATGGCAATAAAAGCCTGCTATTTAGCAAAGACTACTCAAACCATTTACTGTTGAATGGTTGCCGTGGCAGATAAGAGATGCCATTCTCTTGGTGTTTTGTTAAAGGCAGGAGCAACCATAGGGCCGTGTCCAGTGTCAACCATAAAAATTTCCTTTATATGACAGTCATTTAAAATTGACACTTTCAGCATAATATAAGACTACATAATTTGCTTGATAGATGTGAACTGATGGTTATGATGCCGGATAATGAAAGGAATGCAACTTTTATACATGAAAATCTCCATTATTTCAGATCTAAAAGAGAATGGCGTAAAGTCCTGGAAAACAATAACATGTCGCAGATTCTTGCTTGCTTTTGCAAAGATAACCACAACCAAAAAGGTGGTCTGATCTTTCCGACAATGGTTGCCCCGAAAAAACTAATTATGGCAAAGTGGGAGAACCATTAAAATTGTGAACAAAACAAGCAATTCAAGCACACATAGCCATTCATTTTAGGCATACCTAACGATAATTCTTCTAGCATATCAGACAAGGCTTCCCTGAGCTCGTTCCTTCCCAGCCATCATCATTTGTTGAAATTGCAAAAGCTTCGTTTTCCTTATATCAATAATATTTTTCGGCATCTGCTCAACATGACCATATTCCTCCACCAGGCGAAAGAACTCCTGCTTGGTGAGACTTTTCTTCTGAACTAATTGGTCAACTATCACATCCATTAACTCTTTATTGCGTCGCAATATCTACAGAATATCAATTTGATTATGCAATTTAATCCACATAACTAAGATTTACTAAAAGTAAGGTTACAGGAACATAGTAAATACCTCTTTTGCTCGATCATAGCAATTGTTCAGTAACCGCTGTGCCTCCAGATCAATATCCTGGTTAAATATTCATTGTCAGACATACAACACTTTTGGCAGTGCATTCAAAAATTACAAAATTATAGAAGGTACATTGATCCGATCTGCAACCCAGAAGTTGGAGAGTCCATGATATTTTTCTGAGAGGCCACCAAGAACAAAGGAACGTGCAGCTGACCTTGCATTGTCTGCTGTTTCTGCCCAAATTGTACTCAGCTGTAATTGTATGTACAACATTTTCATCTTAGTCACATTAGTTCCAAGGGACACTGAGGAACTAAATTTTTAACACAGCTAACCAATCTATATTAACGACATTAAAGATGTACACCGGTTGGTAATGCCTGAGTACTAGATAAACTGAAGAACCATATTCAGAAAGAAACAAGGAAAATATATATCATTAGTCATTACCAATTGAAAGCCCATTATGATGTGTGTATTATCAAGTTGGTGACATCCAGTATAGAAAGAAAACTGAAAAATAATAATTTCATTTTCACCCAAAACATATAACATGTGAATTGAACCAGCCTGAAATCCATTTGATAAAGAGGTCAACTCAAATCATACTATCAGACAATTAACTCATTTTCAACAACATTTGACCTTAAACTCAACATATAGTCATATACTGTCTAATCAACTCAGCAGTAGTAAGCAGCACATTGTTTTTGGTAATGATAGTTTTAACACGCATAACTTAGTTTATCACTCAGGTCAATTTGCGATAGTTAGAAGAAACGAAATGATTAATGTTAGTAGTAAGAGGGGAGGCAGAGAAAACTATAAATAAAGATTTGAATACTCTAAACATATGTCTCTTTACGGACCTGAATGATGGCAAAAGATCCGTGTAACCGATTCCAAATAATTGAGACTTAAGGCTTAGTTGTTGTTGTTGTCATCATCAATTTGGATCAATCGTGTCAATGCGTAATGCTTGAAATCAGACCATTAATTAACCAGGTTAATCCTGTCAACCTAAATATAACCCAAGGCCTCTCTTACCATGTCGTGTTTGTGGTGGGTCCAGAATTGCCACCCCATGGCTGGATAGTAGTACTGGGCTACTAAAGTAAGCTCTGAGCACCAGGCCATTTTCATGCAGCTTGTTTGAACAATATATCTGTGACCTGTTAGAATGGTCATTGCATGTAAGATTTTTCAATGGCTTCAATGAGCCCTAGCATCCCTTGCAAGAATGAGTTCTCTCTTTCCCGTTGAAGCATTAACATAATTAATGCTGATTCAAGGCCAAGCATAATAGAGAACAAAACAATAGATACATTATGTGCAACCAACATAATTAGAAGAATCAAGGATTTACTATGCTAGTGCATAGTGCATGCTGCACAATTGTCTCAGATATGGCATCGACATGCAGTGGATCATAAACAGGGAAATGGCACAGTGCAGCACCAGTGGCATGGTACACAGCATGAAGCCATGAACCATAAAGAACTATGACAAACAGGGGCTGACTATAAAGCATGACCTTGTGAACCAGGGCTACTCCAACTCAAAAGACCTGTGAGTAAGAAGTGCTGCAAAACAGATACAGGCTAACTTGCTCTAAGTTAGATATCACTACGTATCTACAATTGAAACAAACCCCGCAAAAATAAAACTTATGCTTTATTACCTTTTAACTAGCAGAATCAAAGTTAACACAACTATGACAATCAACAAGTCAAGTACAAATCAATCGTGAATTCGTAGAATCAAGTATAGTAGGTTTTTACTTCCTATAATATATCATGTAAAAGGACAACAATACAAGCAACAACGGATTAGTCCCTTTCAACAAATGTGTCCTTCCAAACAAGAAAATTAAATATGGTACACCTTCAATTACCTGATTCTCACCAAACCAGATTTCATCAGCAGCCCGAGGGGCTATCTGAACAGTGATATGGTCAATCAGGGACTGGCGGCTGTAAAAATAAAAAAACACATAAGCCAATCATTTTTAAAAAATTGCTCAACTTAAAATAAGATACAGCTAAATTCAGGTTCTATTGCCAAAATTTTTACACCCCATATGCTATTTAAAGTGCAATATTGGAACTTGATGCACTGAGAAACAAAAATTTTGGTTCCAAAAGAAAGAAGTACCTAAGCATTCCTTTTGTAAATTTAATATGATCCATCTTGACTCGCACATAACCCAATTCTCTGCCAGCTCGAGGTGCAATGGTTATCTGGATGGAGAAACAAGGCTTCAACTACTAAAAATCATAGAAATGCAGCTTCAAATGATGACTCTAACTAGCTTCAGGTAGATTATTATGCATATAAACTGTAAGAATACAAACATGTCCCCATGACAGGTGTGAGTGCCAAATCGGCAGTATAGTTCATAATAAGATCATAGCTGCAATTAGTATTGGCATAATGATCACTGTCTATTGTAGACAGATGGATGCATGATTAAATAAATATAATGAATTGATCCTGTGAGTAACATGAAAAAGTGCTGCACAGAAATGCGTCAATTTATAAAGCAGAGAGTACAGACAGTACAAACTCAATGTTCTTTAGATCAGGGAAGTTGACAGCTACAATAGCCATAGCTGCTTCATTTAGAGCCAATCGTTTCCACATCTCTGGACTCCTATCCTTTTTATCAAGCATTCCTCTTTCTTCAATTTGTGCAGCTTGTAATAAGTCATCAGTTGTTATCTGGACCAGTGCAAATAATTTAATAAAATAGGTTAAGGACACCCTGATAAAATATAGCAACCATAACAGAAAAGCATCAGGAAGTGCAATCACAATCAGATATTAGCATTGAGTGACATCCTTGATGTGCCAAGTCCATCATTCTTTTATACTCTACAATAATATACAATTTGATTTTTTTAATTGATCTAGACAAGAAATATGGTGCAAGAGCATTAACCCTTCCAAGCCCCAGCTGTCAGAGTGATCAACCACAAAGGTGGGAAAAATGTGCAGATTACACAAGATGGAAATCAATCCTAAACATCCCCATGATATAGGGGGGAGAGAGAGAGAGAGAGAGAGAGCAAACAGCTAGTGATACTAATAATATATGCTAAAACAAATACAATAAATGTACATCAATTTTGCAACGTTGGAGACAAGTCGCTCGTAATATATGCAATTCTCACAAGATACAAAATGACAATAATTTACGAACAACTTAAACTAGATAATCTAGCTCCGTTAATTAGAGAAACATACAACAGAACAGAAAAGCTGGAAAGTAGAATAGACTCTCTCTCTCTCTCTCTCTCTCCCCCCTTATTTCTACACAAGACAAAAAAGAAATGAAATTTACTAATACTAGAGAAAGTAGGATATTTTTCTCTTTTTTGTTCATTTTTGACCAGTGACATCAATGCGGTGGCCCAGAAAGTTAATGGTCTGAATGCAGTGTAGCTTATAAGCTATAATATAATTATAGCATTAACTAGACTGTTAGTTCATCCGACAATAATCTTATCCAACCACTGTATTAATGCAGTATTTCACAAACTAAACAGTCATCCTAGACAATTAACATCTCATATCAGGATGCATTTGTGCAACCAAAAAGAGTGATATCAGTTAACTACTTAATATATATTAGAATCATCAAAGAATTAGACCGACTTGCAAGAGGTAGTTTACCTCAGACCTTCCATCACGTATCATATTAATGGCAGCAATTTCAATAATGTTTGCCAGCTCAGCACCAACCATTCCATTAGTCATACTGGCAACTGCCATATAATCCACATCATCAGCCATTGGCTTTTTCCGAGCATGAACCTGTTAGGAACAAAGCCAAAGTTTTTTCGTTGCAAAAAAAGAACATAAAATCTTTTAATTTATTTTGCTTCGGCAGAAAACCTATATAAAAAAAAAAAGTTTGAGTGCTGCATGTTTGCGTGCTTAATATAATAAAAAGAACATATATAGCTGAACTGAACATATGAATTTAAACAAATGAAGCATCTAAAAAGCTGAAAAAAGAGACTTTCACTCAGAGTATAAAGCCAAACAAAATTAGGAGAGCACAAAAACCTAAATATTTGACTCAGCTTTCCCTTGAAATTCTCAAAAGAAGAAATATTAAAATGACCAATTTAAACAGACATTTGCAGGCTCAAGCCAAAATAAGAAAAACTGTATAAAATGACTTTTACAGAAAATACACTACTGATGCAGCAGATTCTATCATGTTTGTAATGCAAAGCTCAAAACTAGGGCTGTTGGCTTTTGCAAATACAAATCTCTTCAACAATGAATTGCCATAGGAATCATAAAAGCTAAAAGGCCAACCCTATGAGCATGTACAGATAATACAGAATAGGTAAGCAGGCAGAAGCTCGTACAAGGAAAACTGGTCGTTGGAAAACCCATAGAAACTTTTGACTAAACATCTCATGTCAAATGAATTATCACAGTTAGTAAATTAGACTTTAATACCTTCAGAATCTCAATTCGACCAATTAGACTAGGCTTTGGTATGAATATTTTTCTATCGAACCGCCCTGGTCTCACAAGAGCTGGATCAAGGATATCTGGTCTATTGGTTGCAGCTATGGTAATTACATTGCCTCTTCCTTCAAAGCCATCCAAGCATACAAGGAGCTTCAGTGATTACAAGAAGATAAGGATGTCAAATATATTAAACTTGTAAGATAATCAACTATAATAAGAATAGCAGCTGTTCACCATTTCCTTTCTTTTACCTGATTGAGTGTGGCATCTCGTTCTTGTCCACCAGAACCCTTGATAAGACCACGTTCTCTTCCAACAGCATCTAGTTCATCAATAAACACAACAGCAGGAGCCTAGAAAACATTCAGAAAATATTTTTTAAGGTCAAACTGAGGCCAGCAATAACATTAGACTTCAAATAGCAAATAAGTGTAAAGTGATCAGCATCTCGGCATATAAACAGCACTTTTACACTAAACAAGTAGTATAAGCGTAAACAAACAAACAAAATAGTATACAGAGATAAGAAATAACACTAAAAAGATTAACTAAAAACATGGGGAAACTATAATTTACTGCTATGTTGAGCATATGAAATTGTTAGAAAGAAGATTCAATGCAACTCGCCAGGGCTTACATTTTCCTTGGCTTCTTGGTACAGTGCACGAACACGAGAAGCACCAACACCAACATATATTTCCACAAATTGTGAAGCTGAAATTGAAAAGAAGTTCACACCAGCCTCACCAGCAACAGCTTTCGCTAATAATGTCTTACCCACACCAGGAGGCCCACACAGAAGTATGCCACCTATATCATAGCAGTATTAGCAGATATATGAGACCATAATGTTGAATGAAGGCTTTTATACATAATAAACTGTATGTGTTACAATTCTGGAGAAGGAAGAATTATTAAGACCTGTAGTGTCTGATAATCATTTAGTAATTAATAAAATCAAACTTTGAAGCTTCAGTATCTGATAATTTGTTAAGTTCTGATATAGAAAATAGAATAAATAGTTTCAGAGTGTTGTAATTTGTAAATATTCACTAAGGCCATTTCCTTTATTCTTACCGGTTCCTACTGTTACTGCCCTACGTCTGGTTTAGGTGAAAAGGTGAATCATAAAGGGAAAAAAGGAATAATCAATATCAAGTACACATCAAAGAATCACATGTGATTAATGGGCATGCCCTATCCAAAAAAAAAAGATGAAACAATAATCTGAAGTAGTTACCCAACAAGAACCAGATGGACTCAATTTTTTGATCTGGCCTAAAACACATCACCAACTAGCTTGACAAGTTCAAGAGAAATTACCTGTTGTAGATGCCTCAAATTAGAAAATAGATACTTGCATACAGAGATTCAGCGAGAAAATAGTCAGGTACTACCTGATAAGCTCAATCTCTTCAGGATACTAAACTTTTATACTTCCCAACATATGCAGAAATTGGCAAAACCATGGGAGATAAATATGTTTGCAAATACTCCAAATTTTGTATTAATGGTCAAGTCTTGCCCTAAATACCCAGGTTGCTTAGGAAATTTTTGAGTTCACCAGCTTTTCCAGTTATGCAAACTGGCAAAATATTGATAAACGAGTCATCTCAGATTTGTTTTAAGCAACTTCCAAGTTGCTGAGAAATCTTTAGACCCTTTAAGCAACTACAAGCAGAACACCTATTCACGGTTTCAAGTGCTAATGTAATATAATCCATCCAAATCATTTATCCAGCACTTGTCATGCTTCCATGTGGCTTCAAAACAGATAACTACATTTATCCAGCACTTTTCATGCATTCATGTGACTACAAAACAGATGACAATTTAAAGGAATAATATTAAAGAAACAGATGACTACACAGTAGAAGAACTAACAAATGATACAATAATAGAGAAGTAAAAGAAATATGTGCTTAACAGGATTATGATAGCATATGCACCGATTATCATGCTATGACAAAGTGCTCTCACTCAGTATAACCACATAACCATGAAAAATAATAACAGATACAACGTACAGCAATAATAACAATAACAACAACGACAAGTCATCTTTGCAACTATTTGGGGTAACATACCCAACCTCAACACATAAATCAAGTAATGTGATACAGCATGGAGAATCATGTAAACTTTGGGTCAGTGGAATATTTCATAAAGACCATAAGCAAAATGAAAAAAACCAACAATGGAAAGCAAATTTGTGTTCATGCTTCAAACTTAGGAATAGGCAGATTATGAGTTATAGCATCCGTATCAGATCATGCATGTTCTTGATGCATCTTTTAACCAAGTAACAAGCAATTATCCTGTAGTTAACTATTATTTTAAGAATTTAACGTAAAGAATGCCAATCAAAGCCAAGTAACTATGAGTCTGTGGCATAAGCCACTATACATGGATTAACTAGCTCAACATAACCTGTGAAGAAAACTATTTTAAGCCTCACTCTTCAGAACTTTGTTCCAGAATGAGAGACTGAATAAGACATTGACTATACATGCCTAGTGTAACTCCAATGAGATTGTCAAACTATAATCTGCATTAAGAAGAAACACTATAACAATCTAAACAAGGACCCTTACCTGGTATTTTGATGCCTCTTCTCCTGTACATTTCCCCCAATGTGAAGAACTTCACAATCTCCTCAAGCTCTAGCCTTATTTTCCCAAGACCAGCAACATCGCTAAACTTGACATCGACTCCCCTCTCCAAGTATTGTGGTACTTTACTATTCGCTCGCCTCACCCGAGCACCTGACTGCATAAACTTCATTGCCATCTTCATATAAGGATTCTGCTCATCTCCTCTCTCCTCACTCTCATCTTCCCCTGGTCCCTCAAGTCCTGCCATTTCCCTCTCCAACTGCCTCATTTTCTTCCGTTCCTCTGCCTCTGCCCTCTCAATCTTCAGCCTATCTTCATAATCCTTCTGCTGCTTCCTATAATTAAGCACAACAGTTCTGTAGAAGACGTAGAATATCACGAACCCAATAGCAGTGGCAACATTCTTGTCCCTCGCCATATCATCCCACATATAGGCCATCTGCTGATAATTCTTTCTAGCCTGCCGTAGCGACTCCTCGTATTTGGCCTTCTTAATCTGTTTCCTCCTCTTCCTTTCCTCCGCCTTCTTCTGTGCCTTCATAATTTTCTCCATCGCCTCCCTCTCTGCCCTCACTCTTGCTAACTCTTCTCTCCGCCTCTCTGCCAGCTCCTTCCGTGCATTCTCAAGCTCCAACACACGCTTTGACTTGGGTTTGGGCTTCTCCATTGATAGAAAGTAGCCTGGAATGTTTACCAACCACCCCAAATAGGGGGTGGGGACTTCCGGCTTCCGGACAGGGGGGGTATATGCATTGATGCAAAAAGAATCCAACTTGAGCCGATCCCAGGACTCCCAAAACCTCTCATCCCTCTCGGCCGCCGGCAGCACCGCCCGAAGGACCCTGGAATCATCGAGGACGACGAGCACCAGGTTCGGCCGCAGCTTCAAGGTGACGGAAGGTGGCTTCACGATATGCCGGAGCTTCCCTTCGTCCCTAAGGGTCAAGATTTCGGTATATGGAATACGGTCGCCGACAGTGGGGAGGCCGCGGGACCAGGATTTGAGCTCCTCAGGGGAAAGGGTCTCCGCCGGGCGCTTTGGCCTCGGCTTCTTCTCGGTGACCCCAGCGTGAGCACGTGGCAGCGGAAGCGAGGAGGAGATGACGGTCATGGTGACGGAGAGCTGGAGCAACATGGTGCAATTCTTCTTGGCTTCCTCCTCATTCTGGTCATCTAGCGGTGGATTGACGGAATTGCGTGGAACGAAACATTTGCGCGGAATCGAGCGGAAAGGGGCTTTTGGTGGGGATGGGGCGAGGGGGAGGGAGGAGAATAGGAGAGAGCTCGATGCAGCGAGCTCCATGGTCCAGGAGGGGCACGGAGAAGAGGGTTTGGATCACATCGACGAAGCAATAGCGTCTCAACCGAGAAAGGATGGGAACGGCTGCGGATAGATCACAGCCATTTGTGCTCGCTGTGATTCGTGCAGGAAACTTTAAACGTTGGGCCCGGCCCATCAAAGGCCCCGTCAAAGAACGAGCTTCGTTTCAAAACGGTATTCTCTATGTATCTGTTACATTATATTAAAACGGCACATAATTCATGATTGTTTGATATGACCGTTATATAATATCCGATATATCCGATATTACTAACGTTCCTCGTAACGCTAAGAGGGAGAAGTGAGGTGGAAATAAGGGGAGAGAGATTAGCGCTACGAGGATTGGCGATGGCTCGCGCTCTCCTATCTCAGTTGCTCATCCTCTCCGACCGCCCCCCTCGCTTCTCCACATCGATCATGTCCGTGCTTCGCCATTACTGCGTCTGCTTGGGTTTCTTCTCTGTCTTTTCGGATTTCGATCTTCCGAGTCGGTGAACTTATTTCTTGGTAAATCGAAACAGCGGCCGTGGTCGAGATCTCACAAGAACCCGAGGAGCTGTCCCGTCTCGTTTCCCTCTCTTGCCCGGCTTGGACTTTAGACGCAACTGCACCGCTTCCTCTCCTGTGGCCGAGGCCCCGGGGGTTTCTCCCAGCCCTATTAGGTAAACGTTTGTGATATTATCTTTGTTGTTGGACTGCTCAGATGCTGTTCCGGGCGTCCGATGTGATTTTTACGGTTTAACATTAACATTGCTTCCTGGTGCCTTTCGATGGAAAAAGGTCTAAACTTTGATCCAAGAAGAGCTTTTTCTGGTCTAATCAAGTCAATTGTTTATAGTCGTATAGACTGTTAGTTGTTAGTGACTGATGAACTTAATCGATAAATATTTCTTTCCAAAGGAATCAATTTGGAGCTTCCTTGGGCTCATTGAAGCTTTCCTAAGTCAGTTTTGATTCTCGCCATCTTTATAGCGTTTCATCTTTCAATGTCTTGACTATGGTCATTCTGGTAATGTACTTACAATTTGTCTCCGTATATGTCTGTTTATTTATCTAGTCAGTCAGTAGGATCTTATTATATAATATGTTCTACTATTAACTATATTGATGCAAACATAGAGTTCTTAACACTGAATAGTTCTTAACTTCTATCTAAATCAGTAAATCTCAGCATTTCACCTGGGTTAATTTGATTGCCTTTTTCTTGATGCTTCAGACATTGTATGCACCAGTATATTGCTCTTTGACCTTCTCTAGTGAATAGTCTTCTGACCTTTATTATCATAAGGAGAGAATTCCGTCGATGTTTCTACTTAGAGATGTTCAATATTCTTTCTTACAAGCATTTCTTTTCTGCAAACTATTGTTGAAGTTTGAGATGCAAGAATGTAGGACCCAATAGATTTGGTGCTTTTGCAAGGTAACATTGGTTCTGCTTGACATGTTTAGTCAGTGAGATCACAGTAGATACTAATGTTTGTTAACAGCATCATCATAGGAATTATATAACTTTAAGCAATTGTTCTCCTGATCTATCATGATGAGCTGAGAAATCTTTTCGATGATTTGTCTAACCTATGCTAGGATCATATTGAGAATCTTAGAGAACAAATAGATTTAAGAAGACTATATAGTTCCCAAGTAGTTTAAAAAACTAATGACAAAACCAATCCTGAACTTACAGAAAAATTGAAAAATCTATTTCATTGCTGTATACTTAGCAGCTCGATTATGAATTATAGTTTAAAAATTTAATGACAAAAATCTATCCAGAAATCACAAATTTTAGCAGCTTGAGGATGAATTGTTGGCATTATGATGAAAAATGACACAGTAAAACTGATGCTAGTGTTATGCATGAACAAATGCAAAAAATTTAGATACTTTCTCTTGTTTATATTGATGAAAAGCAGCAGCTTTGGCTATCATATATACCATGAGATTGCTACTTTTTCATGTAACCTATTGAAGTACATTTTGCTGCATCTTTTATGTGTGATTAACTTTGTGATTGCTACTTTCTCATGTAACCTATTGAAGTACATTGTGCTGCATCTGTTTTGTGCGATTAACTTGGTTTCTGAATGCTTTAACAATCAGGAAAAGGGTTGTTTCTGGGGTCCAACCTACGGGATCAGTACACCTTGGAAATTACCTTGGTGCAATTAAAAATTGGATTCTCCTTCAGGTTATTTCACTTTCTTTCATTATTATCTTAATCTCACTAAATTGCTCAATTTAAATCCGAATATGGAATTCGATCATATGGTACAAATATTGTTGAATGATAAAGAATCAATGCTTCCTGCTCTAGTAATTCTGTAACACAAAATAAACTGTATGTATTATGTGTTACAGACTTACAGTGCTTAGTACTTTTAGTTTCTGTTACTTCTGCAGTCTTCCTTGCATGGTTAACAGCATTACACTACTCCTGGTCATGATTTTAGTTTCTGTTCTCATGTACATTATCATTGTCATGGGTCCATGATTTTGCCAAGTGTATGCCAGTACACCCTTTTGCAGATTGTTGGCTTGTATTGGTCACATGATAATGGTGCAGGGTATGGCAGCTAAAGTTGGATCTTTTTTTAATTTTCTGCTGCTTCAATAAGCATGTATGTTTTGAAGATCAGAATTTCTGAATGACTTAAAAGAAAGAGCCATTGTTCAGTACTTTTACATGTTGGCATAATGATGTTATTTTCCTGATCTTGCTATCTGTTGCAGGATACTTATGATACACTCTTCTTCATTGTAGACTTACATGCAGTAAGTTTCCTTGGATCCTTGACTTTTTAATCATGACATGAACTTAGTACTGCTACCTGGTCTAGTATAAGAGTATCTAATATCTCAATTATAACTCCTTTTTTGTTGTAGAATATTATTCTGAATTTGTTAACGTAAATATCATTTACCTTGCTAAGATTTTCTCTTAAATTTGGCTGATTTCAAAATTGTTGATCTTTTGATGTCTTTTACAGATCACTCTACCATATGATACCCCAGAGTTGTTGAAAGCAACAAGAAGTACAGCTGCTATATATCTAGCTTGTGGTGTCGACCCACTCAAGGTCTATGAATGTCTTTACTATACGTAGTTGATATCTTTTGTTATTTTCATTTGCCATCCAGCATTTTAGAGGTACTGTCTGCATTTTCAGTCTTCAATATTTGTGCAATCTCATGTCCGTGCTCATGTGGAGTTGATGTGGCTGCTCAGTTCTGCTACACCACTTGGTTGGCTGAACAGGATGATCCAATTTAAAGAAAAATCTCGGAAGGCGGTGTGTGCCGCTGTCACAGGCTTTATCACTTTTTTAAAAATTTTCTTTTCTAATATAACGTTCTACTAATTTGTTTTACTTATTTTAACTTCACTATTTTTACATATCTATTTGGATTTATTGTTTACAATAATTACATGTCAAATATCAGTTACAATTTTATATTTAATGGTGAAAATTTTACTTTCATTAGTGACCCATTATCTGAAATGTATATGAATACATATGACAGTAGATAGAGAAGCTGCTTGACAATCTAGACAGGCATTCCAAATCCTAGTATCATCTTTTGAGTCCTTGGGTGGATATCATGCACCATATATGTGGAGCACAGTAGAATTCATGTGGGGTGGGACTTCATGTGCATTCCAGGGAGAGGGAGGGAGTGTGCAGAACTTTTAGTCTATTTGTTTAATGAATCACCGGAGAAATATATTTGGAACCCTTATCTATTTTTATGTGCTGCTTCTTCAAATCTGATACCTATGTGAAGTGTCATTCTTCTATTCATAGGGAAATGTCTTATCTTCTTTTGGTAGTTCCTTAAGAGATCTTGCTACTTTATGTTCACTTAGCAGAAACACAAACCAGCACAGATGTGTTTAGGTTTGCATGTACCAATGCATGTTTAAGAAGATTGTTGTGGAATCATTGAGAGGAAACCATAAGTTAGGTGTGATCATCACATACCCAAGTTGCTTCTGGTCCAGGAAGAAGAGTCTCTCAAACAGTTTCTGTAACTGTAATGAAGGGAAGACCTAAGTTTGAGACTGTTCTACAATTTTAACTCATTTTGAATCCTTTTAAGAACTGATACTGAGTTCCTATTGATACATATTGATCACATATTATGCATTTTTCAAGTACTACTATTCATTATCCAGAAAATGCATAAAACTGTATCTGAAAAGTGAATGGTTTTGGTTTGATATCTAGAGAATAGGACAGTGATTTTAGGAAAATTGCATACCTACATGCAAGTTTGTGCCCAATATGGATGCGGACTTCCTTTTGCAAATATATGAATCTGTATTTATATATTTCAAGCAATCTTCTTGATATCTATATGTTACATTCTCCATTTCACAAAAATTGCATGAGTTTGATACTTTGCTGTGTATGAAAATAAGATAAACGTTGATTTTTTCTTGAAGCATTTGAACTAAACTTACTACTCTTTGGTAGGGTGATGAGAATGTCGGAGTTTCACTTTTAACTTATCCTGTCCTAATGGCTTCAGATATTTTGTTGTATCAGGTAAATTATCATCCCAGTTGTATATCTTCAGGGGCTGTTTTACTATGAATAATAATATGTAGTTGGAAATGACTTAGCTCGGTTAGATTTTGAGACTATATTATACTATATATTTGGCTTTTAAGCTAATTGGTTCTATTCCTAGAATTTTTCAATATGGACAACTTGCTATCAATCTATCAATCTGGCATTTAATGATCTGTCACACTATTCTTGGTCATGTTCGTGCAGACTGATTTGGTACCAGTTGGTGAGGATCAGAAACAACATTTGGAACTTACTCGTGAACTAGCTGAACGCATAAATTATTTATACGGAGGAAGGAAGTGGAAGAAACTGGGGGGGTAGTAAGATTTATTTGCTTAACACGTTTAATTCAGTGCCAACAATGAACCTTTTTTTTTTTTTTTTTTCACCGTAATCTGATGGTCAGTAAACTATTTGCAGGAAAGGTGGTGCACTGTTCAAGGTTTCTTTTTTTCTTAATGGAACTGAATTTTTCACATCGAGCTTTCGAGCATATTGTCTTCGTTGCTTCCTGTATCAATTTTCTTGACATCATCTATCTATTCTTAGGTTCCTGAAGCCCTTATTCCACCTACTGGGGCCCGGGTGATGTCCTTGACTGATGGTCTTTCAAAGGTTAAAATTTTCTGAAAGCATTTCATCGAGGCTTATGAAACAATCTTTATGATATCAAGTTAGACAAATGGTACCCATGTTCTCAGATGGGTTCAAGCTTATTTGCTGATTCTCAGTAGACCCTTTAGACCTGTTGGTTTTCCTCCATTATTTCTCTGCTTGTCGTGTGATATAAAATCTATGATTTTCACTTGTTGTGGTTGATAGATGTCGAAGTCTGCTCCTTCAGATCAGTCTCGGATCAATCTTCTTGACACAAAAGATGTAAGGAATTGATGCCAGATAAGATGATTCTCTTACTGATGAGCTGTATCTTGCCTTGCATTCTCATTGCTATTTTAAATTGATGATTTAATATTTCTTGTCTGCTAAGAAAAGAGGAAATGCTGATGAATTAGAGGTGCATTTGGAAGAAAACATGATACATATGCTTGAACATAGAAGTAGAACACACGATAAGGGTTCTGACATTGAAGAACTTCGGTGGCATATTTACTGTTGGAGTTCACTTCTGCCTTCTCTCATTACTCCTTAGTCTTCACAGCTCATGGTTTGCTCTCTGTCTTATTCATGTCATTCTTGTGAGCTATTAACAAGCATAATCTGAAGCATTCTTAAGTGTTTAAAGTGTGCATATTCCTTTCCTGTCCAATATTATTTCTAGCAATAATTTCAAATAACTTCTGAAGGGAGCATCGCATTTGGTCCTTCATCATGTCAGATTAATAGGTTTGGACGTTAAGTAGATGACTGGAATTTCAACATAAGCTATTTATCTTCACGACAATAAATGGATGGACTAAAAACATGTATATAAAATTTTGAGACTAGTTTGGCCTTCTACTTTCTTCATATTCCTTTTAATTAACATAAATGTGATGTTGAATAACCATGTAGCACTAGTATTTTATTAAACATAATTGTTATTGAGTTTTATTTTGTTGCCTCTTTGAAAGTTTGAGTAGTCTATTTTCCTTCTATGATTTCAGAAATGTTCATTTTTGTTTTTAGGTAATTGCAAACAAGATAAAGCGTTGCAAGACCGACTCACATCCTGGGTTTGGAACATAAAACCTTCTGAAATTTATTTGGTTGTAGTTGTCCCTTGAATGCATTTCCTTGTGTGATCAACACCAGCAACTGGACTTTGGCGTGTTTCAGTTTTTAATTCTTGTTAGAAGCCTGAATTTGTTTCTGTTTTTTTTCCTATGTTCCTGATTGATGTCCCTGTAGATGAATTTGCATAGGCCATTCTATGGCAGACTAGGGATCTTCTGTTTACAACAAGCCTTTTTTGTTGTATGGTAGTGGGCAAGGTCAAGGTCCTTGGTGCATACCGTTACTGATGATTTTTTGTGCCTATTAAAGAGTTTAGAATTCCTGTTAGTTATAAAGTATCTTCCATGCTTGTTTAGAAAGAGATAACAGATCTAAGTGCTTCATATGGGTAATTAAACATAAACCTTCAATCACGATTTGACAAACCAGGTGGAGCAGTACATATCACCTGGTGCATACTGGTCCGCCTGTGGACCAACATAGGATTTTGGATGGTCCACTTGCGAACAAGGTTTACTATTTAGTAAGCTTGGTGAATCATGCGTACTGTCTGGTCCAGACCTGGTAATGAGCTTGGACCAGGTGGTATGTCTTTTTTCCTAATAAAAAACCTAAAAATAATCCTCTCTCTCATGCACTCATGCATGTATCCTTTGTAGCCTTACCGCCTTCTAACCCATGTCTGTCATCAGCCACTGTCACCGCAGCCCCCACTTCTACCGAATCAGTACTTCTCTTCCACCTCTGCCACCACCTCCTCTTCTTCTCCACCAAAAACAAAAATAAAAAAAAAAATCCTTCTATGTACCATGATATCCATTGTACTTGGTATCAATTTTCTGAAACAAACAGAACCTATCTTTTTAACAATCTTAAATATCTAATCTGCTTTGTCCATAGATTAAGATTGAATTATATATATCGAGTTAACAATAAACATTCTATAAAGTTTCTCCAACCAAAGTTGTCTTGCCAGATGCTAATCTCTGATTCTGTTTGCAGACACATTCCTTGGTTTAGGACTGACTACCAATCCCAGACAAAATGCTAAAAATTCCTTCAAAATAGTAAGATACTCAGGGCTTCTTATTGACCAGAAGAAATTATTGGATTGGTAGGTAGAGGATGGGCATCTTAATGCAGAAGTCTGTTTTCTCAGAACCTTTTTTAGTATGGCTTCTGGCAGAGGCTGTTTTGGCAACAAACTAGGATCATCATACATTTGAGGTCTATTCCAGTCATTCAGTTGAAGTTTGTTGTTCATTGACAACTAGATCCTTGATAATTGCCTACATTCTTCAGTTGCTGAATCTTTCACAATTATGTCTTCCATCTTACAATAGATGAAGCTGTCTAATGAATGCTCAAAGTCCAATACTTACACTGCTTTAATACTTTTGATACTGGGAATATGTTACATTTACATCTAAGTTTGTATAATGACTTAATGCTATGCTCGATATAGATCCTTCTACTTATCCCAATTAATAATCTGAGACAAATTTAATTGGTCTTACCAACTTCCAGATTGGAATTTGATAATCCAGAAAGACCTGAATGCAATAATCTTCTATCCATCTATCAGATTATTACTGGGAGGACGAAAGAGGTAAATTGTCATATATGTATATGGTAGAGCTACCTAAATCTTATATTTAATGTGCATATTCTGTTCTCTTATTGCCACATGTATGGAAGTTTAATGTTTGTGAGAAATTTTCATGTAACGTATTGGCAATTTTTCCATATTTACAGGAAGTTGAACATGAATGCCGAGATATGAACTGGGGAACATTCAAAGCAACCCTCGCAGATGCTCTAATTGATCATCTACTCCCAATTCAGGTTACATTTGGATATCTTTACACAATTGTTTGGTACGACATTGCATTCATATCTAGTTATATACGATATTGTGCTGTCACAATACTTATAAAAGGTTCTCGTGCGTGAAAATGATTTCTGATAGTGAATAAGTCCTGACGCACAAATGCTTTCTTTCACGTGAATGATTCATTTTTTGCATTGAGTAGAAAATATGAGCTCGAACGCAAATACTGATTGTGGTTCTCTTCCCAGGCTCGGTACTCAGAGATCACCTCTGATCCAGCATATCTGGATCAGATTTTGTCAGAGGGGGCTAGAAAAGCAGCCGATATAGCAGAAACCACTCTCAATAATGTCTATCAAGCTATGGGGTTCCTGCAGAGATAGTTTTGTTCCAAGATAACTTCAGTAGCTTCGGATGCATTTGAAGGGGAACCATCAAGTTAAATTGTGACCGTGCTTTGAATTCTCCAGGCAATTCACTGCATAAGCGCTGAGTTATCCTCTCATTCTTCGAACAAAGAGCAGCATTCATGATTAGTCCACAGCAGATGACAAAATTCTTGTGTACTGATAATCATAATTTTGTGTTTGACTTGATGCAGCAGTAATTTATAAGTAAAATGATCAAAATTTAAGGGTCATTCCATAAATTATTTGGTAGAAAGGCACTTGTGATTTTTAACCTAGAAAAGCTATATCCTCGGAATTAGCTGGGAAATATGTATTGCTACTTGCAATTCTGTAATTGAACCCTTTGCCTCAGTTTATTAATTGTAAACTGGATATTTTGTTTTACAATTTGGGGACATTGTAATGGTGCTTTCATTTTGGATATCCCAACTTTTATCATTATGTGCAGTAAATATTGACGAGAATTTTATCCCGATCGAAAATAATCTCTTCCTGTGTGCCAGCATGGTGGGTAGAAGATTTTTTTTTTTTTCTTTTTTTTCCGCTTTGAGCGGTGGAAAAATAAATAAAAACGGATGAAAACAAGAAACTTAGATGCAACAAAAGTTGATGTTCAAAAATCATATCCAATAAATTTTTGCACATATATGCATGTAAAAAAAGTTGAGGGTTCAAAGTCTTATTCGGCAATTGAAAAATAATTTATTATTTATTTGAGTTAATCTAAAACATAAGGAGAGGAAAAAATTGGAGTTATTCCAACCTCAAATCCTAACATGGCCAACAAGTTCGATATCTATCATTTGACAAAGATGGATCAACAAGATGTCTTCTCTTGTACTTCCTCATCCACTTTTAGAGATGCTGCCCTCGATGATCTAGCTAGAAAAAGCAAGGCAGGAAGACAGGAATAGTTTGTGGCGAAAACGAAGGTGACCAACTTTTATGAAGACGTGAGATGCCATGTGCAAATACACTTGTGTTCGGATAACGTCTAAAAGGACAGGAATAGCCTGTTGCCCTTGTTTTAATTGACTACTAATGGGTGGGTGGGTTTCATATTTCAATAGGTAAATATTTAACTTTCATTTCATTTTCATGAGAATTTCTTAAATTCATATTGAAATAATATATATATATATATCATTTTTATTTTAAATAATATATTTTTCTAGTTACAAAAATATTTTTTATAATTCTAAATATAATTGAAGTAATATTATAATTGTAGAATTATTCTTAGTCAAAAGTTTACTAGTTAGCGATCATTGTTTTTATCGTAACACTTAATGTTGTCACTGTAATACCAATATTCTTCACGCAATTATCTTATTGTTATTGTCATCATCATGAATATCCATGAATAGTTATTTCATTGGATATCTTCTTCGTGTCATTATCATTATCATTATTTGGTGGGCAATGGTAGTTTTCATCATCGATGTCATCACTATCGATATCGATATTGTTATTACGCCCACTATCAAACATGTTATTGTACTTATTTCACAAAAGAATAATAACTTAAAAATAGAGACAAAAATAAATATGAAGGTTATAACACTATTTTCCTTGGGAGTAAACACAGCCCAAAATTTGTTGCTTTGATGACACCACCATTATTATCATTGCTATCTATAGTAAGATCCTAGTATTATTTGTCATTGTTATCATCATCTCTATCATCATCGTCGTTACCATCTCTACTATTATTTCATCAAAAATAATAACTTGAAAATAGAGATAAATAAACAAATAAGAAAAATATAAAAGTGATTTCCGAGAACTAACCATTCATGTCCCAATTTGCTGCTGATGATGATGATGATGATATCGACGCTTCTAGTCCTGAGGAGGAGTCGGATGAAGGTTAAACGCCCCTCCTGACAAGTTACAATTTATGGCGCACACAGGCATTTTGTCAAACAGTTGGGGGGACCAGAGCAGATCGACCACCACACGGAGAGTGAGCCTTGACCATAGACTTTGCGAGGCACGCCCGTGGCCTAAGCACGCGAGGGTGGACCGCCTCGGGCGCCCACCGCCGCCTACAGCCCGCCCGCCCTCCCTGCCTGCCGATGCATTGAATCGAGTGCTTTTCCGGAGCTCCTCTGCAGTTCCCTCCAGCGAGCCACCAGCTTTTTCCACAGGAACTGTGATCATGATGCCTGCCACAGACATCTCCTCCTCTTGTGAGGTCCCCAACTACTGCTGTCACATTTCCCTTGTGTTGTGCTGCGTGACATAAGGCGTAGCTCATAGCCTACATTAGTATCACTCACTCTGCAGGCTTCATTCATTTTCAGAAAATATTTTCATGTATTTGGTAATGTCACAGTACTACCAACACAGAGAGAGAGAGAGAGAGAGAGATTTGGTGATGATTGTGTGCATCTTTCCAGCAAACATGGACTGTTGATCCGCCTACAAAACCTCATGATCACAAAATTCAAATCAGAACCGATTCAATATTAAACAGGAAAAGTTATAATGGATGAACAAAGCTAGAAGCACATTAAAAGTAAGTATGTATCAAGTCACCACCAAATTGAATCTCATATCATCTCATCTCATCTCATGTATGATTGATTAAGTATAATTTTGGATTATGAGTTCAAAACCTAAGCTTCTAAGTGGGAAAGACTGTCGAATGACTAGATAATAATGTTGGTAATATTTTTTTATAATGAAAAGAAAATTACGAAAATTAAAAAAAGAAAAAAAGAGAGAGAGGATACTCTCATTATGGAGATGGAAAAGGATTGACATGAACAAATGGATGGATGGAATTCTAGGAAGAACCTGATCGATTAATCCATAAAAGATGTTAGAGAAGAGCACCTAACAAAAATTCTTGAAAGAAATAATCACAATACCAAGTTTAAGTTGGCCACAAAGAGAGGAAGAAGAAGAGTTAAAAGGAGGACCACTGATCCAATCATTACCTCCTCCCACTTTGTTAGGCGTAAGCAACCAGCCGAATTCTGATTGACCTGGAAATCCAAAATGATCAAAGAAATTAATCCCTGAAACAATAAACAAAAACAAAAAAATAATTTCATCAGCTGAGGACCACTGATCCATCGACTGAAATCAGGAGGAGCACCTCCCTCCCACCACCGTGCTAGGCGAAAGCAACCAGCTAAAAACTCTACGAGTAAAGGGATAAAAGCCCACTCACCGGCGTATTAAGAATTCCGAGTATCCGATACTGTGTGTGGCTCATGGCTGCTACAGTTGTATAGCTTTTGTTCTTTTCTGCAATTTTTCTTAGGGAGGGAACAATACGAATATGATTGTACAGAGAGAGTGTCACGTCTCTGTTCCACCTGCTTGGCTTAGCGTGCAGGAGTAGAGATGGAATGGGAATGCCTCGATCCCACTGTCCCTTTTTTGGGCTCCTTTCCCAGCCATGGAATCCCTGCCGCTGTTCCCTTTTTAAGCGCCACTTCTCCTACAAGACAGAGAAAAAGGAAGGATGAGAAGAGGAGTGTCGGTGAAAAAAGAAGCCTTTTTCATTATTTACTGAGTGGTTTTTGGCCTAATTCTCCCTCCAAGATTTGGTTTTGAGGATTTGGCTTCCTCAGTGGCTGGAGCGAACAGAGCTTTCCTTCCTCCGCCTTCCTCTGATCCTACTTCTCGTCCCGGAACTCGAGTGCAGGTGGGTTAGCCGTGTGTCGTCTCCTTCCCCTCTTCTTGATCAACCATGCTGATACGGCTGATCTTCTTCTTCTTCTAGTCTTTCATTTTGGCTAGCATGGTTGTAGGTGATAATGTTTCCGAAGAGGCGACTGCTTTTGTCCATAAAAAAAAAATATCATCTTTGACGCTTTCTCCCAACTTGAGCGTTGAAACAGGAAGCTGCTGGTCGTTCATCCTCGACTTTTGAACTTGCCATGGAAGAAGATCTCGAGAACAGAAGAGGTGCATGTCCTCAGCTGCTCGATCTGATTCCAAATGAGAGCGACTGGATGATGGCGCCAGAGGCATCAGGAGGAGGAAGAGGAGTCGGCGGCTTAGATGACTCGGAAGACAAAAAGTTGGAGCTGAAGCTTGGGCTCCCTGGAGTAGGAGGAGAAGAAGAAGAGGCTGCTGCTGTTCTCTGTCTTGATTTCTTTTCCAAGGCTTCAAAGACCACCACCACCACCACCACCTGTACTGGAGCCAGAAGACGGCTCTTCGAATCTGCAGAGTCCAAATCAGAAGGTACTATATTTTTTCAAGCGCCAAAGGTCATGCATGTCTTCCTGGGATTTATCTACTCCTACACCATATTCTTCCCTTTTCAGGTCCTCAGCAAGAGCAGCAGGCTGGGTTCCTCCAGTTGCAGAGCAGAGCAGAGTCTGGGAATGAATGGCCACACAAGGCAGTTTGGGCTGGTGGGAAGGCTGATCTGCAGCAAAGCCATGCTGCTCCCGGAGGTGCAGCTGGACCCAACACCAGCTCCCAGACAAGGTAACCATGATTGGCATGTGCCATGATCTCATTCGGGCTTGCATTTGTTTGTGTGTCATCAATGTATCTGCTACTTTTTCTGCACATTATTTGATGTCTCTTGTCTCGATATCATGCTCACTGTGACTTTAAATGCCCAGCCCAGCTGGATGGCATGTCTTTATTGTCTGATAGAACTGGGGCTAATAATTTTACTAAACAGTGTTCCCAGTTGCAAAATTAAGTATTTCATGCAGCATATCTATCTTTTTTTCCCTTATATTTTGGGTTCTAATTTTTCCATGGCTGCTAGGTATAGTTTTACGCTTCCTAATTAATAGAAGTTTGCTGCTGCTGCTGCTGCTGCTGCTGCTTAAGTACTTCACACCACCGACTTACAGTTCAAAAGAGATTTAGTTTTCTCTACTTCTTTTTGTGCTGTCACAATTTACTCTTTCATTCACAAAATTTTAAAGTTCTTTTTGTGCTGTTACAATTTACTCTTTCATTCACAAAATTTTAAAGTTCTTGCTATGTTTATTTTGTCCAACCTCTCTAAAAATACTGATTTCAGTATCATCTTCACCAGCATAAATCTGAAGTTAGATCTATAAGATGATAGCATTTATCAAAATCTTCATAAATAAAGTATGGCTATTTAAATAAAAGGATGCAAGTCTAACAAAGATCAAGACATGCAGTAACTTTACCTTTACAAGCAAAAACATTATTTATACTGACTCCAAATATAAGCATCGTAGGTTGTGGAAGAGCAGTCTTACTGTTGATCTCCTTGCTAAAGAAATGGAAACCGACTGGTCTTGGACATCGTGATTCAATTGCATTTTCCTCTATCTTACCTTTCTGTAATTTGTTTTAACACTTCTTGATATTTCCTACTCCTCAACAAAAATGCAGAGCTGCGCCTGCTCCTGTTGTTGGTTGGCCTCCTATCCGCTCCTTCAGGAAGAACCTGTCAAGTAGTTCGGTCAAGCCATCAGTTGGGTTGGAGAATGACAATGTAGAGATGAAGCATAAGTTCGATAACAACAAGAAAGGCTTGCTCGTAAAGATCAACATGGATGGTATCCCCATCGGAAGAAAAGTAGACCTGAAGGCCTATGACAATAATTATGAGAAGCTCTCTTTAGCTGTCAAAGAGCTCTTCCTTGGCCTTCTTGCAGGTATATCTGACAGAATGGTTAAACAGTAGATAGATTATAATTATATGCATAAGGGTGGCTAGATATCACTGCAACTTTAGCTTTCATGTATGTGATTTCTCTTTTATTGTTAGTGCTGCACTTTTCTTCCATTAGATTCTGACTCATCCGGAGATAAATAAGTTGCTTTCTAAACCAGTAAGGCCACCCATATGTAAAACCCTAGAGTAATTCTTGACTTCCTAGTCTTTCTTCTTTCAATTAATGTGCAGCTCAAAGGGACACCCCTGAAAATGAGAATGCAGCAGCCAAACAAGCATTCGTAGGCTTGTTAGATGGTTCCGGTGAATACACTTTGGTTTATGAAGACAATGAAGGTGACAAAATGTTCGTCGGGGATGTTCCATGGGAGTAAGCCTCTAATTTCCTTGTTCTTAATTTAATTACCTGATGCTGTGATATTAGTCTCACAAATGTGTGAAAAAGGAACTTGTAGATGACTGCATATTAGCATCTTATATATATATGATCAACCAACAGACATCAAATTATACCTTTGACCAATTTACATGTGTGTTAATAAACTTACACATGGATCCCATTAAAATTTGTTAACATAGTAACTTGCAAGATTCAATATAAGAAATTAGTTGGAGTATGTCAACTTTTTCACTAAAAGCACATTGAACTTGTACTTGAAGGTTTGGAATATACAGCTGAGAACTGTCTGTCGGTCTTTATTATGCCAATTGCTCGCTTGGTGTTGACAAGTACCATGTCTTTTCCTCATCTGGAAAAGGGGTGGTTGAGTTGGTTCATCGTTTGGCAGCCAACAAAAACAGTTGAGCATGCTTTTGATGACATGACTGCCTATAGCTATGTGTCAGTCAGGTTCTAAACTAAAATAAAAAATATCCAAAGTTCACTATCATTTAGTGGAATCTAGTCTACTAATTGAGAAGCATTGTACTAAATCCAAGAAACCCTAGATCAAGAATGAATAGTTGCTTGCTGTCTTGCAAAGATGACAGTGTTAACAGATTAGGAGTTTTTTTTTGCCATGGCAGATGACTAACTAGTATTTGAATACTTGATGACTAACTAGTATGAGCTGATGATCCAGTCAAATGAACTACCACCTACTCACTTCTGGATGTGTCTATGTGCCTATTTTTGTTTCCCTTCACAGCCTATCAAGTAACCCCCAGCTTAAAGTTCAACTAGTGTAAATAAGGTAAGGGGAAACATAATTTTGCAGGGTATTGCAAATTAGATGCCAGCTTACCTGGACCTCGAACCACACAACTAGGCACTAAAATAAAAAACATGACTTTGTTGACACTTTAAAAGTCGATATAGATATATAAGGATAGTTGAATTTATTACTATCTTTGAACTAGGAAAAAGAAAAAGATAAGAACCTCATGCTTGTATTGTTTTGCAGTCAATGGAGCCCAAATATGTTCTTTACTTACCGCTAAGAGAACATCTAATATGCACAATGAATTTATTGCTAACGATATAGTTTCTTCTTTACTTACTGCTAAGAGAACATCTTATATGCATAATGCAAACTTCACTTGATTAAAGAGTATCACATCAACTAAATCCTATAGGCAGAAGTTTTGACCACTTTCTAAAACTTGCAGCATGTTTGTTTCAACGGTTAAAAGGTTGAGGGTGCTGAAAAGTTCTGATCTCGCTGCATTACGTGTAAGTCCACTTCATTGAATCACAACATTTGTATATCAGACCATTGATGCTAGTTGTGAAAGACCATCGATGCTATAATTAAAGAATGCAACATAAAATCATGTTGCTCAGAGGTTTATCTGTATACAATGATAAGTTTATCAAGTTAATTGTAATTAGATTCAACATAACTTGGAAAAGGATTAATTCTAATCTTATGGTTGCATTACCTTTATTATGTTTCCTTGTTTCAGTTAGGAGCAGTCAGCAGGAAAAGAACAGCAACTGAAAGTTGAGTAGAATGAGAAACACAGTTTGGGTTATGCATCCATCTTTCCTCATCTTTGGATGTTATTGGCTAATGCAACTGGACTAATTCCTAACTATTTTGGGGGTTGTTGAACTCATATTCCTGATAAACCATGTATCAGTGCAATTAAATGTTAATCCAGTGTACATACTCCCATAATCACTCATTTATCTGAGTTTGAATTGCATGATAACACCAAGGATTTTTGGAAGTCTAAAAGAAATAGATTACAGTAGTTTACTGCCTAGTGTCAAGTATAAATGATTATGATATACTTGCCTGAATTTGGCTCCCTGAAGGTTCATCAAACACCAGTTTCCTAATAAGGGCCATCCTACAGCAGTTGCAGATTGCCTGCTGAAGCTTCCACAAGGATATCTACAGCAACTTGATGAAGAAATGACTGAGAAAGCTGAACCAGTCGCCCTCCACTTGTATGATGTGCTTTTTTGTTATCTGGTTGGATGTCACAAGTGGTTTCGACCTCCACTTGTGCTATTTGTTCCAGCCCTGCTGATCCATGTCTACTTAATGGTCCAGGTAGCAAACGCGGACCATGCTAGAAGTAAATTTGTCCCAAATCTAGTTAAGTCACTCTCAAAATAGCGTATGCTTAAGAAGCACCTCTCGCAAGTAGCTTGTCCATACTATGACAAGCTATCTACTGCAACACTAGATTTAAAGTCAAGTCCAACCATTTACAACAACATCAGTCAATCTCTTGCAGCAGTTAAACCTTCAGCCAGTCAATTTTCTCAGTCTCATTTGTCCCTTACAATCTCCATCCAATCATCCATTTGCTAACCAGCTATCCATAGCGCATGAAGCAAGAAGAGTCCAACGAGACCAAAACCCTTTGTCCATTGCTTAGGTGAGAGAAGAATCTTGTTGGTGGGAAAGCACGCTTGGTGTTCCCTCCATTTTATGCTGGAGACAAGAAAAGGTCTCTTTCATCAGGCCACGCCTGCTCTCCAGACAGGCAAAAGGATGAGAGTTTGGTTGGTGCACGAAAGGAATATGGCAGTTTTCTCATGCAGTTGCTGTAAGAATCTCCCTCGAGGGTTACAGCGAGATGATACTACACAAGGCTGTTGGATCCTTGCGGCTGTCATCTACTGCAGCCTTAGTTCAGTCTACAGAAAGCTAACCTAACTTGCATTCAATCAAACACCTTGTGATATCAAGACCAATGGTGTTTATTCAAGCAAACACTTCCTGCACCATCATTGGAGATCCCTCACTGCTTATTCTATCGATCAATGTAGGTCTAAGTCAACGAAGTGGAACTAAGCATGCAACTTTGAGTTGGCAAATCCTTCCACAGGGCAAAAACTGAAGGTTAACTCTGACCACAAAGAGTGAGCTGCTCAGAATCATTCATGTGATAAATGGAATATACTGATAGAGTGGTTAGCAAAGAGACCAAGTAAAGAAGCTACAATAAGAACACTTCTTCAAGCAAAGTAAAGATTACTACAAGAAGGCATGTGCATGTGCTTAGAATAGAAAGTAACATTTATCATTATAAGAGGGATGATTGCTGACCTTTGATAAGAGCACACAGATGCGTCCCATCTGACGGACATATTGCAGCATGGTCATCAATATCCTGTGGCAATTCCACATCGATCAGACACATCAAAATGGTCAAGGCCAATAGCCCTAGTCAAAGCCATTCATTGGTGACAACAGTTGTGACTTAACATAAAAAGTCAATCTTTTGATCCTTCAACTAATTCCAGTATAAGAAAAGGAAATTTAACTCTAGAAGTTTTTTATCTCCATCTTAGTCAAGCACTAACTAAAGTGTGGAAGGATCAGCTGGTAGCATTCCCAGGCCAAGCCGGATACTGGTTTTCATGACGGATAAACATATTGAAAACCTCAACAAGTGATACACTGAGCCAGAAAAAGAAGAACTAGGTCGAATCCTTGATCCAACTTTGACAAAATGACCAAAATTAACTTCCTCAATCTTGAAAGTGGAGGGAAAAAATAACATGAACTAGTTGGAAAACACTATCGATTAAGTTAACTGTCAACTGTGGTCACCACAACAGCTTTATTGCCAAAACCAATAAAAAGAACTGCCCTTTTTCCTATACCTGGTTGGTGAAACCGAGAAATGAAGTCTATGTTAACCAATGGGAAAACTTTTGGTAGTAATATTATATCCAGATACTAAAAGTAGCTATTCTAAAATGAAATTATATGTGAATTTAAGGTGAACAATAGTCATTTCACATCGTAGTCAAAATGCAGAATGGGGTGAGAAAAAGGAAGAACAAAATGGCCTAGAAAATAGTACAAAATGTCCTACAAACATTTAGCATGTAAGAACTACAGATAGAAGTAGAACAACAGAAGCCAAAAAGATTCACCCATGCAGGCATGACGAACATGACGAACACATTTTATTTGTCAGTCTTTCACATCAGATCTATGTTATGATTTCTTTGCCACATATGAGATTGGAGTAGACATACCACTTGTTGAGAATTGCAATTCTCCAAGTACTTCGAACCAAATGTGATCATCTAAAACTGCAGAAAATATATAAAATGAGGGAACGCAAAGAGAAAGGAAATTTTATGGGTTATTTCCATGGTTAAGGTCTGATGAAAGGAGGATTCATGAAATAACAAAAGTGATATTCTTTGTTTCAGTAGGTTAGTGTCAACTGGCAGCCTGAAAGCAAATAATGCAGGGAATTGAAATTGTCAAACTGTAACATGTTAAAGTCTGTGTTTCATTTTAAGGTGCAACAAAAGGAAGAAAAAAAGATGATGCCAAATCACTTCTCCAAGATTAACAAAATAGCTTACCAAAACAACATTCATAGTATATTAAAAAGATTACCAGCAAATAACTAATATTAGGACAAGTTCAACCAAAAATAAGAGATAGTTAATATATGTTTGGACAGAGGTAAATGTAGAACCTAGATATTACAATTAGTCTCGAACCAAGCAAACCAAACTTCCTAGACCAAAGCATACTGATTAAAGCTCCAAAAGATCTCCAGAGGGAGAACACATTATAAGTGAAAATGCAACATGATAAGAGTTCATATTGAACCACCAAAACAATGTAAGAAATTTTTTGTGAAACATGTTGCATTGAAAAAAAAAAAAAAAGGGGTTCTTCTAAAGTAATTCAGAATCTGAACCTCTGAAGAATGCAAGTCCCTTTTACAAAGATACGTATAAATCAGCAAGCTTCCACAATGATAAATGATGCAAAGTTAGATAACTGAGACAATCTAAAGAGCATATTCAAACATGCAAAATGTCCTCGTATCAAAATCTGCTTCGATATAACTCGATTTGACAGCTCTTGACAAGATTGATACCTCAAGAACTCGCCAACCATTTGCAGCTGATGATAAGAACCGCATCATGTTCTTACAAGACAGAAGCTCAAACAATTAAACAGGGCCTCCCTAGGATCAACCCTTCTGCTGCAACGGAATAGGCTGCTGACCTAATTAGGGCTACTAAGTTTTGAGGGTCTCTTACCTCATCAAAAGCCACCCACAGAGTGGCTCTTTGACCCTCTGCCATGACACGGTTCACCATCTCCAACGGAGAAGCATCAAGAACCAATCCTTGATGAGGTCAGTTTTCGATTACCATATCTTGATCATGCTTCTATGACCATCAATCCTACCTTCTCCGCCATCTTCAAGATTGTTCAATGCTGCAAAACCGCACACCATAAACGCCTTGGCCGACCACCTTTAGCACTGACGATTCGATCGCCTTTCCCCCATGTCTGGCCGCCCCAACTCTCCTGCTACTCGGCCTCTTTCCTTGGCCTACGCTGTGATTCCAGAAACCCCTTGTTCTTGAGATTCCAGAAAGCCCTTGTTCTTGATCTAACCCATCTAGGATCATCAACAAGTTCCGCGTCTCCATCTTTCGCAGCAGGAAGCCACCGGACGCACGAGAATTGCTCGGTGAAATATCCCACCGATGAATGCCGCTTCTGCACCTCATGTACGAGCCGGCCCACGTCTCAGGCCCAGCTTTCTGAGGCCCTGTCTGTTAAAAGGCTTAGTTTATGAAATATTAAATTATTAGGAATTATAATTCCCAATTTAAGCATGGAAATGCCGATTGTTGATTATGAGAACATGACAATATAAAATTACCAAATAGGGATTTTGAATTGTAATTCCACATTAAATTACAAATAATTTATAGAGAAATATTAAATTGCAACGTTAGAATTAAATAAATGATGACAAAATATCAAATCATTAAATTAATAAGAATAATAAATTAATGTAATAGTATTAAATATTTAATTAATGTTAAAAATATGAAATTATAAGAAGAAAATATTAATCAACGAGGAATTATTAGATTAAAAATATGAAATTAACAGCGAGTCGTAAACGATTAGATAATATAAACTAACTCCCGCATACTTTTCCACCTAATGAAGCCACGCAGGGCACAGTCAATGGGCTCCTGCAAGGAGAGCTCAACGAGGACGTCCATGGCGTGATTCCGCAACTGGAAGGTTTCCAAGTGATGTGTCTTCGAAAGGAGTTCTCGAATCGCCTCCATTTATTCGTCAATGATCGAGTGACAGCAGCAAAAAGGAGAGCAAGAAAAAGAAGACATATGAGATGCCAACAACGCAGGGAAGGTTTGCAGAGATTCTGCTGTTCTTCCTTCTCTGAGGCGACTGCCTCGTCGTTTCCTCAGCTATCATATGCTACCGCAGCAGCGGACATGAATTAAGACGGAAGAAGTCCTCCTCCTCCTCCTCCTCCTCCTCCTCCATGGAAACCAGAGGACGTCGAGGTTGATATGGGTTTATTGAGCTCTTCTTATTAGACGCCGCCTTCAGGACTGTTCGAGTTCTCGATACTGAGAGTGAGAAGCTGCGAGGAGGGCCGCGCCGATGCCCGATCCGTCATTTGCTAGCTTGATGACGACAGAAGCTGCGGCCTCGGCTCCGAGTATCTCCTCGAAGGTGGCCTGCAAGCACTCGCGGAATATGGTGTAATGCTCGTAGAGTCCACCATCCATGGCGACGACCGTCCTTGGCACGCTCTCTCCGCCCTTCACCGTCGTGTCTCGCCCGACCTTCTTCAGGATGCCGGCTACACCAGCGGCGGCCAAGCGAGCGCCACGCCTGGCGACGATGTCGCAGATCTGGACCACCACTTTTCTTGCTTTGAGAGAGGTGTTGGGGATCTGGAATTAGAGCAGAAGCAGACAGTGCTCGAGGTTGAGAGGCATCAGACATCAACCATGTCAGTCAAGGATGAAGAGAAGAATCATACCCCCAAGAGGTCCTTCAGTTTGGCGCCAACAACTTTAAGATCAGGCGAGGTGTCGTGATGCATGGCTGACATGACTGGAGTCCTGCAAATCTCACATTGGATAGTTTGTGTTAGAATGAACACTGAGTTGCAATAATCTGGAAGAGAAACATAGATACATCCAATTCAAGCTCGAGAATAATGGTGTCAAGCTGCTGATCATCACAAATTCAACTAAGATCCTCTGTCCAGGAAGATCAATGAAATTTTCGAATGAATTCATGCTATATATTCATTGGACACCAAAACACTTGATATTTCAAAATCGGTGTCTGCTATTGGAGGCTGGGAGATGAAAAAACAGAGGGCGACACGATACGATACCGAAATATGATAAATTGTAAGAAAGCCTCCACCGATATAATAATCATGAAAAGAAATAAAATTACATAAATTAGGAAGAGTTAATAAATTCCAAATTTTCAGTTCTACCGAGTGATTAATCCTTACAAATCAGGGCCCTGACGGCACCTTGTAATGAGATAGGCCTAGAATAGAACAAACCAATCTGGAGGAGTTGTTAATTTTTTAGAATATTCGATCACTCACTTAGTTCATATAATCCTTGAAGGAATTTGACACGATAATTTTTTTCGGTTCCGGCAACAAAATGTTGAGAATAAATTACATGGTCAATCAATTGTAGTAAATTAACCTCCAGAATAAATTAACCAGATCTATATGCAAAAAAAAAAAAAACTATTTCTGTGATAGCAGTTTGAAACTTACCGTAGCATGAACGGAATTTCAAGTTTTGGAGGAACACTGTCTCCGAAAAGGGAAGCTTCCTTAGCCAGCCGCAAAAGGACTCGTCGTAAAATTTCTCCCAGGTACATTCCAGAGATCAACTTTTCAAAAATCTATCATGACAAACTATTTGAATATATAGCATCCCCACAGATGTTCACGATGAAAAGACGTCTAGCCATGTATACATCACCTGTTCACTAGGGTTCAAACTCTCATTATCTAATGCTTGATCATAGTCTGTTAAAGGAAGATGGGATGACCTAAAGTTTCCCCACTCCATGTTGATAACCTAAATAACAATACAATTCACTAACAATTTATACGATGTCAACAAGCTTTGGCAACTGGCATAAACCAGGAAGTTGGGAAAAAAATATTAGAAATAAGAATAGGGTTTCTTACCATCTCTCCTGATTTTGGCAAGAGACCGTGCCACTTAGGTATTGCGTGGGCACGCTCTACATAGGCTGCATTTGTGCCGGTGCCCAATATCACGGCAGCAACTACATCATTATCATGATATCTCCCCCCAGCTAATGTTCCAACGGTATCATTAATCTACATCATAGATATATATGTCCATCTCATCCAGATAATTGAATCCATTAAAAAAATTATCATTAATTAACATTTATGGATAAAGTTATGTTTTGAACTGGAAGATGGGAAATGCAAAGAGGAGCATACCAAAGCTGATACTCGCATATCAAGACCTTGTCTTTCTATGGCCCTAGTCAATTCAGCCACCACATCTTCCCCAACCTGCCTTAAGCAACAACAAGCCATGAGGTCCCAAACTTCCTTTCACATAACATAAAATTCATATTCAAACTAACTACATGATAACCTGATGAACCATCAAAAGAAACGACCATGTCTGAATTGCTTGACATGCCATGGAGCATCAACATTTACTGGCAATTAACATTTAAATATAATTTTTTTCACATTAGCATGACCTTGTCTGAAGTTTTGCGTTTAAGACATTTTAATACAAGAAAGAAGTCCTTAAAGAAATTTGACACTATAGGCATGCAAAGTTATTAGCTTCAAGAAAAAGAGATAAATGTGAAACCTAAATATGCATTGAAGGATGGGACTCGGTTAATAAGGGAGTTTCTTTTGCTATCAACACAATCTAGTAGTGTCTTTACTATTACTTTTTTTTTTTCTTTACCAACTATTATTTTAAAATAAGTTAAGATTACACATAACCATAGACATTTGCAAAGCACCTACCTGACAGAAACCAAAATAAGAAGGAATTTTTGTTGTTGTCGTCACAATTATAGCCTAAAACATAGAAGACTAAGCATCGGTAGTGGGAAGAAAGCTTATTTTTTCTCCCTAAAACTTACCTCAAAAATATAACAATAATTGTTCCATTATGTAACATCATATGCAAAAAACATAAACAACAAAACTACATCTATTTGTGACTACCATGACAGCTTTGGAGAAAGCTAATCAGCACACAACAAAATCAAATATATCTTCTCAAGAGAAAAAAAAAAAGCTGAGAAATTACCGTCTCATCAATATTGAAACCTTTCGTCCATTTAATTAAGGTGCCTGATGCTATAGAGGTTTGTCTCACAGGAAAAGAAAAGGTAAATCCAATTTCCCTCTGCCTACCAACAGGAAGGTGAAAATCTTCACCTTCAGAAGCAACAAACTTTGCTAAAGCTGAAGCAATGAAATCAAAAAGTTCCTGAAAACAGAGAAATAATCACCTTAGATGCCCCACATACATAATATCGATAAAGAACATGACAGTCAATCATTTTACTTACATCTGAGCCTCCAACCATTAGAAGCGGTGGAATGGAGACCTCCTCAAATTCTTGCTTTAGTACATGCCTCTCCTTACCCCCCAGTTGCACACGTAGGACGCGGAAGTTGGTTCCGCCAAGGTCTAAAGCATAAAACAACCCTGTCTCCTCCCTGTGAAAGTAGTATTTGAGGAAATCAAAATGTTACTCTAGACCATAGATGAAAACTCAAAGTTGTATATCTAGTAATATACAGAAACAGGTCAAATTTCAATGCCGACCTCCATCCTTAAGGTGTGTGTTTTGTGTACACTGATTGTCAAATGAAAATAACTTTTACATGTAACTATATAAACCGCAAATCTTAAAGTCCAAATGGCCATTCTGTTGTAATGCCTAATAGCCCATAGAACATATTTCTCTTCCGACATACTTCAAAATTCCTAAGGCTATTTCTCAACCCTCGTGCAGGTTGAAATCAAGAAATCTGCCCCAATACAACCGGCAGTCAATCTGCCCGAAGTTACGATTGAGAGTCATCCTCCTGCATGCACAAACGTGGGGATGTCGAAGACAATCCATGCAGTAACAAAAAAAAAAAAAATTCTTCAGAGGAAAAGAGATAATAAAATTCTCTTCAACCCTCTACCATGCCCGTCACAGGTCTAGTGAATATATGAGAGATTAGAGCGAGAAAGCTCTAAGCTGGAAATGACTAAAGGGAATCTAAGTTTTTTCTACTTTAGGTTCCAACAATCCCCCACAAAAAACTCAATTTTTTTGTCAAACAAATACATAGTTAAAACAAATAAGGAAATAAGTGAAATGAGACAAGCAAGACAACAAATAAAATAAAAGTAAAAAAAACTAAAATAAAAATTACTGGTTTTCAAAGACTTTAACCTTTTTTAGTAAGTAAGCATCCATCTGAAATGTTGTCACTAAGAATTATTTGCCTACACTTACATATACGCACAATAATATGTATACACATGTCAGAGCTCTAGATAGATACTGACTAAAATCTATATTGCTGAATCCCAGAATAAAGTTGAACCTTTTCCCCTCCAACACACTGCATGTGTTGCTCTAATGCAGTTACCATTTTAACCAAAATTCCTATGCCGACGCTTGTGCACACTTACACTGCATGTGTTGCTCTTAAGGCAGTTTATCTTTCAAATCAAAATGCATGACATGATTAACAATCAAAACATTTTATCGGCTTAAACTTACACTGCACTAATTTCCGAATGCCTCTAAAGCAAAGATAGAACCAATGTTTGGCCCAATAATCCTACTATTTATATTTCCAACAAAGAACAGGCTATAAAAAAATGCAAACACCTTGCTTGAGCCAAAGTCAACTGATGCAAAATAAAATGAGCTACGGAATGAAAAATTTTGAAAAACATTATCCTGCTATTCCAATAGCATCTTCCACTATGGGATCAATCACATATTGATCGAAGTCCAGCCTAGTCATTAATCTCTCCCTACCTAAATCGCCCATGTCCTTGTCAGATCAGACGCACATCACATGTACAGATGCATGACCATGATCCTCTACAGGTGATGTGGGCTCCCAAGGCAACGCCCACCACCACAGAAGTTCCCTCGACAGCACAATCTATCACTCGAAAAAATATTATTAAAAATAAAAATAAAAATAAAAATCTAATACAAAAATAATGTAATGAATACTTATTTTCATTTCACCGGGAGAAAGCAAGTGGGTTATACAAAGAATTCTAGTGGTCACAAAAGGTTCCAAGGAGCTCTTCAAGAAAAGGAAGACCATAGCAAAATAGATTAACAACAACACAGGATGGTTGCAAGATGAAGAAGAGATGTAAAGAAAAGAAAACTGTAATCAAAATCGAATCTTTCATAAAACAAGCGAGAAAAAGATTATACGAAGGAAGTACAGAATCTATTCTCAAACATAGTGAAATGAAGACCAGCACCCCAACACCCAAAATTTGGTATAAATATAGATAAATTAAATCGAAAAAAATGGGACCAAATAACACGCCAAAATTTTCAAAGGTGGAGCTGATCTCGCATCAAGAAAACCCCTACCCGGTCGGGAGGTTGTTGACGTAGCTGATTAGCATCTTAAGCTTGCTCCCGCCCTCGGAGGCGAGCCCGGCGTGCATCTCCACCGCCATCGCGTCCGCCACCTGTCGCAGCTTCCCAACGGGCGTGGCGCACCGCTCCTCAAGCTCCTTCAGCAGGGCGGCGACCCGCGCCCACCTACCGGAGCTCCGCATCCGGTACCGCACGACCATCGCCGCCACCGCGCATGCCGCCGCGGCGCACACCACCGCCGTCGTCACCGCCGCCTTCCCCATGCCCCCGCGAACGAGCTAGTAGGGCCCCAAGCCGATCCCCCGCCCTTCCCAATCGATCCAACAACCTAGGACTCCGAGCCCCGTCTTCCAAAATCCTTCTTCTGGGCGTCAAAAACGATCGAGATCACGAGACCAAGACAGGATTTTGAAGCGATCGGCAGCTGCCTTACCCTGGTTGGGATCGATTAAGGGGAGGCAAGGAGGGATCTTGGAGGCCGGCGCCAGACTCACATAGGATCAGCCATTTCTCCTGGAGGATGACGGAGAATATAGCGGGAGGAAGATAAAGCCGCATATTAACAGAGATTTATAGCTCGTTGTATTAGCATTCGTCGGGTGCATTAAAATACTCTTTTATTCCCAAAATAAATAAATAAATAAATCCTCCAATTTTACCATAATGCCCTCAAATCGAGACACGTGCAATCTTAGCCGTCGAGCAACCGGACGGGAAATAAAATCAGATGAAAGCATACGAGCAGTTGCATGTAATATCAGGACATTTATATGATACTCGTATTCATATTTGTTCACTCTACATTTTTAATGTTATGAACGACTGAGTTCCCAAACTTAGAACAAGAAAGATTGCAACATCTGTTTAAGCTCTATTATGTAATATGGTAGTTGACATTTTCTTTAAACTCCTCTGAATAAATCCAAGTAACACTTTTTTATAAATTAAAACTAGCCACAATAATGTATTCGCAAAGACATCATTTTTTATAAAATCATTCAATTTAGCTAGTTCCTCGAAATCATCATAAAAATATTAAGATTATAAGGAGATAATACAAGGCTTTTTTTTTTTTTATTTGATATAAAGTATTATATTAAGATGATACTAAATGCTTGGAGATGATGGTTGGGGGGGGGCATTTTGGTCATAGAAATTTTGTGCAGTTCATGTGGCGGGATGGCAGTTGGCGCGTGGCCGCATAGCTTCGGTGGTGACTTCGGCGGCGGGCGATGCCGAGACGGTGGTCATGGTCACGTGACTGGATATCGGTTCAAGAACTGAAGTCGCGCTTACAGGCACGTGACTCGGTCCACATAAGCCAGCCAACACGTAGTTGGGAAAACCGCTCCCCCTCCCCTCTTTTTTTTCCTCTTTTTTTTAATGCGAGAATAGGATTATTATAACCATTATTTAATTATATATATATGCCATATCAGCACCACCTGTACACCTCGATGGCGCCTCATCATCACACACCTCATCCGCTACATCAATATCGATACTTCACGATCACCTGTCATGAACAAATCAAATTTATAATAATTAATAAATTATCTTCAAAATATGTAAGGATAGACATGTAGAAACATTTTGTTCCGTTATTAGTTGATTTCTAACAAGAGAAAATCATATTGATATAAACGAAAAGAATTAATATTTTATTATTTTTTTAATACCATAATTTACTTGTTGACCTCGTGGCTTTAGACATAATTGTATTTTATCTTATCATCCGTAAGTAACAAGGGGAAAAGTTAGGCTACACGCAAGAAGACCTCTTTTTGCGTGGGTGCTCAATGCATTAGGCCATGATTAGACCGAACCTTATCTTGATGCCCCACGACGTGTTCGACGAAACTACAGATATCCACTTGGGTCACGGATGAGGGATGGAGAGGGAGACCAGCACAAAAGTTGGTGTGTCCTCAACCCTGCAAGTGTCCGAAAGAGAACAAAGTGTGAGGCAAAGATGAGGGAGAAATGTTGGCAGCCGTTTGGGCCTCGGAAAGGATACGATTCCACAACGACGTGCATTGACATGGAAGAGAGACACGCGATGCGGCTGACGCCATGGAATGGGTAGGATTGCTCGACGCATCTTTTGCGGCGGATTGAGCCGTGCCAGACTCAAAGTTCGGCCCTTTATATTATTGTTTTCGGGCCACACAATCCATCGACAGGTTCGAGCACCGATATGGATTGAATCCACTTTATCGTACCCCTTTGTCGTCCTCGAGAATATTGGAAAAGGAGACTGCTGCAGAGAGAGATATACATGTTAGAGATTATATACTGATTCCTAACATAAACAATTTATCTTTATATCTGTTGGAGCATAAAAAAATAACATACGTTCTTCATCAAATTAAGGATGAGCGGAAAGATTCAAATAAAGTTTGGATATTCTCGGCCTTCAGACCAATCTCAATCAATAACACCATCCCAAGATACAAATTAAAATCAGCAAAAGAACAAGAGATTGAAATAAAGTCACTTTGCTCCAAAATGATTGATTTGTAACATAAACAGATTCAGCTTAAATCAAAGATTTGGGGAATTTGGGACAACCCATAGATATCATTTATGGTAAAAGATGTGCAGTAACTTAAACCTCTCGATAGATGATGATGCCACTGTGAAAGCAACAAGTGATCGATGCAACTGGACTTTGCATAGATATCGCTGTCTAGAAGATTGGATGGAGCGGAGACTTACCTGACCGAGGTGAAGGTGAGATGTGCATGCGAAAAGAGACCCACCTGCACAAGTGTCTGCCGATGGCACAGGAAGTCACCTTTTGTCTGCAGACACCTCATGCCTCTCAAACACAGAGCTACACCGAAAGCAGTGGGCCAGCCATTGTTTGAATTGGCTTTCAGTTTAAAGCATTGCTTCATTTGGACACTTTTGTTGTTGTTCCTGTTTGAACAGCAGAACAAAGAACTCAAAGTATGCTTTAATAGAACTAAGTTAGCCAATTAGGAATTATTTCCTGGGTAGCATGTGGTTTGGTGAAGTAGAACACAAGCAGAGCAGCTGCTACAGGAGAGAAAGAAGGCTCACACAGATGTAAGATTGGCCAAGGAATTATTTACACAGCATCTCACTAGTAAATTATAGCAAGAGTGGAGAATGGCAAGTTACTATCATGTTTGAATTAAAAGATGTATAAACATATTATAAAAAAAAATCTTTTTATATTCTTACCATCATAACATTAAACTGACAAGGGTACTAGTGTCATTTACAATTTCAATATCTCTAACTTTTGCCATTTCTACACAACCTCCAATCTACCATTCCAAACAAGAAGGGTGAACTATTGATTCTTCATAATGCTAAGCTGAAGAAACAGCTAGAGTTATAGTGAATGGTCAATCATCTAAAGTAGGATTCACTTTGACAGAATATTTTCATCGTTACAAGCATACCTAGAATATTCTGATCACACGATAGAAGCAACGTAGGAAAGAACTAGGACTGAAGGAAATCATTACTCATGATGCCAGATTTCTAATTATTCTGGTGCAATGGCGGCTTATTGGCTTCCCTGAAACCCCTTGCATCTTCTCTCCCCTGTGTACTAAGTTCTTCAGTTAAGGTGGTAAAACACCAACACATTTGAAGCAAACCAAAGCACTCTCCTTTCAGGTGATGACAATAGTTTTCCATTATATTGAGCAATGCTTCAATCAGCAAGCTGTTACTAAACGAATGGAGTTGACAAAAATAAACTTAAATGAACACTCCCTTTTCATTCCATACTGAATACCAAAAATGTACTGTACTTGATGGTAATGCATGCATGTTAAAACACTTACATAGTAATTTGATTAAATAATACCAGAAAAAAGATCTATGCTCAATGATAAGGCATGCACGAGGGAGCAAATACGCAAAAGCAAATACAGCAAAATTGGTTGCATGTTTTTGAAGGCAACTGACAGGTATTACCAGAAATTTTAAGCTAATATGTCTTTGCCGATGTGTACATACTGATGAAATAGCAACCCTTGAATTTTAAAGTATAAGCCAATTTGTTGTTATAAGAGGGGAGGATGAACATTCACCAACAAATGGAAAAAACAGAGGATGAAAAAACATCGATAGACGGATTAAATGCTTTAATAGATGCTAAAGACACAAGAAATTTTTTCTTGAAATTAAGCAAAGACAGCAAAAAATAAGCTTCGGTCTAATGCAAAAAAAAATGAATCATGGATGTTAACCCTTGCTGGGACACCAACTATAGATAAGCATGTGTTTATCCTTCTTCCTTCTTCCTTCTTCCGTATGTCAACACAAGAAACATCAAGATGTTCATGACAACTTAATAGATCACCAGAAGAAAATATTGATACCATGTAAAACACAAACATCACGACATGCAGTAGAGATAAAAAAAAAGTTCTACCCTATGTTTACTCGGGCCCTGAGTCATCTTTCCTAACATGCCACAGGAAAATGGCTTATGAATTTGCTATGAGGTGCCAGTGAAAAAAATCACATGTTCACAAACTAACCATGAGTATTAGCTGAGATGAAAAATGTTAAACTAGAGAAGACAAGAAGAAACCATAGAACTAATACAACAGGTAGTAAAGTGAACGAAAATGGGAGGAGAATCAGAAAATGAGCTTGACTAATTTTAGCGCGATGCCATGATCATTCTCGATTTTTCCTATGTGTTGGATGTTTGAAGATAGACGTATAGCATGTAAATTCCTGTTGTGACATGATTCTTGAAGCCAATTACTGCAATGGTGTCTGTGAGATCAAATAGTGGAGAATTACTGCAATAAAGGAAGGTTCGTGATGTTGCATATAGCTTGGGATAGTTAATCAGAAAGGAATCTTGTTGGACATTGCCTAGCCATTGGAATGTAATGGACATTCAGATCTAAATTAAAGGAGCAAAAATCTACAAGGGTTTACATGCTTTAACATAGATAATAACTGAGATGTTACTGATGCATCAAATTACCACTAAAGTCATTCTTGATTAAAAGAAGGTTTTACTTTGCGTAGGATGTAATCACAGAAAATAAGAGGGGATGAGCGACTAAAGAGTACAGGCAAATGAAAAAGTGTGACACTTATTTACATCTTCTTGTTGGAACCATTCTTCCATATTGAGGATCAAAGGCCTCGGTGCACCTGAGTCATTCTCAAAGTGTAACCATTATTATAGGTAATAAAGTGGACCGTCAGTAACCTATTTCTCATCTATGTTAAAGATTTTGCCTCGTCGTATACCCTATTCTTGTAACACCCCTGATTAGTCCCACATCGAAAGTGGGCAGGATTAAGATTGACTTATAAGGGTCTGATGAGTATATTACTATCAACTTCAGCTTAAGCATTTTGATCAGTGGTTTAGACCAAACGAAGTTGATAGGCCAGTTAGCCCATCAGGCCCGGGTCATGACATTTGGTATCAGAGCCGACCTAGCATTTGGGCATGGTGAGGAGGTTTGAGTAGGAAAGGGCTACCCGTAGACGGAGTCAGATGACTCGTCACGGCGTGGAGCCACCATTGGGTTATGTTGGGGCTTGACGAGGACATCAAGCCTTTGAGTGGGGGTGATTGTAATACCCCTGATTAGTCCCACATCGAAAGTGGGCAGGATTAAGATTGACTTATAAGGGTCTGATGAGTATACTATTATCAACTTCAGCTTAAGCATTTTGGTCAGTGGTTTAGACCAAACGAAGTTGATAGGCCAGTTAGCCCATCAGGCCCGGGTCATGACAATTCTAGTCGGTTAAACGTCAAAATTAATAATCTATTTGACAGACGTTGCCTTGTCATAGCCAGTTCAATATGAATCTCCTTAGCATCAATTGTTATTTCTATCGTCCGCCTGCATTCTACTTGAGACCAATTTTCATCGAACGCAAAATTATGTTGAACTAATACTTTGAATTACACATGATAATTTCTTAAAGGTGTTCAGCACAAGTAGCTCTCCTTCTCGACCATGTCATGATTCCCAATTCTTTAGAGACAAGCAAAATCTAAATTAAGAAAACAGAAACTCTAATTTTCGTGAGTATTTTTATCAGTTACCTACTTTTCACTGGCAAAAGGTAAAGAAAAGAAACAAAAAAAAGAACAGTCTAACATAGCAAAAAAGCAAAATCTCAAATGTAAAAGCTAGTCGATTCTGGAGGATATATCTAATAAACCCTAATACATATACATCACTGTTAAGCCAAATAAATTCTCAACATTGCAGTTGCAGGAAGAAAACACAACAAAATTGAAGAAAAAGACCATAGCTGCATGCTCTACGCGATCAGAAACACAATTTCTCAAAGAAAAAAAACAAGCTTAAACATATTCCTGATACAAAAGGTCACTTAATCATGTTATAGTTATCCAGCCCAGATAAGAGCAAAACACAATAAGAGATACAACGATCTAATGTATTACTTTTGACCTAGTACAGGTCCTCATATAAGTAATTCATGGCAGTCTGACAGCATATGTAGATAAGAAGAAGAAACAGAAGCGGATGATAGCTGGAAGAGAGCCAGTTACTTGTTACGATGTAGCATCAGAAGCAACAAGATGAAGGTGAGAGAAGAGAGAAGGGGCAAAACCAAGGAGGTCAGATGATGTAGTCGGACCACTCCTGGATGAAGGATGTGTGATCCATGGATTCGCTGGGCAGGTCGTCGTGCCTGGCGGGCTTGTCCTTCCCCCCGACGAGTCGGGCGGGGTTCCCAACGGCGGTGGTCCTGGGGGGCACGTCGATCAGCACGACGGATCCGGCCCCGATCTTGGCCCCCTCGCCGATGCGGATGTTCCCGAGGATGGTGGCGCCAGCACCGATGAGGACGCCGTCCCCGATCTTGGGGTGGCGGTCCCCGACGGCCTTGCCGGTGCCGCCGAGGGTGACGTGGTGGAGGATAGAAACGTTGTTGCCGATGACGGCGGTCTCGCCGACGACGACGCCGGTGGCGTGGTCGAGGAGGATGCCCTTGCCGATGCGGGCGGCGGGGTGGATGTCGACGGCGAAGACGTCGGCGATGCGGGACTGGAGGGCGAGGGCGAGGGGACGGCGGTTCTGGGTCCAGAGGTGGTGGGACACGCGGTGAGCCTGGACGGCGAGGAAACCCTTGTAGTTGAGGAGGCAGTGGGAGAAGGAGGCGCAGGCGGGGTCGCGGTGACGGACGGCGAGGAGGTCGGCGACAACAGCGGAGATGAGGGAGGGAGAGGAGGAGAAGGAGTGGAGGAAGAGGTCGTAGAGGAGGGTGGAGAGGAGGGTGGAGGAGCAGAGCTTGTTGGCGAGGTGGAAGGCGAGGGAGCGGGCCAGGGAGGGGTGCGACAGCACCGTCGCGTACAGGAAGCTCGCTAGCGCTGGCTCCGAATCCGCGTCCCGGTGCGCCTCCGCCATGATCTGCGCCCACACCCACGACTCCTCCGTCTCCGACTCCGGCGGTGGGTACGTCGGCACCATCGCGGCCGTAGGGCCAACGCCGTTGTGGGTCACCTGGCCCGCCGGCATCTCTCTCTCTCTCTCTCTCTCGCTTCTCTCTATGCGAGTATCGTGGTGGCAAAGCCAGAGGAGGAGAAGGCGGCGGCGGCGGCGGACGACAAATGTGCGTGTATGACCTTCAAGGTGTGTGGTGGCAGTCTCTGGAACGATAACAGGTAATATAAAAATCTACATTTATAAAATAATAATAAATACGCAACACACTTTCGAGAAATGGTAGGAAGCCTTTTGTTGAACAATTCAGAAAATGGGCGAGAAAAGTCTTTTTATTAACCCATTTTCCGGATTTTTCAAAGGGGTGCATCACCTTTTCTTAATATCGGAATATCTCTTTTTTTTTAAATGAATAAATGGGTCCATGGATTTTGACAATATTTTTGTTTATAATAATTTTTTAAAAAAAATATTATAAATATCTTTAAAAATATTATAATTAATATGAAAGTCTTGTTCTGGTTCTAAAATAATAATGATACATATCTAAAATTATAATTTTTATATAAGGTGGTTTATACTAAATTTTGAGTCCATTTATTTCAGTTATAATATTTTTGAATATGTTTATAATATTTTAATAAAAATATCATAATATTATAATTAATATAGAAGTCTATGTATTTGTTTGTTCTTATTCCTAAATCAATAAGGATAGTTATTTGAGACTTCATTTTGTATGTAGGTTGATTGCTATTAGGTTTTGAGTCCATTTACGTTAGTAATAATATTTTTGAATAAGTTTACTGTGTCCTAGAAGAGGTACTAAGATAATATAAATGTATTTAAAAACACTATAATTGAAATACAAGTCTTTTTATTTGGTCATTCTTGTTATTAAACTGATAGAGATAATTATTTGAAATCTTATATATATATATATATATATATATATATATATATATATATATATATATAACTTAGTTTCTATTAAATTTTCGATCAATTTGTCTCAGCTACAATGTTTTAAAATATAGTATTTTTGGTTAAAATATTATAATTAATAATATAAATCTTATACCTAAAAAATTAGATAAATCCATTTTACGAGATAAATCATGCCGAGAGGGTACTTGAAAAGGTTGAGTTACTCCGTAAAAAATTTGAAAACAGACATCCCTCTCTCAAAAAAAAATTTAAGAAAAAAAGAGATTTTTTTTTATAGAAAATCACTTTAAAAAATTTTCTCTCGTTAATTTCTTTTATGGATTAGTTGGGCGATTGCAATTACCAAAATTTATATTGTGCTAGCCATAGAGTTTATGACAGATTATTAGGCAGTTAGATATGAGTGAAACCAAAAGTAAATTATATTATATATTTTTTAAATATATAAAGCAAATTAGTTAAGCTGTTTGCCACCAATCACATTTGCATAAAAGATTTTCAATTCCATATAATTTAATTATGTAATTATGATCAATCATCTTAATTTTGTCTCAAAATTCAATTAGTTTGTGATATGAATAATATGTAGTTATAAGGCATACTTTGGGTCTCGGTCACGTCACAATCGATGTCACACCACGTGATAGCCAAGTCAGCAAGAGAAGCACCCCCACGTACTGAGCTAGCAACCGTATCAAGATGCCACTCAGTATGTCCCAACTCGGTAAGTTCGGGACGGTGCCGCATGTCGTCGTTTTGCACGTCCCGGGACGACAGCCGTACAAAGGTACCATCTCATCTCTCGATGATCGACCGCCATGGCAAACTCACGTACGACCGACCCTTGTACAGTAGTATAAAAGCACTTGGCCGACATCCGGCCAAAGGAGGAATAAAAGGAGGCAGAAAGCAGAACCCCACACTGACTTACCTATCGAGGGGCCACAGTTGGTAACGACCCGACGGGGCCTTCTGTGTAGGAAAACGACAACGTCCGAGGAGAAGCCATCCCGATCGATATAGGTGTTCTTCATACCAACGCGCCAATCAGCATCCCGACGAAGAGACGTCAATATTGCGATGCCAACACCAACTGAAGGGCTCGACTGACTCCGGCATCCAGATAAGCCGACCGAAGACTCCCAACATTGCCCCGTGGACCAGGCTGTGCTGACTCATCAGCCACGGCTTATTAGTTCACCAATATTTTTGGCACTAGAATGAGGGACATATCGAAGGAGAATCACGTAGGATCTCTCCCAAAGGAAGAACCATCAACCGGTCACCCCTCTGTCGGGCCCGGAGATCAGCCCCTCCCCATCCTCAGAGATGAGGGAATCCTGGCCTCGACGCCATATCGCTACTGGCGCCTGTTCAACGACCCAGGGTTGTCACCCCCGGGCTTACCACGGGTCCCTCAGTCGTCTCGCCCGAAGCGTTCCTCGGCCTAACCAAGCAAGTGCAGGTGATGGCGGGAATGATGCAAACGATCGTCCAACTCATTCCTCAGATCATTCGGCTAGCGGCTCCCCCGATTGACCCGATACGACAAAGATCGAGCAGGGAGCAAGTCGGGATGGGAGAAGCCCGAGAGCAGACAATGAACCCGAGAGGTTTGCCCGAGTAGAGCATACCCGCACCCTGACGGATCGCTCCGCCCCACTCTGAGCTTGATACCATATCGTCCGACTCGACGAATGACTCGTTCAGGATCCAGCTGTCTTGGGTCAACCAACGCTTGGACGAGTTCTAGTGCGAGTTCCAGAAGTCGCGGGGCGAGACGAGCGAAGGTAGCTCAGGCGGATCCCCTTTTACTCCGAAAATACAAGACAAGCCTATACCCCTCAACTTCAAGCTACCGGGACTGGAGACTACGACAGCGGCTTCGATCCCGCAGAGCACATCGCCGTGTTTTGGGCTCATATGGCCCTCTATGGCACCTCTGATGCACTGATGTGTCGGGCAATGCCGATCACCTTTAGGGGATCGGCACGAGCATAGTTTAGCCGGCTACGCCCGTCCTCGGTCTTGTCTTTCGACCAGCTCGCCAAGGAGTTCGAGCAGAATTTCCTCACCAGTATGCGTCCCAGACCTTCCATGGCTACTTTGCTCGCGTTATCCCAGTGCGAAAACAAGTCGCTCTCTTAGTTCGTGGCACATTTCGCTACTAAAATCCTGGGATTCCCGGACGCTCATCCTTCTTTAATCATGTAGGCATTTCTGATGGGTTTGAATCCTTCAAGGTTCTTCTAGTCATTGATCGAGAAACCGCCATCAACCATCCCCGAGATGCTCCAGCGCGCCAACCAGTACATCACCGCCGAAGCTCTGGTGGCGGGAAAGCGCATGGATGAGAAGAGGCCAAGGGCAGAATAATCCCGAGGAACAACCTCAGCAGCCCCGGGGCAACCCCGCCGGAGGCCCGACCGACAAGAGTTGCTGCTCTTGAGGCCCCCGCCTCTCCCTCTGAATGCATCTCATACCGAGATCTTCCTCCAAATTAGGGAGAAGGGCCTATTGCGACAGCCCAAACCCATGAAAGCTACTCACAAAGATCGATCCAAATATTACAGGTTCCACCAAGACTACGGCCATGACACAAAAGACTGCCGTGACCTCCAGAATCAAATTGAGGACCTGATCCGAAGGGGTCACCTCAGGCGCTATCTCAAGGAACCTCGAGAAGCAACTCCACGCCCTAGGGGACCCGCTAAAAGGCAGATTGATGTCATCTGTGGAGGATCAGCTACCGACAGCAGCAACTCCACGGCAAGGAAGGCCTACGCCTGGAGCACGGTCGAGAAATGTGCCCGACCCGAGCTCGAGCCCGAAATCACTTTCGGAGCTTAAGAGGTTGAGTACTCCCATCACGACGATGCTCTGGTGATCTCCATCCGGATCGCCAACGCTCGGGTCAAAAGAGTAATGGCCGACACCGGGAGTTCTGCCGATGTGCTATACCTCGACGCCTTCAAGAAGCTCGGCTTAACCAACGAGGACCTCACCCCCATGGCGTCTGCACTTACCGGGTTCACCGGGGATTCTATCTCCCCGCTCGGAACCACCATCATCCCTGTCACCATCGGGGAAGAGCCGAGAGCTAAGACAATAATGACCACCTTCATGATAGTCGATCTACCCTCGGCCTATAACGTCATCCTCGGCCAACCAACACTCAACAAGTTGAAAGCAGTGGTGTCCACCTACCACCGGGCCATTAAGTTTCCAACTTTGGTAGGCATTGGGGAGTCCCGAAGCGATCCAGGAGACTCGAGGCGATGCTATCTTACAGCGGTTACTCTCCCGAAGAAGTCACACCCCTGTCAAGTCCCGGATCCCCAAGAAGGAGCTGTAGCGTCGAGGCGTCTAAGCCTCCCGAGCAACTCACCGAGGTACTCTTGAAAAGGAACCGCCCGGATTTGACCGTAAAAATCGGGATTGCACTCCCCGAAGCAAATCAACTCTAGCTGATAGACTTCCTGAGAGAGAATGCCGATGTATTTGCATGATCCTCCAAGGAGATGCCCGGGATCAGCCTAGATGTGACCCAGCACCAACTCAACATCGACCCCGAGGCTAGGCCGGTGAAGTAAAGGCCAAGGAAGTTCACCCTCGACCGATAGAAGGCGATCGGCGACGAGGTCGACCACCTTAAAGAGGTAGGGTTTATTACCGAGATAAAATACCCTTGGTGGCTGTCAAATGTAGTCCTCGTTAAGAAACCAAATGGAAGTTGGAGGATGTGCATTGATTACACCGATCTCAACCGGGCATGCCCCAAAGACTGCTATCCACTCCCAAGAATCGACCAGTTGGTCGACGCCACCGCAGGTGAACTTCTTACATTTATGGATGCATTCTTGGGCTACAACCAAATCCGAATGGTGCCGCAAGACCAATAGAACACGACCTTCATCACTAACAAAGGAGTATATTGCTACAAAGTGATGCCTTTCGGCTTGAAAAACGCCGGGGCAACTTACCAAAGAATGGTTGACTAGATGTTCAAGTAATAGCTCAGGAGAAACATGATAGTATATGTGGACGACATGATCGTGAAGAGCAAGGCTGCAAGCACACACCTGGCGACCTAATAGAGACATTCCAAACGCTTAGATGGTTCAACATGCGCCTGAATCCCGCGAAGTGCGTCTTCGGGGTCAGCTCGGGAAAATTCCTCGGTTTCGTTATCCACCAGAGAGGAATCAATGCCAACTTGGAAAAGATTCAGGCCATAACCGAGATGCACCCCCCCGCACGATCAAGGAGGTGTAGTGCCTCGTCGAATAGTTGGCGACGCTCACCAGGTTCGTATTGCGATCAGGCGATAAGTGCCTCCCCTTCTTATGTGCTCTATGATAGGTCGAAAACTTTACATGGGCCTCGGAATGCAAGGAAGCCTTCGAAAAGTTAAAGGTGTGTCTAGCTTGCTTGCCCCGACTCACCTCACCCGAGCCGGGCGAAACCCTCGGTCTCTATCTGGTGGCCTCGGCGCGGGCGGTCAACTTGGTGTTTGTTTGGGAAACACCACCAACGCAACAGCCTGTCTATTATGTCAGCCATGTCCTTGTTGGGCCTGAGGTGTAGTATTCCCCGATCGAGAAGCTGGTCCTTGCACTAATGAAGATGGCCCAAAAGTTACGACCATATTTCCAAGCTTACACAATCAAAGTGATTACTAACCAACCGTTGCATCAAATCCTTTCCAAATTTGATGTATCGGGTCGAATGCTGGAGTGGTCGGTCGAACTCGACGAATTCGACATCCAATATTCCCCTAGAGCCGCCATCAAAGCTCAGGTACTGGCTGACTTCATCTTCGAGTTAACTCCTGAAGATCATGCTATTAGACATGAGAACAACGAGAGCTCATGAACCCTGCATGTGGGCAGCTCGGCCACTGTCGAAGCAGCCTGGGTTGGATTTATCCTCGAGGGCTTATTCGGAGAAACCTACGAGAGATCGCTCTGATTACAATTCCGGGCCACCAACAATGAGGCCGAGTATGAGGCGCTACTTCACGGCTTGTGCCTCAGCCTGGAGATGCACATGAGCAACCTCAAAGTCTTCAGTGACTCCCAACTGGTGACGGGACATGTCAACTGGAGCTACAAAGCTCAAGATCCAAAAATAGCATTATATATGACATAAGCAAAAAGGCTTGCCCATCACTTCAATCGCCTCTCAGTCACTAGAGTACCTCGGGCACAAAACACGCAGGCCGATGCGTTGGCAAGATCAGCATCCGCTCGTAGCCTGGCAGTAACCTCGATAACTGAATCCATAATTGCACCGACGGTACTAACTCACGAGGTCGCATCTTGATGACCCGATGGTGGCAAAACGACTGAGGCGAACCCAAGCCTGGTACTGTGTGGTTGGCGGAAAGCTATACCGTAGGGCTTTCTCTCAACCTCTCTTGCGTTGTCTCATGCCACCCGAAGCTGAAACGGTCCTCGTCAAACTCCATGAGGGGATTTGTGGGGAGTACATCGGGGGACGAACCTTGGCCTTCAAGACCCTCAGACAGGGGTACTGTTGGCCAACTATGCGCCAAGACGCCATATCATATGTGCAGCAATGCCAACAGTGTCAAGTGCACGCCCAATTGCAACACCAGCCAACAGTGCCTCTTACTCCGATGGACGCAGCCTGGCCCTTCGCCCAATGGGGACTCGACCTCCTCGGGCCTTTTCCTCCAGCTTCGGGACAACGACGCTTCCTTATAATCGAGGTCGACTACACGAAGTGGGTCGAAGCCGAGCTCTTAGCCTCCATCACAGAGAAACAAGTTCAAAGTTTCATGTGGAAAAATATTATTACCCGATTCGGGATCCCGAGGGCTATCGTCACCGGCAACGGGGTTCAATTCAATAATGCTAAGTTCAAGGCCTATTACCAATCGTATGGGATACAATTGAAGTTCAGCTCGGTGGCGCACCCCTAAACTAATGGCCAAACCAAAGTGATGAATCGGGTGATTCTGGAGGGTCTCAAGAAGAGGGTCTCAGGCGCGCACGGAGCCTAGGTGGACGAGCTCTGTAGTGTCCTATGGGCGATGTGGACAACTCCTAAACCTGCCTTGGGGGAGTCTCCATTTAGCCTGGCATTCGAGACAGAAGCAATCCTCCCCCCTGAGATGATGTTCCCGACCCTGCGCACCTCCAACTACAAACAAGAAGACTCCGAGGAGGGCCTATGAGCAAACCTAGATCTCCTCGAAGAAAGAAGAGCCAAGGCACACCTATGTATCTTGGCATACAAGAAGGCTACGGCTCATATATACAATCGCAAGGTTCGTCTACGACCGATCAAGGTCAGGGACCTAGTCCTTCGAAAGGCAAAGGTGAGCGACCCGACCCGAGCGAGAGGAAAACTCACACCTAACTGTAGGGAAATCCTTGGGGGCGACATCATATACGCAGCGGAAGAACAAGAAAAACAAAATCCCCCATTACCAAAGAGATGTTCGTCGTCGTGCGAAGATTGGTACGCAAAAATCCATGAAACATGAAACTGCGTATAGAGTAGATTGTGTTACCTAGGGAGATCGTATATCCCTGTTTCCTTGCAGATCCTTAGGAGAGGGTGAAGGAGGTCAAGCGTCCTCCTCTCTAGCAGTGATCCACACAGAGGGTAGGGTTGCTGTGGCTCCTCAAAACTCAGACCTACTCGAGGTGGAGATGGAGAGGAGAATAGGAAAAGGCAAACAAAAGCTCTCTAGCCCATGGGGCTCTGAATCCCTCCTATTTATAGAGGTCCCTTGTCAAACCCTAATGGGTCCTCCCCTAGTGGGTATTGGATCTGCATCCAATAAGACAAGGGCTCCGTCGGATATCTCATATCTGAACCTCTATTCATCGCAATGCCTACCATATGTGTGACCCTCTAGACCCAATATCGAGTTTGGCCGTGAGTCATACTTCGAGAACTCCTTCTAACTTCGGTGAATTATTATCTCTGTAATAATTCACTCGACTCATCGATTCTGGACGTACTAGGCCACTACGTCGTAGTCCCCGGATGATACAAGGGAATCAATCCATTGGACATGTCGTGCTTTCGATTCTAAGTGTACCTATAGTCCCTCATCCATCTAATATACTAGAGACCAGGTATATCGAGCATGGTGTTGTCGGACCCACCTTTGTTTCTTCTCGAAGTCTCGCTCTAATCGGATTCTCCGGAGAACTCTTTCTCTCAACCCGAATGACCCGGCCGGGGATTTTGTCCGAGCAAGAACACATGGGATATTCCTCTCATGACGCCGGGAGTGGATGATCCTCTATCGACACTCAATAGCCCTCGTAAGGTCGACTACCACTCCCAATGACCAGTTGTACTAGATCTGGGACAGCCAAACCTATAAGTCTGGTATCAAAGAGTGGAGCACTCATACATGACATTCTTGGTGTCTCAAGTCTAAGGACCAGATACACCACTAGGACTACGGAATCGCTGTATGACAATAAGGTATCATCAACCATCCAGCATTCCGTAAGCGGATCAATCAGTGAACTCATTCTCCAATGAGCACCTATACTGTATTCCCAGTGTCCCTACACAAGCAGCTATGAGACCAGCTGCATCCATCATATGGACGGGTATACAGCATACCAGTCTGTCCGGTTATCACGATATCCCTCTCGAGTAACTTATGACCGGGATTATTTAGGATATGTGTTTAAAGGTGAATCGATCTCACTATCATGATCTCATCACGATCCGATTCCCATTGCATAAATCCAAGGACATCACAATATATGTATGCATTTATGCAATAGTTATAAAGTAATATATGCCAAAATATAATAAGCAAAAAGATTCTATATTAAGTCACACGTGCCATCACTCACGTGATTGGCTTGCTGGGCACCTATGACTAGCACTAACTAGGAAGGCCACTATTTGGTCTATGATGTGGTCCGAGAGGGGACCTTCTGACTCGAGACTATAGTGGGAAACCCTCTACCGAGGACATGAAATGTAGTGAACTTAAAGAAATTCTACCCATGAAGAAAGTAAGTCGAGGTATGGGAAAGACATGTGTTATTAAGAAACATACACGTCCACAATCGAAAAAGACAAGTTAGAATTCCAAAACAAAAGTTTCTTTATTAATGAAAAAGAAGTACATGTTGTGGATGACCGATACAGTTTTAAAATTCGACCTGACCAAAGCAAAAGAAAAAAGAAATAATAGCTTTTAGGTCGGAGGAGGAGTCTCGGGCCTGTCATCGAAGGGGACGCTCGTCGGCATGTTGACATTCTGATCCTCTAGTTGGTCAGCAAATGGGTCCGACTCTAATTCCAGGTCCGGGTACTTCACTAAAAAACGAGCATAAGCCACTTGATACCCGAACTCATATGTCACCCACCCCGACCTCACTAGGCCACATTCGAACCTGACGGATGCCTTGTACTCAGCAATCGCCCCCTTGATCTTCTCAGGCAGCACCAGCCGCTCCTCCTTCAGAACCTCTTCGGCGGCCCAAGCTAAAGACTTGGCAGACTCGACGTCGTGGGAGAGGGTCAACAACTCGTCATCCAGCATCTGGATGCGAGATCGACTTTCATCCAGCTCGGCCTTCAGATTGTTCACTTCCTCATCTAAAGCCGAGGCATGCTGTTTAGCTACAGCCACGACCTCAGGGCCAGATCCGCTCCTTAGCTCCAGATTCTCTAGACGAAGAGCGGCATATACATCCAACTGACATCTGATCACCCGCCCTATGTCGAGGACCTGGTCGATCAACGCCATGGTGTAGTGCTGACCCTACACAAAGATCAACATTAGGACCCACGCAAAGAAGGAAGAATCAAACGAGGAAGGAGCACCACCGCTTACCCAGACAAACGACTTGGCCGCCCGATCCACCAGCACCTTCGAGGGGGAGCAATAAAGCTCCTTCGCCATCGCCGGGTAGAGTGCCCCCCGGATAAACTCCTGGGCGATCGGCCCGTCGCTCTAGATTCGACTGTCGGCCTTGAGGTTCGCCCATCGAGAGGCGTATGGGGTTCCCGGCTCCCTAGAAGGAAGGTCGGCCATGCTCAGGGCCTTGTACTCCTTGCCTTCGGCCCGTGATCGGACTCGACACGGGTCTCGCATCAACTTCGGGTGCACTGAAGGCCTTCTCAAGGGGTCATTGCCAAACGATTCAGCCACCCCTTTCCTCTCGCACCCCCCAAGCTGTCACCTGGGGGAGCAGCCCTGGACGACTCTGGAACAACACCCTCACGAGCAACTGAGCTTGCATATGTCTTCCGCATCACAGTCTTCACCTTCTTTTGAGGGTGACCCGCCTTTTGAGTCCTCGGTGTCCTCTTTGGTGTGCCCTTTTACAGGGCACACCCAACTCTAGAACCATAGCCACCCCACTGTGGTGGCGCGGTGGCCTTGGTGTGAGGCATCCTCTTCACCGATTGGAGGTCCACCATTTCTACAAGCAAAAGCCCGGTCGATTAAACAAGCTCGGGATGAGCGGATGATCCATAATATTCGAATAACCATACCCCTAGTGGTTGGGCTTAGTCTTGCCTCGACCAGCCACTCCTAGGTCATCTCCCTAATTGCCCGAGAAGAGGACAAGATGCCCCTCAGCTAGTTCATGTATGCTATCTCTCCGACAGAAAGCAATGGGGGGACGTTGTTGATAGTTCGGGAAGTCCATCCAATACTAAAATCCTACCCCCGACTACAATTGATGAAGAAGAAGCAGCCCTTCCAACCTTTATTGTTGGAAGGAGCATCGCTAATCTTAAAGTCGCTATGGGCGGTCAGGTAATATCCGCCTCGCCCTCTACACAAACAGAAGTAGGCCAGGAAAAGGGTCCTGGACGGCTCTATCTGTTGGGAAATCTTAGGGGCGACATCACATGCGCAGCGGAAGAATAAGAAAACAAAATCCCTAATTTCCCAAAAAAGATGTTCATCATCGTGCGAAGATTGGTGCGCAAAAATCCGTGAAATAAATTGTGTATAAAATAGATTGTGTTACCTAGAGAGATCGTATATCCTTGTTTCCTTGCAGATCTCTAGGAGAGGGTGAAGGAGGTTAAGCGTCCTCCTCTCTAGTGGTAATCCACACAATAGGGCTATGATGATGCTCCTCAAAACTCCAGGCCTGCTCTAAGGTGGAGAGTGGGAGGAGACTAGGAGAGGCAAGCAAATGCTCTAGCCTACGAACTATTGAATCCCTCCTATTTATAGAAGTCCCCTATCAAACCCTAATGGATCCTCCCCTAGTGGGTATTGGATCTGCATCCAATTACCCAAGCCTTTTAGATTAGTGGATCTCTATCCAATAATCTCTCATGGGCTCTTATTAGATATCGTCCATAGGATCCAATAATTCAGGGGCTTATTGGATATTAGATAAGATAGAGGCTCCAGTGGATATCTCATATCCGAACCTCTACTCATTGCAATGCCTACCATATGTGTGTGACCCTCTAGGCCCAATATCGAGCTGGCCATGAGTTATACCTATCAGAACTCCTTATAACTTAGTGAATTATTATCTCTATAATAATTCACTTGACTCATCGACTACGGACGTACTAAGACACTACGCCATAATCCCTAGACGATACAGAGGAATCCAATTCATTAGACTTGTCTTTCCTCAGTTACCGTATACCTATAGTCCCTCATCCATCTAATATCCTAGAGACCGTATATCGGGCATGGTGCTGTCAGACCCATACGGTTTCTTCTCGAGTCTCACTCTAATTGGATTTTCCCGGAGAACTCTTTCTCTCTCAATTCGAATGACCCTGGCTAGGGATTTATCTGAGCAAGAATACATGGGATATTCCTCTCATGATGCTGAGAGTGGATGATCCTCTATCGACACTCAATAGCCCTTGTAAGGTCGACTACCACTCCCAATGACCAGTTGTACTAGATTTGGAACATTCAAACCTATAAGTCTGGTATCAAAGAGTGGAGCACTCATACAGGACATCCTTGGTATCTCAAGTCTAAGGACCAGATACACCACTAGGACTACGGAATCACTGTCTGACAATAAGGCATCATCAACCATCCAGCATTCCGTAAGCGGATCAATCAGTAAACTCATTCTCCAATGAGCACTTGTACTGTATCCCTAGTGTCCCTACACGAGCAACTATGAGACCAACTATATCCATCATATGGATGGGTATATAGCACACCAGTTTGTCCGGTTATCATGATGTCCCTCTCGAGTAACCTATGACCAAGATTATTTAGGATATATGTTTAAAGGTGAATCGATCTCATTATCGTGATCTCATCATGATCCGATTCCCATTGCACAGATCCAAGGACATCACAATATATACATGCATATATGCAATAGTCAATATAAAGTGATAAATGTCAAAATATAATAAGTAAAAAGATTCTGTGTCAAGTCACACGTGCCATCGCTCACGTGATTGGCTTGTTGGACACCTATAACTAGCAATCTCCCACTTGACCTAAAACCAATTACATATGTGTCTGATCCCCATCAGACCCCTGTGACACTCAAAGATAATATAAGACAACGACTTTATTAGTGGATCTGCAATGTTATCTTCGGATGAAACTCTTTCCACTGCTACATCTCCTCAGGTTACGATCTCTCTGATCAAGTGGAACCTCCTAAGAACATGCTTAGATTTCTGATGAGACCTGGGTTCCTTCGCTTGAGCAATCGCTCTGTTGTTATCGTAATATAAGGAAATATGCTCCTCGCTACCCGGCACGACTCTCAAATCTGTGATGAACTTATTCACCAGACTCCCTCCTTTGCTGCATCTGCTGCAGCAATGTACTCCGCCTCTATGGTCTAGTCAGTAGTAGTATCTTGCTTGGAACTCTTTCAGCATACTGCTCCTCCATTCAAGGTGTACACATACTCTGAATTCAACTTGCTATCATCGACATCAGACTGAAAACTTGAGTCCGTGTAGCCTTCAACCCTGATGCTACTACCACCATATATTAGTAAAAGATCCTTAGTCCTTCCCAAGTACTTAAGGATACACTTTATTACTTTCCAGCACTCCAAGCCTGAATCCGCCTGATACCTACCCATGACAGTCAGAGCATGCGCTATATTAGGCCTAATATATAGCATGACATACCTGATAGACCCTATTGCTGAGGCATAAGGTATCATATTCATGTTCACCCTTTCTTCTGGAGTCTTTGGGGATATACTCCTAGAAAGCGATATCCCATATCTCATCGGTATGAGACCTCTCTTGGAATTTTTCATGCCAAACCTTTTGACAATGGTTTTTTATGTACTTGGACTAGGACAAGCCAAGCATCCTCTTGGATCTATCTCTATAGATCTGAATCCCCAAAATATATGATACATCCCCTAAGTCCTTCATAGAGAAGTATCTAAATAACCAAGCCTTTACTGTGGATAGCATTCCTACGCCATTCCCAATTATTAGAATGTCATCCACATATAACACTAAAAAGGTGATAGCGCTCCCACTTACCTTCCTGTACATACAAGGCATATCTTCTTTCTTAATGAAGTCATAAGATTTGATTGCCTCATCAAATCTTATGTTCTAACTTCGAGAAGCTTGCTTTAGTCCATAAATGGATCTAAGCAACTTGCACACCTTATCTGGGCAGTTCTTGGACACAAATCCCTCGAGGTTCCCATTGAGGAATGCAGTTTTCACATCTATTTGCCAGATCTACATAAAGTTGAATATTATATGTTAGGTACCTGAATAGAATCGGGCTGTAGAGTGGTGCTTGAGCTTGGTTCTCCAACCTCGCTCAACTCTATCATGCTCCCACTATCTCCGCCAATAATTTGTTCTTTCTTAAGGAACACTGCTCTCTTGGCTACAAAGACCTTTTGGTCCTCGAGATGATAGAAATAATACCCATAAGTTTCCTTGGGGTATCCCACGAACTTACACCGCTCTGTCCTTGATTCTAACTTATCAGGGTTGTGTCTTTTAACATAGGCAAGGCAACCCCAAATCTTAACAACCTTAAGATTGGGCTTCTTCCCTTTCCATATCTTATATGGTGTAGACACTACCGACTTAGTTGGAACTCTGTTCAGAAGGTAAGCTACGGTCTCTAGGGCATATCCCCAAAATGAGATGGATAGGTCAATGAAACTTATCATGGATCATATCATGTCTAATAGCGTACGATTTCTCCTTTTAGAGACACCATTGAGTTGGGGTGTATAAGGATGTGTCCATTGGGATAATATCCCATGGTCTTTGAGGAACTGAGTAAACTCTATACTTTAAGTACTCACCTCCTTGATCTGATTGAAGAGTCTTGATACTCTTTCCAGTCTGGTTCTCCACTTCATTCTTATACTCTGAATTTCTTAAAAGCTTTGGACTTATACTTCATTAAGTACACATATCCATACCTTGAGAAATCATCAGTAAAGGTAATGAAGTACGAGTAACCACCAATGACATGAGTTGACATGAGTCTGTATACATCACTATGTATGAGTTCCAACAGGTTAATGACTCTCTCTCCAATTTCACTAAATGGAGAGTAGGTCAATTTTTCACGAAGGTAAGGCTCGCAAGTTGCATATGACTCATAGTTGAATGGATCTAAATATCCATCATTTAGTAACTTTTAAATCCTTCCCTCATGGATGTGACCTAGCCTACAATGCCACGGGTATGCATTGTTCATCTCATCTCGTTTCCTCTTAGACACACTTATATTCATAATATGTGGAGTAGTGTCTAGCATAAATAAACCATTATATAATGTTCCTTTCGTGATGATCTAATCATCTAATAATATCGAACAACCATTATTCTCAAAAACTAATTTATATCCACTAACTATCAAACATGAAATAGAGATAATATTTTTGATAATAGAAGGAACAAAATAACATGCATCTAATCCAATAAAAGCTCCACCAGGCAGATGTAGGGCGACCTCGCCAACAACTACTATTATAACTTTTACTCCATTGCCCATCTTGAGGTCCATCTCACCTCTCTCTAGTCTCCTAAGCCTTGCAAGAACCTGTAACGAATTGCATATATAATAAGCACTATCAGTATCCAATACCCATGTGTTATCATAAGAGTTTGACAAATGGAGACTAATCATGAATGTACCTGAAGCTTCTCCAAGCTTTTGTTTCGCCCTCTCTGCTAGGTACTCTTTGTAGTTCCTCTTCCAATGCCCATATTTGCCATAGTGGAAGCACTGGTCTTTGTCCTTTACTGGGTCTTTCTTAGCAACCTTTGCTTTACCTGGTCTGCCCTTGCCCTTACCCTTCTTAAGAGACTTTTTTGTTTTCCTTTTCTTTTTGGTCTCACTACTATAGAGAATTAGCTTTTCTTTCTTAATAGTACTCTCTGCCTCCCTCAATATATTGAGGAGCTTTGGGAGAGTCACCTCAAGCTTGTTCATATTAAAATTTATTATGAACTATGAACAGAAATCTGGTAGGGACTGAAGCACAATGTCCATACATAAGTTATCTTCTAGGACCATTCCTAGTCTTGTAAGTTTCTCTATCCACTCAATCATCTTTAAGACATGGTTCTGAACCAGTGTCCCCTTAGTCATCCTAGGACGGAAGAGGCTCTTGGATATCTCATATCGCTGAGTCCTTCCCTATTCCTCAAACAATTTACGGATATATAGGAGAATGGATCTGACATCCATCTTTTTATATTGTCTCTATAACTCAGGAGTCATAGAGCCCAACATGTAGTACTGAGCAAGAGTGGAGTCATTAATGTACTTCACATAGCGAGCGATCTCATTCTCGCTTGCCCCTTCTTCGGGCGTAGGCATCACTATATCAATGACGTATATGATTTTCTCCACCGTGAGAACAATTCTCAAGTTGCGGAGCCAATCCGTATAATTTGGACCAGTGAGGCGGTTGACATCAAGTATGTCACGTAAGGGATTTAAAACCAATATTTTCTAAAAATAAAGATACAGCATAAATGAATGACATACAGATTTTATAAGAAATAAACAATCAAGATATGGGCTTCTATCTTAATATGCTCCCACTATTTTACTAGCGAGTCATGCGACACCCTCAGCACATGAAACGGAAGTCTCCGACAGACTTCTAGTTGAGATCAAGATCCAATCAGCATCTTAGTGTAACCTCGAGGGACTCGACTAATCACACTAAGCCCAAAAGGTAGGCAACTCTTGTCGATCACAACTTCTTGTGATTCCCGTCCTATTCGGCCTCCGAATCACCATGGTCTCGAGGGACTCGACTAACCATAATGCTTGGTTAAGTCAACACCATCGTTACAAGATGAGTTTGATTCAATGATATACCCTCGAGGGACTCGACTACGCATACCATGTCCTAAGGTCATCGGTGACATCTCTATGTTGTAAGCAAGATAGCAAATCGCTATATAGGTGAGCCTCGAGAGACTTGACTAACTCAACCTACACCGGGAATCGGTTCCTACCTATAACGATGGAAGGCCACGTGGGTCAATCTAATTATCTCACGTTTATCGACTTAATATTATCAAGAGAGATGTTTCTATGATTTGGTCTTATAATATGACATGTCACACATATACATATTTAATATATATCTACATCGCATGCAAACATATATACATATCTAGTATGTGTATAAGCAATCACACCATATGATCATAGACCATAACCTAATGTGATCAGGCCCGAGCCAGTAGGCCTAATCACTCACATCAAGATCTATGTATGCAACGGTGTATCTCCATGCCCTATGATCGTTCATCTCATCCTCGTTGGTTCCGTTGACATCTCGATGCATCTTCATGCATCGCGATCGTCCGTCTTATGGATCCCACTATCGCATCCATGCTCTCGCTGTGCCTCCTCATGTGATTACAACTTAATCATAGGCATTCAGGATCGATAATAAACGAGAAATATAATGGAGGCTCGCAGACCCCAATAATAATAATCACAAGTACACATATCACACGGTCCATGATCATCCGTTCACTCATCAAACATCACATGTATAAATCATTATCATGTAGGACTACTAGATAATAATAAAAAATAATAATCAACTAAATCTTTTAATTAATTAATATTTTCTGAAATCAGGGACATGTAGGAAAATTTTAAATTTCTAGGGGTATTTTTGTAATTTAGATAGAAGATAGAAACTAGAATTTCTCAAATTTCGAGGGGCAAAACTATCTTTTTGCCTAAAACCCTAAGCCCCTCTCCCTCTTCCATGTCACGCCGTGGTGGTGGCAAGATGAATCTGCAACGGGTCGGGTGCAGCCCGCAAGTGGCGCCCTGGTAGCGTTGCGTGCCCCTGGTGGTGGTGATACCTCACCAGGCGACCGCCCCTCTGGGGTTTTTTGCGGGTGGGGAGCAGCGGCCCACAGTCCGCCGCTGCCCTCTGGCTAACGTCACCCACGGAGGAGCTGACGACAGCCAGTGCCGCTACTCCGCGATGCCTCGGGTACCGGTGGTGGCCATAAGCGCCATCGCCGCCTGGGCTTTGCCCTGGGGCGCCATGGCGAAGCGCCATCTGCCCTTTGCTGTCCAGACAAACTTCTAAACAAGGTGTTTGATGTAATGCTTATGTATGTCCCGTGTCTTTTGGTATGTCCATGCTTTTGTATAAAGACATGTAGGGGATGGTCGGAAGGCTTGATAGTCCCATTTTAGTTGGGTCATGGCGCTTTTAGGCTTGTAAATAAAGGTTGTGTCATGTGGACACATGTGAGAGATTGTCGGTCTGTAATGGACCATTTTACCCTTTGTTGTGCAACCTGTTCAGAGCTTGTAAAGTCCTGTTTGTAATTTGCATTGTCTATAAAGTGTTTTTTCGAGATGTTTTGCTTGCGGATCCCGAGTGAGGCCTTTTCTCTGTCCTTCTCTCTTTTTTGGGGACCTAAGGGACCATGGGAGGCGGAGAGGCGACCTTTCATGACGGACACGCATAAGGGTGCCGCCGACGACTTAGGCAAAACCAGCTAAGTCCGTGACGGATGATGGTATCGAGTGGGACAAGCACTCATAGAAACACTTAGCATGCAAACGGGGGGACCTAGCAGGGGGCTGCGTTGAGGGGTCAAGATATCGCCGCCAACCGTTTGGGGAAAAACGGGCATGGAGATGTAGAGAAGAGAGTCGCCGAGGGGCGGGCATCCGAGATTGGCATTCGAGAGAAATGGCCAACCCTTTCGCACACAAGAGGCACCAGAGAACGACAAGCTTGGAAGAATGTGAAGTTTACAAAGGTTGGGATGGTTGAGTTTGAGCTATAGCTCAACGTTGATAACTATACTTGATGGTGCTCAAGGCAAGCGAGGCGCTTTGGTAAAGGATGAGACCATCCAAGGTGGAATGAGTTGCTCAAAACCACAAAAAAAGAGTTATGCAAAGCTCACATAGGTGAGGGAATTGCTAGCTCAAAGAATTTGGTACTCATACATGGGCTTGTATGCGGACGACGGAATGTTAATGCGGGCCATCCCAAGGCGATCAATAAAAACTTGGCGCATAGAGAGCATTGAAACTTTCTCTCAAGCATGCAAAGGGATACGTCTGTAGGAGGCTGAATGGTGCAACTAGTTCAGCATGTTGCTAGGCCTGAGGGGTGCAAAGGGGACCTGTATTGCGATGGAGTCGCATCAGCAAGTGTGTTTGCAAGAGGCAGAACAATGCACAGTTTGTTCAGCAGATCATAGTAGTCCAAGGGGATGGTGGTCTCCGAAACGAAGAGAGATGTTGCTCCAACGGGACAGTTATCCAGGAGGGATAAGCCCCGGCTCTCTAGAGGGAGAATCATGTGGGATGGACCTCACAAGTTGAGGAGGAGTACCTCAACAAACAACAACTCCACGAAGCTCAATGGACTTAGCAAGCGGCGAGGAGTCATCGCATGATCTCGCTTGAGAGAATGCATTGGTGGATGCATTGCGAGATCAAGTGGGGGAGCGACCCAAAGCAACACAAATGAAGGCACACTTGGAGTCGATATAGAGATCGGACTCAAGGGAGGGTTGACTCGTGGAATGGTGGGCGCGAGAGCCACCATCGACTCAATGCAAAAACGAGGAGCGGAGCAACTTGGGTGTAACTTGGCGAAGTACCCAAGCCGCATGAAGGGAGCCAACATAGAAGATGGAACATGGACCAGAGGCATAGTGCTTTCCTTGGACAGAGGTCAAGGACATGAACTCTTGCAGAGGCAAGAGCAGGATCATGTTGTTCCATGGGTCATTCATTCTGTCGGAGCGGACTCATCTTGCATGGTGCCAAAGACGAAGGGAGCTTCTGGGCACATGCACTTTATCTCGGAGGAGCATTTGATGGAGGAACTAAGGCGACTCAATTTGCGGAGGCGAAGTTGGGATCAGAAGGCCTTAGCACGGGGCAAGAGGACGCAGAGGCGGGTACTCTTGAAGAATATGCCACAGTGTTGTAATTCAAGTTGCTATAAAGGAGGCGGTGCGCAGCGAAGATTATGCTGGTAGGGGTAGAGACCCAGGATCTAGACAATGGTGCACTAATTGCAGCGAAGTCGGGGGACTTTGGGAGCTACTAGGCGACGGACTGTCCTAGAGCGGTGCTTCATCGTGGTGTGACCCAAGAGTGGGTGGATGAAGGTCGATTGCCAAAGGAGTGAACAAAATCGAAGGTGGAAGAGACCCTGCGATGTATTGGTAGAGGGCACACATGAAGGGTTCACAATTCGAGTTCATCCCACAAGGATCAGAATGCAATAGAGATGTCATCAGGAGGCGACATGGTGCAGCGGATCGTGGTGGAACAGTTCGTGGTAATGCGATTCACACAACCTAGCCCCGTGAGGGACTAGATCATACGGAGGTATGATCGGGAGCTACTGGAAGCTCCACTTCGGTGAACAACATGATGGCAAGAAGGGCTATGGATTCAAAGAGTGAAGGCCATGGTACCGCAGAGGCGGGTCTTCCGTGCGTGCATCGAATTTTGCTTCGGATGAAAGCCTTGGTCATCAGCATATGGGGGCTGTGTTCCACCAAGGGAAAAGTTCGAATGCAAGTACCAGTGAGTCCCATGGGAGGGACTTGATCATACAGCGGTATGATCGAAACAACTGGAGAGTTGGACTTCTCCAGAGCTTATATTCGCTTAAGGGAGCCCGACAAGTCGAGGACAATGTCGAGTGGTTTAACGTTGCTACCAAGGAAGCTAAGGAGAATGAATCGCGGCAAACCCTACAACGTGATGGCGAGGCCGTGCATGGGAGTTGCAGTCTGTTTGTCCATCGACCAAAGGGTGTTGCTTGGAGAACATGAGAGGTGTTGGAGGGGGGGGGGGAAAGGGGGGCAGGAAGCGACGACGAGTCCAGAGGGACTTAGTTACCCAAAATCAAGCATAAGTTAGAATGGAGGTGGACTGGGAGGAGTACAACAGAGGCATGTTCATCGATTGTGAAAAAAAAGGGATGCAGATGCGAGTCAATCCGGATAGTAGTGCCATGGGCATGGCAGCGCCATGGTACCGCAGAGGCGGGACTTCCGTGAAAGTCATTGATCCCTCGCTCTCATGGAGGGAGAGCGCTTGGTCGTGAAAGAGGCCGAGGAGGTGGAGCATGCAGAGGCAAACTCCAAGTACCGAGACAAGGCTGAAGGGCAGAGGCCACGTAAGACCGGTGTCAATGAGTTTCTCATCAAGATAGCTGAAAGTGAAGGACTTCGGGTCATGCAAGAGTGCACGACCAAGGAACTAAGTAGTCAGTATGTGGTGCTGGACCTTCGCTACTCAGGGGAGTAGGCGGCAGAGTTGATGGAGAAGACGGTACAATCCCAAAGGCAACCAAACCTATTAGAGAATTACTCCAAGTTGGGGTGAAAACTTCCCGCATTCCAGAAGTTCAATGGCATTGAGAAGGTGAATCACAGTAGCTAACTCAACGCAAGGAGTGCAAACACTTCAAGTGCTTCGTAAGCGTGAAAGAGAAAGGCGAAGGCCAAGAACTGCCTCGATGCATGAAGTACAACCTCGAGGAGGAGGCTAAGTCAAGTAACCTTTGTCTTTCAACCCTTAAGAGAATGGGCTAAATCGAAAACCCCAATTCTCTTATCTATCCAAAGCAGAGGAGCTCTGCAAAAGTTCAAAGACCCTTCAAGATAATAGAAGATAATAGTTGTCAAATCCTCACCAAATGGTGATCGGTGTTACTTGAGAGTAGATTGTCCGCTTTATTTCCCAACTAAAATGCCAATCGAAAAGCGGAAGTGATGCTAACCTACTTGGATGTGACAACTAAGTGAAAGAAGAGTCAATGAGCAAATTTTGTGGAGGAAGGACCCAAATCTTGAGAAAGTTCATAGACGATGCTCGTTAAAAAAACTCCAACAAGCATCCACCCAGTTCAAGGAGCATGAGGCATTTGAGAGATCAAGCGCAAGAAAGGATGGTCTTTTCCTTCATTTGAAGGATCTCGAGGAATCAACAAGGATCAACACAACTCAGCCAACCCCACACCGAGTCGAGTCATTGGTGAGTTGAAGCAAAGATGGCAGATCAAAAGGTTCGACGACTTCGAAAAAACAATAGTGGAGAGCGGTTGGGAGCCAAGGGACGATTGCAACCGGAGCGTAAGATTGAAGACTCGCAGAGGCAAGGAGTTGCAAAGAAATCGACAAAGGCTTTCGGACGAGGACGTCGAAGGAATAAGTGGGGGGAGAATGTCGCGGACAAACTTCTAAACAGGGGTGTTTGATGTAATGCTTATGTATGCGTCTGTGGTCTTTTGGTATGTCCATGCTTTGTACATCATGTAGGGGACGGTCGAAGGCTTGATAGTCCCATTTTAGTTGGGTCAGTGGCCGCTTTAGGCTTGTAAATAAAGGTTGTGTCATGTGGACACGTGTGAGAGATTGTCGGTCTGTAATGGACCATTTTACCCTTTGTTGTGCAACTGTTCAGAGCTTGTAAAGTCTGTTTGTAATTTGCATTGTCTATAAAGTGTTTTTCGGAGATGTTTGCTTGCGGATCCTGAGTGAGGCCTTTTCTCTGTCCTGTTATCTCTTTTGTGGGACCATGGGAGGCTTCGGGGAGGCTGACCTTTGCGGACGGACACGCAAAGGTGCCGCACGACTTAGGCAAAACCAGCTAAGTCCGTGACATTGCGGCGCCTTTGCTCATGGGTCCAACACCCGCAGGTGCCGCCCTTGTGCACCACCACTGTAGGTGGCTTGCCTGCACGAAGATGGCAGCAAGCAAGCAGCCATCTTCGAGCGCTGCAAGGGCAGCAACAGTTGCTGCCCTTCCTTGTCTATTGCGTCAATAATTTAACGTCAAAATTCTTCATAAACGCAACACATGCAGTTCAAAACCAATCATTCGCACGAATAATCTAACTCTGATACCACTATCTCTGCCCCCTGACATTCTCCGAGGAAAGCCACCAGATAGCGTCAAGAGTTCGACACCATCTAGGATGGCGATATCCCCCACTTGCAGAGGCACACCTCGATGACAGGATGCAGCGGGAACCACAGTCCCAACTCAAGGGCACCCATGGTCAACCTGAACCCATCGGGAAACTGATCATACAACTACTGACCAGGCCGAGGGGCGAAAACGCCATAGCACTCTGGGATATAATAGCGATCTCGAAGCTCCCCTAAAAGTTCCTCGGTCACCACCGAGTCTACATCGTGCCACAACTTGAGATTTGCAAGCACGATGGGACTCCCTACGGCCTCTGAAGGTGCACCTCCCGAAGACAAACTGACAACCTCAACCTCGGGACCCCCAGAAGAAGAAGACGAGGAAGAAGAAGATGAAGAAGAAGACAGAGACATCCCGACCTCGAAGTTGGAAGGAAGAAGCCGGGTCGCAAGACAATGGCAACCGAGCAAGGTAATGGCAGATGAGCAAAGTAAATTGCAATTGCTATGAAGGAAGCTTATAAAGGGTAGGCTGATCCGTCGCGAGACGACGATTGGGCTTCCTGAGGAGAGAGATGATTGCAGCATTTAAAACCCATCATAACTCTTCGGATTTGCCAGATTCGTCGGTCTCAGAGCTCCTGCCAAAGGCACCTCGTCACCCAAAATCTCCCGCTAGAAGCCATTCGAAACAAGAAGTTTCCCGCCAAGCCCTGCGCTACTCCACACGACCGGCCACATGGTGCGGTGGCACCCAGGCAAAATTTGGCACGCTACCCAAAAATGCCCCTGGCCTTTATCTGAGTCGCTCCAGATTGGCTCTCGACTTGTGACTCACCGGCACCAAACCTGAGCCCAAGATCTGTCACTCGGCCCACAGGTCTAGTCTTTGCCCGAGTCACTTTAGATCGTTTCCCGACTTGCGACTCGCCGACACTAAACCTGAGCCCGAGATCAGTCACTCAGCTCACAGGTCCAATCTTTGCCTGAGTCGCTCCAGATTGGTTTTTGACTTGCGACTCGTCGGCACCAAACCTAAACCCGAGATCAGTCACTCGGCCCACAGGTCCAGTCTTTGCCTGAGTCGCTCTAGATCGTTTCCCGACTTGTGACTCGCCAGCACTAAACTTGAGCCTGAGATCAGTCACTTGGCCCATAGGTCCAGTCTTTGCTTGAGTCGCTCTAGATCATTTCCCGACTTGCGACTTACTGACAATAAACCTAAGCCTGAGATCAGTCACTTGGCCCACAAGTCCAATCTTTGCCCGAGTCGCTCTAGATCATTTCCCGACTTGTGATTCGCTGGCACCAAACCTGAGCTCGAGATCAGTCACTCGACCCATAGGTCTAATCTTTGCTCGAGTCACTCCAGATCAATTCCCGACTTATGACTCGCCAACACCAAGCCTGAGCCCGAGATCAGTCACTTGGCCCACGGGTCCAGTCTTTGCCCGAGTCACTCTAGATCGGTTCCCGACTTGCAACTCACTAGCACCAAATCTAAGCTCGAGATCAGTCACTCGGCCCACAAGTCCAATATTTGTCTAAGTCGCTCTAGATCGGTTCCCAACTTGTGACTCATCGACACCAAACCTGAGCCCGAGATCAGTCACTCAGCCCATAGGACCAATCCTTGCCCAAGTCGCTCCAAATCATTTCCCGACTTGCGACTCGCCAACACCAAACCTGAACCCGAGATCAGTCACTCGGCCCACAGGTCCAATCCTTGCCCGAGTCACTTCAGATTGGTTCTCGACTTACGACTATCCTGCCACAATCCTAGATTCGGGATCAGTTACTCGGTCAATAGGTCATCTCCTCTCAGCTCACACAGCTCGATTTCCTGACCAGTGACTCGCTAGCATCACCCCGCATGGGCCCAGTCGGGGCACAAAATCATTCCCAAAGCATAAGGCACCACCCTCGAACTACCTCATGACAAGCCAATCCAAGCGTTCCTCTCTCCCCCTCAAGGACCCCACGGTATGCCTCGATGGGGGAGGGGGGGAGAAGCAATAAGATATACTTTAGGCTTAGGCCACATTACAATTGATGCCACGCCTAAGAGAAGCACCCCCACGCGTCGAGCCAGCAACCATATCAAGATGCCACTCAGTATGTCTCGTCCCGATAAGCCCGGGACGACATTGCATGGCGCCGTTCTGCACGTCTCAAGACAAGCTGCACAAAGGTACCATCTCATCCCTCGAGGATCAATTGCGACGCCAAACCCATATACGACCGAGAGAAGAACCTATAATTAACTTTTCAGTATAATAGTATAAAAGCCCCTGGCCGGCATCCGGCCAGAGGAGGAAAAAAAGGAGGCAGAAAGCAGAACCCCACACTGACTTACTCGTCGAGGGCCACAGTCGGTAACGACCCGGCGAGACCTTCTGTGCAGGAAAACGCCAACGCCCGAGGCAAGGTCATCCCTATCGATAAAGGCGTCCTTCCTACCGACACGCCAATCAGCATCCCGTCGAAGAGACGTCAATATTGCGATGCCAATACACCGACTAAAGGGTTTGATCGACTCCGGCATCCAGCTAAGCTGACCGAAGACTCCCGAAATGGCTCCATGGATCGGGCTATGCTGATTTATCAGCCACGACGCATCAGTTCACTAACATGTCGCATGAATTAACTTGACACTTATTCAAATATCTTGTCAACTTACGTCTCATGCGAGTGTACTACATGATTGAAATAACGATAGTAGCTGCCATGCTATTCAAATATTTCAGTCGACTCTCTATATATAAATAATGATTAGCTATTAAATAGGTTTATTCCTTTCAATCTAACATAATTTTTCTTGTTTTTTTATTTAATCATCGAAGGACTTTCCTTTGGCAAGCTCTTGATCTAGTAGGTCTGTCTTAAATCCACTAACTCCCTAACATCAAATTTGCAATGGACTTAAACCTGGACCAGGTTGACTCCATGACTCGAGTTGACATGTTACACAATGAAAACATTTTACAATTTGATACTAGAAGAAAGATAATGATGACAAGATTGGATAAGGTATATATGATTTTGAAGAATTTATCTTTCTTAGCCTTATTAGTTTTGAAGGACACAGATGAATTTTTGGATGGTCTAAGCAAAACTAAATGGTCGCACTCACTTTTCAAAGAAACATGAAAAAATTTTCTTCTCCTATCCTTTTTGGAGCTTGGCGTTGCATGAGCTTTACATATTGTATACAAGGACAGAGGTGCTAATATTAAGACAACTTTAACACTATGACACTCTCTACAAAGGTCACAATGTAATATCATAATTTGAGTGTTCCTAGGCAAGAAGATCTTCCATTTAAGAAAAATCTTGACAAAGAAAGAATTAAATGATAGTCGAATATATTATTTAGGACCACTCATCACATGCCACGTACCCTAAGAAAAAGGGACCCAATGCCAAAGCGGTAATTCAACCGAACGGTCCGCGTCGACTGTCGTTTCCTCAGTCGTATCCTGCGTTGTCTTTAGGATTCGTCTTTTCCTGATCAATGCGGGTGATTTCTAGTTGATTAATTCTACACTTCGTCGACTTGAAGTGTGGCTGCTGTCGTGCTCTAAGTCGGCCAATTTGCCCTTACGTTGTCTTCTATAATTAGGCTGAAGCGATTGGCTGCAACACCGATTTCACGTGCATCGCACACGACGACAACGACCGCCACGATATCACGACACACCGTTATGACCTCGTGACACGAGCACGCCTTTGCTCACCCTTCTTTCTCTATCCTATTCCGACGGTCCAGATCCTTCGATATCGTAAAATGTCGTTGTCCGGGATATCGATCGACGGCTTCGATCGATGGGCTTCTCAATTGGAGCCCCCTATCAACGGTCAATTCCGATCCGCTCAGACGCAGAAGACACCTGCGGAAAGGCAGATTAAATATCCGAAGGAAGACGGCAAAGCAACGAAGGAAGCGCTGCCTTTATATAAAGAGGAAGGGAGGAGATCCGTTTCTCGAGGATTCTCTTCTCGCTTCGTTTCTTCTTGTGGCGATGGCCATCCAAGAAACCTAACTGCTCTCCGGGTTTCTTCTTCTGGTGTTGTGCTTCTTGGAGCTCTCCTCGCATGGCGTCGGAGGCGTGCTCCCTGGTTCTCGGCCGCGGGCTGAGCTGCACCAAGCCCCGCGCCCGCCCCCCGATCGCACGCCTCCGCCCCTCGCTCCGTGTCTCTGGCAAGATGCGGAACAGGAACTTGAGGTCCGCCCTCCCCGCTTCCTTCTTGATCGCGTAGGTCGGTTTCCAAATGGCCGATTGGGGTTCCCGTGATTTCTCACTGGCGTTGTCGGCTGTTACGATGTCTTGAGTTTTCTTGTGACGATTGGTGGTCTTTACTGGAAGGTTTCGGCTTAGAGGAATCGTTGGTTTGGTTTGGTTTCTCGAGCTGGGGTTCTTGGTCACTTGCACTTTCTTGCTTCTACAGATTTCTGCTTCAAGAATCGTTGGTTTCGTTTCTTGAGTGGGGTTCTTTGGTCATTTGCAGTTTCTTGCTTCTTCTTGTGACTTTGATCGCTGCGACAGGATTAATGAAATCTGCTTTAACTACGGAATTGGTGAATCATTTGCTTATCCGGTAAAAATTGTAGTACAAGGTTAGTTTAGATGATACTCGATGAAGAAAACAGAAAAATAAACAAGACTGGTCTTCGGTAGCTTAAAAATAGCAATAGAATAATAATTCAATTTCATCACATATTGTACCCAGATATACATCATCGAATCAAAAGTTAGAACAGTTGAAGTTTCCAGTATTATGATGGAATAAGCTCATTTTAGGTGAAATATCAGTCAGCATGTGACACCTCAATTAGTGCTTCAGTTAGTTTAGATGACACTTGATGAAGAGAACAGGGGAATGAAGAAAACTGGTCTTCAGTAGTGTAAAATAGAAATCCTATTATAATTTACCAATTTCATCCCACATTGTACCTAGATATACATCATCAAATTAGATAGTTAAACCTGAAGCTTCCAGAATTATGATGAAAGATGCACATGTTAGGTGAAATATCAGTACCCTGGAGATGGGAGGGGTTATGATGCTTTTGGGCCGCATGGTTTCAGGCTCGTTATGTTTGAATTATTGTATCAGTAGGACTATTGGGCTAGTTTATGACACAGTGCAACCACAATCTTGTCGTATTAGCATGCAGAATGCCCAAACTAATTTTGTGCAAACTCTCTCCACATGGAAAATTCTTGCAATGGAAATGGTCCAAGTTCAAATTCGGTTTATTTAGTTTTTGGTTGAGTGAAAATACTAGATTGGTTGAGTTATACCCAATTTCATGTTTAGTTCTATCTGATCGAGTCATTAAATCTAATTTTGATTTTCTAAAAATATATTGAGAAGGTCAATTAGATGGAAATTAGGTCTATTTTAGGATTCCAATAATTTTTTTTGGCAAGGTATTAGGAGTGAAAATTCTAATGCATAATTAATTAATTGTCACCACAAATGCATGCACTAGACTTGAACAGGACAAATATTACAGTATAACAGTATTAACATAATGAAAAAACTCTCAGCTAAATAAGAAGGAAGAAGAAACAATAAAACAAAATCAACTGATTGTAATTTTTATTTTCTTTCTTCTCTCTTGAAGGATAATTTTTGCTAGTATGAATAGAAGTCTAGTTAAGAGTCCATGAGGAATGAGTTGAGATATTTACCTAATGGAACTCCAATATTTTCTTATTTTCCTATGGCCTGATGCCCATGGTTCCCTCATGACATTCATCCAACCATGGCTTCAAATTTTCTTGCTCTTCGCTCCTTGTACCTTTCTTATTGTATCATTTTGTTACAACTATTTTTTCCAGTGTTTGTTCATGTACAGTCTGCTTAAGCATTCATCCTTTTGCTAGTATTTTCACTTTCAAAATTCTCAATGATACACTTTGTGTTAATTATTGGTTCTTTCAAAATACCCCTGCTTATACTGATCCGTCTATGAAATGACCTGCTAGCTTTCTTCGTTTCTTCATATGTCTGTTAAGAAAACAAAGAAGCCTTGAACCATCCTTCCATTTCATGCATGCACACATACATATGAATGCTTACATTTTATAGCATGAAAAGATGCACATGCATAGGTGTTATCGGTACCAAAATTTCATAATGAAGAAGTCTTGAAGGGTTTAATTATTTTGTTTTATATACAAAAACACATGCATGACCTTGTTGACAAACCATACGTTCTGCTGTCCCGGTGCAATGAAAATTAATTAAGTCCAAATGAAAATGGTAATATGTTTGTACTTTTTATACCATAATTTGATTCAAATTTACTGTGAGTTAACTATATAACTTTTTTGTTTGTGAAGAATTATTGTAATATATCATAACTGCTGTTTGGGAAAATGCTTTATCGTATACAGTTCCCAGCAAAAGAGACAGCAAGCTAAAAGAGTTCCTTCAAGGCAATTTCCACTAAATATGGACACTCAATCCCATAAAAATAACAACAGTGAAGTTCAAGAATCTAGTGTTGCTGGTATATCACGGTCAGGCGAGAAAACTATATCAAGTGATGATGCTGACTCTGATATTAACAGGGAGATGAATGTGGCAGTGTTGACCCCTGAAGAAACTAATATCGTGGTAATGTACTCTCTTTGTTAACTTTTGTGATGCATCTTATTACTTTTGGTAATAGAGACACTTAATTGCATTTTTTTTTTCTTTTTTGAACTGTAGAGGTCATTTTGACATCATGTTTTGAACATCATTTGGTGTCTTACCTTTTAGCTAACATGGCTCATATAAGACTCTATCCTTTGGATCCTTCTCTTTTGAGATTGGTTCTTACCTTTTGTCTTGTTGCAGTAAATGGTTGGTAGAATACAGTTGCTGTCAAGATACGGCAGGTTGCAGATTTGTCATTGGAATTCGTCTGCTTCGACCTAATCTATAGAGTGACAAATCACTTGCTAATTATTTTCACTGTTCTTTGTGTGCATAGACTACATATTGGGACACCTTTTCTGTTGGGTCTGTTATGACAAATAGGAAGGTTTCATCAACTGATGCAAACAAATTTCAAAATATTTTTACCGTGGGGAGATATATTCTTCCCTTGTTTCCTTAATTCCTCATCAACAAGTTCATTTTTACTGTGAGGAGATATATTCTTCCCTTGACTATTACTCAGTGGTCAGCTATTTTTTGTGTACTTATTCAATGTGTTTGTTCAGGAACAGCCTCTCTATAAATATAAAGGTAAGGCCTATATTGACCCTTCCCAAACCCACATTAGCAAAGTATTGTGAACTAAGTCCATCCTTTTATTAAATGCATTAGATGATCTTTTCCAATATTGCTTGTCTACCTTTTGTTTTTTTCTCTAGATTGATGCTTATTGATTGCTTACAACAACTTATATATCCAGTTGGTGCACATACTTAGTTGTTTTGATATTTTTTTGTCAAGGAGTTGAATTTTATGAATAATATGTTTCTTCCGCAGATTGAGAATGATGTCAGACAATCGCATTCAAGCATTCGTCTAGAAGACTTAATATCCATGATCAGGAATGCTGAGAAAAGTAGGCATACTTATTTGTGCTTCCATGCGAAGTTGTTACCTTTATCTTTATAATTCGTTTGCCACTTTAATAATTTGTTATGCAGATATTTTGCTTCTTAATCAAGCTCGAATTCATGCACTTAAAGAACTTGATAAAATTCTTTCTGAAAAGGAGGCTTTGCAAGCTGAAATAAACAATTTAGAGATGAAGTTAGCAGAAACAGATGCACGAATTAAAGTTGCAGCTCAAGAGAAGATAAATGTGGAGCTACTCGAAAGGCAGCTTGAGAAGCTGAAGAATGAAATGTCCTCAAGGAATTCTGTCAAGGAAGGAAAGCATGGTATACTTGACTTTGAATCTCCCCTTATGTTGGAGCTTAATGATCTCAGAAAAGAAAATGAATTTCTAAAGGATGATATACAGACTCTTAAGTTGAAACTTGCTGATATTAGTGAAACAGAGGAGCATGTATCATTGCTGGGAAGAGAACAATCTGCTTTAAAGGCTTCCTTTAGAGAGCTGCAATCTCAATTTGCAAATGCTCAAGATGATGTTTCAAAACTTGATTCTCTGCAATGTGAATGCAAAGCTTTGTCAATCAAGGTTGAAAATTTACAAGCATTGTTTGATAATGCAAGGCAAAAGTTGGACCATCCTTCTTTAGATTTACAACAATATCATGAGCTGCAGAAGAAGGTTGACAAGTTAGAAGCGTCAATAACAGAAACAAATATGTCAAAGTTTCCATCTGAAAAGTTTCACCATTTTGATGAGATTCTGCAACAGAAAATTGATATATTGGAGAAACGATTGCAGGAGTCTGATCTAGAAATACATTCCCAAATTGAGATGTTTCAAGAATCAGTTAGAGAATTTCATCATACACTAACTAAATTAAAAGAAGAAAGCGAGAAAAGATCTCAAAAATCTTCATTGGAAAATATGCCTTGGGAATTCTGGAGTCGTTTACTGCTTATAATTGAAGGTTGGTTACTTGAGAAGAAAATCTCACCTAATGATGCTAAGGTGTTGAGAGAAATGATATGGAAGAAGGATGCTCAGATTCATGATGCATTTTTGGCAAGTAGGAGCAAGAATGAGCATGAAAAGGTGGCTACGTTCCTCAAGTTGACTTACTCTCGCAAAAGGTTAGGTTTCTTGTTGCCATCACGGGTAGATGTGATCTATATAACATTATCATATGAAACAGTATAACATTATAGTGTGAAACATGTCTACATTTGCTCTTTTTTTCTGTTTCACTTATGCAGCCCAGGATTGCACATAATCCATATTGCAGCAGAAATGGCTCCAGTTGCAAAGGTGAGGCAAAGTCACAGTTGAAATCAAAATGATTTATGTTTATGATAAATTTTGCAATATGCTATTCCAAGTTTAACTCATATGTTCTGTGTCTTTCAATTTGAATACATGTCAAATTGGTTTTGAGATTTTTTAGATCTTTTGGTTTAGCTTTTAAGTACCTTATTGTTCAGTCAGCAGAAGAAGCTTTCGAATAAAGTTGAAGTACCTTTTGTCTTTTAAATTGAATCCAAGTTATTTATTGTTGCAAATGAATCATCATGATAAGGTAGCTTGGTCACTAACTAATGATGATAGGTGCTAATTTGTTGAAGTACTTTGTGAATGCTAGACTGTTGTTTTAGTTTTCTGTTTCATTGTTTCGCTCTTGAACCAACTTCGTAAGCATCCGCTCAAAGTCAAAGGAATGTGAGGCCCCTCTAAACATGTCCGTTTGACTATAAGGTTGTTGCCTGTGTGTAAATTTATTTAATCTGGTTTTTTAATTTGTATTTTTGTTAAACTCAACTTCTCCGTTCTTTTATCCAATCGTGTTCTTATCTATTTATGTGTTTAGGTTGGTGGCTTAGGGGATGTTGTGTCTGGTCTTGGTAAAGCACTACAGCGGAAGGGACACTTGGTAGAAATTATCCTTCCAAAATATGATTGCATGGAGTATGATCTTATCACTGACCTGAAGGTATATTACTTGCTTGTCACATTGTATTGTTTCTATCTTTTGGGAAAACGAGCTGTTTCTTCTACTAAATTCTCAGTTTGGCTAATGTTGCAGGCTCTGGATGTTGTAGTAGAGTCTTATTTTGATGGACGGATGTTCAAGAATAAAATTTGGATTGGGACTATTGAAGGTCTAAAGCTTGATTGACACAGATTTTTAGCCTTTAATCTAAAAGAAGTGATATAATTTAACAAATTGAGGTTGACAAGAATGTGATTTGCAGGTCTGCCTGTGTATTTTATAGAGCCTCATCATCCAGCTAAGTTCTTCTGGAGAGGAAAATACTATGGAGAGCATGATGACTTCAAACGTTTTTCATTCTTTAGCCGTGCTGCTCTTGAATTGCTCTATCAAGCTGGGAAAAAACCTGACATAATTCATTGTCATGATTGGCAGACAGCTTTTGTTGTAGGCACTAAGTACCATCTGCTGACATCATGTTAAATGATCGAATGCCCCTTGTTTGTTAATGGAATTTCAGTTACACAGCTGTGGTTGACATTTTCTAAAATCCCAGATGTAACCGAGTTCTTTATTTTCAGGCACCACTTTATTGGGATATATATGCTGCCAAAGGTTTTAATTCAGCTAGAATTTGCTTCACCTGCCACAACTTTGAATATCAGGGGACAGCACCTGCTTCAGAGTTGGCATTCTGTGGACTTAATGTTCACCACCTAAATAGACCTGACAGAATGCAGGACAATTCAGCACATGATAAGGTCAATCCTGTCAAGGTAATTTAAGAGACCATTATGCAAATGTCAGTGAAATAGACCTACTAAAAGTATGGAATTTTTTTTTCCTCCTATTTTGTTGATAAAGCAGTGGAGTAAAATTTCAGGGTGCAATTGTGTTCTCTAACATTGTTACCACTGTATCACCAACTTATGCTCAAGAGGTGTGCACTATAGAGGTACTGATCAACCTTTCTGAAAACATCTGCAAATGTTGTATTTTCCTTTATGATTCAGATTTTTGCTTACCACAGAGCAGGATATTGTGCATGATATAAAGGTATCTGGGCATTTGGGTCTCTGCTGTCTAGTAGTTAATAACCTTATTGGAGCTGTAACTGTAAGCCTCCAAATATTTAAGTGCATGCAGATTAATGCAAATTAAGTTACTTGAAGATATCTGGGGCACCTAATCCTGTTGAGTATAATATGTGATTAGGCAGAAGAATAAAAATGTAGTGTTACATCCTGGGTACAGGGGTTTGTGCTTAGCCTAATCAGATCCTAGGTTTGGCATGGCTTGGCTAATTACACTTTAAAAGTAAACCATATAATTTCTTGATCCATGTGGATATTTCTGTTGCCTGGAAGCTTGTTATGCTTGTTTAAACTTAATGCAACTGAATCACAAAGGAGAATGAACCCTCTGAGAATATACTGATTCATTGCCAGTTTATCATTGACCCAAGAGAAAAATTGACCTATGAACTTACAGAAAATATCACCAGAAAAATAAAAAGACTAAATAGTTGTATGAGTTTTATAAAACAACATATCAAGAACATCTACTTGGTGGCTTCTTGTACATTTCCACTTGCCAAGTCTACTTGATGTGATTGATTGCCTCTACCACGGTCAACCAGCACATATGGAAGGGCATCACTAGGCAGTTCAGATCTTTAAAGCATTTCTTTTTCATTTATATGGCATGAAAGTTAAACAAGGTCCTTATGCCTACTTATCACATGAATAACCGCAGCTGAGGTTGCAACTCAGTAGGAAGTTCTTATTTTCATGCATATTATGCAATTGTTTGTAGTTTCTCAGGTTTTTATCATATAGCAAATTAGTGTACTAATACTAGATACTTGTCTTGATTATACGAGTTGTGATTATAGTTAAGTTGTTACTTATTTTTTCTTCTTGATGATGACTGAGACTTCAATTATAGTAGTCTTCACTCTTCATAGTTAAGAAAATAACAAAATTCTCTTAAGTAACAGGTCCCTTTTCCACTGAAATACGTTTGTTTCATTGTTCAATCCAGGTATATGGTCCATGGGATACCCCAGAAGTTCAGCTTATAATATTTATCATTGATAACATTGTTTATGTCCTCATAATTGTTTCCTTATTTTAATTGTAATGAGCAATGTCTAGCTCAATATACCTTTTGGTTTATACTTGAAATGGTTGTCCTTAAATGTCAGATTTTATTTCTATAGTCATGAACTGCATCTATTTTACTAAAAAAATGCTTTTTGGCTCTGGTTTTTGACTTATTTAGTATTTAAACATATATGTGTAGCTTCTTTGACTTTCTGCTCTTACTGATGTGTTGCTTCTTTTGACAGGGTGGTCGGGGACTCCATGAAACATTAAAATCTTCTTCTAAGAAATTTGTTGGGGTTCTTAATGGTATTGATACAGATGCATGGAATCCTTCTACAGATAACTATATCAGAGTTCAATACAGTGCTGATGATCTTCAGGGAAAAGCAGAGAACAAAGATGCTCTAAGGAAGCTTCTTAAGCTTTCCAGTTCAAAGGTTACTCAACCACTGGTAAACTTCTTCACATCAAATTAAGAAATGCTATCTGATTACTGCCTTTTAGGTCCTTCTGGTCGTGTATTTGGACAAAGTTATAAAGCTTGAGTATCAAAGAACTTAATTTCCTTTCTAGTTACTTGTTTGTTGCAGTGATTTGGCATAGTGGTAATATGTAATTGCTAATCTTAACTGTTGCCATATTTTAACCCTCTTAAACATATGAAAAGTTTCTTTTTTCTCATTATAAAGTATTCAACATATCATCAACTGAACAATCACATGACAATCGCATATAAGTAGCTCTAGCTTACCTATCAACTTAACTGCATATTTAGAAGCCCTTCTTCGTGGAGCTTAAGTATTGCTTATTACAAGGACCAAGAACAGACCAATAATTGTCAACAAGTGTGATATAAGGTTGATTTTGTTATTATTGCATTGTCACTTTATTGCTGAAGGAACCCGTTTTTGGTTTCCCATTCTAACAACCAGCTACTGAATATCCAGATAACTTCAGGAACTAGTTATACTCTTCCCTTAGTCTCTATAATTGGGTTGTCTTGTAAGTATTTGTTAGCAAGATCAATTCCTACCTCTGTGTGTTCTGTTTGCATTTCTAACCAGTTGTGGGAAGTGGATGCAATAGTCCTCTTGAGAAGCCATTTAACATCATCAACTCTCAGAGCTTTTATTCTCAACTGCTAAACATTTCAAAAGTTTAATCTCATTGAAAGTTATAGATTTTGTTTTATCATTTTTCAATATGGTGGAAACAAAGATGTTTTGTGAAAAGGTTTCAGTTTCATGTATCTAAAACATGTCTTAATCAGCATTTGATTTATGGAACAATGTAGTGTTAATGAATGATATCCTAGTCTTGCCCAAGGTGATTGGGGTAGGAGGGATGATGGCAATGAAAATGTGGGGATCGCTGACCATTTAATGAGTCCAAGAAAACGAGGATGTGGCCTATAAAGCATCAATTCTCCAAAATGCTTGCTATGTCCACAGTTTCCATGTTAGACATTGATACGGTTGAGCACTTTTGCCACATGTTGGGTAGTTAAAAGTTAAAACATACTACTCTTGTCCATCAACAGTCATTGATATTAGTTATGGTGTGTCTGGTGGACATCATCTATAGGCTTGCAACTTGGACTTATGACTTCATGATGGTGTATTTCGTGCCAACCGACCATGCTGGTCTTTCGTCAATCCAGTATGTATCGGTCTATACGAGCATACCGACACATGGTATGCTGGAACACGTCGTTAGTTCAAAAAAAATCTAAAAAATCTCTAAAAATACCTAAAAATTAGGAAAACCCTAAATTAGGATATTTTAATTGGAACTAAATGCAAATTCAGTTCTGTTTTAATAAAAAAATATATAAAAAAAGGAAACATGGATTTATCTTTTCGGGATGTTGATGAGCAGCTTTGCAGTATGTTCTAAAAGGTTCTTTTGTTGATATTGAACATGAGTGAGAATTTGTGAGAAGGAGAGAGTGATTGAGTTAGACAGTGTTAAAAAATGTGATATTGAAATAGGGTGAAAGAGGGAGGAGAAGTGGGGTTAAATAGGCATTCAAATGGATCCAACAGTCAAATTGACCATTGGAACCAATTCAATCTGGGCCCTTGATTGATTCCGGTTGAAATCCGACCATTACCAACTGCTAAAGGTTGGTAACGATCAAATTTTGATCGTTTTGCTCAGTATGAAGGATGTATCTCTTGATACACCCCCCCAACTGCTATACTGCTCGGTACAGGGCGATATGTCAAACCATGCTATATAGTATGTCCATACTGTCCATGTCAGACACTGACACAGTTGGACACTTTTAGCACATGTTGGGTTTAAAACATATTAGAATCTTGTCCATCAGGTCATTGATATTAGTTATTGTATGTCTGGTAGACATCATCTATAGGTTTGCCACATGTTGGGTAGTTAAATCATACTACTCTTGTCCATCAACAGTCATTGATATTAGTTATTGTGTGTCCGGTGGACATCATCTATAGGCTTGCAACTTGGACTTATGACTTCATGATGGTGTATTTTGTGCCAACCAACCATGCTGGTCTTTCACCGATCCAGTATGTATCGGTCTATACAAGCATACCGGCACATGGTACGCTGGAACATGTTGATAGTTCAAAAAAATATCTAAAAAATCTCTAAAAATACCTAAAAATGAGGAAAACCCTAAATTAAGGTATTTTAATTGGAATTAAATGCAAATTCAGTTACGTTTTAATAAAAAAATATTTTAAAAAGAAGGAAAAGTGGATTTATCTTTTCGAGATGTTGATGAGTAGCTTTGCAGTATGTTCTAAAAGGTTCTTTTGTTGATATTGAACATGAGTGAGAATTTGTGAGGAGAGAGTGATTGAGTTAGATAGTGTTAAAAAATGTGATATTGAAATGGGGTGAAAGAGGGAGGAGAAGTGGGGTTAAATAGGCATTCAAATGGATCCAACGGTCAAATTGACGATTGGAACCAATTCATTCTGGGCCCTTGATTGATTCAGGTTGAAATCCGACCATTACCAACCTGTATGGGTTGGTAACGATCAAATTTTGATCGTTTTGCCTAGTATGAAGGATGTATCGCTCGATACACCCCCCCAACTGCTATACTGCTCGATACAGCGATATGTCAAACCATGCTATATAGTATGTCTGTACTGTCCACGTCAGACACTGACACAGTTGGACACTTTCAGCACATGTTGAGTATTTAAAACATATTAGACTCTTGTCCATCAGGTCATTGATATTAGTTATTGTATGTATGGTAGACATCATCTATAGGTTTGTAACTTGGACTTTTGACTTCATGATGGTGTCTATATACTATATGGTATATACATGTTTGAAGTATTTGTGTGAACATTTGTTCTGTAGATGTATGGTTACCATGTATTTTTCTTAAGTTGCTTTTATGATGATTGTATAATTATCGATATCTTACAAAGTATAAAATCAAAACAACATATGAGTATATATATTTATTATTTGACATGTTGTGTTCTTTTATACGATTTGTCATGTCAGCATTCCCATATTGTGTTGTATCCAAGGTTCTAAATTTCGAATGGTACCGCTCGTATCGGGTGGTATGTATCGGTCCGTCAGTAGACTAGTACACGGACCGCCTGCTACCGGGCTGAATGCTTGATCTAGCCATGTATCGGACTATACATGGTTGTATCGGATGGTAACGATCGAAATTTTGACCGTTATCGCCCGAAACGGGTCGGTAACAATCGATTTCAACCGTGACTGCCCACTACCGGGCGGTATCAGCCTAGCTGCGGCAAGGGAAGAAGAAGCGTCAAGAGAGAAGGAAGAAGAAAGAGATAGCATTCGAAGAAGAGGGAGAAGAAGAGGGAGAATCGGGAGAACCTTGACACGTCCCGATCCGACACCGCCCTCCCTCAACGATCTCGATCCAGGAGGTAACGACCAGGCGACGGCTAGGGCAGCGGAAGAGGTGGTCTGCTCCATCACCTCGTCTGAAATTTTGGGCTTCTTCTTCGTGGTGTTCTTCACCGAAGATCGGAGACGTATGCGGCCTTCAACGTCTTCACTGCCTTCTTCGCCGAATGCCGCAGATGAGGAGATGGAGTCCACATTCTTCTCCTCGTTTGAGGCAACAAGGAGAAGAGGAGGAGGCGACATCGTTGAGGTAGCGTACTGTCACGAACGGTCGTCGCGCACCCGCAACAACTCCGTTCAACGAACCGTTCGTCGCTCACACCTGCATGTACAGCTGCTTGACAGCATGTTTTCTCTTAGTTTTGGGTCATTTTGCTTGTAAATATGTAAGTTCGAACAAGCTGCAGCGTTACAAAGCGACCGCTTACTGAACCGAGCAAAACAGCCCCAAAACAGCCCCGTTTTCGCGTGCGCGGGAGGCTTGCGGAAAACTGCCTCCGCTCACCAAAACGTCAGCCATCTCAGCCCCTTGGAACCACCCGGGTGGCACAGGGCTGGATGGGGCTTCGGTTATATACCGGGCGTTGAACTCTCTTTCGCAAGTTCGCACGTGGCCTTTACGGGAACTTGTCTTCGCGCCCGGGACCAGGTGAGCGGCTGTTTGTGGGCTTGCAGCTGTTCGTTCATCCTTCTAAAGCCTTGTTTTCTCCCTCTCCCTCTTTTCTCTTGTGCACGCAAGGTGCTCGTCGAATTGCTTGTAAAGCTTCCCCTTTCATGAGACTTCGGGACTTGTCCGTTGCTCGTTCTTTCGAACTAACCAACTTTCTCTTTTACAGGTCCTTCGGGACCTACGAGAGGTTACAAAGTGGGCTGATCCTTGCGGAGCAATATCGCAAGGGCGAAGCGCGACTTAGGCAACGCAAGCTAAGTTCGCGTCTTTGGCCGCAAGGGTGCCTCACGCCTTAGGCAATTCTAGTTAAGGCGCTCTCATGCTGTTGGAGCCGCTCAAGAGGAGCGCGGCAGCGAACACGATGAGCGAGAAGGTGGCTACTTTCCGCGAGTGGAGGAAGTGCAATCTGGAGCGCTAACTGGGAAAAAGAGCCACAAGGAGAGACTTACAACGGCGGAAACCCGCCTGGATGTTCTTGAAGCGAGCATGGAGGAACTCTACCATGGCCAACAAAGGCTTGTTGGGGTAGAGAGCTCGCAAGAGGAAGCGGAGTCTAGGATCGACAAGGTCGAGGCCCTAGTCGATCGACTGTCTGATGACACCAAAGACTCCGTGTAACACTTACAGGATGTTGTGGCGGAACTCACTGCAAAGGTGGCCATGCTTACAAGAACACTAAATGCGGGAGGAGGCAACACCCGCGTTGCATCGCCACAAAACTTGAGGGCACCTGAGCCTCATGGATATGGAGGGGCCAGAGATGCTAAATTGCTCGAGAACTTTCTGTTCGACATGAAACAATACTTCCGAGCTACGAGGCCCGATTCTGAAGATACCAAACTTTCTATAGCAACAATGTATCTGAATGGAGATGCGAAACTTTGGTGGCGAACTCGTTGGGAGGAGATCCAACAAGGTCGGTGTCGAGTCGACACATGGGAGGACTTGAAGCGGGAGTTGAGAACTCAGTTCCTACCGGAGAACACAGAATTCGTCGCAAGGAGGAAGTTGAGACAACTCTGCCAAAGTACCACCATCCGAGACTATGTGAAACATTTTTCTGCACTAATGCTGGACATACATGACATGTCCGAAAAGGACAAGTTGTTCAGCTTCCTCGATGATTTGAAACCGTGGGCTCAACAGGAGCTAAATCGAAGGAATGTTATCGATGTAGTCGGGGCAATTGCTGCTGCAGAAAGGCTCACTGACTTTGTTTCCTCTGAAGACCCAGCAAGAAGGAAACAATCTTCAAGCAATCGCCCTCCAAAACATTCTCGAGGGAAGGAGCTGGGCGCAGCAAAAGAAGAAAAGTTCCCACAAAGGGGTCGAACCCGAAAAGGCAAGGCCTCAAAAACTGGAGGATGTTTCTTTCTGCGGAGGACCGCGATGGTGAGGGAGTGCCCACAAAAACAGGCACTCAATGCTTTGGCGGCTTCCATCCCCCCCCGACGACGGACAAAGGCAAAGCCGTTGTTCTTAGTTCGAGCAGTTCTAAATCCAGCAGTGACGACGAAGAGTCGCAAGGACCCCGAATGGGAGCAATGCGTTTGTTGAACGCTATGCGGGGTCAAGTGGGGGAGAACATGAAGACAAAGGTACAAAGAGCAGGAAGTAGTGAACTGATGTATGTGGACATCAAGCTGAATGGCCAAACGACCCGTGCAATGGTGGACACGGGCGCTACCCACAACTTCATAGCCGATCGTGAAGCACAGCGACTTGGGTTGATCTTGGAGAAGAGCCCAAGCCGAATGAAGGCGGTGAACTCGGAGGCCAGGCGAATCTCCGGGTTGGCGAAGGGAGTTCCTATCAAAATCGGGACTTGGAGCGGAAATACCAACATGATGGCCATGCCACTGGACGACTTCCAAGTGATTCTTGGAATGGAGTTCATGCACGCGGCGAAATTGGTGCCGATGCTGTTCTTGAACTCCCTATGTATGATGGGAGGCGATGACCCTTGCGTGGTTCCCGTCTCTCGGAGAGGAACCAAGGAGCCCCAACACATATCGGCATTGCAACTGAAGAAAGGGGTGCGAAAAGGTGAATTGGCATTCGTAGCTGCTATGAAGCTAGAGCCACTCAACAAGAAGGCCATTCAAGAAAGAACCTCGCGGTGGCTTAACGCCCCGAAAAGAGTTCAAGGATGTTATGCCACCGAAAGTTACCAAGATTCTTCCACCACGCAGAGGCGTGGATCACAAAGATCGAAGCCGAGCCGAGTGAAGCCTCCAACGAGACCACCCTACCGTATGCCCCCCCCAGAATTGGCAAAACTCGGGAAGAAGTTAAGTGAACCGCTAAGCGGCGGTCTCATCCGTAGCTCTAAAGCACCTTTCCGAGCTCCGGTTCTCTTCCGAAGAAACAAGATGGGATCCTCCGATTATCGTCATCACCGAGCCCTCAACAAAGTGACAAATGAAGAACAAGTATCCCATCCCGCCATCGCGGACTTGTTCGATCAATTGGGCAAGGCTAAGTATTTTCAAAAAAACTCGACCTTTCGCCGGGTATTGGCAGTGCGCGCATTCTTTGAAGGCTTACGGCGAAGACTACGTGTGACCGGTATGGAGCGCTCGAAGTTCTTGGTGATGCCTTTCGCTTAACCAACGCTTCCCGCCCACCTCGTACTCATGAACCGCCTATTCAAGGAGTATTTGGATAAGTTCGTGGTCGCTCTACTTGGACGATATCGTCGTCTATAGTCAAACGCCGAGGAGCGTCGCCAAACACCTTCGGACGATTTTCAAGGTTCTCGGGGAGAACACTTTGTTCGTGAAAAGGAGAAATGCTACTTTGCTCAAAACTGGGATCCTATTCTTGGGGCATCGAACCGGGTGATGGATCCATTCGGATGGATAAGTCGAAAGGTGCAAGCAAATCATGAATTGCGAACTCCAACGAAGGTGCCGCGAGTTGAGATCCTTCCTTGGTTTAAATCAACTACTATTGACGCCATAGTGGGATATTCAAAGCGGGCAACCCCAATCGACGGAGTTCTTTGAAGAAGGAGCGACCTTGGAAGTGGTCCGACAAATGTGAGATAGTATTCCAAGATCCGAAGGTCGTTGTTCCGGAAGAACCGATGCTCAAATTGCTGAATTATGAAGAGCCCTTTCAAGTCCATACGCTGATTCTTGGACCGCTATTGGGGTACTCATGCGGGAGGGTCATCCGGTGGCCTACAAGAGCCGAAACTCAACGAGACCCAAAGCGGCGATATCGGTGCATGAGAAGGAGATGACAAAGAAGTGATCCCATCGTCACGAAGTTTGGCGACACTACCTCCTCGGTCGCGATTTGTCCGAGGACGGACAACATCGCCTCGAAGCTATTTCCAAACTTCGGAAGAAGCTCTCCCTAAAGCAAAGCACGATGGGCGGACTTCTGGTTGAATTTGATATGGCAATGGAGTACAAGCGGAAGAAGGCGAATGTCGAGCCGATCGCGTTGAAGTCGAAAAAAGTAGAACGCATGAATGCCGTGGGTAACCGAGGGCGAGGCCAAGCAAGTCGGTTGCACTCCAACTTCCTTTCCTGAATCGGGGATGGATCAGATAGTGATCCCCGTGCGGTTGTCCCGATGCAACTCATCAAAGAAGGCAAGGCACGACGATTTTGGGTCCAGGAGGGACTTGTTTACACAAAGGGGAATAGGGTTTATGTTCCCCGAGTGGACAATTTAAGACGTGAACTCTTAAAAGAGTGTCACGATTCCCTTTGGGTTGGACACCCGTGCATTCACGTAACGTTGGCTCTTGTGGAGAGGGCCTTCTATTGGCCGAAGATGGGGACCGATGTGGAGGAATATGTTGAACGCGTGCCTTACTTGCCAACAAGACAAGGTAGAGCAAATGAAGCCGGTGGGACTTCGAGCCGCCAGCCGCATCGAAAAGGTCGTGGGAGAGCATTTCCTTGGACTTCATATCAAGCTTGCCACCAGGGGGGACTCGGATCGATACCGTGGTAGTCGATCGGTTTTCAAAGTATGCAACTTTCATCGCTGCTCCCCTACACTATTCGGCCAGAGGAGGCTGGCCAGTCGATGATGAAGGATGTAGTGAAGTATCGGGGAGTCCCGCATAATATCAATAGTGATCGAGGACGCCGATTCTGGGGACGATTCGGACCGAAGCTATTCAAATTGTTGGGGTCAAAGTTATACTTCTCTACAAGCCTCCACCCCAGACGGATGGCCGACCGAAAGGATAAACTTCGCTCTTGGAGCAATATCTCCAAGACTACGTGAGTGCCAATCAACGAGATTGGGTGAAGTCATTGGACATTGCCCAATTCTCCTACAACTTGCAGCGGAGCTCTGCATCCAACAAGAGCCCCTTCGAGATTATCACAGGACAACAACCGTCGACACCGCACACCATGGCAATTGGGTATACTGGGAGTAGTCCATCAGCCTATCATTTCGCAAAGGAATGGCATCGAAATGCAGATATTGCGCGGGCTTACTTGGAGAAGGCGGCAAAAAGGATGAAGAAGTGGGCAGACTTGGGAGGCGACCACAAGAGTTCAAAGTTGGCGATTTGGTGTTGGTAAAGCTCCAACCAGCATCACTCCAATTCTTTAGGAACATAGTCCACAAAGGATTGGTGCGTAAGTATGAAGGACCCTTCCCAATTATCAGCAGGGTAGGCAACGTCTCTTACAAGTTGCAGCTGCCGGCGTGGTTCAAAATTCACAACGTTCTTCACGCCAGCAACCTAAAAGCCTACCACTCGGATCCGCAAGACGCTTCCCGAAGTGTTCCAACTCGGCTACCTCCCATCACAGCCTCCTACGAGAAGCGAGTGGAAACCATTTTGGCGGACCGCAAGATAAAGCTACCCAACGGAGCTGAGCAGACAGAGTACTTGGTGAAGTGGCGAAAGCTTCCCCGAACTGAAGCCAGTTGGGAGCCTGAAGACGCCCTGCGACATGAAGAAGAAGTCATCAATAACTACCAACAAGCGTCGACGAGGGCGTCGACAGTTTAAGTGGGGGAGAATGTCACGAACGGTCGTCGCGCACCCGCAACAACTCCGTTCAACGAACCGTTCGTCGCTCACACCTGCATGTACAGCTGCTTGACAACATGTTTTCTCTTAGTTTTGGGTCATTTTGCTTGTAAATATGTAAGTTCGAACAAGCTGTAGCGTTACAAAGCGACCGCTCACCGAATCGAGCAAAACAGCCCCAAAACAGCCCAAAACATCTCCGTTTTCGCGTGCGTGGGAGGCTTGCGGAAAACTGCCTCCGCTCACCAAAACGTCAGCCATCTCAGCCCCTTGGAACCACCCGGGTGGCACAGGGCTGGATGGGGCTTCGGTTATATATCGGGCGTTGAACTCTCTTTCGCAAGTTCGCACGTGGCCTTTACGGGAACTTGTCTTCGCGCCCGGGACCAGGTGAGCGGCTGTTTGTGGGCTTGCAGCTGTTCGTTCATCCCGCAAGGTGCTCGTCGAATTGCTTGTAAAGCTTCCCCTTTCGCGAGACTTCGGGACTTGTCCGTTACTCGTTCTTTCGAACTAACCAACTTTCTCTTTTACAGGTCCTTCGGGACCTGCGAGAGGTTACAAAGTGGGCTGATCCTTGCGGAGCAATATCGCAAGGGCGAAGCGCGACTTAGGCAACGCAAGCTAAGTTCGCGTCTTTGCCACAAGGGTGACTCGCGACTTTGGCAATGCAAGCTAAGTTCGCGTCTTTGGCCGCAAGGGTGCCTCACGCCTTAGGCAATTCCAGCTAAGACCGTGACAGTACGCCTCCTTTTTAGATTTTTTTATATTATTATTTTTTTATTTTTAATATTTTATATAAAAATTTCAATTCTTGGTTGTATCCATCTCAATACTTTATAGGTTGTAGCTAAGGCTTCTGCAAATACAGTGTTCTTGCAGGACCAACATATGGAACCTTATGGAGCAACCTTATGCAGGGTTAATGTAAGCAGGGAGTTCATTTCTGGAAGAGTTGACACTAAACACTAAACAATATCACTATGGCACCAATTTGCCCTTTTGATGAGCCCAAAAAAATTCTTTTGACAATTAAAACAAAATTTCAAGAAAGAAATTTAATTTTGTTAATCACATCCATATTCATGTGACACTATTGTAAGATTTTCTTTTCATAGGTTTATTGTAAGAAATTCGTTATCCTGTTAATCCTTTTTCTTTATGAGAGATGTAGCTTTGTCTGCAGAAAATAGTAGTTTGTTTTTCTGGTTATTCCTTTGTTCATAGTTAAGAATGGTAGATCATTTTTCAGAAGAATATGAAATCTTTCTTTTAATCAAGCACCATCTTCTGTGAGCTCATAATACTGCTTCTCATCTTAAAGCAAGTATTTGAAATTTCATGAACAGGTTGGTTGCATTACACGGCTCGTACCACAGAAAGGTGTGCATCTTATCAGACATGCAATATACCGTACACTGGAGTTGGGAGGACAGTTTGTGCTTCTTGGTTCAAGTCCAGTGGCCCACATTCAAGTAATGTCTCTTTTGTTGAAAAGCAGTCTATCAGTTTTATGGATGGTTCCTTATTTTCACATAAAAAATGTTTGTTAAGGTTTTAGATACCAGTTGCGATGATAAGTATCAACTTGTATTTACCAGTCCACTGGTCCAACCAAGTATGGCATCAAAACATATATATTGATATTAGATGTGATTAACTATTCTTTTGTCCCTTATTTATTTTACTCAATGACACCAGACAGTTTAGGTCGGTATACTACCGGTAAACTGGTATTGTAGTGGTCAAATAGGTTACCGAGATTATATCAGACCAGTATTCTTACTACACAAGCAATGAATGATCTTTGAGTTCTTCCTGTTTTATGGCATTTGTTATGAACTTTAGATATGTTACTTGGACATGAAACATGTATGCTATATATACAGGAAATCCAAAATGATTGGACATGGGATTCCCAAGAGACCTTACATGAGGATTTCTTGATATATGAGTGTGCTTGTATTATATGGACAAATGTTGTTGGTAGTTTTATAGAATAAATAAACATATGTTAGCTTTTCTCAGGAGTTAACCTCTAAGAAATTATGGTTTCTGCATCATGGTTTATGAATTATCATGAATATGAATTATTCAAAATTATGTCACAATTCTTGTATGTTCTACTTAAGCAGGTAGTTGACAGATTACATAAATATTTAATCAAAACAGCGAAAGTCTTAATAGACTTGAGTTTAATTGTTTACTTTAAGAGGATCCAAAGTAAGCATTTGAGTCTACATTAATCAGTATAGACTCATCTACCCTTATAAACCACTTAAACATTCTTCCCTTTCTTATCTGACTAATCAGGGCGCCCATTATGGAGGCACAATTAGAACATAAAATAAAAACGTAATTTTGAGTTGATCCTATTTTCTTCTTTGTTTATCTGCAATTACTTCCTTGCATCAGGCTTTTTTTCTTTGTCAATGACAGACAGCATGTCTCTAAAGATTACTTTATCTTGCAGCAAGAGTTTGAGGGCATTGCAAATCATTTCCAAAGCCACTCTCATGTTCGATTGCTCTTGAAATATGATGATGCTCTTTCACACTTGATTTATGCAGCATCTGACATGTTTATTATTCCATCAATGTTTGAGCCTTGTGGCCTTACCCAGGTATGGTCTTTATTCTATTTTCTGCCAATTGTTATTTATCTGGACCTATTTTATGGCTTCTGTATACAAAAGCTTCTCACCTATACCATTTCGAAGGCAGCATCTTGTTAGTTACAAAGACGGTGTTTACATGACAGTAGAACTAGCTCAGATTACCCTTTCATTATTGTACGGATGTCTTTCTGTGTTGATTTTGAAACTAGTTTTTCAATGTATGTGATAATACAGATGATTGCTATGAGATATGGTTCTGTGCCAATTGTAAGAAAAACTGGCGGGCTGAATGATAGGTCGGTGCCTAATTAGATTGTTCCTTACTGGTGTCGCCATATACAAATATTTGTATTCCACTTTATTAATTAATTGCAATCTTTCTTTTTGCAGTGTTTTTGATATTGATGATAATACAGTACCAGTACAATACCGAAATGGATTCACATTTATCACACCTAATGAACAGGTGAACGTCATTGTTTGATCAATTAGGCCAATGCTCACAAACGCAAGTCTAGAGTATACTTTTTAATATTCATTGCATCTGTTAATTTATCATCACCTCTCTGAGAGTCTTATATATTTGATACAAAGACAAGTTCTGTAAGTCAATAATCAAAGTGACAAGAACATCCTGTAGGGTCTAAGCAATGCCATGGAACGAGCATTTCAGTACTGCATCAGAAGCCCTGAGAGCTGGCAACAACTTGTTCAGAGGGACATGAGACTGGATTTCAGTTGGAATTCTTCAGCAACACAATATGAAGAATTATACGAAAGGTCTGTGGCTAGAGCAAGGGCAACGACTCAGGTGTAAATTTCCAAGAAACTAATACGCAAAGCTGAAGTATATTCTGAGATGCACTGCAGCATTCGATATTTGGATGTTTTTGCTCCATCCAAAGACAGAATAAATTCAAAGCCATTAGTCATTCATGATGGCGCATGGACGTCGTGAATACCATTGATACCAATTAAAAGGTTCAGAGTTATGAGATATACTGCACCATTAATTTGCTTCATCTTCCAGCAAGTTCAATGTACAGAGCAGGAAATACCTATTACCATGAGCAACAAACGCTACAAAGTACTTCGTGCCAAATCTGTATCATGTAGCAGTTTCAGTGTTTCTTTCAAATGCACTCTATTTTGTGAAATAACTTCTGGAAGATGATTTGCTCTCTTTTCATTAGTTCTATATGTAGCATAATTTTCTTTTGTAACAGACCATACACTGTAATTCAAAACATTTTGATTCAGAATTAAGAGTAACATGTCACCTTCATTTGGCTTTAATTTCCTCTCCTGTCCATGACTGCTTTTCTTTATCATTGCTTGGTAGCTCCTATATCAGTGACGATGGTGAGCGATCTATACATATGTGTGTATATGTATATATATATGTGTATACATATATATATATATATATATATATATATATATATATATATATATATATATATATATATATATGTATATATATACATATATATATATATATATATATATATCTGTATACATATATATATATATATATATATACATATATATATATGTATATATATATATATAGACATATATATATGTATGTATATGTATAGATGTATACATATATGTATAGATGTATACATATATGTATAGATGTATACATATATACATATACATACATATATATATGTGTATACATATGTATACATATACATACATACATATATATACATATACATATACATACATATATATATACATATACATATACATATATATATATATATATATATATACACATATATATATATATATATATATATATATATATATATATATATATATATATATATATATATATATATATATATATATACATATATATATATACATATATATATACATATACAGTAGAAGATCAATGCTATATCGAAAGTTACAAACTAGACCGAATATTTAAATCAAAAGGAAAAAAAAAAACCTTTTTCATAATTTTATAGTCCTATGACTGTTTTTAAATGCTATATTATTCCATTATCTCACAAACGAAGTCCACGAAAGAAACAACATAAGACTCCAGCCACAAAACAGGCGCACATCAAATAGATACTGAAATGGATTCATAAGTGGTGTGTGTGTGTGTGTGGTGCCTCGGCATTTTGTTGTGAGGCTCTTAAAAGCCAACCTTTCCCCAGCACTCATGTCGCCCGCAAGGAGCCCATGTGGCCTCAGTGGTATGCATGTGCAGCCATGGCTTCCTCGACCAGTCACTCTCAACTTCAATCGCGACTCCTTTTGAGCTTCGAATCATGGTGGGCTATACCACACCTTCCTTCATCAACAACAATTGTCCACAACCAACTGTTAGAAAAAGGATGTTCCGCTCACAATTAATACCTTATTCCTCCGTCAATTTGTTGGATCAACATTTTATATCTCAATCTGGTATCGATTTCGGTGATCTATCAGACCAATGAAATTGGAGAAGCTTCTGTTTGCGGTGCTTATAAGTGGGCCGAGAGTGATAACTACAGTGAATTGGGGGGCCGTATTGATTTTGGTAACAAGAAGCCCAAACGGAACACTTGTCGGCTTATGGTCACAGTAATACCTTTGATGTAGGCCCGGAGTGCTTTCTCCAATCACAACTCGGGTGGCTATTGGGTTGGTATAAAAAAGAATTGCTCAAACGAAAAATAACGGTGATCCCGTCACCACGGGTGATTCGGAGTCTCACAGAAGAAGGGCCGTTCTCTCTCTCTGGATTTCCTAATCTTGTCTTCGTCCGTTGTAATCTCGTTCTGTCCCTCTCTGGATTACCTAATCTGGTCTTCCTTCGTTGAAATCCCTTCCAGTGGCGTTCCATTCGTTCTGTTTCCGACCCTATTCGAGGCAGAGGACCGAAGAGCGGACAGGGGAGGAGGAGGAGGAGGTGGAGGGGTGGGCGTGCGAGCAACGAATTCCTCGCCGCTGGATGCATGGACTCGGACGGCATCGAGTGCGTGTCGTCGATCGACGGGATGGACGAGGAGACCTCCCTCCCCCACCACACATCCTCCAAAGCCCATGGCGGCGGCGGCGGCCCTCACCCCGGGGTTGCCCCTGCCACCAGCGTACACGAGCTGCTCGAGTGCCCCGTCTGTACCAACTCCATGTACCCTCCGATCCATCAGGTTGATTCCTTTCTCCCCCTAACACATTAGATGATTCGTGCGTTTTGATTCTGAGAATGATAGTTTCGGGTTTTGGATTAAACCAGCGATCTTGGTTGGCTATTCTGTTAGGGTGAGGTAACTAGGCAAATGTTGCGTTTCTATGTGCTTCTTTCTTGTAATCTCTGATCTCGTTCGGCATTTGAGCGATACGATATGCGATTCTATGACAAAACTGATGATTTTACCTCATAATTAAACAGCTTATGCTTTCTTTTGTGGTAATTAACTGCCACATGTTTGTTGAAAGTATTCAATGTTCATTATCTTTATATTTCTGTTTCTTGTCAAATTTTCTGTGATTTCTGGGAAAGAAAAATTGCTTTTTTTTGTGGTCTTGAAATTCCACGGGATCAAGTCAATGACTGAATTGGTTGATCATATGGATGAATCTTCATTCAAGCTTAAAGCCTTGGAATTTTGGTTCTAATTGGCTATTTGGAATGTGTGTGGATTCTTGAGTTTTGAAGATTTGACGATTTAGGCTATTTGAGTGAGGTGATTAGGGCAAATTTTGTTTTGTGCCTCTGTCTTGTAAATCCTGATAACGTTCGGCATTTGAGTGATACAATATGTGATTCTATGTTAAAACTGATGATTTTACTTTGTAATAAAACAATTTATGTTTTATTTAGTGAAGTTGGATAATTAATTGCCGCATGTGTGTTGAAAGTATTCAATATTTGAGTACTGGTGCTTAACGATTCTGCTGTATTATGATTTTTTTACCTTCGGGTCATTATCTTTTTGTTTCTGTTTTTTGCATATTTGCCATGATTCTTGGAAAAGAGAACTATGCTATTGATTGTGGCATGGCATCAGGGCATTGGCCGAATTGGTTGATCCTATAAATGGTTCTAGTTGGATATTTGGGATGTGTGCGGAATTTTGAGGACTTCTTGATTCAGGCTTTTCATTAATACTTTGGCATGGTCCTTGAGAAAGCCTAGACAGCATATGGCCATAAGGCATCTAAATAAAGTTGATCTGACATTGTTTGTTTCTTTATCCCTTTTGTTCTGGCATTTGGCTCTTGCCATTTCAAAAATATAGCCTTTAGAGTTCTATCTTATTTTGAAGCTGAAAAGATACTTCAAAGAACTTTTTGATTCCTCTAAACTAATCCATGGATGCATGTTCTGGGAATAGTTCTTGATATCTAATGTATTACTGTGGAGCTGCATACATACTTCTGATATTTGCTAGCATATTTAGGCCAGGCCAGCTCCATATTTTAGCTGAGTTCTAGCTAAAGCTATAACTGTAATATCTGATTTCACATTGGACATTGACCAAGCTTTTATTAGTATATGAGTTAAACCCATCCCCAACTTATGAATACTCCTTTTTGGGACAGCATTATCTGGTTTCAAGCTTGGGTCATGAGAAATAGAGTATTAGATTAACAATCATTCATTGTGTGTTGGTCATGTGATCTCCTGGACATCCGATGGTTCATGTAGTCTTACATCGTGTGTCAGCAACTGAATTTGGTTTATGTTTCTGATTAACTTCATTGGTGTTATGTTATATGCAGAAGCTCATGTTCTTGTCCGATCTGCAGGTGACTGCTATCTTGAATTTTTTCCCACAAAACATATTTTAATTATTTGGGCATATATAAATTACAAACAAGCAACTAGAATTTCTAACCTATTCAACAAGGAAGAGAAATTATTTATGTAATGTTTGTTCTTTTTGTGTTTCATATATATACATAATTGTCTATTTGGTTAATTTTTTGTTTGAAATAATGATTAGATGAACACAAACGAACCTATCTGATCAATCCAAGCATCAAACTGTAGTGCTCATGCATCATATGTGCAGATTTAACGAACTTCATAAGCTTCTTGTGGATTATCTATATATCAGGTAGTATAATTGGATTATGTAAAAAATCAGACATCGTTTTATTATTTCTAGGAAAGCTGGTTTCCTCCTATTAAGAATGGTTATTACTTTATATCTGGGAATATCAGGCTTACTAGTACCTTTGTTTCAACAAATTAGATATCCTCTCCTAACATGTTTCTAAATGGTAAGGAATCTGTCTTCGAGTCAACTTACTTTTATTGGTTCAAATACTTTATTTAATTTGAAGTTAGTATGGTGAAGGGTCCTTCGCTGCACCTTGTCATGATTATAGGCACATAATTTTCAAATGTTGGTTCCTATTAAGTAAATACTATTTTGAGGTTATAGAAATAAAGACAATTCATAATCCAGAAAATAGAGATAAATATGATTGCAGTTCTATTATGTTTCCAGTCAGGGTAGTATCAATCATGATTCTGTGATTTTTTTTTATTAGCATGTATGTATACACATATATTTACTATCTGTTTCGGTAATCTCATGATTACAGTAAGCAAATAGCAAGGTTATTGTCACCTACAAATAACAATAGTTCCTTGCATCCACGGTAAACTCGTGTCTCATTAGTAGCTTATTTTTGCAGTGTCAAAATGGGCACACACTGTGTTCAACTTGTAAAACAAGGGTGCACAACCGATGCCCCACTTGTCGACAAGAGCTTGGAGACATCAGGTGCTTAGCACTGGAGAAGGTTGCCGAATCACTTGAGCTTCCTTGCAAATATGGCTCGCTAGGCTGCCCTGAAATCTTTCCATACTACAGCAAACTGAAGCATGAATCTCAGTGCAGCTATCGACCATACAGTTGCCCATATGCCGGATCAGAATGCTTGGTCGTGGGGGACATTCCTTTCTTGGTCACTCATTTAAGAGATGACCACAAGGTAGACATGCACACAGGCTGCACATTTAATCATCGATACGTCAAATCCAATCCAAGGGAGGTTGAAAATGCCACATGGATGCTGACTGTAAGCACACTTTCGACTTATTCCACATATCATTTAAATCATGTTATTCAACAAAGTAGGCATTTTATACGTGGGATTTTATTATAGTTGTTATTCAGTCCATGCTGTGGGTTGTATATCCATCAGCAGATTGGTTAAAGGGCTCTACCGCAACATGATCTATTTTGGTATGTATCATTCTATTTTTTTCACAGAATTTTCTATTTTCAGGTCTTCAACTGTTTTGGGCACTACTTCTGTTTGCACTTCGAGGCCTTTCAGCTAGGGATGGCCCCTGTGTACATGGCGTTCTTGCGGTTCATGGGCGATGAGAACGAAGCCAGGAGTTTCAGCTACAGCCTCGAGGTCGGGGCCAATGGAAGGAAGCTAACATGGGAAGGCACTCCTCGGAGCATCCGTGATGGTCACCGCAAGGTCCGGGACAGCCATGATGGGCTCATCATACAGAGGAACATGGCACTTTTCTTCTCCGGTGGTGACAGGAAAGAGCTGAAGCTGAGGGTCACTGGCCGGATATGGAAGGAGCAACAGGGCAACGAGACCGGAGTGTGCATGCCAAATCTTTGTAGCTGAAAGAAAAGCAAGCATGCCTAAATGAGCAGGCTTTGCAGATGCAGCTTGACGATGCTTTGCGCATATTATGTACTTGGAGTTCACAGAACTTTTCTGTGAGAGTATGTTTCGAATATGATTTGCAAAGATGTTGTTTAAGGTGTGAATTACGTTTGCTTGCGTGGGTGCTTGAGCAGCCATGAATTGAGCAAATCACAGTCTTGGATTTTATATCTGGACAACAATGTAGTCACCCATAATTTCTATCTTAATATAATTTAATTATTATAAATAATATATTATTTTATTTAAATTATTATTATTATTTGAATACTATGATTAAGGAAATGATTAAAATTAATTTTTTAATCATGTGTATAGGCTAGTAATTTTACTAATAAATTAATTATTAATTGATTTATTTATTAATAAGTGATGTAATTTTTAGGAAGTAAATAATTTATATTTTGTCTTAAGAAATAAATATGTGATGTGATGTGAATCATAAGAAATAGTGATGTCTTAGGAAGTAAATAGTGATGTGAATCAAAAGAAATAAATGTTATATTTTTTATCTTAGCAAAATAAAAATAAAAAAATAAATTATTATTTATCTTTTAGGGAGATGAGATTCTTCTCCTTAATTCCTTAATTCTCCTTAATTCCTAAAGAGTTTAGGAGGGATAAGATTTCCCAAGGAGAGATAATAAAAAAAGGAGAATTTTTTATTTTTTTCTAATCAACTTTTGTTTATGTTCCGAAATCTTTAATATTACGATTATTATAATTTTATGATATATAATAATATTTTAATTTTAAAATTTTATGATTAATAAATAATAATAATTGATTTATAATGTTTGAATGATTGTTTGACTTATAAAGATTTCTTAAATTTAAGTAATTTTAAGATTGATTTAATTATTAAGATTTTTATTTTTGAATTAACATAATAATTTTAATTTATTTAATTATATATATCTATGTTTCAAAATTATGTATGGATTTATATGATTTAATTGGTTTTAAAATTAAGATCATGAATTTAAGTTCTTTAATTCATTGACTTGAGTTATTATTTAATAATTAAAAATATTAAAATCTATTTTGATAAGAAGAGTCTAAGGTATGACCTAAGTCAGGTTGATCTATCAAATTAGGTTAACCCAGCCCACATGGTTATATACGATCCAATCTATGCAACAAGGCATCATCCATGGTCAAGCATAACCCAATCCATATGGTCATATACAACTAAGCCCATGTGGCCAAGTAGAAGCTAGCTCATGTGACAAGATATGACCCAACCCATGTATCCAAACATATCTAGTCCATGTGGTCAAGTATGACATTTCAGACATAACCCCAACTCATATGTTTAGGTACGACTCAACCTGTGAGCCAAGCATGACCCAGTTCAATGGTAAGGCTCGGCCCAACTTGTGAGTGAGGCTCAGCTTAGTTCATGAAGTTAGGCCTACCCAACTATGCAATTAGCATTAGACATATTGTCACTCTTTTATCCAGCCCATTGTACCTCAACCTAACCTATTACTTAGGATAGGCATGTGCGAGGCACATGACCCGTCCAAGAGTTAGGTAAGTTAGTTCAGTTTAAGCTAGCCCTATATGACATAGTCCAATTTCCTTTCTTTTTCTTGGTTTAAACTTGTTAATTGACTGAATAGATAAGTTTGATTGGTTCAAATCTATTTAAGGTGATTTCATATCAACTTGACTAATTTAAATATATTTAATCTAATCAAAATTAGACTAATCTAGGGTGATTCTAGATCAATTCTATAAGGATTTGAGGTTGATTTTGTCATGTCATAATTGAATTAAGTTTGGTTTAAGTCAATTGGGTTATTCCAATTAGGGTTTTGGTTGATTAAAGACTATTGAAATATTAATATCTCATGTCTTTATGATTTGATGAACTTAAAAATTTTATTTGAATGTAAATAATAATAATTTTTTTTTAAGTTTATGATATTGATATGATTATTACCATGTAGTATATGTGTGACTATGCTAGTGGTCTACATTGAAAGTGTTGATAGTTATAGGTACCCTACAAGTTAATCACGTGAGTGATGACACATGTGACATGATATGTATGTTAAATCTCGAATTTTGATGATGAAATAAATTGATAGTGTTTATCTAATATGCATTTAAGTGTCGTATGACTAGCTTCAATCAAAAAAGGTAAATCAATTAAAGCAGGAAAAATCAAACGTTGGGTCGGAGCAAACATGTTAGAAGATTGGACGTCAAGTTGGAGGATCAGTTGATGTGTCGGTAGAAGGCTTCGGTTCGTGAATTCGGGCATCGGGCCAAGAAGATCGGACATTGCACCAAGGAGATCAAATGTTGCGAGAAGACAATATGCTAATTGGGCAATACGCCAAAGGAGAGGACGATACACCGAAGGATCGGACGAAGCACCGGAAGAACCAATGACATGCCAGACAATATAAGATTCACTTGTAATCGATTATGTCTAGATCGAGTTAGTTTAGAGTCTAATTTAGTCGATTTAGAATGTTATTAGACCAACTCAATAGGGGCCAAATGGGCCCAAGTTTGGGCTGTGTTGAGCCAAGTAGAAGGCCCAAACAATGACCCAACAAGTGAAACTATCGTGGCACAGTCTCCGAGACTGTGTTAGGAAGTGGTACCACTCAGTGGCAGGGTGTCAAGTGGTAGCACCGCTAGACTGGGTGATAGTACTGCCTAGTGTCAGTGCTACAGGCAGTGGTACCACCAGGACCCAGGAAAACCGGGATGAGACTCTTTTAGGTTTCAAGTTTGAATCCACTTGAGGCATATAGATACCCCTCTCATCCCTAGTTAACATATACACAATTAAGAGCAAAAAAGTAGAAAAACTATGTTGTAATATTGTGAGAACTCCTCTCAAACTATAAGTGTAAGTGTGGTTTAAGAGAGGAGTAAGGGGGGATAGTTAGTGGATCAGTAGTTGATCTTCATTCATTGAAGGAATATAGTTAGTGGATGTCGGTGGCCTCAACAGAAGAGGAATCAGCGGAGTGGATGTAGGTCACAACGATCGAACCACTATAAAATCTAGGTTGCATTTATGCTTTGTTATTTACATTTGCTGCAAACTACCTTACTCGCTTAACTTTCACATTACACTCTTCCATTCACTTTCAAGTTAAACTCACTTTGTCAAAATCGATTTTTATCCTACGAAGAATTTTTTAAAATTGACATATGTATTTTTATCCGCTGCACTAATTCACCCCTCTTAGTGCTGACTCATTCCTAACAGTTGGTATCAGAGCCATGTTATTTCTTATTTGGTTTAAGACCCAAGAGAAATAGCTCTTTTCGGATTTCAAGAGAGCATTTCTATCGTTCGTTCTCCCATATTCAATGGGACGAACTACACTTGTTGAAAAACTCGAATGAGAGTTTTTTTGCTTTCAATGGATTTAAATTTATGGAATATTATCGAAAGTGGTTTTCAAAAGTCTTTTACTCTAATAAATGAATGAAATGATTTGGAGAAGAAAACTTTTTCTTTGAATGCTAGAGTTATGAACGCTCTATTTTGTGCTTTGAGAAAAAATGGGTTTAATCATGTTTCTATTTGTAAAATGGCTTTCGATATTTGACATACAGTTGAAATCACACACGAAGATACTGGTAAAGTTAAATATTCAAAAATCAATGTTTTGATGTATGATTTTGAATTATTTCGGATGGAACCAAGTGAGACCATTGGAGATATGTACACCCGGTTTACTGATATAGTCAATGGTCTAAAAGCGTTTGGTAAAAGTTTTTCTAACTTTAAACTCGTTAACAAAATATTGAAATCCCTTCTAAAGAGTTGCATACATTTATCATCAATTTACCATATTTTGGTATTATTTTTTCTCTTTTATCATCAACAAAAAGGAGAACGATTCAACAATGCAATGCAAGTGTGGTAAAAACTCATGCCACATTTCAATTTGTATTTGACGATACCAATCATATTTCAAGCATGTATCATTCAAAAGTTCTCATATTAAAAGTTATAAACATTTAAAGAGATAGCTTCCATCAACTTCCCCCCCCCCCCCTCTTTTTGTGAAATGATTTGAATAAAGTCAAAAACAATAAAAGAGTTTCATTAAATCATGTTTCAATTTTCATAAGGATCAAAATATTCATGTAAAATCAACTCCTCACTCTTGCAAGTGTTCATCTCATAAAAAAAACATAAAAATTCTTCCTTTATTAAGAAAGAATTCATGTGAAAGAATCATTATATGAAGGATAAAAGAAATTTTATGAATAAATTTTCATAATGAGAGGAGCATCACATCAAATCCATTTCTCATTAAAAATTCACAAGAGATAAATCCGTGAGAGATGCATTTGTCAATGAAATCCATGAATTAATTGAATGTATCAAAAATTATTAAGTGATGAAGTAAGAGTATGAAGTAAACTTGATACCAAGGAAGATAAAAATGAAATAAGTTTATGAAAGCTCCATTTATGAAATACAAAAAGATAGTCCAGAAAAGATATACATTAAATTCATGCATTTGGATAAATTAACATTCCTAACTCTCTTCTAATAAAATCATATTGTTCTTCACTTAAAGGTTTTATAAAGATAGCAGCTAATTGATGTTTCATATCAATAAACTCTAAGATTACATCATGATTATTAACATGATCTCGTATAAAGTGATGCCTAATATCAATATATTTAGTTCTAGAGTGTTGAATGAGATTTTTTATTAAATATATTGCACTTGTGTTATCACATTTTATGAGAATGTCTTTAAGATGAATCTTATAATCATCTAAAGTGTTTTTCATCCATACAACTTATGCACAACATGCACTAGCTACAATATACTCAGCTTCGATTGTAGATAGTACAATCGAGTTTTGTTTCTTGGAAGACCAAGAAACAAGTGCGTATCCTAAAAATTGACATGTTCCAGATGTGCTTTATCTATCTAATCTATATCCAACAAAATCCGCATCAGCATATGCAATTAGTTCAAAGTTATCAGATTTTGGATACCATAATCCTAGATTAGTGGTACCGTTAAGATATCTAAGAATTCTCTTAACTGCTTGAAGATGAGATATCTTAGGATTAGATTGAAACCTAGCACAAAGACCTATACTAAACATGATATCCGGTCTAGTTGCGATGAGGTAGAGTAAACTTTCTAACATACCCCTATAAGTTTTTTTATCAAAACTTTCTCCACTTTCATTAATGTCTAACTTAGTGGAGGTACTTATGAGAGTATTGATAGTCTTTGAGCTATCTATATTAAACATTTTTAGTAAATCTAAAGCATATTTTATTTGACTGAGAAAAATGTCACTACTTAGTTGTTTGATTTGTAAGCCTAAAAAGAAAGTTAATTCCCTCATCAAACTCATTTCAAATTCAAGACTCATAACTTTTAGCAAATTATTCACAAAGAAATTCATTTGTGGAATCGAAAATAATATCATCAACATAAATTTGAATAATAAAAAAACTATTTTTAAAATTTTTGATAAATAATGTAGTATCGACATTGCCTTTAGAGAAATTATTATGAATTAAAAACGAGCTAAGTCTCTTATACCAAGCCCTTGGGGCTTGTTTCAATCCATAGAGAGCTATAGTCAATTTAAACACATGATTAGGGAAATTATCATTCTCAACTCCGGGAGGTTATTCAACATAAAGTTCTTTAAAAATAAAGCCATTAAGAAAAGCACTTTTAACATCCATTTCAAATAATTTAAAATTATTACTATTAGCATAAGCAAGAAGCATCCTTATGACTTCTAATCGAGCCATAAATGTGAAGGTTTCTTCGTAATCGATATATTCTTCTTGGTTAAAATCTTTGGCCACTAATCTAGCATTGTTTCTAATCATGATACCAGATTCATCTTGCTTGTTTCTGAAGACCCATTTAGTACTAATAACTAAATGGTCATTTGGGCTTGGAACAAGCTTCCATACTTCATTTCTCTCAAATTGATTCAATTCTTCTTATATTGCGATGACCCATGAATCATCTTTCATGGCCTCATCAATGCATTTAGGTTTAATTTGGGAGAGAAAAGTGATGTTGGCATAAAAATTTTTAAGAGAAGAATGAGTTTGAATCCCTTTCGATGTATGTCCTATAATTAGCTCCTTAGGATGAGCATCTATATACTTTCTTTCCTACAGTAAAGAAGGTTCGGAAGAAGATGCATCCAAGTTGCTAGATGGAGAAGGGGAATAATTTAAATTCAAAGTATCAAAATTAAGATTATTATCAAAATCATTTTTCTTAACTTTAGAAATTTTATTAAAAACAACATGAATAGATTCTTCTATAATCAAAGTTCTTTTGTTAAATATATGAAGTTCTTTAGAAACAAAAGAATAGCCAAGAAAAATTTCTTCATCAGATTTTACATCAAATTTACCTAAGGTATCTTTTTCATCCAAAATAAAATATTTACATCCGAAAACTTTAAAGTATGAAACGTTGAGTTTTTTGTTGTTCTAGAACTCATAAGGAGTCTTGGAAAGTAATGGTCTTACTAGAACCCTATTCATAACATAGCATACCGTATTTACAGCTTCGACCCAAAAATATTTGGGTAGGCTATGTTCGTTTAATATGGTTCTTGCCATTTCTTGTAAGTTTATATTCTTTCTTTCTACTACTCCATTTTGTTAATGATTTCTTAGAGTAGAGAAGTTGTGGTTGTATCCATTAGATTCACAAAATTCTTGAAAATCATAGTTTTGAAATTCACTATCGTGATCACTTTGAATTGACGAAATCATAAAACCCTTTACATTTTGAACAAGTTTACAAAATTTAGAGAAATACCTAAAGCATTCACTTTTGTGTGCCAAAAAATAAGTCCATGTGTATCTACTATAATCATCCATGATGACAAATGTGTATTTTCTACCTCCTAGGCTTGATGTAGCAATTGGTCCGAGCAAGTCCATATGGATCAATTGCAAAGGTCTAGAGGTGCTTATTTGGTTCTTAGGTTTGAAGCTACATTTTATTTGTTTTCCTAGTTGACATGCATGACACATATTATTTTTGACGAACTTGATATGAGGAATTCCTCTTACAAGTTCTTAGATGAAATTTGAGAGATTAGTTTCATGCTAGCATGACCTAATCTCCCATGCCAAAGCCAAGCATCATTATTCAAAACCGAAAAGCACATTTTATTACAAAGATCATCAATCTCGATAGTGTATACATTATTTTATTTTAGGGCAATCATCGATGTATTTTTATGTGGTTTTTCAATAATACAAGCATTAGATTCAAATCTAATGATATATCCTTTATCACATAATTAACTAATACTAAAAAGGTTATGCTTTAAACCGTCAACTAACAATATATCTTCAGTAAGAAGGTTAGATTTGTTACCTATGGTTCCTTTGCTAATGATTTTACCCTTGTTATTGTCTCCGAAGGTGACATATCCTTCGTCTAGACTAGTGAGCTTAGAGAAATGAGATGGATCTTCGGTCATATGCCTTGAGCATCCACTATTAAGGTACCATCTCTTGCTTCTAGCTTGTGATGGTACATTTTTCTACAAAAAGAGATAATTTTTAGGTATCCATTTGACTTTGGGTGCCTCAAAAATTGATCTACATAGCTTATCATATTATATTAAGTCATTTGAGGTTCTTTTAGGAACCCAAATCAATTTATGTGGACTACATTTCTTAAATGGACAATGATAAGCTACATGCCCAAATTTGTAACAAAAGTTACATTTGTTTCGGGATGAAACATGCAAAGTAGGGCCTTTAACAAAGGTGGTTGGATTTTGGTGAGAGCTACTCACAAATCCAATTCCACCTTTTCTATAAACGTGACCCTTGTTGGCAAGGATCATTTTCAAGGATTTGCTACCAACCTCAAACTTTTCTAAGGTTTTCTTAAGTAGCAAGTTTTCCTTTTGAAGTACTTCTAGTTCATCACATTTCGTACATAAAGCTAAACTATCATTGTGCTCAACTTTTAATCTATTATAATCAGTAACAAGAGAATCATGCTCATTTTTTAACAATTTATATTTTTTACTAATTGATTTGTATTCATCAAATAAATCATAAAAAGCATTCAATAGTTCATCAAATGATAAATTTTCATCAAATGAACTTGGTACTTCATCTCCAATAGCCATTAGTGCATAGTAAGCAATTTGCTCGGTGTTGGTTGGCTCCTCTTCTTCGGATGCACTTGAGTCGTCCCATGTTACTTTGAGAGCCTTCTTCTTTGGTTGCCTCTTCTTGGTTAGGAGACATTCGCTCTTGTAATATCCCGGCTTCTTGCATTTGTAGCATATTACCTGATCTTTCTTGGGTTCAAATTTATTTTTAGTATCATTTTTAAATTTATTCCTTTTTATAATTTTTTAAAATTTTCTTGTTAAGAGTGCCAAATCTTCATCAAGGTCCTTATCACTTAAGTTTTCTTTCAAGTAGTCTTCTTGTGTTCTTAGTGTCATATCTTTCCTGTTCTTTGAAAGTGTGTCCTCAAGCTTTTTATGAGTTTTACATGTCATTTTATACGTCATTAGTGACCCAATTAGTTCTTCGAGAGGAAAATTATTAAGATCTTTGGCCTTTTGAATGAGCATTATTTTAGGGTCCCAACTCTTTGGAAGGGATCTTAAAATTTTATTAATAAGTTCAAAATCTAAGAAACTTTTACCAAGTCCTTTTAGACCATTGACAACATCCGTAAATCAGGTGTATATGTCTCCAATGGTCTCACTCGGTTTCATTCGAAATAACTCATAAGTATGTACTAAAAGATTAATTTTTGACTCATTCACTTTACTAGTGCCTTCATGAGTCACTTCGAGTGTGTGGCAAATATCAAAAGCTGATTCATAAATAGACACACGATTAAACTCATTTTTATCTAAGGCACAAAACAAGGCATTCATAGCTTTTGCGTTTAAAGAGAAAGTCTTCTTCTTTAACTCATTCCAATCATTCATTGGAAAAGAAGACTTTTGAAAGCCATTTTCTATAATATTCTATAATTCGAAATCCATTGAAATTAGGAAGATCCTCATTTTAGTCTTCTAACAAGTGTAATCCATCCTATTGAACATGGATGGACGTGTAATTGAATGACCCTCTAGGTTGCCGACAAATGCCATCTCTTTTGGGTTTAAAACCAAATGAGAGTGAACCTTGCTCTGATACTAATTATTAGGATTAAGAGCGACACTAAGAGGGGGGGGTGAATTAGTGCAGCGAAAAACTTTTTTGATTTTAGAAAAATGTTCATGTCAATTAAAACTGATTTTGATGAAAATTGTTTTGATTCAATCCGTTTCAGAGAGAGTATGAACTTGAAAGCTTTCGTAAAAGTGCAAAAGAGAATTAAGGAGATTTGCAGTAATGTAAATTGCATAAATAAAAAGCAAACCAGAATTTAGAGTGGTTTGGTCAATATGACCTACATCCACTTTCGGACTCCTCCTCCGACGAGGTCTTCGGCGTCCACTAAAGGCCTTCCTTCAATAGGTGAAGACCAACCACCTTTTACAACGCTTTCTCTTTTTCACGGGTTTAGGAGAGAACCCTTACAAGTCTCACACCTCTCTTGAATGATCTCAAAACTTAGAAAGGGAGGAGGAGGACTCTAGCACTTGTTTACAACACTTTCACACACCCCACTAACTCAAGATTATCTCAATACTTTCGTACCATTTCATGCAGAAAGGGTAGGGTTTTTATAGGCCCCAATGGCTTCAAAAATGGAGCCAAAAAGTGTATAATCCCGGATTTCCGAGGTCCTCGCGGTACCATCACCTGACACATGACACTGGGCGGTACCACCGCTTGGCAGAGCTCAGAGACCAAGCTCTGGCGGTACCACTACCTTGATAGTCATAGGTGCCCAGCAAGCCAATCACATGAGTGATGGCACGTGTGACTTAATATAGAATCTTTTTGCTTATTATATTTTGGCATATATCACTTTATAACTATTACATAAATGCATACATATATTGTTATGTCCTTGGATTTGTGCAATGGGAATCAGATCGTGATGAGATCACGATAGTGAGATCGATTCACCTTTAAGCACATATCCTAAATAATCCCGGTCATAGGTTACTCGAGAGGGATATCGTGATAACCGCATTGATTTGGTGTGTTGTATACCCGTCCATATGATGGATGCAGCTGGTCTCATAGTTGCTTGTGTAGGGACATTAGGGATATAAAGATGTGCTCATTGGAGAATGAGTTCATTGATTGATCCGCTTTACGAATCTTTGGATGGTTGATGATGCCTTATTGTCGACAAACATTCCAGAAGTCCTAGTGGTGTATCTGGTCCTTAGACTTAAGACACCAAGGATGTCATGTATGAGTGCTCCACTCTTTGATACCAGACTTATAGGTTTGGCTGTCCCAGATCTAGTACAGCTGGTTATTGGGAGTGGTAGTCGACCTTACGAGGGCTATTGAGTGTCGATAGAGGATCATCCACTCTCAGCGTCATGAGAGGAATATCCCATGTGTTCTTGCTCAGACAAATCCCTGGCCAGGGTCATTCAGGTTGAGAGAGAAAGAGTTCTCCGGGAGAATCCGATTAGAATGAGACTCGAGAAGAAACCGTGTGGGTTTGACAACACCCGCAATGGCCCGAAGGCCTACCGGGCAGCGTGCCCTCGCCTCGCAAAGTCACAGGTGGTGGCGAGGTGGCGGCAGCGAAAAAGGGGAAAGGGCATTAGGGTTTTACGGACAAAAAAGCAGTTTTGCCTCTCGAATTTGAGAAATTCAGTTTACATCTTTTTTGTCCAAATTATGAAAATACCCCTATGAATTTAGAAATTCCCTATAATGTCCCTGATTTCAGAAAATATTAATTAATTAAAAGGTTTAGTTGATTATTATTTATTATTATTATTATTATCTAGTAGTCCTACATGATAATGATTAATTATACATGTGATGTATGATGTGTGGACGGATGATCATGGACCGTGTGATGTGTGTACCTGTGATTATTATTATTAAGGTCTGTGAACCTCCATTATATTTCTCGTTTATTGTCGGGCCTGCGTGCCTATGATTAAGTTGTAATCACATGAGGAGGCACAGCGGGAGTGTGGATGCGATAGCGGGACCCACGAGACGAACGATCGTGATGCATGAAGATGCATCAAGATGTCGACGGAATCGACAAGGATGAAATGGACAATCACATGGCATGGAGATGCACCGTTGCACACATAGATCTTGATGTGAGTGATTAGGCCTACTGGCTCGGGCCTAATCATATTAGGTTGTGGTCCATGATCATCTGGTGTAATTGCTTATACACATACTATATATATATATATATATATATATATATATATATATATATATATATATATATATATATATATATATATATATATATATATATATATATATATATATATTTACATACGATGTAGATATATATTAAATATGTATATGTGTGACATGTCATATTAGGAGACCAAATCATAGAAACATCTCTCGATAATATTAAGTCGGTAAACGTGAGGCAATTAGATTGACCCACGTGGCCTTCCATCGTTATAAGTAGGAACCGATTCCCGGTGCAGGTTGAGTTGGTCGAGTCCCTCGAGACTCACCTATATCGCGATTCGCTATCTTCTTACTTACATAGAGATGTCACTGCGGTGACCGAGGGCATGGTATATTTGGTCGAGTCCCCGAGGGTATATCATCAAATCGGACTCATCTTGTAACGAAGGTGTTGACTTAACCGAAAGCATCATGGTTGGTCGAGTCCCTCGAGGCCATGGTGATTGGGAGGCCGAACAAGATGGGAATCACAAGGAGTTGTGATCGACAAGAGTTGCCTACCTTTTAGGCTTAGTGTGATTGGTCGAGTCCCTCGAGGTTACACTAAGACGCCGATTGATCCCCGATCCCCACTAGAAGTTCGCCGGAGACTTCCGTTTCACGTCTTTGAGGGTGTCGCGTGACTCGTTAGTAAAATAGTGGGGAGCATATTAAGATAAAAGTTCATATCTTGATAGTTTATTTCTTGCAAAATTTGCATGATATTCATTTCTACGCATCTTTATTTTCTAAAAATATCGCTTTCAAATCCCTTATGTGGCATACTTTGATGTCAACCCTCACTGATCCAAATTACGGATTGGCTCAGAACTTGAGAATTGTTCTCATAGCGGAGAAAAAATCGGTACGCCCTTGATCTGATGATGCCCGCTAGAAAGAAGGGGCAAACGAGGATGAGATCGCTCGCTACGTAAAGTACATTGATGAATCCACTCTTGCTCAGTGCTATATGTTGGGCTCTTTGACTCTTGAGTTACAGAGACAACATGAAAAGATGGATGCCAGATCCATTCTCCTATATGTCCGTAAATTATTTGAGGAACAGGGAAGGACTCAGCGATACGAGATATCTAAGAGTCTCTTCCGCACTAGGATGACTGAGGGGACACCGGTTCAGAACCATGTCCTAAAGATGATTGAGTGGATAGAGAAACTCACAGGTTTAAGAATAGTCCTAGAGGATAACTTGTGTGTGGACATTGTACTTCAGTCCCTACCAGATTATTTTTCACAGTTCATAATGAATTTTAATATGAACAAGCTTAAAGTGACTCTCCCAAAGCTTCTCAATATGTTGAGGGAGGCATAGAGTACTATCAAGAAAGAGAAGCCAGTTCTCTACACTAGTGAGACCAAAAGGAAAATGAAAGCAGAAAGGTCCCTTAAGAAGGGAAAGGGCAAGGTCAAACCAGGTAAAGCAAAGGTTGCTAAGAAAGACCCAGCAAAGGACAAAGGCTAGTGCTTCCACTGTGGTAAAGATGAGCACTGGAAGAGAAACTGCAAAGAGTATCTTGCAAAAAGGGCGAAACAAAAGCTTGATGAAGCTTCAGGTACATTCATGATCAGTCTCCATTTGTCAGACTCTTATAATAACATATGGGTATTGGATACCGGTAGTGCTTATCATATATGCAATTCCTTGCAGGTTCTGGCAATGCCTAGGAGACTAGAGAGAGGCAAGATGGACCTCAAGATGGGTAATGGAGTAAAAGTTATTGTAGTAGTTGTTGGCGAGGTCGCCCTACATCTGCCTAGTGGAGCTTTTATTGCATTAGATGCATGTTATTTTGTTCCTTCTATTATCAAAAACATTATCTCCATTTCATGTTTAATAGTTAGTGGATATAAATTTATTTTTGAGAACAATGGTTGTTCGATATTATTAGATGATAAGATCATCATGAAAGGAACATTGCATAATGGTTTATTTATATTAGACACCACTCCACATATCATGAATGTAAATGTGTCCAAAAGGAAACGAGATGAGTTAAACAGTGCATACTTGTGGCATTGTAGGCTAGGTCATATCCATGAAAGAAGGATTCAAAAGTTGCTAAATGGTGGATATTAAGATCCATTCGACTATGTGTCTTATGCAACTTGTGAGCTTTGCATTCGTGGAAAACTGACCAACTCTCCATTTAGTGGAACTGGAGAGAGAGCCACTGAGTTGTTGGAACTCATACATAGTGATGTATATAGACCCATGTCAACTCATGCCATTGGAGGTTACTCCTACTTCATTACATTTACTGATGATTTCTCAAGGTATGGATATGTGTACTTAATGAAGTACAAGTCCGAGGCCTTTGAGAAATTCAGAGAGTATAAGAATGAGGTGGAGAACCAGACTGGAAAAAGTATCAAAACTCTTCGATCAGATCGAGGAGGTGAGTACTTAAGTACAGAGTTCACTCAGTTCCTCAAGGACTATGGGATATTATCCCAATGGACACCTCCTTATACACCTCAGCTCAATGGTGTTTCTGAAAGGAGAAATCGTACATTATTAGATATGGTACGGTCCATGATGAGTTTCGCTGACCTACCCATCTCATTATGGGGATATGCCCTAGAAACCGCAGCTTACCTTTCGAACAGAGTTCCAACTAAGTCAGAGGTGTCTACACCATATGAGATATGGAAAGGGAAGAAGCCTGATCTTAAGGTTGTTAAGATTTGGGGCTGCCCCTGCACATGTTAAAAGACACAACCCCAATAAGTTAGAATCAAGGACGAGCGATGCAAATTTGTGGGATACCCCAAGGAAACTTATGGGTATTATTTCTATCATCTCGATGACCAAAAGGTCTTTGTAGCTAAGAGAGCAGTGTTCCTTGAGAAGGAACACATTCTTGAGGAGATAGTGAGAGAATGATAGAATTGAAGCAAGGTTGGAGAACCAAGCTCAAGCACCACTCTCTACAGCCGAGAGTCATTCAGGTACCTAATACACAAGTTTCAACTTTACTGAGGTCCGATAGAGTATCCCATCCTCCTGAGAGATATGTGGGACATATTAGAGGAGAGGATGCAGAGGATATTGATCCTTAGACCTACGAGGAGGCTATTATGAGTATAAACTCCGGGAAGTGGCAAGAAGCCATGAATTCTGAGATGGATTCTATGTACTCTAATAAGGTTTGGAACTTAGTTGATGCGCCCGAAGGTAATGTACCCATCGGTTGCAAGTGGATCTTTAAGAAAAAGATCGGAGTAGATGGAAAGGTAGAGACCTATAAAGCAAGGCTAGTGGCTAAGGGGTATCGTCAAAGGCAAGGTGTTGACTATGACGAAACCTTCTCACCCATAGCATTGCTAAAATCCATCAGAATTCTATTGGCTATTGCAGCACACTATGATTATGAGATCTGGTAGATGGATGTGAAAACCGTATTCCTCAATGGAAACTTCGAGGAGGTGTATATGATGCAACCTGAGGGATACGTGTTCAAGAACTGTCCAGATAAGGTGTGTAGGTTGCTTAGATCCATTTATAGATTAAAGCAAGCTTCCCGAAGTTGGAACATAAGATTTGATGAGGCAATCAGATCTTATGACTTCGTTAAGAACGAAGATGAGCCTTGTGTATACAAAAAGGTAAGTGGGAGCGCTATCACCTTTTTGGTGTTATATGTGGATGACATCCTGATCATTGGGAATGGCGTAGGAATGCTATCCACAATAAAAGACTTGGTTATCTAGACACTTCTCCATGAAGGACTTAGGGGAAGCATCCTATATTTTGGGGATTAGAATCTATAGAGATAGATCCAAGAGAATGCTTGGCTTGTCCCAAAGTCAGGTACATAGAAACCATTGTCAAAAGGTTTGGCATGGAAAATTCAAGAGAGGTCTCATACTGGATGAGACATGGGATATCGCTTTTTTCCACCCAGTATATCCCCAAAGACTCCAGAAGAAAGGGCTTAACATGGATATGATACCTTATGCCACAACAATAGGGTCTATCATGTATGCCATGCTATGTACTAGGCCTGATATAGCTTATGCTCTCGAGTGTCTGGCAGTATCAAAGCGAATCCAAAGCTTGGAGCTTTGGAAAGCAAGAAAGTGTATCCTTAAGTACTTGAGAATGACTAAGGATCTTTTACTAGTATATGGAGGTAATAGCCTTAAGGTTGAAGGCTACACCGACTCAGTTTTTTTTAGTCTAATGTCGATGATAGCAAGTCGAATTTAGGGTATGTGTACACCTTGAATGGAGGAGCAATGTCTTTGGAAGAGTTCCAAGCAAGATACCACTCACGACTCGACCATAGAGGTTGAGTACATTCTTTGCATCGATGCAGCAAAGGAGGGAGTTTGGGTGAAGAAGTTCATCACAGATTTGGGAGTCGCGTCGGGTAGATGAAGAGCCGATCTCCTATATTGCGACAACAACGGGCGATTGCTCAAGTAAAGGAACCTAGGTCTCATCAGAAATCTAAGCATGTTCTGAGGAGGTTCCACCTTATCAGAGAGATCGTGACCCGAGGAGATGTAGTAGTGGAAAGAGTTCCATCCGAAGATAACATTGCAGATCCATTAACAAAGCCGTTGTCTCAGATTTGTTTTGAGTGTCACAGGGGTCTGATGGGGATCAGACACATAGGTGATTGGCTTTAGGTCAAGTGGGAGATTGCTAGTCATAGGTGCCCAGCAAGCCAATCACGTGAGTGATGGCACGTGTGACTTAATATAGAATCTTTTTGCTTATTATATTTTGGCATATATCACTTTATAACTATTGCATAAATGCATACATATATTGTGATGTCCTTGGATTTGTGCAATGGGAATCGGATCGTGATGAGATCACGATAGTGAGATCGATTCACCTTTAAACACACATCCTAAATAATCCTGGTCATAGATTACTCGAGAGGGATATCGTGATAACCCGGACATGATCGGTGTGTTGTATACCCGTCCATATGATGGATGCAATTTGGTCTCATAGTTGCCTTGTGTAGGGACACTAGGGATCTGAGAACAGTGCTCATTGGAGAATGAGTTCATTAATTGATCCGCTTATGGAATTTGGATGGTTGATGATGCCTTATTGTCGGGACAATGATTCAGTAATCCTAGTGGTGTATATCGGGTCCTTAGACTTGAGACACCAAGGATGTCCCTGTATGAGTGCTCCACTCTTTGATACCAGACTTATAGGTTTGGTTGTCCCCCATCTAGTACAGCTAGTCATTGGGAGTGGTAGTCGACCTTACGAGGGCTATTGAGTGTCGATAGAGGATCATCCACTCTGGCGTCATGAGAGGAATATCCCATGTGTTCTTGCTCGGACAAATCCCTAGCTGAGGTCATTTGGGTTGAGAGAGAAAGAGTTCTCCAGGGAGAATCCGATTAGAGTGAGACTCGAGAAGAAATCGTGTGGGTCCGACAACACCATGCTCGATATCTTGTCTACGGTATATTAGATGGATGAGGGACTATAGATACACGATGGCGAGGGACAGACAGGTCCAATGGATTGGATTCCAGATCGTCTGGGACTACGTTGTAGTGGTCTAATACGTCCATAGTCGATGAGTCAGTGAATTATTACAGAGATAATAATTCACTGAGTTAGAAGGAGTTCTGACAGGTATGACTCACGGCCAGCTCGATATTGGGCCTAGAGGGTCACACACATATGGTAGGCATTGCGATGAATAGAGGTTCGGATATGAGATATCCCACGGAGCCCTTGTCTTATTGGATGCAGATCCAATACTCACTAGGGGAGGACCCATTAGGGTTTGACAGAGGACACCTCTATAAATAGGAGGGATTCAGAGCCCCATGGGCTAGAGAGCTTTTGTTTGCCTTTTCCTATTCTCCTCTCCATCTCCACCTCAGAGTAGGTCTGGAGTTTTGAGGAGCGTCGTCGCAACCCTGCTGTGTGGATCACCGCTAGAGAGGAGGACGCTTGACCTCCTTCACCCTCTCCTAAGGATCTGCAAGGAAACAGGGATATACGATCTCCCTAGGTAACACAATCTACTCTATACGCAGTTTCATGTTTCGCGGATTTTTACGTACCAATCTTCGCACGACGACGAACATCTCTTTGGGAATCGGGGATTTTGTTTTTCTTGTTCTTCCGCTGCGCATATGATGTCGCCCCCAGGGATTTCCCAACATACCTGACAGGGGCGGTACCACCGCCTAGAAATCCTGGGGCACTACTTTCTAAGCGGTGCCACGGTCGACACTAACGGTGCCACCGCTAGTCAGGAATTCAGGGGCTAAATAGGCTGCTCAATTCGGCCCAATTCAACCCTATTAAGGGCCCAATTACCCCCTAATTAAGTTAGTAGGATTACCTCCCAATCCTAACTTAATTTACGCTCTAACTATGATATTTAAGATATGATCATAGCATTTCTTATTCCGGTGCATCAATTGCTCTTCCGGCGAGCTTCCGGCGTACTTCCGACGAACTCTCGGCAATGCTCCGACGGACTCCCGACAAGCTCCTGGACTTTACAATGATCTTCTTGGTAAGTTCTGATGAGCTTCTTTGGCAAGCTCTTGGACTTCTCAGTTGGTTCCGGCAGAACTTCCGATGAATGTCCGGACTTCCGACGAACTCTTGATCTCTTGATGAGATCTCGATCTTGACTCTGGCATAAGACCTACTTTATGTCTTACTGCTATCGTAGTTAATCCTGCATACTTTTCTCAACATATATATTAGATCAAATAATTTATAATTGACTTCATCATCAAAATTTAAGATTCAACAAAAACTTGAGCATACTTATATGAAATTAATCACATAAAATGAAACACATAAAAAGAAAAATGTATTATCATTGAAATTAAAATGATAAATCAAATCTCTTGTTTAAAGAAGCCTTATGTTTAATGTGTTATATTTTTGGTCATGATGATTTTGATGATAAAATTTATATTTCGGTCTTAAATAATGATGCATATTTTTATTTAGCATAAAAGTTTAGACATGATAATATAAAATCAATCATATGAATTGAAACACTAAAAAGAGAAAAGTTTTCTCCTTCAAAATTTTCTTTTTATCTACTTTATCATTCTTTCAAAAAAGAGATTAATGAATCTACTTATATTTTGAATCTCTTGAATTAGGAAAGTAATTTTGATGATTATGGATTTGAATAAAAATTTATCAACCAAATCATGAGCTTTCTTTTGATTTCTCTACTTGAGCTATCTTTTATGAGAATCAAAATATTTTCTATCTTTGATGATTTTCTTCTTACCATTTACTAAAGAAGAAGACTTATGCAAACAAACTATGACCTTGATAATGACTTGTAATGGTTTGAAATTATGTATAAATACTTAAAACCATATTTTGGTATCATGCATGCCCAAGTAATGTTGATTTTAAAATTTATTGATTTAGTATCATGCCCAATGTAATAATGGTGATGGCTTGGCATTTCATACAAGAAAACTTTATGGGTTAAGATTTTTTTTTTTTTATCCAAATCATTATCTTGATTTCTTGATATTTGATACATGGGATTTTTCTATAAATCAAGATCTTATTTTTGTTCTCCTACAATCCTTTTTGCTATTCACTAAAAAGGAGACTTATCCTAAAGAACCATGATATGCTACTTGACATCTTGAGAATTTATAACTTGAGTTTTGTTATGCATTTCTTCCCTTCTTCTTTCTTGCTTACAATGACAAAAGGGGGAAAGAATATAGCTAGCATCTCAAGAGAACTAAATTTGCTAGCTTGAATGATAAACTTAGACATGTTAAATTGTTAAATCTCCCAAATGCATAAATTCTTCTTATACATTTTTTGGATCATGATATTGATTTCTCGATTTTTAGACTTCAATTTTTTTTTTGATTCAAGATCGTTTTCTATCATTCCTTCTATACACAAAAGAAGAGATATGTAAAAAATCATGACTTGATCTTTCATTTTTGATGATTAGAATAATGATTGGAATATTGATGTAAATTTGTTATTTATCTTTGTCATGTTTTGAAAATTATTGTAAAGGGAAAAAGAATTACATAATTGTATTCTTCCCTTCTTTTTGACAATGACAAAAGGGGAGAAGAATTGCTAGCTTACAAATTGAAATGAGAAGTAACACTTGCCAAATTGCTAGCTTGCATTTTCTAATATAATGTAACATTTGCTAAATTTGCTAGCTTGCATATTGAAAAATGATGTAAAACTTGTCAAAGTTGCTAGCTTGCATGAAGTAAAATTTTGCTAGCTTGTGCTTTGCAAAGGAAGCAAAAAAAATTGCACTTCTCAAAAGAGAAGAAAGAAAATTATTAGCTTGCATGATAATAAAACTTGAGATTATGTTGCAATGATTTGAAATTATATCTCAAAAATTGGTTAGATGCACTTCTCCTTTTTGTTGATGACAAGAGGGAGAAGATATGATGATATGAGAATGTCCCCCTTTTTGATGATGATAACCAATTGATGACAGAGTTAACCTTAACTCCTCCTATCGATATGTCATATTGATAAAATATTTAAATTTAGAGAATTTAAGTATTTCACCATTGTATGCATTATGAATATTGAAATAACCAATTAATCATATCATTACATGCAACATAAAATCATCCATAATTAAAATATCTAAGTACATCATATGCATGATTATCATTATCATTATATCTTCTCCCCCTTTGTCATCAACAAAAAGGAGAAGTGCAACTAGTAATTTTTGAAACATGCAAGTTCTACTTCATTATAAAACATACAAGCTTAGCAAGTTTATCTCTTATTGAAGCATGCAAGCTAGCAATTCTTACTTCCTTTTGCAATGTGCAAGTTGCAAGTTTTACTTCTTGAGATTGCAAGCTAGCAATTCTTGGTGATGTTCAAGATAGTAAATTCTTTCATCTCTTTTGAGAAGTGCAAGATAGTAATTTTGTTTCTTAGCAAGTTTTTCTCCTTGCAATTTATAAGCTAGCAAATTTAGCAAGTGTTACATTATATTAGAACATGCAAGCTAGCAATTTTATCTCATTTTAGAGCTTGCAAGCTAGCAATTTTATCTCTCCCTTTGTCATTGTCAAAAAGAAGGGAAGAATACAATTTTGAAATTCTTTTCCCTTTGCATCAATTTTCATGTTATGACAAAGATAAAGTATCATTCTTAATTCAATATGTTTGTGCATCATTATAGTTTCAAATTAAAACATGCATAATTTCAAAACCTTATATATCAGCCTTCATGCATGATACCAAAAATAAATCAATCATCACTATGGGCATATTATATATGATACTCAAGAATTCATGATAAATCATTTTGGGTATAACATTCATGATGCTAAAACATTAAAATTTTTAAGCATTTATCACTTCATGCATTAAATCAACATTTTGATCATGATACTAAACATTCATCATTTCTCTCATGCATGATACTAAAGCATTCATCATTTATTTTCTCCACTTTTGTCATAGGCAAAAAGAAGAATCATTCAACAATGCAAGTGTTTAAAAGTATGTCAAGTTTTACACCAATTTATCTAAGCTAGCAAAACTATCTCCCTTAACGTGCAAGCTTGCAAGTTTTGCCTTTCTTAGCAATATGTTTTTCTTGAGATGTGCACACTAGTAATTATTTCTACCCTTTTGTCATAGGCAAAAAGAGGGGAATAGCACAAAGGTGTAAATATTCAAGTCATCATATAGAAGATATCAAGAAAACTTTGGTAATGAGATATACTTCATGAATACAAGGAATTATACAAAGAAAAATCATATCATAAAAGATGAGATCATGTGAATAATAAAAGATATGATTCATTTTGACATATCTCCTCTTAAATAATCAAAAGAAAATCTTAGGAGATCAAATAGTAAAAAATCTTCAAAAAAAATTTTAAGTCATGAATTCCAAAAAAGATATTCTTTTTAGTAAATCGTAAAAAGAAACATAGGAGAAAAATATTTTAATTCATGCATAAGAAATCTTATGATTCATATAGAAAATCTTCTCTTTAGTAATTGGTAAGAAAAAACATAAAATAATAAAGAAGAGATCTTGATTCACATAAAATAGAAGATATCTCAAGAGAAAGTTCATGATTCGATTGGAAAAATCTCATTTATCCAAAAAGGGGAAGATTTTTAAATCTTGGATTTTGATGATTAAACCAATTGATAATGTTTATCTAATGTGCGTTTAAATGACGTATGACTAGCTTTGATCAAAAAAGATAAATTGATTAAAGTAGGAGAAATCAAATATTGGGCCGGAGCAAACATGTCAGAAGATTAGATGTCGAGCCGGAAGATCGGTCGACGTGTCAATAGAAGGCTTCGGTCCGTGAATTCGGACATCGGGCCAAGAAGATCGGACATTGCACCAAGGAGATCATATGTATATGTATATATATATAGTATATATATGATAAGGTGTATTTTGGTCCCCAAATAAGTCACCAACGACGTCACACGCCACGTCACAACCAATATCAGAATCCGATGTCGCACGCCATCAGAACCCTGTGACACATGTCAAGCCAGGTTCTGTACCATGAGACTATGCGACACGACTATCTCGAGGGCTCAGGGATGTGCTGTCCGATGTCGCTCAGGCATCCCCCAAGACGCCAGCTCGTCAGAAAAGCCGTCTCCTCCCACAAAGGTCAACGGTCACACCGAACCGAGGTGCAACCAACCCTCGCACAATAGTATATAAACCCCTGGTCGATGCCCGACCAAGGGGGGAGGAAAAAACTCGATATAAAAATACTCCATTAACTTACTCGTTGGAGGGGCCAAAGTTAGGAAACACCCGACGAGGGCCATTTTGCAGGAAGGCGGACACCCCGAACGGTGAGCATCTCAACCCGGGAATTGCCATCCAATACACAAGGACGCGCTGCCATTCATCCCGAAGTCGGAGAGACATGTCCCACTACAAACGGTGCCCGGGTTGGCAAACTGAGAAATACTTATCAACATCCTCTCACGAGGGCCTAGTCGACTCCGCCAGCCTGACTCTTGCCTGAGTCACTCCGTAACGGCCACCCTGAACGGCGAGCTTCTCGACCCAAGAGATACCTTCTATCGCACAAAGGAGAGCAGTGAGTCGGCTCGAATCCCAACCAACGCTAACCGACATTCCTTCCTGGGGGCGCGGCCACCTCATCATCCTACTCACTCCACAAGAAGCTCTTGTCATCGACCCGTGGACCTAACCATGCTGACTCATCAGCCATGGTACCTTTGTTCACTAACATTTTGGCGCTAGAAGGAGGGCCCGATGTCACAGGAGCAGCTGACAGGAGTTATCCCTGGGAGAAAACCACCGACCGACCTCCCTTTTGTTGAGCCAGAAAGTCAGGCCCTCCCCGCCCCTAGAGACAGGGAGATCCCAACTTCGATGCTAGATCGCTACTGGCGTCTGTTCAATGACCTAGGATTATCGCCCCCAGGGCTCACCACAAGACCCTTGGCTGTGACACCTGAGGCGTTCCTTAGCCTGACCAAGCAAGTGTAGGCCATGGCGGGCATGATGCAGACACTCGCTCCAATCATTTCCCAGATCATGCGACTAGCGACGCCCTTGATCAACCCGACCCAGCAACCCCCGAGCAGGGAGCAGGTCAGGATTACAGAAGCCCAAGAGCAAGCAATGGACCCGAGAGGTCCTCCCGGGTAGAACATACCCATGCCCTGTCGAGTCACGCTACCTCATCTCGAGCCTGACACCATATCGTCTGACTTGGTGGATAACTCACTTAGGGCCCAACTGTCCTATGTCAACTAATGCCTGGACATGTTCTAGCGTGAGTTTCGAAAATCATGGAGCGAGTCCAACGAAGGTGGCTCGGGCGGGTCCCCTTTCACTCAGGAAGTACAGGACAAGCTAGTACCCCTCAACTTCAGGCTACCGACATTGGAGACATACGACGGTGGCTCCGATCCCATGGAGCACGTCTCCGCATTCTGGGCCCAGATGGCCCTCTACGGCACCTCCGATGAATTGATATGCCGGGCATTTCCAACCACTCTGAGGGGGGCCAGCACGAACATGGTTCAGCCAGCTACACCAATCCTCAGTCCTATCCTTCGACCAACTTGCCGAGGAGTTCAAGCAAAACTTCCTCGCCAGCGCGCGACCTAGGCCTTCCATGACCACCCTGCTCGCACTATCCCAGCGTGAATACGAGTCACTCCCTCAGTTCGTGGCACGTTTTGCCACCGAGATCTGGGGGTTTTCGGATGCTCACCCCTCTCTAATCTTGCAGGCCTTTCGGATGGGTTTGAAGCCTTCGAGGTTCTTTTGGTTGCTGATCGAGGAGCCACCGACGACCATCTCCGAAATGCTCCAATGTGCCAACCAGTACGTCGCCGCCGAGGTGCTGGTGGTGGGGAGGTGCATGGAAGGCAAGAGGCCAAGGGCAAAACTGTCCTAGGGAATGACCTTGTTAGGATCAGAGCAGCACTAAGAGGGGGGGGTGAATTAGTGCAGCGGATTAAAACTTCGGTTTTGGAAAAATCTTTCGTACGATAAAAAATAATATCGATGAAAACTGATTTTGGAAGCTTGGTAACTTAGAAGTGTATGGAAGCGTAGTGACTAAGTAAAAAAGTTTGCAGTATGTAAATGGCAAGAGTAGGATGCAAACCAGATAACACAGCAGTTTTAAAGTGGTTCGGTCAAAATGACCTACATCCACTTGCGAAGCCTTCTTCGAAGAGGCTCCCAACTTCCACTAGCAAATCTCTTTGTAGGGGAAGGACTAATACCCCTCTTACAACCTTTATAAGTGGTTCACACTCTCACAATTATTTTCAACAAGATGGGAGGAGGTGAACACTCAAGCAATTTGAAAAACAAGACTTGCTAAGACTTTTCTAAGGCTCTTATCTCAAACTATTGCTTTGCAAAAGGTTGTAATCTCAGCTGATAATTGAGGGGTATTTATAGGCCCCAAGAGGATTCAAATTTGGGCTCCAAAATTTGAATTCTCTTGGGTTTCCGAGGTTGGCGGTGCCACCGCTCAATTCTCGGGTTCTGGGTGGTGCCACCGCCTACACTATTTCAGCTCATTGGTTGGGGTCCAAACTTGGCCCAAACCAGTTCGAACTCGGGCCCAATTGGCCCCTACTTGGGTTATAGGATTAACACCTAATCCAAACCAAATTAACATACTAACTACCAATTTAAAGACATTTCCTAAGCTATTACAAAGTCCGTAAGTCAAGACTTCTTCCGGCGAGCTTCCGGCAAACTTCCGGCGGTCTTCCGATAAACTCTCGGAAACCATTCTACGGACTCCCGGCAAGCTCCTAGACTTCATGATTTGATCTTGGTGAGTTCCAACAAGCTTCTTCGGCAAGCTCCGATCTTTCTCAGTGAGCTCCGTGAACTTCCCACGAACCTTCCGGCGAGCTTCCGAAAAACCCTTCGGCAAGCTCCATACTCATTCTCGGCTAGTTCCGGCAGCATTCCCGACGAACCTTCGGACTTCCATCGAACTCTCGAACTCCCAACGAATCCTTCGCGCTTGACTCCGACACTTTGTTTCGCTTTATGTCTTTGTCATTATCGTAGTTATTCCTGCACACACAAACTAAAACTCTACTCCGATCTAGACAATTATTACAACGTAAATTGACATTCTGCTGCCCGGCATGTCATTGGTTGACGCTTCATCCGATTCTTCAGCGCATCGTCCTCTCTTGCGGCTTGTTGCCCAATCGGTGGTTGACCTTCATAACCCCGATATCCTTGGCGCAATTCCACTCTCCTTGGCCCGATGCCCGACGTCCGAAGCCTTCTGCCGTCCAATATCCTAACGTGATCTCCTCCGGCGCAACGTCAATTCCTCCTGCGTCAACTGTCTAATCCTGATCGAGTAGACCTACATCACTCAAAATGCAGTTAAACATCTAAATACAATCAATTAGTTTCATCATCAAAATCCGAGATTCAACAATCTCCCCCTTTTTGATGATGACAACTAATTGATGACTAACTGAGTTAACCTTAACTCTTCGGAGTTTAACCAAACTCCCCCTATCAATATACCATTGATAGAACACTTGGATTATCCCAAATCCAAGTAACATTCATCACATGTTATGAAAAAATTTAAACCATCATGCAAATATATATAAAATATTCAATTCAATGCATGAAGTCATCAATATACTTCTTCCCCTATGTCATCAACAAAAAGGAGAAGTAGCTCTAGCTATTTTAAAAGATATGCAAGTTTTTGCAACATGAAGCTAGATTTTCATCACAACATATGAGCACAAAAGCATAGCAAGATTCTTAAGTTCAATCATGGCAATTCAACACTTGAATTTTTGTGCATGATTTCACTTTGCTTTTCTTTGCATGTTCTAACTGGCAAAAACTTTCTCCCCTTTGTTTTTGTCGAAAAGAAGGGAAGAGTACAAGCTAGCCAGCATTTGCCTTGAGCTAGCAATTTTTCTCCCCCTATATCATTGCCGAAAAGAAGGAGAGGAACCAATGATTTAGACTTTTACATAAATTATAAATTTATATCAATCAATATTTCAATCATCACATGATATATACAAGACAAAAATGCAAATGAATCATGTCATGAAAGATATCAATTGTTAAACATGATATGATAATAGTCAAAATTTTCAATTTGCGATACATGTGATACATTACGATACTAAAAAATTTAATGCGATGCTTTTAAGGATATCAACCTATTTTTGATACAAAGCATGACAAGAGCAATTATATTGTAAGTTTTCTAAGTTTTGCATTTTTTGCTTCTTTCGAGATGGCAATTCTTTGCTTCTCTACAAGCTAGCAACTTTTACGATATGCAAGTTTTACTACATACAAGCTAGCAAATTTAAAGATGTGCAAGTTGGCATATTTGCTTTTCTTTGCAATGTGCATGATAGTATTTCTTTATAATGTTCAAGATAGCAAATTGTACATCATGCTAACTAGCAAATTAAAGATGTTCAAGAAAGGAAGCTCTTTCTTCTCTTTTAAGAAGTGTCATTTTTGCTTCCTTAGCAAAATACCAAACTAGCAAGGGACCATGTTTTACATGAGGCAAGCAAACAATTTGGCAAGTGTTATATTTGTATCTTTTCTTTAGATGTGCAAGAAAGTAAGCAAGTTTTTGCATTTTTTTGACTTGCGCAAGGTAGCTAATTTTTCTTTGAGATGACCCTTTACATCAATTCAAGATAGCACATTAGCAACTCTTTCTCTCCCGTTGTCATTAGCAAAAAGAAATGAAGATTCAAGTCATGAATATCAAAATAATAATTTTGTCATGAATATTTCATCATTGCGTGCATCATTATTGCATACATAATACCAAATCATCATATATATTTTCAAAACATATAAACTCATCATTATATGCATGATTCCAAATCATCATTCATATCATTTCAATCATTGTTTCAATCATCACTATAACTCATCATGCACAAAATGTAAAATCATCTAACATGATACAAACATTTATTTTCAAATATTTATCACTATTTTCATGTATGATAATAAAGTATTCATGATACCAAACATTAAGTCAACAATGATTCATTTTATCAAATCTCTTCTTTTTATAAATAACAAAAATTGTAGGTGTACAAAGAAGAGATTGTGATTAAAAAAAATCTCAAGTAGTAAATCCAAGAAGTCAAGATCATAATTCGAATACAAACTCATTCAAATTCAAATCGTCAAATTCATCAAAATCTCAACATTACTTTCAAGAGATACAAAATGGTATATATAGATTTATCATAAAGCAAATTAATTTTTATTTATGCCAAATAAAAACATGTATCATGTTTAAAACCGAAAGTGTAAGATTTATTACAACAAAGATCAATAAGGCACTTCCATTATAGTAAAAATCAAGCATGATTAATATGCATGACACTAAATCCGTAAATCGTAAGATTCATCATGCATAATTTTAAAATTTATTAAGCATGATTATTATGCATGACACTAAAATATGGTTTCAAAATATTTAATATTTTCATTACACAATTTCATCATTATGCATCATCACATTTTTCAAATTCGAACATGCATAATTTCAAAACTATATCTTTCATTTTTCATGCATGATACAAATAACTCGATCATCCATATGGGCATATCATACATGATATTCAAGCATTCATGATATATCATTTTGGCAACATGATCATAGCTATTCAAATGATAGTATCTAAATGTCAAAATTCATTACATCCTATCATGATCATTAACTTCTTATTTGTATTTCATGCATTATTTCGTTTCATCACATAAGGAATATCAAGAAGAGTTATTGGGTGATGAGATAAATATTTCATGAGTATAAGGAATTGCATAAAAATCATATAATGAAAAGATATGTTTTCTTTTGAAAAATCTCCTCTTAAATAATCAAGGGAAAATGTTAGAAGATCATGATATAGATAAAATTCATTCAATCTTATAAGAGAACAAGATATTAATTCAAGCATATAAAATTTCTCAATTCATTATGAATCATAAAAAGAATTGTGGTTCTGAAAAATCATGATTCATTTAGGAAAATTTTCTCTTTAGTGCACAATAAGAAGAAATATAGCAATGATACCAATCATAATTCATTTGGATAGTAGATGCTAAAAAGGAACATTGAGGATACAAGATCTTGATTTTTATAGAGTAAATCTCAAGTTATAAATCTTGAAAAATCAAGATAAAGCTCATTCAAATTCAAATCATCAAATCAAAATTATTTTCAAGATATTCATAAAAAGATGATAAAATAGATTCATCAAACCAAGAATTTTCAAGAAAAATACTTTTATCTATTTAGTTGTTTCATATAAGCATGCCTTTGTCCTTTTTGTGCCAAAAAATATATATATATATCATCAATCATTTAGGATCAAAAAATAAATTTCTTCATAAAAACCATCAAGATCATTATGTATAACTTTTAAAATCTCATGCATAAAATGGAATCAAAACATTTAATATTTTCATTCCATCATTTTGCATTGGTTTTATTGAACATAATTTTAAATGATTCTTATAGATAACTAAAACTTCTTTAATTTTAATTTATATGATTGACTTTATCTTAGCATACTCAAATTTTGTTCAGATGTCAAAACCATACATCATGTTTGAAAACCAAAGATAAGGTTTATAAAAAAAATCATCAAGCCTTCCATTCAAAAGCCATGTATCGTCATTGAAAATCAATATGAAAATCATCAAAATATACATTCTTGCTTCTCAAGCACATACATAAGATTAATCTTACTAGGTGTATAAGCATTAGATTTATATTTAACATTTTATTATATTAACATAACACATGCAATTTTCAAGAAAATTAATCCTAAACTAAATCAAAAATAACTCATGAAAGTATTATGTAATTTCAAAATAAATTAGGGGGATTTCGATTACCTCGTTGTTGAAAGTGGTTGAGGTGTAGTTTGCCACCTCGCCTTTCTTGATTTTCTCCTATCTTCGGAAGAGCTCAATTCATCCCAATTTTTGTTCTTTTTGCGTTCAAAGCAAGTAGTTACATTCTTTTTGCTTTTTAATTTTTGTTTCATTTGTAGTTTAAGTTCACCATCACTTGAGCTTATGCTCGAGTGGTCTTCATATGTTCTATGTCCCAAATCCTTTTTATCCTTTGGAAGGTTGTTCTCGAGTTTCCTTTTTATCATATTATTCATTTCGTAGGTTATTAGAGACTCAATAAGTTCTTCAAGAGGAAATGTTTTAAGGTCTTTGGCCTCTTGAATAGTCGTAACTTTTGGATCCCAACTTTTTGGAAGGGATCTTAAGATTTTAGTGACTAGTTCAAAGTTAGAAAAACTTTTACCAAGAGCTTTGAGTCCATTGATGACATCCGTGAAACGAGTGTACATATCTCCGATGGACTCACTTGGTTTCATCCGGAAAAGTTCGTAAGAGTACATAAGAATGTTGATTTTGGACTCTTTCACTCGGCTAGTGCCTTCATGAGTGACCTCAAGAGTTCTCCAAATATCAAAAGCCGAATCACAAATCGAAACACGATTAAATTCATTTTTGTCAAGTGCACAATATAAGGCATTCATAGCCTTTGCATTTAAAGCAAAAACTTTCTTCTCTGATTCATCCCATTCGCTCATCGAAAGATAAGATTTTTTAAATCCATTTTCGATAATTTTCCAAAGCTTGAGATTTAACGAAAGTAAGAAAACTCTCATTCGAGTTTTCTAATAAGTGTAGTCCGTCCCATTGAAAAAGGGAGGATGAATGAGAGAGTGACCCTCTTGAAAGCCGTAAAGAGCCATTTCTATTTGGGTGTTAAACCAAAGTAGAAAATCATGGTTCTGATACCAATTGTTAGGATCGGAGCGGCACTAAGAGGGGGGGGTGAATTAGTGCAGCGAATTAAAACTTCGGTTTTGGAAAAATCTTTCGTACGATAAAAAATAATATCGATGAAAACTGATTTTGGAAGCTTGATAACTTAGAAGCGTATGGAAGCGTAGTGACTAAGTAAAAAAATTTGCAGTATATAAATGGCAAGAGTAGGATGCAAACCAGATAACACAGCAGTTTTAAAGTGGTTCGGTCAAAATGACCTACATCCACTTGCGAAGCTTCGAAGAGGCTTCCAACTTCCACTAGCAAATCTCTTTGTAGGGGAAGGACTAATACCCCTCTTACAACCTTTACAAGTGGTTCACACTCTCACAATTCTTTTCAACAAGATGGGAGGAGGTGAACACTCAAGCAATTTGAAAAACAAGACTTGCAAAGACTTTTCTAAGGCTCTTATCTCAAACTATTGCTTTGCAAAAGGTTGTAATATTAGCTGAGAATTGAGGGGTATTTATAGGCCCCAAGAGGATTCAAATTTGGGCTCCAAAATTTGAATTATCTTGGGTTTCCGAGGCTGGCGGTGCCACTGCCTGTCGGTGGCAGTGCCACCGCCGAACCTCTCGGGTGCTGGGCGGTGCCATCGCTTAGTTCTCGGGTTTTGGGCAGTGCCACCGCCTACACTATTTCAGCTCATTAGTTGGGCTCCAAACCAGTCCAAACTCGGGCCCAATTAGCCCCTACTTGGGTTATAGGATTAACACCTAATCTTAACCCTAATTAACATGCTAACTATGAATTTAAAGACAATTCATAAGCTATTACAAAGTTCGTATGTCAAGACTTCTTCCGGCGAGCTTCCGGCGAACTTCCGGCGGTCTTCCGATAAACTCTCGGAAACCATTCTGCGGACTCTCGGCAAGCTCCTAGACTTCACGATTTGATCTTGGTGAGTTCCAACGAGCTTCTTTGGCAAGCTCTGATCTTTCTCGATGAGCTCCACGAACTTCCCACGAACCTTCCGGCGAGCTTCCGAAAAACCCTTCGGCAAGCTCCCTACTCATTCTTGGCTAGTTCCGACAGCATTCCCGACGAACCTTCGGACTTCCATCGAACTCTCGAACTCCCAACGAATCCTTCGCGCTTGGCTCCGACACTTTGTTTCGCTTTATGTCTTTATCATTATCATAGTTATTCCTGTACACACAAACTAAAACTCTACTCCGATCTAGACAATTATTACAACGCGAATTGACATTCTGCTGCCCGGCACGTCATTGGTTGGCGCTTCGTTCGATTCTTCAGCGCATCGTCCTCTCTTGCGTCTTGTTGCCCAATTAGTGGTTGACCTCCGCAACCCCGGTATCCTTGGTGCAATTCCGCTCTCCTTGGCCCGATGCCCGACGTCCGAAGCCTTCTGCCGTCCAATATCCTAACGTGATCTCCTTCGGCGCAACGTCAATTCCACTTGTGTCAACTGTCTAATCCTGATCGAGTAGACCTGCATCACTCAAAATGTAGTTAAACATCTAAACACAATCAATTAGTTTTATCATCAAAATCTGAGATTCAATAGACCTTAGTAGCCCCGGCGACATCCCACCGCGGGCTCGGTCGACAAGAGCTACCACTTTCGAGGCCCCCGCCTCTCCCCCTAAATACGTCCCACATCGAGATCTTCCTCCAAATCAAGGAGATGGGTCTCTTGCAACAACCTCATCCTATGATGGCCACTCACAAAGATCGGTCTAAATATTGCAGGTTCCATCGGGACTACGGTCATGACACGGAGGACTGCCATGACCTTCAGAATCAAATAGAGGCGCTGATCCGGAGAGGTCACCTCAGACATTACCTCAAATCCTCGGAGGTGACTCCACGCCCCAGGGGACCCATTGAGAGACAAATCGACATCATCTCCGGGGGACCAACGGTCGGCGGCAGCGGCTCTGCGGCGAGGAAGGCCTACGCCCGCAACATTGTCGAGAAACATCCCCAGCCCGAGCTTGAGCCTAAAATCACCTTCAGGGCCGGTGAGGCCGAGCGCTCCCACTATGATGACACTCTAGTGATCTCCGTTTAGATCGCCAACACCCGATTTAAGAGGGTGATGGTTGACATCGGGAGCTCCGATGACGTTCTTTACTTCGATGCCTTCAAGAAGCTCAGCTTGACTGAGGGAGACCTTACCCCTTTGACATCAGCCCTCATAGGATTCATAGAGGATTCCATCTCCCCACTCAGGACCACGGTCCTCCTTGTCACCATTGGGGAGGAGCTACGGGCGAAGACGATAATGACCATCTTTATGGTAGTCGATCTACCCTCAGCCTACAATGTCATCCTCGGCCGCCCAATGCTCAACAAGATAAAGGCGATAGTTTCCACCTACCACAAGACCAACAAGTTTTCGACCTCGACATGGATCGGGGAGGCCTGAAGTGACCCAGGGGAGTCAAGGCGATGCTACCTCGCTGTGGTTACCCTCCCAGGAAAGCCGCATCCAACTTCGGTTCCCAATCCCCATGAAGAACCCATACCGCAAGTGCCGCTAGAGCCTCCCGATCCACTCATCGAGGTACCCCTGAAGAGGAGTCAACCCGATCGGACCGTCAAGGTCAGAGCCACTCTCCCCGAAGTGGACCAACTCCACCTCATCAATTTCCTAAGGAAGAATGCCGACATGTTCGCATGGTCCCCCGAGGAGATGCCCAGGATCAACCCAGAAGTGGCCCGACACCGGCTCAACATCGACCCTAAGGCACGGCCGGTGAGACAAAGACCAAGGAGGTTCACCCCCAACCGATAGAAGGTGACCGGGAATGAGGTCAATCGCCTTATAAAGGCCAGATTCATTACTGAGGTTAAATACCCCCGGTGGCTGTCGAATGTAGTCCTCGTTAAAAAACCTAATAGAAGCTGGAGGATGTTTGTTGATTACACCGATCTCAACAGGGCATGCCCCAAGGACTGTTATCCGCTCCCCAGGATAGACCAGTTAGTCAACGCCATCGTAGGCCATGAACGCTTTACATTCATGGATGCATTCTCGGGCTACAACCAAATCCAGATGGCAATCCAAGACTAAGAAGACACTGCTTTCATCACCAACCGAGGGACATATTGTTACAAGGTGATGCCCTTTGGCCTAAAGAACACTCGGGTGACTTACCAAAGCATGGTCAACAAACTTTTCAAGCACCAGCTCGGGAGGAATATGGAGGTATACGTAGATAACATGATTGTAAAGAGCAAGGTCGCAAGAACACACTTGGCCGACCTGGCGGAAACGTTCCAAACGCTCAGGCGGTTCAACATGCATCTGAACCCTACAAAGTACATCTTCGGAGTCAACTCGGGGAGGTTCCTTGGCTTTGTCATTCACCAGTGAAGGATAGACACTAACCCAGAAAAGGTACGAGCCGTTACCGAGATGTGTTCCCCCCGCTCGGTCAAAGAGGTGCAGCGACTTGCCGGGAGGTTAGCAGCACTTAGCAGGTTTGTGTTGTGTTCAAGCGACAAGTGCTTCCCCTTCTTTCGGGCTCTACGACAAGCTGACAACTTTACATGGACCTCAGAGTGTGAGGAAGCCTTCGAAAAGTTGAAGGCATGCCTCACCCGCTTGCCCCGACTCGCCTCGCCTGAGCTGGGCGAAACCCTCGATCTCTACTTGGCGGCCTTGGCACAAGCTGTCAGCTCAGTGTTAGTTCAAGAGATACCACTAGCGCAGCTATCGATACATTATGTCAGCCATATCCTCGGGGGGCCCGAGGCGCGGTACTCCCCGATCGAGAAGCTAGCTCTCACTCTTATCAAGACAGTCCAAAAGTTGCGGCCCTACTTCTAAGCCCATATGATCAAAGTAATCACCAACCAACCACTACGATAGATCCTCTCCAACTTTGATGCATCAGGTTGCATGCTGTGATGGTCGATCGAGCTTAGCGAATTTGACATTCAGTACTCCCCCAGGACCGTCATCAAAGCTCAAGCACTAGCTGATTTCATTTCTGAGCTAGCACTTGAGGACCATGCTGTGGGGCGGGAGAACAATCAGAACATGTGGACCTGCATGTAGATGGCTAGTCCACTTCCGAAGCGGCCGGGGTCAGGCTTATCCTCAAAGGCCCATCGAGAGAAACCTACGAGAGGTCACTCCAATTGTAATTCTGAGCCACTAACAATGAGGTCAAGTATGAGGCACTGCTCCACGGCCTACGCCTCACTCTGGAGATGCATGTAGACGACCTTGAAGTCTTTAGCGACTCCCAGCTGGTGACAGGACACGTCAATGGGAGCTATGAAGCCCGAGACCCGACGATGGTGGCATACCTGATGGAGGCAAAGCGACTCACCCACCGTTTCAATTGCCTTTCAATTGCCAGAATACCTCGGGCGCAAAACATGCGGGCAGATGCGCTGGCCAGATCAGCCTCCACCCGCAGCTCGGGGTCGACCCCAATGACTGAGTTCATAGCAACATCGACGGAGATGACTCACGAGGTCGCCGAAACAAATTCATCACCGAGCTAGATGGAGGAGATCCTCCGATACAAAGCGGGTGGAGAGGAGCCCGATGACCCGGTGGCTGCTAGACGGTTAAGGCGAACTCAAGCTTGGTACTGCATTATCAACGAAAAGTTATACCGAAGGGCCTTCTCTCAACCCCTCCTACACTACCTCGCGCCATTAGAAGCCGAGGCGGTCCTCACCGAGCTTCATGAGGGGATTTGTGGGGAGCACATCGGGGGATGAACCTTGGCTTTCAAAACCCTCCGACAAGGGTACTATTGGCCAACCATGTGCTAGGATGCCATGTCATACATGTAGTAGTGCCCACAATGCCAACGACACGCCCAACTGCTACACCAGCCAACCGTTCCCCCTACTCCGATAGACGTGGCCTGGCCATTTGCCCAATGGGGGCTCGACCTTGGACCCTTCCCTCCAGCATCGGGTCAGCGACGCTTTCTCATAGTCGGGGTCGACTACTTCACGAAGTGGGTGGAAGCCGAACCCTTGGCCTCCATTACCAAGAAGCAAGTCCAGAGCTTCACATGGAAGAATATCATCACCAGGTTCGGGATCCCGAAGGCTATCATCACCAACAACGGAACTCAATTCCACAACACTAAGTTCAAAGCCTATTGCTAGTTGTACGGGATCCAGTTGAAGTTCAGCTCGGTCGTGCACTCCCAAACCAACGGCCAAACCGAGGTGATGAACTGGATGATTCTGGAAGGCCTCAATAGGAGAATCTCATGTGCACATGGTGCCTGGGTGGACGAGCTTCCCAGCATCCTGTGGGCAATGCGAATGACTCCCAAAACCACCCCGGGGGAGTCTCCGTTCAGCCTGACGTTTGGGACCGAGGCGGTCCTGCCACCCGAAATGTTATTCCCGACCTTGTGCACCTCCAATTACAAGCAAGGAGACTCCAAGGAGGGGCTTCGAGCAAACCTGGATCTCCTTGAGGAAAGGAGAGCCAAGGCACATCTGCGTATCTTGGCATATAAGAAGGCGATAGCTCGAATTTACAACTGAAGGGTCTGTCCGCGCCCGATCAAGGTCAGGGACCTCGTCCTTCGAAGAACAGAAGTGAGCGACCTGACCCGAGCAAGGGGAAAGCTCGCACCCAACTGGGAAGGTCCCTATCGAGTCTATGACATGGTCCGAGAGGGGACCTACTAACTCGAGATTATGGAGGGAAATCCCCTGCCGAGAACGTGGAATGCGGCAAACCTGAAGAAATTCTACCCATAAAGGAGGCTGGTCAGGATGCAGAAAAGATATATGGGGCCTGCGCACCAACGGTTGGGGAAAATAGCAAGCCAGAATTTCAAAATAAAAGTGCTTCTTAATTATATAGGAGATACACATGGCGATCGGGCGGCACGACCCCAAGCCCGACCGAAGCAAAAGACAAAAGGAGAGGGGGCACAACCCCTAGCTCGAGGGAGGAGTCATGGGCCCATTGTCGAAGGGGACGTTCACTAGCATGTCGACATCCTGATACATCGGGTTGTCGACAAACAGGTCCGACTCCAGCTCCAAGTCTGGGTACTTTGCCCGGAAGCGAGCCCAGGCCACCCAGTACCCGTACTCATATGTGACCAGGCCCGACCTCACAAAGCCACGCTCGAACCCGGCGGACGCTTTATACCCGACGATCGCCTCCTCGACCATTTTGGGCAACCCTAGCCGCTCCTCCTTCAGGGCCTCATCAGTGGCCCAAGTTGTCACCCTAGTGGTATTGACGTCCTAGGAGAGGGTCAGCAGCTCGTCATCCAGTGAACGGATGTGTGAGTGGCTTTCTTCCAGCTCGATCTTCAAATGAGCCACCTCCTCATCCAGTGTTGTGGCGTGCTCTTCAACCGCAGCAATGGCCTCTGGACCCCCCTTGGCTCGCAGCTCCAGGTTCTCCAGCCGGAGGGAGGCGTCAATTTCCGATTGGCGCCCGATCACCCACCCAACGTCGAGGACCCGATCGATCAACACCATACCGTAGTGCTAGCTCTGCACAAGGATCGGTGTCAGCACCCAAGCAAGAGGGGATCGGGTAGGGAAAGGAAGCCACTACTTACCTAGACGAGCGACTTGGTTGCCAGCTCTACCAGCACTTCGGAGGTGGAGCTGTAAAGGTCCTTGGCCAGGGCTGGGTGCAGCGCCCCTCGAACGAACTCCTAGGCGACTAGCCCATCGCCCCAGAGACGGCTATCAGCCTTGAGGGTCAGCTAGTGAGCAGCGTAGGGGGCCCCCGGCTCCGTGGCTAGAAGATCGACCATACTCTAGGCTTGGTACTACCCACCATTGGCCCAAGAATAGATGTAGCACAGTTCTCGTACAGGCAATGGGCGCATCGACACCCTCTTGGAACGGCCGCTACCAGACAACCCGGCCGATCCTTTCCCCTTCACACTCCCTGAGCCATCACCTTGGGCAATGGCCCCGGGCGATTCCAGGGAGGCACTTGAGTGGGTGGCTCGGCTCGTGAGCGTCTTTTGAACCACTATCTTCGTCTTCTTAAGAGGGCGCCCCGATGCCGGAGATGCCGACGCCCTATTCGGCGTGCCCCCCAGTGGGATAACCTCGCCTCTGGAGCCCTCCCCGTCCCGAGATGGGGACTCGACGGCCTTGGCACTAGCCGTCTTCTTCATCAATCACAGGTCCACCATTTCTACAAAAGTTGGCAGCGGTCCCCAGGCTCAATTCGGAGTCGAGCATAGTCACTCAGTCCCCAGGTTCGTTTCCTGCCCGGATTGCTCCATATTGCTCCCGACTTGCGACCCGTTGGCACCGGAACTAGAACCGGATTTGGTCACTCCGCCCACAGGCCTGATCCATCGCCCGAGCTACACCTCACGGCCAATCTTATGCCCGAGTCACATCTCGATCGATCCAGCGCCCGAATCACTAGCCTAGCCCGTTATCCAAGTCGCTTCACGTCATCTCCGATTCGCTTCACGTCGAGTCTGATTCGCCGCCCGACAAGTCTTTAAACTGAGCTGCCTTGGTTTGCTTGCCGACTTGCAAACTCGGCGGCCGTAGCTCCAGGCCATGCGAAACCCATCATCTGAACTGTGACACGTCGGGTTCGCTCCGCAGGTCTCGCTTGGCTAATTTCGACAGTTATGTATCGCCTCGTCAGGCCCCCACCGTTCGATCAACAGGATTAGTCCTACCCAAATCATGAGGCGCCGCCCCTCTAAAATCACCCCCCTGTCACGGACTTATTTGGTTTTGTTTGTCATGCGGCACCCTCAACGTGTCCAGGTCGCATGGGTCGACCTCCCGAAGCCTCCCATGGTCCCTTAGGTCCCCCAAAAAGAGAGAACAGGACAGAGAAAAGGCCTCACTTTCGGGATCCACAAGCAAACATCTCCGAAAAACACTTTATAGACAATGCAAATTACAAACGGACTTTACAAGCTCAACAGTTGCACAACAAAGGGTAAAATGGTCCATCACAGAGAAAAATCTCTCACGTGTCCACATGACACAACCTTTATTTACAAGCCTAAAGCGGCCCACCGACCCAACTAAAATGGGACTATCAAGCCTTCGCCGTCCCCTACATCTTTGTACAATGTATGAACATACCAAAAGACACGGACATACATAAGCATTACATCAAACCCCCCCATTTAGAAGTTTGTCCGTGACATTCTCCCCCACTTATCCTTTCGACGTCCTCGTTGAAGCCTTTGTCGACACTGCAACTCCTCGCCTTTGTTGAGTCTTCAATCTTCTGCTCCGGCTACAATGTTTTTTTGACTCCCATTTGCTCTCCTTTGCTGTTTTGAGTAGTCGAATCTTTTGATCCGCCATCTTTGCTTCAACTCACCAATGACTCGACTCCGGTGTGGGGTTGGCTGAGTTGTGTTGATCCTTGTTGATTCTGCGGATCCTTCAAATGAAGGAAAAGACCATCCTTCTTGCTTGATCTCTCAAATGCCTCATCTTTGTTTGAAACTGGGTGGATGCTTGTTGAAGCTTTTAACGAGCATCGTCTCGCAAACTTCTGAAGATTTGGGTCCTTCCTTCACAAAATTTGCTCATTGACTCTTTTTTCACTTAGTTGTCACATCCAAGTAGGTTCGCATCACTTCCGCTTTCGATTGCCATTTCGTTGGGAAATGAAGCGGACAATCTACTCTCAATAACACTGATCACCATTGGTGAGGATTTGACAACTATTGTCTTCCATTATCTTCGAAGGGTCTTTGAACTTTTGCAGAGCTCCTCTGCTTTGGATAGATAAGAGAATTGGGGAATTTTCGGCCAGCCCATTCTCTTAAGGGTTGAGAAGGCAAAGGTTACTTGACCGCCCGCCTCCTCGAGGTTGTACTCCATGCATCGAAGTCTGGTTACTGGCCTTCGCCGCTCTTTGCTCACACTTCAAGCACTTTGAAGTGTTTGCACTCCTTCTAGCGTCGAGTTAGCTACTGTGATTCACCTTCTCAATGCCATTGAACTTACGGAATGCAGGAAGTTTTCACCCCAACTTGGAGTAATTCTCAATAGATTTGGTCGCTTGTGGGATTGTACCGTCTTCTCCATCAACCCCGCAGCCTACTCCCACGAGTAGCGAAGGTACAGCACAGCATCGACTACCGCCGTTCCTTAGTCGTGCACTCTTGCATGACCAAGTCCTTCACTTTCGACTATCTTGATGAGAAACTCATTGACACCGATCTTTACGAAGTTCCTTGGCCTCGCCCAAAAGCCTTGTCACGGTACTTTGAGTTTGCCTCTGCATGCTCCACCTCCTCGCCCCTTTTACGACCCAAGCTCTCCCCTCCATGAGAGCAAGGGATCAATGGTTTTCACGGAAGTCCCTCTGCTGCGGTACCATGGCGCCATGCCCATGGCACTACTATCCGTCGCCTGACATCTGCATCCCTTTTCTTCACAATCAGTAGATATGCCTCTGTGGTACTCCTCCAAGTCCACCTCCATTCTATCTGATGCTTTGTTTTGGGTAGCTAAGTCCCTCTGGACTCGTCGTCGCTTCCTCGCCCCTTTCGACCCCCTACTTCAACACCTCTGTGTTCTCCAAGCAGCACCCATTGGTCGATGGAAAGACAGACTGCAACTCCCATGCACGGCCTCTGCCATCATGTTGTAGGGTTTGCACTGATTCTGTTCTCCTTAGCTTCCTTGGTAGCAACGTTAAACATCGACCTTGTCCTCGACTTGTCGGGCTCCCTTTTGCTTAATATGAGCTTTGGAGCAGTCCAACTCTCCGGTTGCTTCGATTATACGGCAGTATGATCAAGTCCCTCCCATGGGACTCACTGGTACTTTGCATCGAACTTTTCCTTGGTGGAACACAGCCCCCATATGCCGATGACCAAGGCTTTCATCCGATGCAAAATTCGATGCATGCACGGAAGACCCGCCTCTGCTCTGGTACCATGGCTTTCACTCCTTGAATCCATAGCCCTTCTTGCCGTCGTGTTGTTCAAGTGGAGCTTCCAAGAGCTCCCAATCATACCTCAGTATGATCTAGTCCCTTACGGGCAAAGTCGGGTGTATCGCGATTGCCACGAACTGTTCCCCACCACGATCCGCTGCACCATGTCGCCTCCCGGTGACTTCTCCATTGCATTCTCGATCCTTGTGGAAAAACTCGAATTGTGAACCCTCCATGTGGTGGCCTCCGCCAATACACATCGCAGGGTCTCCTCTACCTTCGATTTTGTTCGCTCCTCGGCAATCGACCTTCATCCACCCACTCTTGGGTCACACCACGATGAAGCACCGCTCTAGGACAGTCCGTCGCTTAGTAGCTCCCAAAGTCCCCCGACTTCGCTGCAATTAGTGCACCATTGTGCGGATCCCGGGTCTCTACCCCTACCAAGACAATCGGCCACGACCCGCCTCCTTTATAGCAACTTGAATGACAACATCGTGGCATATTCTTCAAGAGTACCCGCCTCTCACGCCCTCTTGCCCCGTGCTAAGGCCTTCTTGATCCCCAACTCGCCTCCCCAAGAAATTGAGTCGCCTTTAGTTCCTCCATCAAATGCTCCTCCGAGATAAAGTGCATGTGCCCGTAAGCTCCTTCGTCTTTGGCACCATGCAAGATGAGTCCGCCCCGGCTGAATGAATGACCCATGGAACAACATGATCCTCGCTTTGCCTCAAGAAGAGTTCATGTCCTTGACCTTTGTCCAAGGAAAGCACTATGCCTCGGTCCATGTTCCATCTTCTATGTTTGGCTCCCTTCATGCGGCTTGGGTACTTCGCCAAGTTACACCTAAGTTGCTCCGCTCCTCGTTTTTTGCATTGAGTCGATGGTGGCCCTCGCGCCCACCATTCCACGGGTCGACCCTCCCTTGAGTCGATCTCCATATCGACTCCAAGTGTGCCTTCATTTGTGTTGCTTTGGGTCACTCCCCCCACTTGATCTCAGAATGCATCCACCAATGCATTCTCTCAAGCGAGATCATCGCGACTCCCTGCTCGCCGCTTGCTTAGTCCATTGAGCTTGTGGAGTTGTTGTTTGTTGAGGTACTCCTCCTCAACTTATGAGGTCCGTCGCACATGATTCTCCCTCCGGAGAGCCGGGACTTATCCCTCCTGGACAACTGTCCCATTGGAGCAACATCTCTCTTCGCTTTTGAGACCACCATCCCCTTGGACTACTCCGACCTGCCGAACAAAACTGCATTGTTCTCGCCTCTTGCAAACACACTTGCTAGATTGCGACTCCACGCCAATCGCCCCCCCGGCTGCACCCTCAAGGCCTAGCAACATGCTGAACTAGTTGCACCATTCAGCCTCCTACGGATGTATCCTTTGCATGCCAAGAGAAAGTTTCAATGCTCCATGGCCGAAGTTTTCGGCCGCCTTGGGATGGCTACGAACATTCCGGCCGTCCGCATACAAGCCCATGTATGAGTACCAAATTCTTTTGAGCTAGCAATTCCCTCACCTCTGTGAGCTTTTGCATATAACTCTTTTGGTCGTTGAGCAACTCATTTCCCTTGGATGGTCTCATCCTTTACCAAGCACCTCGCTTTGCCTTGAGCACCATCAAGAATAGTTGTCAACGTTGAGTCAGAGCTCAAACTCAACCATCCCAACCTTTGGCGCTTCACATTCTTCCAAGCTTGTGCGTTCTCGTGGTGCCTCTTTGCGCGAAGGGTTGGCAATTCCTCCGAATGCCAATCTCGGATGCCCGCTCCTCTGGCGACTCCTTTTCCCAACATCTCCATGCCGTTTTCCCCAAACGGCCGCGACGGTAATCGCCTCGCCTCAACGCAATCCCGCTAGGATCCCCATGTTTGCATGCTAAGTGTTTCTATGAGTGCTTGTCCCGCCTCGATACCATCGTCACGGACTTAGCTGGTTTTGCCTAAGTCGTCGGCGGCACCTTTTATGGTCCATCCCAAGGGTCGCCTCCCAAGCCTCCCATGGTCCCTTAGGTCCCACAAAAAGAGAGAAGGGACAGAGAAAAGGCCTCACTCGGGATCCACAAGCAAACATCTCCGAAAAAACACTTTATAGACAATGCAAATTACAAAAACAGACTTTACAAGCTCAACAGGTTGCACAACAAAGGGTAAAATGGTCCATCATGCAGACGAAAATCTTCACACGTGTCCACATGACACAACCTTTATTTACAAGCCTAAAGCGGCCACCGACCCAACTAAAATGGGACTATCAAGCCTTCGGCCGTCCCCCTACATGCTGTACAATGTATGAACATACCAAAAGACACGGACATACATAAGCATTACATCAAATCCCCTGTTTAGAAGTTTGTCCGTGACACCCCGACGAGTCGATCTAGCTTCCTCGTATGGGCAACCAGCACAATCGCGTCCTTCAGCCCCAGGCGTGCCTCCCAATCCATTAGGGACCCAGCGGCATGCCTTGGAGGGGGGGGAGAAATGATAAAGCATATTTTGGTCCCCAGATGAGTCACCACCGATATCACATGCCACGTTCCAACCAATATCAGAATCTGACGCCGCACGCTATCAGAACCCCATGACACACGTCAAGCCAAGTTTCGTACCGAGACACTATGCAGGAAGGCGGACACCCCAAATGGTGAGCACCTCAACCCGGGAATCACCATCCAATACATGAGGACGTGCTGCCATTCATCCCGGAGTCAAAGAGACATGTCCCACTAAAAATGGCTCCCAGGTCGGTAAACTAAGAAACGCTGATCAACATCCTCTCACGAGAGCCCAGTCGACTCCGCTAGACCGACTCTTGCCCGAGTCGCTCCGAAACGATCATCCCGAGTGGCAAGTGTCTCGACCCAAGAGAAACCTTCCATCGCACAAGGGAGACCAGTGAGCCCGCCTGGATCTCGACCAACGCTGACCAACATTCATTTCTAAGAGCGCAGCCATCTCATCATCCTACTCACTCCACAAGAAGCTCCCGACATCGACAAGAAACTCCCGACATCGACCCCGCACGCTATCAGAACCCCATGACCCACGTCAAGCTACCGACAAAAGGACCCCGACATCGACCCCGCGGACATATGTATATATATATATATATATATATATATATATATATATATATATATATATATATATATATATATATATATATATATATGTATATATATATATATATATATATATATATATATATATATATATATATATATATATATATATATATATATATATATATATATATATATATATATATATATATATATATATATATATATATATATATATATATATATATATATATATATATATATATATATATATATATATGTATATATATGTATATATATGTATATATATGTATATATATGTATATATATATATATATATGTATATATATATATATATATGTATATATATATATATATATATATGTATATATATATATATATATATATATATATATACATGTATATATATATATATATATATATATATATACATGTATATATATATACATATATATATATATATATACATGTATATATATATATATATATATATATATATATATATATATATATATATATATATATATATATATATATATATATATATATATATATATATATATATATATATATATATATATATATATATATATATATATGTATATATGTTTATATATATATATATATACATATATATTCATATGTATACATATGTATACATATATATATCTATACATATGTATATATATATATACATGTATATATATATACATATATATACATATATACATATATATACATATATATATATTCGTTTTAAATGAATCCTTAATGTAAACAATTCGAGAAAAGAAAATTCAAACTCTTAATCAATACCAAAAATTAGTAAGCTCGTTCGGCATTGAATCCTTGTTCCACTCTGATTTGAGAATTTTCGAATCCTAACGTAGACTGTCTTCCGAATTTGAGGTCATATTTGAATCAAATTTGACTCGACGAGAACGATGATCCAATTGCTATGCGACTCGATGTCGCAGCATGAAATGATCTAGAAAATGTTAAATAATTGTAACCAATAAATACATTATATGATTAGGGCATTACGATATGGCTTCTGCTACTTAGAAACTCGACGAGACTGCGTTTTTTTTTGTTTCTTAGAATTCAAGCGATTTGGCAAACACATGCTACAAACACAGCGGCAGTAAATCATACACATCAGATGATTAGATTTGACAAAAAAAATTCCGGCAGTGGAATGTCATCTACATCAGATGATCAGATTTGACACAGCACACTGAAACAATAATCTGCATCCGCATCAAATAACATACATCACGCATCCGTATCAAATGGGTGCTAAGGAAGCTAATTCCGCTCAAGCATGAACAAAAAAGAATGAACAGATAGCCATATACACATGTTGTGCTTAAATTGCCTAGATGATGCATGGCAGGCAACAGGGGGAAAAAGAATGGAACTCACAGAGATAAAAGTTCTCTCTGCTGTGTCTTTGATGATAGAAGCATGTTTATTCACATGATATATCAGCTGGACCGACATATGCCGCATCTATATCAAATTGTCAGGTGGTGATCTTTCTCGGTCTGCTAAAGAGCCGGTATTATTGCGAAGTAGGGCACTTTCCATTTCCGTTAGTGGTCTCCGGCAATCTGTATCCCCAAGGATTCTTGCTAACCCAGTTCCATTGATCTCGACACATCTCTTCAATGCTATACTTTGCCCTGCACAAAGGTCATCATCAGTCATGCTGTCATGTCCTTATGATTATAAAACGTCTTGAATGCCCTTACGATTTGCAAAACAAGTTTTTACAACCATAAGACAATAAAGAAAACAACAACAACAACAAACAAAAGCAAAATAATAAACCATAAAATCCAAAGTATTTAGAGTGAACTGCATGAACTTTTTCAGCCATTGGGACTCTATATATGGGTATATCTCTATTTAAATCAAGAGTAAATAATTCTTTTAATGTTTCTACTTAACTCTTCTTAGGTCTCCATCTATCTCCTTTTGCATTATTAATCATAATCGACTCACTTCATCTAATCACAACATTTACATATCTTCGAACATGTTCATACTATTTTAGATGTGTGTGTGTGTGTGAGTGTGCAGGCATTTGTAAATGCAACAATTATATTTTGGAGGGTAGTGTCGATAGACTCGAGCATATAATTGTGACAGTCTGCTTCTGCATACTTCCAATGTAGCTTCTTCTCTGCTTTGGCTGTGGATGCATAAACAATTTCAGCATCACCAGGTCGCCTTCCGGCCAAGATCAAAGGGATTCTCTGAAAGAGTTTTGTAGGTGAGAAACTATGCGAAACACAAACCAAAGGAAGAAACCGAGTAAAACTTAGACAATTGATACAAAAGCTCATAAAAGAACATTAGAACCTTCTCAGAAGCCTTCTCAAATGCTGCCACAATTTCCAAGACAGAAGATCCCTTTCCAGTTGCTAGATTATAGACTTCACATCCTGCATCTTGCAAAGAGACCTTTATCACAACACAGAAAGTAAGGTCTTCAGTATAAACCAGTAAACAGCAGATGCATCTCTTGCTGGAGAATGGAAAGAAACACCTCTTATCAAATATAAATAATTAACTAGAAGAATTTATTGGGAACTGCTATAACTGAATAACAACTACAAAGGCGTCAAAGAATTAAGATACAAGCACATACTGCTTCATCTATCATGCATTTAAACAAACTTAACAATGTAAATAGTTCATACATTTAATAGATACAATTTAATATAATTGTTTCCTATAGCATCGAGCATATTAATAGCACAAGGAGAAACATAATAGAGCATAGATAAAAATATATGATTTACAAAACAATTTTGACAAAATATGAGGAGAAAACAAATAATTTAGAGAAGTATATTATGTGCATACTCCATATAGGGTAACTATATTATTCGGTATAATAAAATGACTTAACAAACAAAAGAAAAATGATTATGAAACAAAAAAAGAAAGGTATAATAAATAAGCATAAAGGGTAATATCAACTGCTATATAATAAACCAAAGAAGTAATGAAGTATAACAAAATAAATCAAAATAAAAATATACAACTCCTTCACTAATAAACTTGTTGAAGATCACTCACAAAGTGCTTATAAGTTATATGTTGAATCTCGGATTTTGATGATAAAACCAATTGAGAGTGTTTATGATTTGATCTGCGTTTTGAGTGACGCAAGAAGCTTCAATCAGAGAGAGACAATTAAAGCAGGAAGAATCATGTTGGGCCGGAGAGAAACATGTCAGAAGATTGGACGTCGAGCCGGAGGATCGGTCGACATATCGGTAGAAGACTTCGGGCCATGAGTTCGGGTATCGGGCCAAAAAAAGCGAAAATTGCACCAAGGAAATTGGAGTTGCGGAGGTCAACTGGCTGATTGGGCAATAGGCTGCAAGAGAGGACAATGCGCCAAAGAATCGGATGAAGCGTCGATGAACCAAACGACATGCCAGACAACATGATTTAAGCTTTGTAATAATTGTCTAGATCAAAGTAGGTTTTATTTGTGCAGGATTAACTATGATAGTGATCAAGGCATAAAGCAAAATAAAGTCCCGGAGTCAAGAATGAGACTTCGTTGGGAGTTCGTCGGAAGTCCGGATGTTCGTCATAAGTTTTGCCGAAATTGACCAAGAAGTCCAGGAACTTGTCGAAGAAGCTCGTCAGAACTTGCTAAGAAGATCGTCGTGAAGTCCAGGAGCTTGCCGGGAGTCCGCTGGAACATTGCCGAGACATCATCGGAAGTTTGCCGAAAGATTGCCGGAAGCTCGCCGGAAAAAACCTAGACTAACCGGACCGGATTTGCTTAGTGTATGCCTTAAATTTCGTTGTTAGCACATAATTGGGATTGGAATTGGGCCAACCCAATTAGGGGCTAGTTAGGCCCATGAATGGACTTTGTTGGGCTAAGTGAAAGGCCCAAACAGTGACACCAACAGGTGGCACCGTCGTGGCATAGTCTCCAAGACTGTGCCAGGCGGTGGTACCGTCAGACTGGGCGATAGTACCGCCCAATGTCAGTGTCAGGCAGTGGTACCGCCTAGACATAGTCTCCTAGGCGGTGGTACTGCCAGATTAGATGGTGGTACCGCCTAGTGTCAGTGGTGCAAGCGGTGGTACCGCCCGGCACAAGCGGTGGTACCGCCAGGACCTGGGAAACCCGAGATGAGACCTTTTTAGGCTCCAAGTTTGAATCAACTTGGGGCCTATAAATACCTCTCTCATCCCTGGTTAACATACATAAGCACAGAGAACTTAAAAGTGAGAAAACGCTGTAGATATTATTTGAGAGATCCCCTCCTCTAGCTTAAACTTAGAATTCTGTTTAGAGAGGAGTGTGTGCTTGTAAAAGGTCGTCTCCTAAACCTGTGAAAATGAGAAGAGGGGTGTAAAAGGGTAGTTAGTCTTCGCCCATTGAAGGAAGACCGTTAGTGGATGTCGGTGGCCTCGACGGAAGAGGAATCGGGAGTGGATGTAGGTCACGACGACCGAACCACTATAAACTCGGTTTGCATTTCTTTTGAGTAATTTACTTTAACTGTAAACTTCCTTGCTTGCTATACTCTTTCGTACGCTTTCAATTTAAGCATCTTTACGAAACGGGTTTAATCGAAACGAATTCTTAGAATCGACGTTTTTATCCGCTACACTAATTCACCCCTCTTAGTGCCGACTTGTTCCTAACAGTTGGTATCAGAGCCACGTTTTTCTCATTTGGTTTAACACCCAAGAGAAATTGCTCTTTTCGGCTTTCAAGAGGGTCACTCTCTCATTCGTCCTCCCATGTTCAATGGGACGGACTACATATGTTGGAAAACTCGAATGAGAGTTTTCTTGCTTTCGTTGAATCTCGATTTATGGAATATAGTCGAATTTGGTTTTCAAAAGTCTTCTCTTCCAATGAACGATTGGAATGAGTTGGAGAAGACTTTCTCTTTAAATGCAAAGGCTATGAATGCCTTATTTTGCGCCTTAAACAAAAATAAATTCAATCAGGTTTCTATTTACGAAACGACTTTCGATATTTGACACTCTTGAAATCACATACGAAGGCACTAGTAGAGTTAAAGATTCGAAGATTAATATTTTGATGCATGATTTTGAGTTGTTTCAAATGGAACCAAACGAGACTATTGAAGACATATACACCCGTTTTACGGATGTCGTCAATAGTCTAAAAGCTCTTAGTAAAGTTTTTCGAACCTTGAACTTGTGAATAAAATTTTACGATCTCTTTCTAAAAATTGGGATTCAAAAGTAACGGCAATACAAGAGGCTAAAGGCTTAAACAACCTTGCTCTTGAAGAACTTATCGGGTCATTAATGACCTATGAAATGACTTATGTGGCACATGACAAACTTGAGAACAATCTTCCAAAGAACAGGAAGGATTTGACACTTAGAACACATGAAGACTACTCAAGCGAAAGCTCAAGTGATGATGAACTTGAACCTCTTACTATAAAACTTAAAAAGTTCATTAAACAAGAATTAAAAAATAAAAATGAACTTAAAAAGAAGAAGTTGCCAAAGAAGAAGAAAGCACTCAAAGTGACTTGGGACGAAATGAGTGCATCCGAAGAAGAGGAGCAAACCGATGAAGACGAAACGATAAACTTGGCCTTGGTAACTCTCGACAATGAGGTAAACAACTCAAACGAAACTCCTTTACTTTATTTTGAAATTACTTGATGATGTTTCATGAATTGTTTTTAAATTAGTTAGTAAGCAAATAAAAATAAAAAAATAAAAAAAAATATATCATGCTTCTCTTTCTAAGTGATTTTGAAAAAAAAAATTAAAATTTGAGCATGACAATTGCATGTTAATTCCTAGCACTAAGCATGAAAAGTTAGATTCACTTAAAAAGAAAAATACATTTTGAAAATGCTTTATGTTTGATGAAATCAATTTTGATGATTTAATGATGTAATGAAAATGTCAAGAGGTTTGATATCAAGCTTAATGAGTTTATAGTTTGAAATTGTGCATGTTATATCTTGAAAACTTAAAACCATGTTTTGGCATTATGCCTAAAGTAATGATGCATAATGATCATGTTTAATGAGTTTTTCTTTCGAAATTATGCATGATGATTTTTTGTGATTTATAGATTATCGATCTTTGTCGTAATGAAAGTTCCTTTTCGGTTTTAAACGTTGATGCATGTTTTTATTTGACATAAATGAAAAAGACATACTTCTATGAAATAAACCACATGAATTGAAACAACTAAAAAGAGAAAAGCATTTTTCTTGAAAATTTCTTTTTTTCTATCTTATCGATTTTTCACTAAGAGATTGATAAAGTTGTTTATGTCATTTTGAATATCTTAAAAGTATTTTTGATGATTTGACGATTTGAATTTAAATGAGCTTTATCTTGATTTTTCAAGATTTATAACTTAAGATTTCTTATGCATGAATCAAGATATTATATCATTTGATCTCCTATATTTCTTTTTGCCATTTATAAAAAGACAAGATTTGTTGAAATAAATCATGTCTTGTGGCATTCATGATTTGATATTAATATCTTTCATGTCATGATTTTCATACGACACCTTTGTATTTTTGTGATGACTTGAACATTTACACCATTATGTTCTTTCATTCTTCTTTCTTGTTTACAATGACAAAAGGGGGAAAGAAAATAGCTAGTATTTCAAGAGAACCAAATTTGTTAGCTTGAATGATAAACTTAGACATGTTAGAGCTCTCAAATGCATAAATTCTTCTTATACATTTTTCATATCATGATCTTGATTTCTCGAATTCTAGACTTGATCTTTCATTTTTGATGATTGAAATAATGATTGGAATATTGATGTAATTATGAATGATGATTTGGTATTATGCATGTAATACTTCAACTTATGATCATGATGCATGCAATGATGAAGTATTTATGATGAAAAATTATTTTGACATTTATGACTTGATTTTTCATCTTTATTATTTATCCTTGTCATGATTTGAATATTGTAGTAAAGAGAAATGAATTACACTATTATATTGTTATTCCTCTCTTTTTGCCAATGACAAAGGGGGATAAAGAATTGCTAGTATGCACATCTCAAAAGAGAAAGATTTGCTAGATTACACAAGTCAAGAAAATGCAAAAACATGCTAGCTTGCTCATCTCAAAAGAGAAGCAAAGATTGCTAAATTGTATACTTCAAGAAGAAGGAAAAAGTTGCTGGTTTACACATCATGAAGAAAAGCAAAAAGCTTGCTCATCTCCTTGAATTCAAAAATTTTGTCAACTTTCACATGTGTAAAATTTGCTAGCTTGCAGGTTCCAAAATTATGTAAAACTTACTAAATTTGCTATCTTGCAAATTGCATAAAGAAAGAATTGCTAGAAACGCAAAAATGTTAGCTTCCACATTTCAAGTAGATGGAAAAACTTGTTATCTTGCATATATCAAAATGTGTAAAAATTTTTAAAAAACTTGTTAGCTTGCATGATGATAAAACTTGAGATTATGTTTATTATGCAATGATTTGAACTTGTATGTCTAAACACTTATAGTTGAACTTCTCCTTTTTGTTGATGACAAAGGGGGAGAAGTATGATGTTATACATGATTTTATCATGACATATTGTTTGGATTTTTAAATCCAAGAGTTCTATCAATATGACATATTGATAGGGGGAGTTAAAGTGAACTCTGTCATCAATTGGTTATCATCATCAAAAAGGGGGAGATTATTGAATCTCGGATTTTTATGATGAAACCAATTAAGTGTTTATGATTTAATCTGCGTTTTGAGTGACGCAGGAAGCTTCGATCAAGGAGAGACAATTAAAGCAGAAAGAATTATGTTGGGCCTGAGAGAAACATGTCAGAAGATTGGACGTCAAGCCGGAGGATCGGTCGACGTATCGGCAGAAGGCTTCGGGCCATGAGTTCGGGCATCGGGCCAAGAAGAGCGGAAATTGCCCCAAGAAAATCGGAGTTGCGGAGGTCAATTGGTCGATTAGGCAATAGGCCGTAAGAGAGGACGATGCGCCGAAGAATCGGACGAAGCGTCGATGAACCAATGACATGTTGGACAACATGATTCAAGCTTTGTAATAATTATCTAGATCGAAGTAGATTTTATTTGTGCAAGATTAACTACGATAGTGATCAAGGCATAAAGCAAAATGAAGTCCCGGAGTCAAGAACGAGACTTCGTTGGGAGTTCGAGAGTTCGTCGGAAGTCCGGACGTTCGTCGGAAGTTCTGCCGGAATTGATCGAGAAGTCCAGGAGCTTGCCAAAGAAGCTCGTCAGAACTTGCCAAGAAGATCGTCGTGAAGTCTAGGAGCTTGTTGGGAGTCCGCTGGAACATTGCCGAGAGATCATCGGTAGATCTCTGGAAGCTCATCGGAAGAAACCTAGACTAACCGGAACGAATTTGCTTAATGTATGCCTTCAATTTCGTAGTTAGCATATAATTGGGATTGGAATTGGGCCAACCCAATTAGGGGCCAGTTAGGCCCATGTATGGACTATGTTGGGCCAAGTGAAAGGCCCAAACAGTAATCCAACAAGTGGCACCGTCGTGACACAATCTTCGAGATTATGTCTAGCGGTGGTACCGTTAAACTGGGCGGTAGTACCACCCAGTGTCAGTGTCAGGCGGTGGTACCACCCAAACACAGTCTCCTAGGTGATGGTACCACCCAGTGTCAGTGGTGCAGGCGGTGGTACCGCCAGGACCCGGGAAACTCGAGACAAGACCTTTTTAGGCTCCAAGTTTGAATCAACTTAAGGCCTATAAATACCCCTCTCATCCCTGGTTAACATACATAAGCACAGAAAACTTAAAAGTGAGAAAACACGGTAGAAATTATTTGAGAGATCCTCTCCTCTAGCTTAAACTTAGAATTCTGTTTAGAGAGGAGTGTGTGCTTGTAAAAGGTTATTTCCTAAACCTGTGAAAAGGAGAAGAGGGGTGTAAAAGGGTAGTTGGTCTTCGCCTATTGAAGGAAGACCGTTAGTGGATGCCGATGGCCTCGACAGAAGAGGAATCGGGAGTGGATGTAGGTCACGACGACCGAACCACTATAAACTCGGTTTATATTTCTTTTGAGCAATTTACTTTAACTGCAAACTTCCTTACTTGCTATACCCTTCCGTACGCTTTCAATTTAAGCATCTTTACGAAACGGGTTTAATCGAAACGAATTCTTAGAACCGATGTTTTTATCCGCTGCACTAATTCAACCCCCCCCCCCTCTTAGTGCCGACTTGTTCCTAACATTATAACCACGGGACATATCTAGGATGATTAAAAACAAAGTCGTGGATAGAGAATCCTAAGGCCATGAATATATTTTAGTGTAGAATCCTACGATCCTAAAATTAGATAAGTATTCTAGTTTATCATCAAAATGAGATTAAAAGATAGCAAACAATTAAATGATAATCCAAAGCAAATTATCCTTGTTATATGGATGACCCTCGAAGAAACAAGAACAGAATACATGATGACAAATACAAGTACCTAAAAAAGGCTTTCATAATTTATTATTCTATCATACATGATTACGAGTCTAACACAAGAGATAACATTCAGTTTAATCTTTGATTCCTAGTCAAGTCAATTCTTAATTATGCCAATCTAGATAATGTAAACAGTATAGGTCACGTGGCATGAGAAAAATGTATAGCTTCTTAAATGATCCCAACTCTGTGCCATTCGCACACACCTACATGAGAGCCCTCAAAGAGCTTCTGTAGGGCTGCAATATGTCCATCTGCTAGATCAACAACATGAATGTAATCCCTTACCTGGAATCATATAACGTTGTCCACAACAAAAGAAATTGTCAGCGATAAACAAACATAAGAAATATTCTGCAAATGAAACCCAGAAGATGTCAAGCACGTCAAAGACTAAATAGAACAACGATGGTCAAGTTATATGAATAGCAAAATACTCCAGATGTATGTAGTAAAACAGTATATTATGGAAAGAGCAAAAAGAGAAAAAAAAACAGTATATGTGGGTAAATGGTACATATTCACTGTTTCAGGATCTATATATTCCACATAACACATAAAAGATCTCAAAGCTATGACTGGCAATTGAGAAGCTATTAGAACACTAAACATGCCTATCACAACATATGATAACACAAGAAGTAAACAAAATCAATAATTCATGGGCAAAAGACAGGCAAAACAGATATCAGACAATGTACTTATGGATACAAAAGGTCAAAAAGGTTTCCTAAATGTGTTTTTGGCCTTCTAACTCCCCATTGAAAGCATAAAAAGAACTACGCTGAGCTGACCAAAAAGCATGTGCTGAAGTGTTTAGCCCTGAACTGCATAAATTAGTGTCGGGAAAAAAAGTGGTCCTTAATCTTGACAAGAATTCACACGTTAGATACCAGAATCAATACTACCAGTTATACAGGTCCATTGCATCAAAATCATACTCATAAAAACCAATCAATTAAATCTCCGTTAAAATACTAACACCCTCAAGCATATTCTTAAAGAAAGACTGGATGTGCCAAAAGAAATTCCAAACACTAGATTTATTAAGTGAAAGCTTTGAGAAAAAACAACTTCACATGTTAAGAAACAGTACCGCTGTACCATCCTTGGTTGAATAGTCATTCCCAAATACTGTAAGGGCAGGTCTCCTTCCAACAGCAACTTGCTGCACAAATGGCATGAGGTTATTGGGAACTCCACGAGGATCTTCACCGATGTATCCACTGGGATGAGCTCCAACAGGATTGAAGTATCTTAATAATATTATATCCCAGTCACTGTCACCTTGACACATATCACGACATATATCCTCGGTCATAAGCTGCAACGGCAAGTACAAGGATTGCTAGCTCAGGCAACAGGTGCATAAAATAGGAAAGACGGTGGCAAAGAGAAAAAGAAACCTTAGTTTGTCCATACGGATTTATTGCACATAAAGGAAAATCTTCTGTACAAGGTACTTTCTTCGGCGACCCATAAACTGTAGCTGATGATGAGAAGACCAGCTGTAAGGTTTAAGCCATCAGATACCCAAATGGTTCACGTTCAAAATAGTCAGGAATTATGTCACAAAAGTGATATTTAGGGTGGTTTATTGGTAAAAAAATAATGTCACATAAGAGCGATACTTAGGATGAATTTTTAATGGTTAAGAAGAATGTCACATAAATGATATTTAGGATGAGATGAAATGCATATGCAAAAGACACATGAAACAAGATAAACAAAACAATCCTTAATTTAATTCAGGAAATAAACACACTGGAAAGTCAGAACTTCCAATTCAATATGGATTGATATTTGTAGAGACATCAGGCAAATAACACAATCCATTGAATTGTGGCCTGTATCAAACTTCAATGCTTTAACATGTTATCTTTAATATGCCTGAGTTACAGACACCACTTGGACACCTAACTTTTTTAAGAGTCTTAATCCATGTGACTGCTCAAGTACCTAGATGGAAACTAGGCTCCCCATTCCTACTTTTTTTTACCTTAGGTGGCTGCTTAAGACATTAAAAAGAAAAATAATGCTAAAGAATCACACGGTGAGGAGAACATATACATGTGACAAGAAATACTTGTTTTGTTATATGTCTACATGTTGTTAGCCATGGCACGCAACATTACATCTTAATTGTTATAATTAGTACTGACACTTCTATTGTACTGCTTTTCTGTCATTTGCAGAAGTTGCATAGGAAAGTAAACCTATTAACTATAAAGATCAAGGTAGAAAGTGTGGTTAGGAGAGTAAAGTTTCATGATAAATGTAGATCAAGACTCTTAACTCTCTAACTGATGTGGGACTAAGGTGGACATCATCAGGTTCTTCCCTGGTGGGGAGCCATAAGTTTGTCACCATCTGCACATTCGTACATGACTAAGGCTTAGTGACTTGTGAGGTAACTATCACTTTGGGCCATGATATGTACATTTTGTTCTTTGAGATGGGCCCCAAAGGCACCTTGAGAAAAGAAGGCTTGTTGGTTTTTATTAGGTTGTAACTCTTCAACTCTGATAAATGTGAGACTACTGTAACATCATTAGATCAAGTAGTGTCCTTGGGTATTGTTAATTGGTCATATGTATGGATGTCTAGGACTTTCACTGGGCTTTTCAAGGGGTTACCATTCAAGAAGCATATGAATTTTGACAGCATTAATAAAATTTGAGGAACTATGACATTTAAAAGAAGTATTCAAGGAGAGAAGGGAGTTATTTAGAAGTAACATAATTCGAAAGATTTATTAAAAAATAACGGATCATCACATTAGACACTTCTACCTGTGGGAGAACTAAACTTGGGATCAGCGAAGAGAAATATTTGTTATTAACTTCCAGAAGGAGGCATCTAGTTAGATATAGAATTTATAATCATAACCTCATACGGTAGGTGGATAAGACCACAGATTAATTACTCACAATTGGATCAAAAAATTATGAACTAACTACCAAAATATTATTTAATTAATCTATGTTGAAATGTGGCAGTCACTTGGTAGAGGTTAATTTCATGATGCCACTACAAGTGAATTCTTAACTTCATTTTTTTTATTGTCCTTGTGATGAGCCTGGATGTGAAATATATGGTCCACACTCCACAGTACCTTTTTACATCCGTAAGCAGCCATTACTTCAAAGAGAATTATTGTGCCAATGAGGTTGTTGTTGTAATAAAGTAAAGGCTTTCTAACGCTTTCGCCAACAGCCTTTATTCCAGCAAAGTGTATAACAGCATCAAATCTGTAGAACCAAATCAGAACTTGAGCTTAAAACGATAGCACAAACCTTCAACAAAGATTGTGTGAACATGAAATAACAGGCCAAATGACAACCAATCTCTAGCCTGCATCACTTATTTTGAGCCCTTTGTAGTTACATATCTTGATTTAAAAATTAAAAATAATCTCTAACCATCGCAGCTTTGGCTCATAAAGTTTTTTATAAAACCAAGTTAGGGACAATTTCATCATGAACAGATCTTACTTGGTTGCAGAAAAAACTTTCTCTAGTGCTTCTCTGTCTCGAAGATCAATCTGCAGAAGTAAAGACATTCTCAGATATCTGATCGATCCATGAATCTTGTTGTTCTAACTGTCAGTCATCAAAACTAGGCTGATCAAAATTTGACAAAATAACTAATCATTTGTGCCAGTTGAAGCATAATGCTAATGAAGTCTGGGAATTCATCCAGTTCCAAGATATCGAGATTTTAGAAAGCAACTTTAAAGAGGACCATAAACGTCATTTTGAGTGGACTAAGTAGACCAACTATCAACATGTAGTGCAGCATGTAATCAACATTGTTATACAAAGATCAGGTTACCACTGTTTGTTAAACTTCGATGGAGAAAAATCATATTTCTGGATATAGACACAGCTACTAGAACTTACAAATCAAGGCACACATGACAAATTCTGTGGTCTACACGTCCATATAGCTGTTTAAAGTTGATAAACTTCAACAACAAATTAAGAAAATTCCAACCACTGGGAAGTATGTTTCTGAAAAAATGGATCCTGTGACTGACACAGCACTGACATGTACAACAATGTAGCTTTATAGTTGGAAACAGCAATAATTATGATGGAGAGGACAAATGCCACGCAAGAACAAAGATCATAAAAAATCGTAAAGAGGGGGTGATGTATTTGCTTTCTGCAAGCAAGTTGTCCTCCTAATTAAGGTAGCCAAACCTAAGTCAGAAGGAAAATCTTCAAATGCTCAATTTCTTCAAGAAGTTCGTCGCTAATAACCCACTTGAACGATTCTACCGATGGATAACATTAGATTACGATTCTTGTAAAGATTTAGAAGCAATTTATCAAGGTCTTCGACTCCAAATAAGCGTTCAAATAACATGATTTGGCATCTAAATCGTGACCGCTTCCCCAATTTGATGAAAGACATATCGGTCTTTGACTCCATAAGGAATTAAAGATGCACGATCTGGAATCTAGAGAATCAAGAAACCCGAGATTTACAAGTCTGCAGAGAACCGAAAGTTGCATAATCATTAGGATCTGAAAGCTACTAGCCACCAATCAGGAAAGAGAGCAATCTACAAATTAAAAATGCATGGAACAAATCGGAAATCCAACGTGACATTTGCACGCACAACCCCGGAAAAGATGAGTATCGTTTCAGAGTAAAACAGGACGAATGAGAACCAAATCATCTCAATCGAAAACCACACCAAACGTCAAATCTTGCCCATCAGGAAACCACCACCAACTCATAAATGTCAAAGAAACGAATCGAAACCGCAGGTGCAGAACGATAGGGGTGGAATCGGTACCCGATGGAAGGCGAGGTTCTTGCCGAACTCCCCCGCGAGGTCCCTGACCCGCTCGAGGGCGACCTCCGAGGAGTTGTCGAGGTTGTCCACCACGACGGCGCGGTAGCCCCCCTTGAGGAGCTGCAGCACGGTATGGCTGCCGATGTAGCCGGCACCGCCGGTGACCAGAATGTTCCGCGCCAGGGCCGGCGGAGAAGGCATCGAGTCAGCGGAGCAGTGAAGACGGGCGAAGGGATCGTCGAGATCTGGAGCGCGGAACGCGGAGCGAGTAGGGGAGGGGAGGAATGGGGATACGAGCGCGAGGGTGGAAGGTACGAATACCCGCGGGTGATTCCAAACCGCCATGGACAGCGACCATACGCTGTTCCCGAGCACCACGAGAAAGTCTCCACATGAGAAATTATTTCCATTTCTATTCCTTTTCTTCCTTGGGTGCAAATCATTCGATCTCGACGTTTAGAAATATGCCGCAGCGTACGTGGCACGTCTCGATTACTCCTCATCGGAAGCCTTACGGCTCATCCCTCGTTAACGGTGGGGATAAGGGCGCCTCTCAGCTGTCCAGACACCGGCAGGATCCAGCTCTTTCCGCGACCAAGGATAGACTCCTGTTCATTGGACTATAACATGGGTGGGCGCCACTGGGACCACAGTGAGGCCCACAACTACCACCAATGGAAGAAAGATGAGGTCTGGTGTCGAATTATATATATATATATATATATTCTTCTTTTGAATCTTTTGTTAAGGATATTATTGGAAACTTCAGAATAAGTTACAGTATGTGCTCCATTAGTCTTTAGAAGTCTTATTTATTGGGTCCATGACAGAGAGTATAAACTAATAGCAATATGTATATATATTATTTTCTATTGATTGAGATTTAAGGAGAAAAGAAAAGAAGAGCTAACGGCCATTTTATTAGTAATTATCTCACAGACATAAATCATGCATTGAAATGGGGACCAACCATTGTTTTCATGCAATACCTTCGGGCAAACCAAGAAAGAGAACTCCCAACATTAAAATAAAAAGGAAGCTAATCCATTCTACTATTGCATGAGAAAAGAAATTTAAATGAAGCAAAAGTTAAGAAATGAACTAAGCCTTGCAATTTGATAGGTCTTCCTATAAATATGTAGGAAGAAGACAACGGGTCTGAGGTGGAATTGCCAGTATAATGTCTTAATTAATAATTTAATATCACAGTTCAAGGAACAGACTCACCATAGTTCTCGTGTATTGTGATACATGGTTTAGCAACTTTGAGATTTGAGGTGCAGGGTTTCTATGACACCTTCTCTTTCTCAAAGAATCTTGCTTAAGATCAGTCGTTTGGGTGCCTTTGTTCACGAGTTGCTGACAGTCCTGGAGTCATAGTTTTCATTAAAGAAAGCAGATATATTACCAAGTGCATAAAACTAATGAATCATTCAGCAACAAATACAAGCAAGCTGAGAGACATTTCTTTTCTGGGAGGCATTGGCAGATATACTCTTGAAAAAGTTCGAGTAGATAATTTGGTATATATGGCATTTCCAGAAGTGACAATTGACAGTTGACTAAGATTAATTTAACAGACTTTGACATGAAATCTTCCTGTGATAAAAAATCAGATGTGAACATTCCCTTTCTTTCGGTTTTTGAGATGATAAAAGTTGTGCCCAAAGAATTATCTTATGTAAGTTTATTCATATTTATTTTGTGGATATACCCAACTCTTACCAGATATACAAAAAATCTTTGAGATTGTCAATAATTATACATTTTCTACCTGAGAAAGTTGTTGATCCTAATTTGACACTTTCTAGCCTTCCATATCTTTGATTTAAGCAACAAAACATTAGTGAGATGTGGAACTACCAATATGCTACCCCGAAACCTGCTTTCAGTCATTCACCATTCATATACACCACACTTTAATATGCTTTAAATGTGCCTTTCAACAAGTCTAGCATGGAATTTTTTTGAATTATTGAAAACATCAAATGTATCGAGAATCCTGGTTGGAAATTCTGAGGGCAAAAATAATGACGTATGCTATGGAAAGAACACAATTGAAAACGGATCATTACCAAAAATATGATTAAACAAGTTCAGTTGTCACTGTTTGAGAACTTAGAAGCCTCTCCGCTTCATCATTTGCCTCAGCTTGGAGACGCCATCGCTACAAAAGAGTACAGAATAAAGCAGAATCAAATATTAAGTAGATGTTTACTTTTGGAGATCATTGAAACATAAGAAGAAGAAAATATACTTGCCTCTTCAAGATTTTCTATTTCCATGATTTGCTGTATCTGTTCTGCAATGCTCTCCTGCAGTTGATATATAAGAATAAAAATGCTCAGAGATATTTGCATAATATATAAGAAACAATTTTATTTAATGCTTACCGCATTACCAACTGCTTCAGCAGCCAGAACATCGGTATCCATTTCCACTTCAATTTCAATCATCGAAGATATCTGTAAGAAAATCCAACTGTAAGGGGAAAATGTCATAAAAATAAGGAGTTTGTTTTTGTTATTCTGAAAACCTACTTTTGCATAGCTCTCAATCAGCTCAATCCTGGCCAAAAGGGAACTTTCCAAGCTTTTACGTACCCTTTTGACTCTACCTCGCCGAGCACTAAAAAGAAAAGGTGGTTTAAAACAAGGAAACTTCCATGAAGACATCCTTTACACTTTAGTGTTATAATAAGTTATGGATCAACAGGAATTTTTCAAATGGAGATGATTTAATAAGTATAAAAGGGATAATCATGCTACCGATAAGACGGCTCCCCAACTGCCACAATCTTGTTCTCCAATTGGCACATGCGAGCCAACATCCAAACCTTAAGAAAGAAAATCTGAAAAGTTAGGCTCCTGAATAGAGTTTTTGATGAGCATTTCATCACAATTTTAATGGCTTGCATAGCAACAGTTGAGTTGTTAAAAGGAGATCATAGTCAAGACAAACCTCTTTTTCAGCAGCCTGTCTGAGCTCTTTAATTCGAGCCTGAAGAACGTCATGCTGAGATAAAAGCTGCTGCTTGAGAGCAACTAAATCTACCATCCTCTGAGGAAGCTGGAGAATATCATCAATGAAAAACCAAAACTTAATTAACAGTTTTCACAAAATTGATACAAGCAAACCTGGTTCAAGGACTTACAGAAATTGACCATTATCATGTAATTTGAAACATCACTACTATCAAAGACATTGTTTGAAAATATACATCAACCTTCAATCCCAGTATTACCTTTAATATGAATCATAATATAAGTGTATAACATTTCCTTGATATAAAACTGATCATTTTGATGCAAACCAAGTGTGGATATGAGAAAAAAAAATAAGAACAGATATGTTGAACCAGCACATGTTGCTCAGTTAAAATTTCACAGAAGCATTATAAAGAAGATATTATTCATATTGAGTGTTGTGCATACACAGGTTCGTTTATTTCCTTCATTGCTTCCAAGGTTGTCTCTATTATGTTGTCGATCTAGCTTAAATCAAAATTTTCTTGTAAAGCTGACTAAACCACATCTTAGAAAATAATATACTCCACATCAATATACCAGAAATAAAAGGAAAATTTATTTGTGAAATCTTCTGTTAAATGTTGGTGCTAAAGTTTGAGGTCTATAGAACAGGCTAACTTTTTCCATTCTAGAATTTTTGGATAAGCTAGTTATGTATTTTAAGAAGACAAAGAAAAGTAATATCCTTCATCTTTCTTAGCCTACTTAAAATAATGAGAAAGTATCTGCTGTATCTAAGATGCAATAATGTTCATTGTTAAGTATTTCTATTTGCTCTTCACACATAGATAAGTTTGGGTTGTGAAGGTACAGATAAACAACCTATGTGTCAAACTGAGATTAGCAAACCATCTTTATTAAGAAGAGATAATTGTATCAAACTCAGAATAGGCTTGACCATTATATATTACCAAGATTTGGAGAATATGACAAAAAAATTACAACATCTTTTAGTCACTTCTCATTTTTTACTATTTCATCTGGCATCTGCCACGACTTGTAAGGCATGATATATAATCCAACACATCAGGGATAACAAGTTAATTAACAAAAGCTTAATAACTAATCATGAGTTTAATAGTAAAAATTAAATCTAAATCTTTCTTGATTAGGTTCAAGTTAACGCAAAAACTCATTAGAGTATAAAAATGAGAAAAGAATCACCTTACACATTTCAGGAAGAACAATACGGTTCACAGTGGTTTCCAAAGCAACCGATGCAACTGCAGCTACTGAAATGAGCCTAGGAAGGCTGGGATCAATAATTGCAGACATGGCATCTCCACTAGCTAGCATAGCAAGGGAAGGAAACAGGATATATGGATTAAGAAAAAATGAATCGCCATTTTTGGCTGGAGCTCTTAGCAACTGGGACACGTTCCCATTAGTGTGGTTTGTGAGACACATCGGCTCCCCTGGGCTAAACCCAGGAGATCGAGCACTTAACTTGAATGGACCCGTCTCTCTGTAAACATTTGATGGAGCTGCTAAGGAAATGGTAACTCGTTCTCCTTCTTGGGCAGGAAGCTCAACAGTCCTAGTTGCAAACTTATGTGTACGAGCTGTACCGGAAGGAGTGCAGACCTGTCATAGCTTAAAAGAATTATATTCAAGCATCTAAAGAACAAAATGTTGCAAAAACCAGATTAAAGTTCATATAGAAAAAGTTTGTTATGACTTTGCTTTAGCTCTTATTATCCGTCAAAAACATTTGTGAATTACAACCTAGATCATGGAGCTGCCACCTGAGCTGCCACATAAGATATGGACAACAAGCTTCCTTTCTGAAGAGAATAGAATTTTATCTATATAGGTCAAACAAATAAAAGAAATTGTACTACTTCATCATTTGAGACCCAAGGATTCAATGCTTTTGTTATTTGGAGAATCACATAATTTTCCTCTTTTAGTAGTGATTGAGATCATACCCTTTCACGGTTGAAGATTTTTCTGTAATCTCCAAGTATACAATGGATTGCTGCCACCCATCCAAGCAGCTTATGTTCTATGTGAGTTCTTAGTTATTTCATTGGCTTGTTCGTGACAGTTTGTGGCTACAAAACAGCAGGGTACCATGTTACAGAGATCAGAAGCATCAAATGATCCATGATACTGGTCCAACAGTTGCTTCTAATATAGTCAAAAGACTCAAAACCATTCCTTTTAGGTTTCTCCATATTGAGACAAAGTAGATTCTAGCATGATACAATCATGAATAACTAGAATACTCAATATGCATATAACCCACATGGAAGTATCATATTTTCCGTAAATAAAATAATATTCCAACAGCAAACCATTATCACGTGCCATCAATATTTTGGCTTCCAAAAGCAGAAAGTTAGAAACCATATCTTCAAACATGTGCTAAACAGAAGGAAGCGGATAAGACTGGACAAAATATTAGTTTAAGAGAAGTTTTGTACCACAATTGAATGTAGAGCAGCAGGAATACCATCTTTCTTTATTTGTAGGAACCTCAAAGCCTTCTCCCATGCTGAAATGTCAATGCTGCGTTCGTCAGGAGCATTTCCTTAGAAAAGTGAATACTGCAATCAACACCATACATAGTAATATTGACTCCTCTTGCATAGATGCATAACAACATCAGCAAACAAAAACAAAATGTTCCAAATGCATGTATTACAATAGTGAAAAAACGAATGACAAGGAGCATTTTCAGTTCACTTCTAACATTTATCAGCATCATTTAAGCACAAGAATAATGCAATAAACAAGACCTAAAGCTAAATGCACAAAGACTCGCTTGAAATTACTCCAAGCATAAGAACAAAAACCAAAAGCCTTGTGGGATCAAATAAAATATGAACTCGAAAGAGAGAAAAATACAAAATGTATAAAAGATCGAAAGTAATCATCCACAATCTACCCATTGGACATATCAGAAAGGGGGGAAAAAATCAGTGATTCATTTGTTTCCTTGCCAGAGCATGTTAGAATTTATATAATGACCATCAACTGACATAACTGGCATTGAGGGAGTGCATGTCAAAGTAAAAACCGTAAAATCAAATAAAGTATGTTTGTATGTTCTGCCTAATATGCAGTTCTCTGTCATGCTAAATTAAACTCTGTTGTGCAACTCTATGTTCTCTAATTGTATGTGATACATCGGACAACAGCTTAGTCTATTTGCATATGACACAATATACAACTGTAAAATGTGAACTGCATCCTTACTCATGAGGAACAGGCCAACTGGTATTTGATAAAGTGCACAAATCAATAGACGAATAAAATGTAACTAAAAAAGTGTACATAGATTCATATTGCAAGTTTAGTTATATCCATCTATGTACATAAATCAACATGTCAATCCATGCCAGCTTGTGCATAGCATGAGGGTGATCCTTCTAGCACTACTTGTATACTGACAATAAACAACCTAGTCTCCTTTTAAACTGTCATGCCCAATTTCTTGTTAATATGCCTGACATGTGACAGTGCACATGACATGATGACATGTTTTGCCAGATATATAATACGTTACCCCTACATGCTCTCTGTGCAAGGTGTGTAAATCATTGTCACTAGCATAGGCATCTACTTAAATACATATACTAATGTGGTTAAAATTTGAAAATATAACAACAAAGAACACCTTCAAATTAAACAAAATTCTGATGTTTCTCAAGTAAACTAGCCTCCTTAGGGTTATGCAAGTGATGCAAGAATATGCATCAATTATTTTAAATTACTCATTCAACAAATATTCTACTCAATGTTCAATTTGATGACACTTAAGTTTTGAAACATAGAGTTCACTACAAATGGAAAATTATGGATGGTGTTCAAAGTTCGTGTTATAAAGTAATAGTAAGCACCCATCCACTGACCTGATTTCTTCTGACTCGATTTTGATAATGTCTCCAGATACAAGCTCGTACTGGCAACGACATTGGGAACAAGATGCAACCTAAAGCAGGTTCATAATACTTGTAAAAACTAAATGAAGATTACATTTTCTTAGACAACAACTTTGAGAGATTCTCCACATAGATTATTCAAAGTGGTATGAAATGTATAAAATTTGTCAATACCTTGACCAAGAGAAAATTAACAATAGTTTTGCCCACTAATTAGCATGGTTGGCTAATATTGAAATATTACATGAACAAGAAACTCACCTTATTTAGCATGGCTTTGATTTTTGAATGACCATCTAGCATAGCAAAAACAGATGCAGAAATCAATATGAAGTCGCTGTGTGTGGTTTCAAACTTGAGTTAGAACCAATTCCCAAGAATATGAACTAAAAGGGGATGTTCTATGAGCCAAGGTGACCTCAGAGATTGTGTTACATGCCTATTGAATAATGGTGCTTGCTGTTTTTTCTCTGAGATTGGAGCAGGAAGTACAAAACCTTAGTAAATTACGCCATAAATTTGGGAATTGAGTTGTGTTCTCAGACTCTTAAAAGATGAAATACTAGGTCCTGGGAAATGGTCAAGATGGCAATCTTGCGTTCCGCTACAAAATAAAGTAATCAAGGAAGCTTTGATTGTGTGCTTCTTAATCATACTTGTATTCCATGTTGAGGTTGTGCAACAGCAATTGCTACCATACAGCTTGGGCATCGAACAACCATGCCAAATGGAACCTATAAGATTATTCAGAAAGCACAAATAACTTATCAGAAGCAATTATCGCAAGATTAAAAGATATACATATAAATAAATAAATATATATATATATATATATATATGTATGTATGTATGTATATGTATATATATACATGTATATATGTACATCGAAAGTAGAGCATTACCTCCTCGCCAGAAGAAACACCCATCCGTGAAACATATGAAATCATGGTTAACGCATCGGAAACTCGTAGGGATGCTGCCAGTCTCTGAACCATCAGAGCGTAGGTACGCACATCTGGTCGAGCCCAAGTCCACCTCCCAGCAGATGAATCCTTCTCCACCATACCTAGCCATTCCAAGATAGTACCCAAACTTGCTTAACAGAAACACTCGGGTTCATTCAAGGAAAGGAGGAACTACCTCGATCGACGCCAGCACGCATGGCATAGAACACGGACAGGGCCAAATCGGCGTCGCCCCTGTCAAAAGCAGACTCGATGATCGAATGACAGTCCTCGGTCTCGATGACGCCGGGATCGCCACTTCCACGGGCCTCCTCGATCATCCCTAGAGCTTCATCGGCGTCCTTGGCACCCGAGACCCGCCTCAGCAGCTCCTCGTCCAGCAACCTCGGGTTCGACTCCACTGCGCCTCTGTCATCGCCAGAAGCTCTTGTGGCTTTGGAGGAGTTTATGTTGGAGGAGCAGGAGAAGAGGGTGTGAGCGGAGAGGGGAGAAGCAGTCCATCTGCCGAGGAGGAGGAGGTGATGGAAGCCGGAGGGAGCGACTCTAAGGCCGTGAGGCGTGCGGCAGGAGAGGGAGGAGGCGGCGGGAGGAGGAGAGAGGACGCTGAGAGCCATCGGTCGTCGCCTCTCTCAGGAGCACGCGAGCGAGCGGATGATGGGCATGAGGATGAGGAACGAGAGGTGGTGAGAAGCAGAGATCGACTACGTTCGAGTTGCGGGCAAGGTTACCGGCAAGCCGTAACAATCAGTGGTTCGTAACAGAACCGGCTTCCCTCGTCGTGGTTCAAGTAACGGACACGCCAGCGCGAGCTTTAAAATTCGAGTCCGGAGGGTAGAACATAGAAGAGATGGATCGGATGCATTGAAGGATTTCGGATCTAAATCCAAACCCAAATACTTCATGCATGACGTCCCAAGGCGTCTGCCGTTGTTCTTACCGATCAAGAAGATTAGCTCAGACTGCTAACGATGGCAGGAGACGTCGTCATCTGCTTCGAGGAGACGTCGTCCCCACACGATCTCGCCTCGCTCCATAGATGATCACGTCGAAGTCATTGCAGTGAAGGGGTGCTTCAATACGTATCAGTAGCTTCTTGCACTGCGGCGAGGACGAAGGCGACGACATCGGAAGTCGAACCCATTGCTGCGTCGTGTGTCGCTTATGGTTGACTACTGAATGATGATGCAAGCATTGCACTACCGGCTCAGTCGTGCACCGTCACCTGAGAGTCAAACATGTGCAGGGGAGCCCGTGCCCCCCTCTCTCTCCCATGGCGGCCGGTTGGAGCAGACCCTCCGGCCCCGTCCGCCACGATCCTCAGGAAAGTCGCACGAGTCGACAACGAGGCTCATTCTTCGGGTTTCCCCTTGTTTGGATCACCGGTCGCCGTCGACCCGTCACTTTCGTCACCCATGATTTCGGGAGAACTCACACAGGAAGCATTAATCCTAGACGACATGATCTGATTCTCCTCTCCGGACGCCTAACACCGTGCGTCATCCCCTGAGATTCCAGCCCTGACAAATGACAAATCAACTGTCGTCCTTCCCCCTCAAGAAAATATGTTCATTTACCATCGATGTAAATGAGTCCCGGACAACATGAGAAACTCCTAAACGAGCAACAGATCATCCCCCACCGATCGCTCAAGCCAACCCTAAAGCTTGGAGGGGTAGATGAGCTATAGAAATCACTATATTAGTAACTTAAATTTTAGAGGGGCTGGGTCGGAAACATCCCCAATCATTTTAGAAGGACTCGACAAAGTTAAAGCACACCTCGGAATGACGTCAAACCTGCTCCAGGTGAACGAGAAGCACCTCGAGACCACACCGGCAAGATCCTCCTCCCGTCCCTACCTTCTCACGTGACCCATCGGAGATCTTCTGGTCGATCTAGCGCGTTCGGGACCGAATCAGGCTAAGACGACCCCATCGGTCGACGGCATCCACGTACCAACAACTACTACACTGCACGCGTCTTCCCCGAGTTAATGTGCTCAGTAAAAAGCCAACTACAAAGCTGGCTTCTTGTTTTGCAATCTCAACTGCCCTTATTAACTCGTCTTCCTCATGTAGAGATTGTTGATAGGTGTTTTGAAGGACGGCTGAACGCATGGATTCGGCGGGGGGTATGGAGTTGAGGAGGAGACCGGCTGGGATAAGGACCGGAAGAGGTGGGATAGAGGAGGAGGAGGAGGAGGAGAGTGGAGGAAGAAGAAGAGAAGGTAGGGAGAAGAATATTGGTGAGATGATGGAGGAGGAGGAGGAGGAGCCAATGAGCCCGGCGGCGAGGCTCTTCCACGCGCCCCATTTCAATTGCCACATCATCGCTATCATGGGGAGCGGTAAGGAGATCGACATCGACGTGCTCAAGGCCGGCATCCGGGCGACGCTCGCACGTCACCCCCGCTTCTGCAGCATTCAGGTTCTACGAAACTGGTTTTGGACGCGAGCTTAGTGTTCCATGAAGCAACTGAGAGCTCTCAACGTGACAGGTTTTGGACGAGACGGAGGGGAAGAAGGCGAGGTGGGTGCGGACCGACGTGGAGGTAGAGAAGCACCTGGTGATCCCGGACCTGCACCCCAACGGCGGCGACACCTCCGCCGCGGACCGCCTCCTGGAGGACTACGTGGCCTCCCTTGGCCGGTCCACCATGGACGCCTCCCGCCCCATGTGGGAGTTCCACATCCTCAACTTCCCCACCTCCGAGGCCGCCGCCGTCGCCGTCTTCCGCGTCCACCACTCCCTCGGCGACGGCGCCTCCCTCATGTCCCTCCTCCTCGCCTGCTTCCGCAAGACGTCCGACCCCGACGCCCTCCCGTCCCTCCCCGGACCCCACCGGCCGCCGCGCTCCCCTCCGCGGGCTCTCCGCCCCCTCGTTCTCCTCCGCCGGCTCTGGGTCACTCTGGTCCTCGTGTGGAACACGCTCGTCGACGTCGCCTACTTCGTCGCCACTTCCATCTTCTTGAAGGACACCCTGACCCCGTTCAAGGGCGCAGAGGGCACCGAGTTCCACCCCAAGCGGTTCGTGCACCGCACCATCAGTCTGCACGACGTCAAGGCCATCAAGAACGCCATGCATTGCGTAAGCTCGTCTTCTTCCTCCTTCCCCCCTTCTTTTCTTATTCACCGGAACGATTCCTCCTGACGCATCAACACATCTTCACAGACAATAAACGACGTCCTGGTCGGCGTGACATCCGCCAGTTTGTCTCGTTATCTCAGTAGAAAATATGGTAAGATCTCCACGCTGCACACGCTCCATCATCTTCTACTACTGTCAGCTCAGTTCTTGAAGAGCTTTACGCCGATTCTTCAGGCGAGAGCGGCCAACAGTTGCCGGAAAATATCAGGATGCGATCGACCCTGCTCGTGAACATGCGGCCGACGCCGACGATCCATGTAAGTATTTCTCGGAGGCAATGGACGGAATGAGATCTCCCTAGCTGCTCTAACAACTGCGTTGAACGTATAAGCAGGCACTGGCGGCGGCGATGGAGGAGGGGAACACGAGCGGAGACAAGTGGGGCAATCTGCTCGGCTATCTCCTTCTGCCATTTCCTGTAGCGCTGTACAAAGACCCGCTTGACTACGTTCGCAAGGGTAAGTCGATGGCTGATAGGAAGAAGAACTCCATGGAGGCACTCTTCACGTACCGCAGCGGTGCTGTCGTCTTCAAATACTGTGGCTTTAAGGTGTGAGCTTGATATCTGCTGTTTAATTAATCACACATACAGTGTTGGTTGCAGTAAGATTTATTGAAAAGAAAATTGATATAAAGATATAATGTGCATGATAAAGATATAAATTAGAATTAACATATACTTATTGTTGGAAAAATAGGAGGTTATATGTTGTGGTGGACATTAATATGTTATATATATTATGTTAGGTTGATTGGAAAAGATTACTAGTATTTTGTGGAGAGAAAAAAATGAATGGTTTGTTTCTCATGGTGATGCCATTTCCAAAATGCAGGCAGCAGCTGCTCTCTCTCATAGAGTGCTTTCAAACACCACATTGTCATTCTCAAATATTGTAGGGCCAATAGAAGAAATTGAATTCTATGGTCATCCAATGGTTTATCTTGCTCCTACTGTTTATGGACACCCACATGTGAGTGCCTCTTTCAAGAACTTCCTCTCACTCACTGTTCATGGAATTCCCTTGCTATTCCAACCTTCTTTAAGCTGGTATTTTGTGATGCTGAGAGCATGTGTGCTATTTAATCTACTTTAATATGTTCTGGCTATGTTAGATGTTTCTCTTTGTTTTTGCTAAGCATAAACCATTATATGTGTAGAAATCAATGTGCTAATTGGTTAGTAAATTTTGTTAAATTGAACAAAAAATTATGCAATATGGAGAATTATTTTCTCTGTTTGGAAAAGAAAAAAAGTTGGCAATTTGTGGAGCAATTTTGTTGAAAAAACTGATCAGGAATAATAATAATAATAATAATAATAATAATAATAATAATACTAATAATAATAATAATAATACTAATAATAATAATAATAATAATAATAATAAAAGAAGAAGACATATACTTCAATAATTCATAGAGAAAGAATAATAATAAAGAAGGCATAATCTCTTTATTTTTATTCATAATGTTTCTAATTTGATAGGACTCCCAAAATTTATAATTTTGGTCAAGGCTAATCTATATCATTAGATTGGATATCAAGCCAATCTAAAAACTTTTAAGTTATGAATCAAACTTAACCTTGTTAATCCGACTCTTTCAATTCTCATCAATGTGATAATTCTTTAGCACTCTTTCTATCTGCCCCCACATAAATAGTTTTTAGCTCTCTTTCAATTCTCATTTCATGCAAACTGCATCTGTTTTTACAGGCAGTCGTTGCATTACTTTTACATGCTATATAATTTTGATCAGGTAACTTATCCACAATGTAGACATCTTCACCTTTAGAAACATTTCGGCAGGCACTCACAGTTACTCTTATGAGTTACATGAACACCATGAAAGCAGTTCTGGCAGTGGATGAATTGGCCATACCTGACCCTCACCAGCTCTTGGATGACTTTGCTGACAGCCTCGAGCTAATCAAGGAAGCACTTCCGAGAAGAACATAACCTGGAAGGCATACACACGAAGAAATGAGACTTGGCTATATGATCGATCAGTTCTTCAATTTGTAATAAGCTGTTGTGTGACTCTTAAGAATTGTTCTTCAGTATGTCTTGGTTTTATGGCAAGAAAAAGTAGTACATCAGCAAGGTTTTAATTCTCATCACAGCATTACATTCTCTTTTGGGCATGCAAAGATCTAATTTGTAATGCACGTGTCATATCATCTCATGAAAATAATAAATCTTCACGACAACAAAGATAGAGATGAAAGGCAAATGCTCATTGATTTAAAATACTTAAATCTACTTTAAGTATAATAAATTATTCTAATCCTATAAATCAATTAAATTATTCTCGATATCCATTTTATTTAGACACTAGTGTAGCCATGTTTCTTTACAGTGTGATTAAAGAGATGGGCACAAGTACAATGGTACAAGCATACCTGAGTTGGTGCCATCAATGGTGGATACGCATCAACAGGCAGAAGAAATAAGAGGAACAAAGTAATGGCAGGGAAGGCTGCAGAGGTAGAAAGAAGGGAGACCATTAAAAGCCAGTTTTGGAATCAAAAGCACAACCTCAATCAAAAGCACAAGTTCTCTTTGTCAAGCTGTCAACCTCATCACAACCCACACGCCTCCCAACTATTCATTCATGTTTGGGTTTTGGAGGTGTTGTCCTTTGTTAAGCTTCCAATCCCATCGCAACTCACACTCTTCACAACTCTCTTACAAGTGGATTGATCTGTTAGATCCCCACTCCTGTTCTCCTCTCCTGATAAAGCAACTGCCAAGAAATGATACTTGTGATTTTTATCACCAAGTTCCATATTTTCTCTTTTCTAAACATTTTTAGCTAGATCTATCGAAAAAGCAACTATTAGTGATACTTCAAAAAAGGGGATGATAAGACGCATACAAGTCCATGTTTGTTCCATCCTTGTGCTAATTTAAACTTGCATTTTTCAGCCAGACCGCAAGTTCTGCAAAGTGATGCAAGTCTGGTGTTTTGCAGTATGCTCGGAGGGAGGCTCTTGCAGATAGCCAACCGAAGGTACGAGGAAGGTTTGTGAAGACGGAAGAACCTCTTAGTTGATAAGGGCGAAAATGGCAACGTGACGCGCCACGACGTCAGCCACGCCAGGTGGACGCACCGCCCGAGGAAGCAAGCACTAATGCCGACTTGATGTGCGCCAACGTCACCAGCTCTCAGCCAACAACTTCAGCATTTGACTCCGTGCGCTCGACTGAGGCAAAGGAGCACGTCGACCGAGGCGTGCCCATACCCTGCGGTAGTCCGGTTCTCCACGCAACCCCAGTGGCAATGTCAGACGTCACGAGAGGTACTGTCCTGCCCCTGCAAGCAACCACATCAGGTAACATCAAAACTCATCTACAAATACCCTAGAGTTCTAAACGAAGAGGAGAGACTTCTTCAGGGGGAAAACTCCCTTCCACATCATCTGACTTGATCGTTGGAGGGGTCGGGCCGAGCTTCCGACCCGACCTGCATGCAGGAACGAAGGCGAGGTCGCACCTCCCCGACGCCACATTCCGTCCGGACTACCGTGACCAGCCACCCCGGCTGTCCCGAGGAGTGCCGCGCCGGATCTCCGCGCATTCGGACCCGAACCAAGCCGCGTTGGCCCCGAGGCCACAGCTTACGGTTGCTTCCCGCAACATTTTAGCGCTAGAAGGAGGGCCCGGAATGTCGGGTGATCACCCGGAATGAGCCTACGGTTGAGAGGTCGCGCCCGACCAAAGCCTCGCGGGAACAGCCCCCGCACGGAGACCATCGTGACGAACACCTCGCCACGACTTCAGAACGATATTGGCAAATATTCGACGACCCGAGCATGTCAGCACCCGACGGCGTCCTAGCCGACCCGACGCCCGTGTCATCCGAGGCCTTTCAAGCCCTCGCTCATCAAGTCCAAGCTCTAACTAACATGGTGCAATCCATCATCCCGTCCATTGCTCAATCGCTACGGCAAGAGGAGCCACCCGTTCAGGCTCGCACGCTGCCCCTGGAGCTTCCCGGTTCGCCTCGGGTCCCATCATTACCACTCGGGGATCGAGTGATGGCAAACCCGAGCGGCTGCCCGGAACCCGAGGCACTCTCTTCGGAATCCCTATGGGCCCAGTTGCAGCTCGTCAGCCAACGACTCGACGAGGTGCAGAAAGAGGTCCATAGGTCCTGGGGAGAGCTAAGGGAGGACGTACACCAAGGGTCTCCCTTCACGCCCGAGATACGGGATCTGACAGTCCCCCCGGACTTCCAGCTCCCCTCTTTGGACGCTTACGACGGCTCCGCAGACCCGGCGGACCATGTAGCTGCTTTTCACGCCCAGATGGCGCTATACGGGACCTCTGATACTCTGATGTGTAGAGTGTTTCCCACCACTCTGAGAGGGCCGGCCCACGCATGGTATGGCGGCTTAAAGACCAGAACCATCGCGTCCTTCGACCAGCTCGTCAAAGACTTCGAGCTCCACTTCATGGCCAATGCACGACCGAAGCCTTCCGCGGCACTGCTCTTTGGACTCAGACAAAGGGAGGACGAGCCCCTCTCACATTTTGTGGATCGCTTTGCCACGCAAATCCGGGGTTTGCCGGACACTCACTCCTCTCTGTTAGTGCAGGCGTTCATGATAGGCCTGCGACCTTCTAGATTCCTCTGATCCCTCGCGGAGCGACCTCCCGCCGCGGTGCCAGAGATGCTCCAACGGGCTAACCGGTACATCGCAGCGGAGACCTGGGCGACCGGGAGGAGAAAGGACGACTTCCGATCGCCGGCCCCATGAGAGAGGTCAAGCACCCGCAGTAGCTACCCGATGTAGTCCTCATGAAAGAAATCAAAGCCCCGCCTCGGCTTTTTCCAAGCGAAGGTTCAGTATCTGCCTTACCCTCTCTCGACTCGCTGTTAGCCCCCGCCTAAACTCCTCCGAGCCAACACGGCTCGGCCGAAGACAACCTCGAGTCGTATCCTTCGGCTTGAGCCATATCCCTCGGCCGCAGACCGCCGAGTCCTACCTCAGCGCGACCTTCCCGCCTGAGCTGTATCCCACGGCCCGAGCCATATCCTTCGGCTCGAGCCGTGTCCCTCGGATGTAGACTATTGTGTTCCAGCCTGCGCGGCCAACCCGCCTGCGTCGTGGTCCTCGGCTTCTTGCTCCCGAGACACGCCTGCGCGGTTCACCCGCCTGCGTCGTGCTCCTCGGTCGCGTAATGCCCGAGGCCATCCCCTCGGCCGCGTAATGCCAGAGTCCACCTCCTCGGTCGCGTAATGCCCGAGGCCATCTCCTTGGCCACACGCTGCCGAGCTCCCCTCAGAGCGGCTTGCCCGCCTGAGCGGTGTCACTCGGCCGCATGGCCCTCGCGACCACACCTGCGCGGTCAGCTCGCCTGCGTCGTGCTACTCGGCCGCATGGCCCTCGCGACCACGCCTGCATGGTCTGCCCGCATGTGTCGTGATCCTCGACCGCATAATGCCCGAGACCACCCTGCGCGGCTAGCCCGCCTACGTCGTGTTCCTTGGCCCCATGTTCCCGAGACAGACCTGCGCGGCCTGCACGCCTACGTCGTGCTCCTTGGCCCCATGCTGCTAGTCATAGGTGCCCAGCAAGCCAATCACATGAGTGATGGCACGTGTGACTTGATACAGAATCTTTTTGCTTATTATATTTTGGCGTATATCACTTTATAACTATTGCATAAATGCATATATATATTATGATGTCCTTGGATTTGTGCAATGGGAATCGGATCGTGATGAGATCACGATAATGAGATCGATTCACCTTTAAACACATATCCTAAATAATCCCGGTCATAGGTTTTCGAGAGGGACATCGTGATAACCGGATAGACTGGTGTCTTTGTATACCGTCCATATGATGGATGCAAATTGGTCTCATACCGCTTCGTGTAGGGACACTAGGGATACAAAGACAAGTGCTCATTGGAGAATGAGTTCATCGATTGATCCGCCACGGAATCTTTGGATGGTTGATGATGCCTTATTGTCGACAACGATTCCGTAGTCCTAGTGGTGTATCCGGTCCTTAGACTTGAGACACCAAGGATGTCCTGTATGAGTGCTCCACTCTTTGATACCGGACTTATAGGTTTGGTGGCCCCGGATGATCTAGTACAAACCGGTCATTGGGAGTGGTAGTCGACCCACGAGGGCTATTGAGTGTCCACAGAGGATCATCCACTCTCGACGTCATGAGAGGAATATCCCATGTGTTCTTGCTTTCGGACAAATCCCGGCGAGGTCATTCGGGTTGAGAGAGAAAGAGTTCTCGGGAGAATCCGATTAAAAGCGAGACTCGAGTAGAAACCGTATGGGTCCGACAACACCATGCTTTCGATATATACGGCCTCCGGGATATTAGATGGTTGAGGGACTATAGGTACATGGTAATCGAGGACGATGCAGTCCAATGGATTGATTCCCCCCTCAGATCGTTCGGGGACTACTACAAGCAAGGGCCTAGTACGTCCCAGTAGTCGATGAGTCGAGTGAATTATTACGAGATAATAATTCACCGAAAGTTAGAAGGAGTTCGACAGGGTATGACTCACGGCCATTTCGATATTGGGCCTAGAGGGTCACATACATATGGTAGGCATTGCGATGAGTAAAGGTTCGGATATGAGATATCCGACGGAGCCCTTGTCTTATTGGATGCAGATCCAATACCCACTAGGGAATGACCCATTAGGGTTTGACACGGGATCTCTATAAATGGGAGGGATTCACCCTCATAGGCTAGAGTCTTTGCTTGCCTTTCCTATTCTTCTCTCCCTCTCCACCTCGTGAGGCCCGGAGTTTTGAGGAGGGTCGTCGCGAACCCCGTTGTGTGTGGATCACCGCTAGAGAGGAGGACGCTTGACCTCCTTCACCCTCTCCTAAGGATCTGCAAGGAAACAGGATATACGATCTCCCAAGTAACACAATCTCTATAACGCAGTTTTTGTGTTTTTATGGATTTTTGCACACAATCTTCGCATCTACGACGACGAACAACTTTTTGGGAATCGGGGATTTTTGTTTTCTTGTTCTTATTCTTGGCGATATGATGTCGCCCCAATGATTTCCCAACGGTGGTATCGAGCCAAAGTTGTTCGTATGCGAATGATTGGTTTTGAACCCGCGTAAGGTTGTGTTTAGGAAGAATATTGACGCCAAAATCGTTGGACGAACAATGAGGAAGGGCAGCAACGGTTGTTGCCCTCGATCTGCGCGGCGCGTCGTTTGGCGGCAACGAAGAACGGTGGTTTGCCGCCACCGGCCGGGCGGTCTGCTTGCGCAGCTTTGTTGTCGGCGGGTCTGGTAGCCCACCGCGAGGGGCGCGCAGGCAGCGACACCGGCGTCAAGGGAGGCGGCATACCGACGCCAGGGTAACGACGCCGGGCAGGTGGCGCCGACGCCATCGCTTCGCCCCGGGCGCAAAACCCCCACCAATATGTGGGCTTACCGCTTGGCGGGACAAAGACCGCCATGAGGCAATGGCGCCTCGGAGGAGGCCCCCACCGATAGCGATCGCCGCCGCCACGGGCGCACGCGCAGGCCGGCGAGGGCGATCGCCCCGCCTCGCAAGATGGTAGCCGCCCGGTGGTGGTGGCGGCAACGGGCAAGCGGCAAAAGCAGAGGGAATTAGGGTTTTGGGCAAAAGGACAGTTTGCCCCGTGAATTTGAGAAATTCCAGTTTTTGTCTTTTGTCCAAATTACGAAAATACCCTTAGGAATTGAGAAATTCCCTACATGTCCCCGATTTCAGAAAAATATTAATTAATTAAAAGGTTTAGTTGATTATTATTTTTATTATTATCTAGTAGTCCTACATGATGATGATTATTTATACATGTGATGTATGATATGTGGGACGGATGATCATGAACCGTGTGATGTGTGTACTTGTGATTATTATTATTGAGGTCTACAAACCTCCATTATATTTTCGTTTATTGTCGGCCTGCGTGCCTATGATTAAGTTGTAATCACATGAGGAGGCTGGCGAGGCGTGAATGGATGCGAAGGGACCCACGAGACGGACGATCGTGATGCATGGAGATGCATCAAGATGTCGGCTTTAAACCGAGGAGGACGAGATGGACAATCACAAGGGCATGGAGATGCACCGTTGCACACATAGATCTTGATGTGAGTGATTAGGCCCATCGGCTCGGGCCTAATCATATTAGGTCGTGGGTCTATAATCATTTGATGTGATTGCTTATACACATACTAGATATGTATATATATTTGCATGCGATGTGGATATATATTAAATATGTATATGTGTGACATGTCATATTAGGAGACTAATTTATAGAAACATCTCGATAATATTAAGTTTTAAAAACGTGAGGCAATTAGATTGACCCACGTGGCCTTCCATCGTTATGAATAGGAACCCATTCCCGGTGTAGGTTGAGTTGGTCGAGTCCCTCGAGACTCACCTATATCGCGATTCGCTATCTTGCTTACTTACATAGAGATGTCATCGGTGACCGAGGACATGGTATGCTTGGTCGAAGTCCCTCGAGGGTATATCATCAAATCGACTCATCTTGTAACGAAGGTGTTGACTTAATCGAGCATCATGGTTGGTCGAGTCCCTCGAGGCCATGGTGATTGGAGGCCGTAACAGACGGAATCACAAGGAGTTGTGATCGGCAAGAGTTGCCTACCTTTTAGGCTTAGTGTGATTGGTCGAGTCCCCTCGAGGTTACACTCAAGACGTTGATTGGATCCCGATCCCCACTAGAAGTCCGGCTGGAGACTTCCGTTTCATCTTCGAGGGTGTCGCGTGACTCGTTAGTAAAATAGTGGGGAGCATATTAAGATAGAAGTCCATATCTTGATAGTTTATTTCTTGCAAAATCTGCATGTTATTCATTTCGCTACATCTTTATTTTCTAAAATGTCGCCAAATCCCTTACGTGGCATACTTGATGTCAACCGTCTTATTGGTCCAAATTATACCTGGATTGGCAACCGTAACTTGAGAATTGTTCTCACCGCGGAGAAAATCGTACGCCCTTGATACAAATGATGCCTACGCAGAAGAAGGGCAAGCGAGGATGAGATCGCTCACCACGTGAAGTACATTGATGACTCCACTCTTGCTCGCCATGCTATATGTTGGGCTCTATGACTCGAGTTACGTGAGACAACATGAAAAGATGGATACCAGATCCATTCTCCTACATGTCCTAAAAATTGTTTGAGGAACAGGGAAGGACTCAACGATATGAGATATCTAAGAGCCTTTTTTCCGCTAGGATGACTGAGGGGGGACAGGTTCAGTAACCATGTCCTAAAGATGATTGAATGGATAGAGAAACTCACAGGTTTAGGAATGGTCCTAGAGGATAACTTGTGTGTGGACATTGTGCTTCAGTCCCTACCAGATTCCTTTTCACAGTTCATAATGAATTTTAATATGAACAAGCTTGAGGTGACTCTCCCAGAGCTCCTCAATATGTTGAGAGAGGCAGAGAGTACTATTAAGAAAGAGAAGCCAGTTCTCACACCTTTGGTGAGACCGAAAAGAAAAGGAAAGCGAAAAGGTCCCTTAAGAAGGGAAAGGGCAAGGGCAAACAAGGTAAAGCAAAGGTTGCTAAGAAAGACCCAAGAAAGGACAAAGGCCGTGCTTCCACCGTGGTAAAGATGGGCATTGGAAGAGAAACCGCAAAGAGTATCTTGCAGAAAGGGCTAAACAAAAGCTTAATGAAGCTTTAGGTACATTCATGATCGGTCTCCATTTGTCGGACTCTTATGATAACACATGGGTATTGGATACCGGTAGTACTTATCATATATGCAATTGTTGCAGATTTCGGCAAGGCCTAGGGAGACTACTGAGAGAGGTGAGATGGACCTCAAGATGGGTAATGGAGCAAAAGTTGTCAGATTAGTCGTGTTGGCGAGGTCGCCCTACATCTGTCTAGTGGAGCTTTTATTGCATTAGATGCATGTTATTTTGTTCCTTCTATTATCAAAAAACATTATCTCCATTTCATGTTTTAACAGTTAGTGGATATAAATTTGTTTTTGAGAACAATGGTTGTTCGATATTATTATATGATAAGATCATCACTAAAAGGAACATTGCATAATGGTTTATTTATGTTAGACACCACTCCACATATCATGAATGTAAATATGTCCAAAAGGAAACGAGATGAGTTGAACAGTGCATACACTGTGGCATTGTAGGCTAGGTCACATCCATGAAAGAAGGATTCAAAAGTTGCTAAATGATGGATATCTAGATCCATTCGACTATGTGTCATATACAACTTGTGAGCCTTGCATTCGTGGAAAATCGACCAAATCTCCATTTAGTAGAACCGAGAGAGAGCCAATGAGTTGTTGGAACTCATACATAGTGATGTATGTGGACCCATGTCAACTCATGCCATTGGAGGTTACTCCTACTTCATTACATTTCTTGATGATTTCAAGGTATGGATAAGTGTACTTAATGAAGTACAAGTCCGAGGCCTTTGAGAAATTCAGAGAGTATAAGAATGAGGTGGAGAACCGGTGGAAAGAGTATCAAAAAAACTCTTCGATCGATCGAGGAGGTGAATACTTAAGTACAGAGTTTACTCGGTTCCTCAAGGACCATGGGATATTATCCCAATGGACACCTCCTTATACACCTGAGCTCAATGGTGTCTCCGAAAGGAGAAATCGTGACATTATTAGATATGGTACGGTCCATGATGAGTTTCACTGACCTACCCATCTCATTAGGGGATATGCCCTAGAAACCGCAGACTTACCTTTTCTGAACAGAGTTCCAACTAAGTCGGTAGTGTCTACACCATATGAGATATGGAAAGGGAAGAAGCCTGATCTTAAGGTTGTTAAGATCCGGGGGCTGCCCGCCCATGTTAGAAGACACAACCCCGATAAGTTAGAATCAAGGACAAAGCGATGCAAATTTTGTGGGATACCCCAAGGAAACTTGTGGGTATTATTTCTATCATCTCGAGGACCAAAAGGTCTTTGTAACTAAGAGAGCAGTGTTCTTGATAAGGAACACATTCTTGACGGAGACAGTGGGAGAATGATAGAATTGAGCGAGGTTGGGGAACCAAGCTCAAGCACCACTCTCTGACACCGAGTCCGTTTCAGGTACCTAATACACAAGATCAATCAACTTTACGCAGGTTCGATAGAGTATCCCATCCTCCTGAGAGATATGTGGGACATATTAGAGCAGAGGATGTAGAGGATATTGATCCTCGGACCTCACGAGGAGGCTATTATGAGTATAGACTCCAGGAAGTGGAAAGAAGCCATGAATTCGAGATAGATTCTATGTACTCCAATAAGGTTTGGAACCTAGTTGATGCCCAAGGTATTGTACCCATCGATTGCAAGTGGATCTTTAAGGAAAAGATCGGAGTAGATGGAAAGGTAGAGACCTATAAAGCAAGGCTAGTGGCTAAGGGGTATCGCCAAAGGCAAGGTGTTGACTACTTGATTTAAACTTTCTCACCCGTAGCAATGCTAAAATCCATCGTAATTCTATTGGCTATTGCAAAGACACTATGATTATGAGATCTGGCAGATGGATGTGAAAACCGCATTCCTCAACGGGGAACCTCGAGGAGGAGGTGTATATGATGCAACCCGAGGGATTCGTGTCCAAGAACCCGCCCCAGATAAGGTGTGTAGGTTGCTTAGATCCATTTATGGACTAAAGCAAGCTTCGAAGTTGGAACATAAGATTTGATGAGGCAATCGGATCTTATGACTTCGCTAAGAACTAAGATGAGCCTTGTGTATACAGAAAGGTAAGTGGGAGCGCTTATCACCTTTTTAGTGTTATATGTGGATGACATCCTTGATGGAATGACATAGGAATGCTATCCACAGAAAGGCTTGGTTATCTAGACACTTCTCCATGAAGGACTTGGGGAAGCATCTTATATCTTGGGGATTAGAATCTATAGAGATAGATCCAAGAGGATGCTTGGCTTGTCTCAAACCCGGTACATAGAAACTATTGTCAAAAGGTTTGGCATGGAAAATTCCAAGAGAGGTCTCATACCGATGAGACATGGGATATCGCTTTCCAGTATGTCCCCAAAGACTCCGAAAGAAAGGGCTTAACATGGATATGATACCTTATGCCTCAAGCAATAGGGTCTATCATGTATACCATGCTATGTACTAGGCCGATATAGCGCGATGCTCGAAAGTGTCACGAAAGCGTGTATCAAAGCGGATCCGTGCTTGGAGACCGGAAATCAAGAAAGTGTATCCTTAAGTACTGAGAAGGACTAAGGATCTTTTACTAGTATATGGAGGTAATAGCCTTAAGGTTGAAGGCTACACCGACTCAAGTTTTCACCGATGTCGATGATAGCAAAGTCAATTCGTGGTATGTGTACACCTTGAATGGAGGAGCAAAGTCTTCGGAAGAGTTCCAAGCAAGATACCATCACGATTTCGACCACGAGGGGTACATACATTGCTGCATTAGATGCAGCAAAGAAGGGAGTCCGGGTGAAGAAGTTCATCACAGATTTGGGAGTCGATATGAGATAGCGACAAGTCGACTTTCCTTATATATTGCACAACTATGGGGTGATTATCAAATAAGGGAACTCGGGTCTCATCGAAGTGTTCGAGGAGGTTCCAGCTTATAAGAGAGATCGTAACTGAGTAGATGTAGCAGTGGAAAGAGTTCCATCCCAAGATAACGTTGCAGATCCACCGACAAAGCCGTTGTCTCATTTTGTCTTTGAAGCGTCCATGTGGGTCTGATGGGGATCGGACACATAGGTGATTGGCTTTTAGGTCAAGTGGGAGATTGCTAGTCATAGGTGCCCAAGAAGCCAATCACGTGAGTGATGGCACGTGTGACTTGATACGTAATCTTTTGCTTATTATATTTTTGGCGTATATCACTTTATAACTATTGCATAAATGCATATATATATTGTGATGTCCTTGGATTTGTGTAATGGGAATCGGATCGTGATGAGATCACGATAATGAGATCGATTCACCTTTAAACACATATCCTAAATAATCCCGGCCATAGGTTACTCTAGAGGGACATCGTGATAACCGGATAGATCGGTGTGTCAGAGTATACCGTCCATATGATGGATGCAAACCGTGGTCTCATAGCCGCCGTGTAGGGACACTAGGGATACAAAGACAACAGTGCCCATGGAGAATGAGTTCACCGATTGATCCGCCACGGAATGCTTTGGATGGTTGATGATGCCTTATTGTCGACAACGATTCTGTAGTCCTAGTGGTGTATCTCGGGTCCTTAGACTTGAGACACCAAGGATGTCCTGTATGAGTACTCCACTTTTGATACCGGACTTATAGGTTTGGCTGTCCCGGATCTAGTACAATTTGGTCATTGGGAGTGGTAGTCGACCTTTACGAGGGCTATTGAGTGTCGATAGAGGATCATCCACTCTAAGGCGTCATGAGAGGAATATCCCATGTGTTCTTGCTCGCACAAACCCCCGCCGTGGTCATTCGGGTTGAGAGAGAAAGAGTTCTAAAAGGAGAATCCGATTAAAGCGAGACTTCGAGTAGAAACCGTATGGGTCCCGACAACACCATGCTCGATATCTGGTCTCCGGGATATTAGATGGTTGAGGGACTATAGGTACATGGTAACTCGAGGACAAACAGTCCAATGAATTGGATTCCCCTCAGATCGTCCCGGGGACTACTGGCATAGATAGTGGCCTGAAAGACGTCCAGTAGTCGATGAGTCGAAAGTGAATTATTACGCAGATAATAATTCATTGAGTTAGAAGGAGTTCTCGACGGTGTATGACTCACGGCCAGCCTTGATATTGGGCCTAGAGGGTCACACACATATGGTAGGCATTGCGATGAGTAGAGGTTTCGGATATGAGATATCCGACGGAGCCCTTGTCTTATTGGATGCAGATCCAATACCCACTAGGGAAGGACCCATTAGGGTTTGACACGGGATCTCTATAAATAGGAGGGATTCACGACCTCATAGGCTAGAGTCTTTGCTTTTGTTCGCCCTATTCTCCTCTCCCTCTCCACCTCGTGAGGCCCGGAGTTTTGAGGAGGGTCGTCGCTTAACCCCGGCCTGTGTGGATCACCGCTAGAGAGGAGGACGCTTGACCTCCTTCACCCTCTCCTAAGGATCTGCAAGGAAACAGGGATATACGATCTCCCTAGGTAACACAATCTCTATACGCAGTTTTGTGTTTTGCGGATTTTTGCGCACCAATCTTCGCACGACGACGAACATCTTTTTGGGAATCGGGGATTTTTGTTTTCTTGTTCTTCCGTTGCGCATATGATGTCACCCCCAATGATTTCCCAACACATGCTCCCGAGACACACCTGCGCGGTTCACCCGCCTGCGTCGTGGTCCTCGGCTTCTTGCTCCCGAGACACGCCTGCGCGGTTCACCCGCCTGCGTCGTGCTCCTCGGCCGCGTAATGCCCGAGGCCACCTCCTCGGCCGCATAATGCACGAGACCACCAGCGCGGCCAGCCCGCCTGGTCGTGCTACTCGGCCGCATGCCCTCGCGACCACGCCTGCGTGGTCTGCCCGCCTGCGTCGTGGTCCTCAGCTTCTTGCTCCGGGACGACGCTGTGTTCACCCGCGGTTCACCCGGCTCGCGTCGTTGCTCCTCGGCCAGTAATGCCCGAGGCCATCCCCTCGCCACCGCCGCCGAAGCTCCCCTCGAGCGGCTCGCTCACTGAAAGGTGTCACTTTCTACCAGATGGCCCTCGCGACCACTGCACGGTCACCGCTGCTGCGTCGTTACTTCTGGTCAAGATGGCCCTCGCGGACCACGCCATGGGTTCCGCCCGCCTTACGTCGTGATCCTCGGCCGCGATAATGCCGAGACCACCCTACGCTGCCGCCCGCGCAAGGCCCGGTTCCTTGGCCCCATGTTCCCGAGAGATTGACTGCTGGCTCAGACGCTTCACGTCAGGTTCTCTTGGCCCCATGCTCCCGAAACACACTGCGGCGGTTTCCTGGCCAAGGTCGTGCTCCTCGGCTTCCTGCTCCCGAGACACACCTGCGCGGTTCACTCGCCTGCGTCGTGCTCCTCGACCGCGTAATGCCCGAGGCCAACTCCTCGGTCGCGCAATGCCCGAGGCCATCCCCTCGACCACACGCTACCGAGCTCCCCTCAGAGCGACCTGCCCGCCTGAGCGGTGTCACTCGGCCGCAGTCTTCTTGCACCAAGCTTCTCGGCCATACGCTCCCGAGTCCACCTCAGCGCAGCCTACCCGCCTGAATTGTATCTCTCGACCTGAGCCACTTCCCTCGGCCCTATGCTTCCCGAGACACGCCTGCACGGCCAGCCCGCCTGCGTTGTGCTCTTCGACTCCGTTCTCCCCGAAACTACGTCCGCACGGCCAGCCCACCTGGAGACAGAAGCCATGCATCGGACTCCCCTTACGTGACAACCGACTCATAGCTCCTTTCAGGGGGGGAATATGATAGGGGCGAAAATGGCAACGTGACGCGCCACGACGTCAGCCACGCCAGGTGGACGCACCGCCCGAGGAAGCAAGCACTAATGCCGACTTGATGTGCGCCAACGTCACCAGCTCTCAGCCAACAACTTCAGCATTTGACTCTGTGCGCTCGACCGAGGCAAAGGAGCACGTCGACCGAAGCGTGCCCATACCCTGCGGTAACCCGGTTCTCCACGCAACCCCAGTGGCAATGTCAGACGCCACGAGAGATACTATCCTGCCCCTGCAAACAGCCACATCAGGTAACATCAAAACTCATCTACAAATACCCCAGAGTTCTAAACGAAGATGAGAGACTTCTTCAAGGGGAGACTTCTTCAGGGAGAGACTTTTTCAGGGGGAAAACTCCCTTCCACATCATCTGACTTGATCGTCGGAGGGGTCGGGCCGAAGCCTTCGACCCGACCAAGGCAGTAGAACGGCGCAGGTCGCATTCTCCCCCGACGCCACATTCGGCCCGCATCATCACGACCAGCCCACCCCGGCTATCCCGAGGAGTGCCGCGTCGGATCCCCGCGCATTCGGACCCGAACTAAGCCGCGTCGGCCCCGAGGCCATGGCTTACAGTTGCTTCCCGTAACATTAGTGATACTTCTTGCTCCGTTGCTTCGATGCATTACTGTACCCAGCAACAATGTCACAGAGTTAGACTGGTATAGACATCATCAAACAGTAGAACCGTCCACATAACAGCAAGTGCAAGCAGATATCAATTACTCACGAAAAGACAAGTGAAGTTGGAGATAGAACAGGATGGATCCTCCTTACACACTGTCTAACCAGCTGAAGTTCCAGAATGAGAGAAACGTGGACATTATTAATATGCATAAGCAGATAAGAGAAACACGAGTAGGTGTCATTTACTGAAGTTGCCACACTGTTGCGTGAAGCCACTTGGTGATCTGCCTCTGCCACGATGTTGGTGCAGGGCATTTCGCTTTTGTGCAGGTTAATGGCCATTACCACGATATGCTTGCTGGGTCATCAACCTCATCCTCTGCTGCTTCATATCTGCAAAAAGTGCATCCAACGTCTGTGGCCTCTGCTTGGTTACCACCTTATCCTGCACGTAATTATTGTAGACTCGTCAGAGAACAGCAAAAGAATCCAAGAAAAAGACCTTACAACTGACCAATGTAATGTCTTCCAAATTGTACATTCTACAAAACAAAATCGATTCAGCAACGATTACCCAGAAATCTTAGAGTCAATTTGTGGACATTTATCAATTATCAACTTGAACAATAGGGTATATATGTAAGAGAAGGGATGGCAAAAATGACTGTCATGCTAAAGATCAATGCCATTAAAAGGTTATAGTCAAGCAGCATCTTGCTCTGCTACCAAGGGTTGCGACAGTCTACAGCATAAGACGAAACAAAAGAGTGTTTTGGGGATACTGCGACAGTCTGCAGCTGTCACAAGATCAAAACCATGTCCACATGTGCTACAAAATTCCCTCCAGCGTCATAAAGACGCAAACCAAGGCAACAAAGTCAACAAATAAAAGAAGAAACGCAATCCTCCACCAATTAAGAAAGAAAGCGCAAGAAGAGATAACCTAAACTACAGCGACATCGTCGACGCGTGGTACGGGTAAATTAGTTGAGGATCGAAGATTGCGGATGCCGAAAGAATGCAACATGTATCGAGAAATCAGCGAGCTGCACCAATACAGATGGAGCAAGGGAGAAGAGAACTCGCCTTATATCTGTCCACCGCAGACAGGGGGATCACAGGGACGAGGTTTGGCTCCAAGAATTAGGGTTCAGAGGGAAACAAGCGATCGAGCACGAGCTCCCCAGCAAACACTCCCCTTCTCTGTGGTACTCGACCAGCGATCGAGCACCAGCCCCCTTCACCGCCGATCTGTCTTATATATGAAAGAAAGGAAAGGGAGGCGGCCCAGTCACTCACGTTGACCAAAATAAATAAATACTAGTGTGTGTGTGTGTATATATATATATATATATATTCATTATGCTACGTCATCAATTAATATGATATAGAATGATATAAAAGATGGTTAACTTTGTTGGTAAATATTTTAACCGTCAGATTTAAATTTAATTTTCGTCTTTTAATATATATATATATATATATATATATATATATATATATATATATATATATATATATATATATATATATATATATATATATTAGGCATCCTGAACTCCCATCAAGAATTGTCGACTCCTCCGATGCGACAACAACTAGATCAAGATCCAAAACTGTGCTTCGACTCTTGTGCACATTACGGTATCTCATTTTTTTCTCAAGAATCAAACACCGACAAAACCACGCTTGCGGGAACCCAAAGGAAGCAACAGCTCAAGATCAATCGAGCTCTCGACGGAGAACGTAAAACTAGCGCCCAGCAAGCAAGATCCACCCACAAGCGCAAGAACGATACGAGAGGAGTGGATCGCAAAAGTCGTCGTCGTCATCATCATCATCCCGAGGCGATCGTAAAATGTTTGGAAAGTAAAAGAAATGGGAAGAGGGTCAGACCTCGCGATTCTGGTTTTGTTCGCGGCTATTCTGTCGTCTATTCGGTCGTCCTCTCTCTCTCTCTCCCCCCCTCAACACGGTAAGTATGCGTTGGGTGCCCAGAGAAGACACACCTTTGTAGGTTCCCGGTAGCCAACGGGCTCCAGCGTCGGGACCCACCCGTTCCGAGCCATCACCTCCATGTAGCCGTAGATGATTGCTGCCTGTTGTTTGGCACCCGACCAGAACAAAAGATTCCATTTATAATTGGGTCCTTCGCACTCTTTTCTTTGTGGCTTCTCTGTACATGTGAGTCGGACCCACCAAAAGCCAAGTGGGAGAACCGAAATTGCGCCGGTGGCCGAGCCCCACTCGGCATTTGCGAGGCTGGACCCCGTCGCTGAGCAGTCCTATCCGTCGTCATCGTATGTGCCGCTGAACCCTGCGCCGTCCACCACGGCGGATCGCGCCATGTATTGCGGCTTCTGATGCGCCACCGTTGCCAAGGATGAGAAAACAAGGCAAGTCACCCACATATCGGATCCAAAAACGATCAGTATCGGTTTGATCGAATTGACTTTTTTTTTCTCCATTAATGCCAGCAGCGGATCTGTACAAGGGCTCAGAGGATGCACGGAGGGTTACAAACGCTCCCCAAAACCAGCGTGAGAAACAAAGAACTCCCGACACCAACGACACGACGGAGCGTGAGGAGGAAGAAGAGATCAACGCGACCTGGAGCTGCATCCATGCATGCCTCGACCGCATTCACTCGGAGTCGCTCTCCATGCTCTCCATCCCCTTCAATCCCCTCCGCCTCTGCACAAGGCAACAACTGCATCATCGGCACAAGAATTAAATTATGTCACGGAAAGTGGAGGAGGAAGCCAAACGCCACAAGTGGGATCAGAGAAAGGCGAGGCCGCATTAATTTGGGACCATCAAGGCGGTCACTGTGATGGGTGTCAGGGACCCACGTGAAGATAGGGAAAAGGGACCGATCCATTTTCAACCCACTCCCTTCTCTAGAGGGCCAAAAACTGGGAATTGGTTGGCGTCATGCATGTTTTATGATCCACCTTCTCGGATGCCATGATGGATGGGATGCGTCAACAAAATAAATAAAATAGACACATAAAAAATAGGAAAAAACCAAGAAGTCGAAGAAGATTAGGTCGATTTGTTGGTGATGGACAGAAATACGGAGGGCAAGAGGAGGAGGGGGGAGAGAATCCGGGATGCGTGGGGAAGAATACCTTCTTAGCGCATTTCTTCTCCCGCACTTCATACCGTCCCCTCGTCAAATCCGACAGCCACATTCCTGGAAAACAATACTGCACCCACCCAAAAATTAATTTATGATTATTGATGTCTTTACAAAACAAGATGCAAGAACCGGATCGACAGATGGGGTTTTAATACCTGGAGAGTCTTGTCGATGTTCTTGGCCCGCTTCTTTGGGCGCTGGGGCAGCTTGGTGCCCTTCATGGCTAGGAAGTCGTCCTCCTTCTCCTTGCGCGAGAGGGATATGAAGATCTTGGGCCACTCGAACTGGTCCAGGTTCAGCTTCTCCCCGATCGCGGCGGCACCCACCGGGGAAGCAGCTTCCTGATCCGAGGGCTGACGCTTCGGTTCCGGCGGATTCATGGAGCCGTCGGCGGCGGACCTCAGAACCTTATTCGGTGGGGAAGAAGGCGATCGCTTATCGGATCGAGCTGTGCCGCCCGATCGCTCTTCGACGCCCCTGATCATGGCCAGAGAAAAAGGGCAAAAAGGAACTCAAGACAGGGTAACAAGAAATGAATGGTAGGTGGAGAGGCTCCAACTGTTCCCTGCTATAAATGAAAAAAAAATAAATGTCCAAGTGGTATTTATAGCGGCGTAAAGCGAAAGGATACCTTTATGACAAAGAAAATAATGGAAAAGACCAACTTATACGCCTAAAAATAAAACAAAATAGAGCATAAACACACACCAAAAAGAAAAAAAAGTTATGGACAGATGAGCGGATGGGTGTTCCTTATTGACCGGATAAAAATAACACAAAGCGATGAGAGGGATGGTTTTGTGGCAGCATATGGACATGAGGCATGTGGGCAGGTTTGGTATCATCGATTGGTAGCCTGTGCCGGGGGCGACAGGACAGGAAGGCAATGACTAGTGCTCTATCTATAAAGCAACTCCGACAGATGCTAGCAAGATCAAATGTAAAGCAAAGATATCATCACTCAAGAATCTCACATACCAAGGGGAGCCGCAAGAACTACGATACGTCAACAAACCAGAAAAATATCAAAGGACTCGCACCATATCTGTGGCCTTGCGATCTGACAGGAAACACATCTCTTCTTGGGTTTTGAATAGGGGAAAGCGGATAAATTTCTTAAAATAAAATCCTAGTGGCAAAAAAAGAAAAGAGAAAGCTACGCTGCTAAAACAGCCCAAAAGATTACCAACATATGAGAGAGCGAGAGAGAGAGAGAGGAACGTATACTTGTTGGCATCACGGACGGGAACAGACGACCTCAGATGGGCTCCCCTGGCGTACGAGCCGGCAAAGTGCGGAGGGGGCATCGCCGCCGCCGATCGGCGAGGAACCTTGAGCATCTGCTTCGAGTGGGAGGAGGTCTCGTCGCCCGACGCCCGGCTCTCCGCCCTCGGCCCGCGGGACCGCTTGTTGTGTCCCCACTGCAGTATGACGTCGCCGCCGACCCCGTTGATGGTCTCATGGTGCCGGCTATAAGACTTGGCGGAAGCGGAAGGGGGCAGCGGTTGGCTCTCCGAGTGCGCCGCTGAGGTAGGGGAATCTGAGGGGAAGGAGGTGCGAGGGAACTGGTGGTCTCGGGTTGGGGATGGGCCGGCCGATCCGGACACCGATCTCGCTCTTATGGGTTTGGCTTCGAGAGGGGAGTGGCTAGTGCTTCTGCTGCCGTGGTCGGCGTCGTCTTCTTTCCATGTTCTCAGGATCGGCTTCCTTCCATTGCCGAGGGGGAGGATGTCCGGGCTAACTCTCTGGTATCTGTGGAACAAAGACGGCATGTTAAGGTCAATAGCTGCCTGGTACCTTCAAATCTCAATGGATCATATCAAGCGACCATATCAAACCTCAAAGATGAGGATTAATAGGCAGAAATCTGAGGTATCAGGCATCGAAAATAGTTGTTTACAGAAAGAAGCAGCCTAAAAACTGCAGATCCATGAATACAAAGAGCTTAAGACCAAAACTTTAGCTTGGATAGCAGCAAAAATTTGGAAATTTGTGCTGGGTTGGTTTTCTGGATCGACATGTGGTATAGAGCAAATCCATTCCGAGTCCATAACAGAGAAGAAGAGGAAACACGATAGGGAGAAACAAAGAAGCTCTTGATCTCCTGCAATACCAAAGCCGAGGCAACAGAAAAGGGATTCCGAACCCAAGTAATCTCCAGATGAAACTAGGAAGAGAAACTCATCACGTGGATAGGCATAAGCAATCTGACAAAGGCGTAGATCCGGTAGATTTAGACGATCTGGGACGAGGCCTTCGGCTAATTCCAGTGAAACAGGACTTGTAGCCAGAAAGCAGAGGTCAAATCGAAAATAGAGGTTTGCGTCAACTCGAATTGGCGATCTGACTCGCAGTTCCTACCACAAGAACATCAAAAGCAGGAACCAGAATTGGCGATCTGCGTCCCGATTTCCACCACAAGAACATCAAGACAGGACATCGAAAACTACAGGGAAAGAATCGAACCAATTCAAACCCAAGGGTTCCACAGAAGAAACAAGGATAAAAAAAAAAAAAAGACCATGAAATCTTAAGGCGCTTCTCCTCCAAACCGATAGTAAAACCAAACAATAGTATTCAAGAATGCAAAATGTTGAGAAAAAAAGCACGATTCTGTTCCAAGGCACTTCAAATAAAAAGAAAGGGTAGACAAAAACGCCGGAAGAGTCATTGGGCGATCAAATCTGAAATCTTCAGATCCCAAAATACATTACAGAAGCCAACAACAGAGCCGGGAGATAGAAGATAGGCACTGAACCCAGAGTCTTCCCGTTCAGGAAGCCGAAAGAGGCGATCGGCGGGCAGAAACCCGCAGGCAGAAAAGGCACAATCTCCAGCCGGAGAAACGCTCTTCACCTACACCGCCTTCGCCTTCCCCTCCTCAGCGACCTCTCTTTGAAGCAACAATACAAAAAATTCGATCTCAAGCGACGACAGCAAGGAAGAAACAGTTCGAGATGAGAGGATCGTCGCGCAACCAACACAAACAGAGGTAAACAGAGAGCAGGAAATAGGAGAAAGGAGCGGAGAGAAAGAGGGATTGCAGCAAACCTCATCATCTCCAACCGGGAGCCGGATCAACAAGCGATTGTTTGTACAGATCGCATAGCCCTCTCAGGACTCGCACATGAATCAATGGCGTCCTTTCACCGGAACAAGAGTCCTATTCTCTTTCACCGCGAGGATTCAAGAAGCAGAAGAAATCTCCGAGAGAACAAAGGCGTCACTGTGGAGGATGAGACGAGAGACGCGAAGAGGAAGAAAGCGAAGAAAGACAAGAGAAGGCGAAGCGAAGGCGAGGGCGATGAGGAAGAGATGGGGTTAAAATAGCGGCTTTGTCGAACTATACTTCCCAAAGTACCCCTCGTCATTACACTTAACTTCCAGTTTGCCCTCCCCGTCCGAGGATCTATCCGTAAATAAACCAAAAGAACGAGTGTTTTTGCGCGACTAAAGATCCAAGCATGCCTTCGTGTCGCGGGTTGTTCGTGTCCTCATAACAAGTTACAACATAACCGTAGATGTCTTCTCTATGCGACTCAAACATCCACCGTTCAACCTCTTTGATCACAGTCCCTTGCCGTCTTTGCCTTGTCCACATCCGATGGGCGCATAAGGCAGAGTCCGCATGATAGATAGACGGCTACGATTGACTTGATAAAACTTGAACGAGCTGATAAGGGAAAGATGTGACCGCCAGTAGCCGGTTCCCGGTCAATCTCACATTAGCTTTCTGTGAAGTCAGACTCCATTTTAAGGCCTCCAACCTTTTTTTCTATTTAGTTTTAGAAATTTCAGATAAATATCTTTGCGGAGTTTGAAAATAATCCAAAATTAAATAAAAATAATCCCAAAAAAAAAATCAGATTGATCAGTATTAGTCAACACTGCTATTATGATCTAAATTGCAATCAATCACCTATAAACAATATAGGTAAGACCAGTGATGAGATAATATTACTGATATTCCTAACTATATCTTTAGAAAGCAACATTTGACAGTGATGAGAGGGCAGGAGGCTATCGGGTCCCACCTACCACCTCTCCAATCACCTGCCTTCCTCTCCAAACATCAATGAATGCACTGAGAGCTATTCATTTGGCCTCTCCGACGAAAAGAAATCATTTAGAGACCTAATCAATGATAAACCAGAATTTAGTATCAAAAACCAATAATATTTAGCTCATCTCATTGTAAATATTTTTGGACACCGACCGACGTATATGGACTCGATCGAGTCAAAATTAGACGAGTCCGTTGTGCTTATTTTGACCCGACAGCCATCCAAACCTCGGTCAAACCACACCCCAACATCCCGTAGCAGGCGTGGCGTGGCATGGCGGAGGAGCCGCACCACAACATCCCGCCGGCGTTATGCAGGGAATGTCGCCGAGGGCAGCATTCTACCACACCCCAACAACAACAACAACAACGTAGTCGGATCCCATGAACTCATACACCACGCGATACTGTTCCCCTCCCACGTCTCAACCATCCCTCCCTCCACCATCACATTATTTATGTATCCCTTCTTCTCTTCCAAGGAATGTCCTCTGCTCAAGACGGACCCCCATGAAGGTAGCAAGCTCCCTTCCTGTCTTCGGAGTAGCTTTGATCTGTGTTTGCAGTTGTTTGTCTTGTAAATGCTTGTTTTGATGTCCATTCCGTGACCGGCTGCCTTTCCTAATCTCTACTAACTCAAGGTGTTCGACTAAATTCCAGGCGAGTGCTGAGGCATCATCCAGGAGCAAGAATGTGGATCCTGCTCCAACGAAGGCATCATCAAAATTGCCAAAGCACAAGAAGAAATCGCAACTAATCTCCAAAGATGATTCCACTCCAACAGACGATCCATGGCCAAGCTCCGGCGTTCACCCCAGCTGGTTCTCTAGCCCAAAACTGATAAGGATTTCGGAGGCAACATCTGCCTCGTCCCCAACAGTGACCACGCCATCATGCATGGGGTCAAGGGAGACAAAGCCCAGTGACTCCGTCACCTGTAGCAACAATCATGGCGGGCGCAGTGGCACCGCAGCCGAAGCTTCAGAGAGTTCTGGCGCTGCTGCATCGGTCAGGCGGCACACCGGGGTTGATTTCCGCTGGGAGGCCATTCGGCTAGTTAACTCCAAAGGTTATCCCATCAGCTTGAGCCACTTCAAGCTCCTTAAGCGCATCGGCTATGGAGACATTGGCTGTGTTTATCTTGCCGAGCTCAAGGGAACCAACACCATGTTCGCCATGAAAATGATGGACAAAACCACCCTCGCGAGTAGAAACAAGCTACTCCGGGCGCAAACAGAGAGAGAAATCCTCGGCCTACTCGACCACCCCTTCCTCCCTTCCCTGTATTCCCATTTCGAGACCGAAAGGTTGTCCTGCTTGGTCATGGAGTTCTGCAGCGGTGGCAATCTGCATTCCCTTCGTCAGAAGCAGCCTGATAAGCATTTCACGGAGAAGAACGCACGGTTTGCAGCTTTCTCTGCATCACAATGTTTTGATATGACTCCTCCAAAAATAGCTTATGCGTCTTCTCTTACTGTGTCGAACAGCTTTTACGCTTCTCAAGTGCTGCTCGCGATCGAATACCTGCACATGCTTGGAGTAGTGTACAGGGACTTGAAACCGGAGAACGTTCTCGTCAGGGACGACGGCCACATAATGCTCTCCGACTTCGACTTGTCGCTGCAGTGCTCCTTCAACCCCACGCTCGTCGAGGCCTCATCTGTCCATGGAGGCAGCAGCAGCGTTCGCACCCAGGGAACGCTCGCGAGCGAGACCATGCTGCAGGGCTGCATGCAGCCGACCGCGTTCTTGCCGCGCATCCTCCCCAAGAAGACCAACAAATCCAAACTGGACTTGGGCACGGGGAGCCGTGCTTTCCTGGAACTGATGGCGGAGCCGACGGATGCACGCTCGACGTCGTTCGTCGGCACGCACGAGTATCTGGCACCTGAGATCATCCGAGGAGACGGCCACGGGAGCGCAGTGGACTGGTGGACTTTGGGCATCTTCCTCTACGAGCTCGTGTACGGCACGACCCCATTCAAGGGGTCAGGAAACCGAGCCACGCTCTTCAACATAGTAGGCCAGCCATTGATGTTCCCAGAGGCACCGGCAGTGAGCGTGAGCGCACGAGACCTCATCCGCGGCCTGCTCGAGAAGGAACCAGAGAAGAGGATCGGGTACAGAAGGGGTGCTACCGAGATCAAACAGCACCCTTTCTTCGATGGGGTAAACTGGGCGCTAGTGAGGAGTGCCACACCACCTCACATACCTGAACCAATAGATGTGAGGCGGCTTGCTCACGAGGAAGCGGTGGACAAGGGGAAGAAAGGAGGTGCAAGCGATGATGATTCTTTTCAGGACTTTGAGGGTTTCTAGTCCACTTTTATTAGCATACGCAATTGTGTTTCTTCTATGACTCTTCATTGCCAATGGTCTTGAATTAGTTTGTGTTTCCAAAGAAGAGAGTTAGAATTAAGATTGTTAAATCTGTCGAGACAGCTTTTTTTTGTTTTGTTTTGTTTTGTGCGTGTTGTAATGATCGTAGCGTTCATGTTTCATGTACTCCAGATTGAAGTCGTAATATGTAGTAGTCTGCTATAACTGTGCTTCGGCGAGTTCATAATGGAACATACATGAAAGGATGGTTGACGTTGTTGAGCAGAGGAGGTTTCTTGGAAGAGGAGAAGACGAGAGGAATGGCTGAGACGTGGGAGGGAAACAGTATTGTGCGGTGTATGAGTTCATGGGATCCAACTAAGTTGTTGATGTCGTCGTTGTTGTGGTGGTGTCGGTCCGGTTTTAAATCAAATCGAAAGACGAGAGGAATGGCGTGGACCGAAGGTACGATAACGAGCTGAAACATGCGGAGTTGATCACAGACCTCACAGATGAATGATTCAAAATAAATACCAAAGTGGATCATATTATTGCAAAAGAACACAAAAGTTTTATAACGAAATCCCTCCTCATATATTTTGAGTTCTTGATATCATCAGTCCGAAGATTATGATATAACTACTGAACATGTCATATCAATACGATATTTAAATGAATTGTTTGCTTGCTTGCTTGCTTGCTTGTTAAATAAATCATATGATATTTTTGTCATCCACAGCAATTACAAATATATGTTTTATTATGAACTCGCTATATTAAATATGAACACTAAATTTTCTAAGTATGATTCTTACTCAGCTAAGTCGATGCCGCACCAGCCAATGTTTCGCAATAAGTAAGATGAGATAGGAAAAATGTATTGTGTATAATAATCGAGATGGTTGTGTGCATTCACGACACATTTGTTCATCGACATACAGTTTCAACTTAATACTATTAACCTAACTTGGTCGTGCTCGATGGAAGTGGACTCAATGGAATTGGACTTAATGGAATTATGATCTCAATGCAAAATGAAAGGTAACTTCATGATTATTTCCTAAATAAAAGTCAAAGACATAAATACTTATCATGAATATTTATTTATAATAGAGGTAAAATAAGTGAAATCATTTCGTTTCTTAATTTTATTATTATGTATAGAGATGGACTAAGATTTTGATTTTTTACGTAGATAATATGATTTTAGTTAATTTCTATTTAGAAAATAATAATTCGTAATTTTTTATTTAAAAATAAAAAAAAAAACTCTGCAGAACCATTAATCCATATATAAAATTTTGAAATTTCATTTTCTGTGGATACCATTGTTTTATGGATCCTTTATTGTTAATGTTTCCAAAGCCATTGTCCTCCTCTGGGGACATTGGTGCTCTCTGAAACTTGGATCCTTTATCGTTAATGTTTCCAAAGCCATTGTCCTCCTCTGGGGACATTGGTGCTCTCTGAAACTTCCTTTGAAGTCAGTCCTTCGGACAAGATGAAGCCCTGTGTGTGTGTGTGTGTGTGACACAGAGAGAGAGAGAGAGAGAGAGAGAGAGAGAGCGAGAGAGAGAGACATGAGCATCCAAAAAAAGGCAAGGAGATGGGTGTGTAGCTGCCAAAAGGCGAGGGAATAAAGAGCCCGCAGGAAACCCAGAATAGAACACCAACACATGAGAGCAAAGGATTCACATCCCACTATGTATGGCTTTGGTGTCACCTTCGCTCGCCTTTTTGTACTTCTCATCATCCTTCCTAAAGCAAGATATCCTTATTCTGGTCCCCTGGCAATGGTCCGCTTCGGTAACGCTAATCTCTTATTGTATTTACTTGCATTGAACTGTTAACATGCTATTTAGATCGGCGGATCCAAGATGATCTACCATAACCTATGACTCTAACAAAAAGGTAAGAAAAGAACACAAGATCAGCAGTATCTTTCCTTAGATTGACAAGGTTGAGGTGGATCTCTTCTCTTTCCCTCTCGACCTAACACCTCCTCCCTTAGAACAACTCCTCGTTACGCTGAAAACATAGAGAAGAAGACTATGATAAGGAAGGACGAGAGATCAGAAGCTGTTCAAGCACTGTTATCACCTCCAGTCACCTCGCTACTCTCTCTCCTCTCCGTCTCCTTCCCCTCCTCCATTGCCATCACAGCCTCGTCCTTCTTCTTCTTGTACTCTCCGTACAGGTAGGAACTGAAGGCCCAGAGGCAGAGCACCAGGGCCACCGCCTTGCCGCCGCCGAACTCGTCGCCGAACACCAGGACGCCGCCCAGCACGTTGACGGAGAGCAGAGCCGTCATGCAGATGACGCTGTTCACGGAGGACGTCAGGAACACCATCCCTGCGGTGCCCATGAAGCAGAACTGCCAGCCCACCACCGTGGCCGCCACCACCGTCCAGTACCGGGCGCCGCCGAGGTCCCACGCGCCCTCTTTTCGCCACCCGCCGCTCGCCGCCATCCCCGTCGCAGCTAGCGCCGTCGCGGCCGCCTCCATCAGCAGCTGCACCTCCACCACCATCCGGTACCCGCTCACCCCGCGGTAGACCAGCTGCGTGACCGGGAGGTACACCGCGAAGAGGCCCGCGGCGCCGAGGGTGGCGGCGAAGCCGAGGAAGAAGTGGCCCCGGTCGACGCCGGGGGGGCGGTCACCGGACGAGTTGAGAGCGAGAAGAACGGAGCTGAGGGTCAAAAGCACGACGCAGTTGAGACTGGAGAAGGTCAAGGGGTGGCGGACGAGGAGCGCCGAGAGGAGGAGCGTGAAACCGAGCTGCGACGATAGGAGGAGCGAGGAAGTGGAGACGGAGAGGTAGGACACGCCGCAGGAGAAGAGCAGATTGTTGACGCCCAGCAGGAGGCCGAGCAGGAGGGACACATAAACAAGACGACGACTGAAGCCAGAGAAGGGACGAGAGGAGGGAGACGGAGTGAGGTATATGGGGAGGAGGAGGAGCGGGAAGCCGGCCGACTGAACCAGGGTCTCCACCCAACGGTTGGAGCCGCCATGGACGAAGTAGAAGCGGGAGAGCAGGGATGAGGACAGAGAGCCCAGGAAGAGGATCATGTAGTTGGCGGCCAAGAGAAGGGTGTTCGACCTCGACCGCTGGTTCACCGTCTCGGAGACGGCCACAGCAGAGTCGGCCGCATCACTTCCTCCACTTTCGTCGCCGAGTTGGGAGCGACTGCTTCGCTTAGGGGAGAGGATTTCCATGGGGCTGTGGGAGAACGCAGATGAAACAGGAGGGGGAGGGAGGGGCACAAGTTATATATGATGCTTCTGCTAATGCAAGAATCGTTATAATAATGCTTTAACTCTGTGTATAAGAATCAGCTTAGCTACGATCACTTTACTACAATACAGAGAAACCTGAAAGAGAATGATTTCGATGCTTTTTTATGTACAACTGTCATGATTTACAAGATTTTGATCCCAACACATGTCTATCTATTCTTTTCCTAAATGCCTATCGAAATCGTTCCCCTTCAGGTTTTCTTTGTATTGCCACAAAGTGGATGGTGGCCAAGCAGGTTCCTACAGAGAGAGTCGAAAGAAAGATTCTTGGATCAGCAGAAACACAAATCTATGTAGGTGGAAGGTGTTGGGGTTCGGTAGAGCAGGAGGTGATGGGGGCGAAGGCAGCCCCAGAGGCGGTGAATTGGCGGTCGAGGTCAAACAACCTCCTCTTGGCCACCGACTGCATCATCCTCTTCTTGAGATCTCCATCCTCCTCGCTCTCCCGTCTCTACTTTGCCCATGGCAACTCCAACAATTTGCAGGCTCCCTCCACCTCCTTCTCCAATATATATATATATATATATAATCTCATTCTATGATTCTATTTCATTTTAATTGGAGGAGAAATAATATATCTTTTGATAATTAAATCAAAATATAAGTAATATAAATGAAAAATTAGATTGATAGTTTAGAACAAAAATCCAAAGGCACTTCAATATTATCCTAAACGTATTCCTTCAGTAAAAGATATTTCGACATCAACAACAACAAAAATCTTTTTATTTATTTTATTCCTTGCTTCCGTTGGTAGGGGATGGGGCCCTTTTAAATCTCTGCGGCGGAACGCTGTGGTGCCATGTGGCACTTGCGCGGTGCATTAATACGAGCGATTGCGTGCACTCCAAAGGTGCACGACAAGCATCGGATTCAAAAGCGTGCTCTGCGCAGTGCATGCACTTGGTCGGGCGCATGCACGCGCGGACATCGGCAAATTTATGTTTCCCGATGACACCAGCGGGCAACGGCGGCGAGCAGCGGGCGGGTGGCATATAGTAGGAGGCAGCAGCGGCCACGGTGACGGGGTGGTGGTTCTGCTTCGTGGGCACCGCGTGGATGGCGTTCCTAATGTCGCCCGTCGACAGCGGCATCTGCATGACGAAGCTGCTCTCCGCCAACGTGCTGGGCGGCGTCCTGGTGTTTGGCCATGTGTTCGGCGGTGCCGCTAGTGCGCTCTGCCTCTTGCATTATTTAGGAATTATGTTGGAATTCGTATACGAGTGTCCCACGAAGATAATAAAAAAAATCTAATAATAAGATTTGATTCTTTTATAAGATTTCAGAAAGTTGTCTTAAAGAAAAAAATTATCTTTAATATAAATTTCATATAAATTCACCGGAGAGAAACCGAGAGGGTCTTCAAAAGACGAAACGAGAAAGAGTCGACGAGTAGCAGAAGGAATGGAGAGGGTTACGTGCAACACAGCTGGTGAGAGGGAGGGGGGGCGGCGGGCGTGACAAACGGAGAGGGTTCGTTCGTCGTCCTTGGAAGCAGAAGATAGCGCCACGGCGGGGAAGGGTAGCCCTTCCCCACGCCAAAAGCCAAAGCCCAAGTGATGATGATGATGCTCCATGGCAGAGCACAGGTTTTGCAGGGCGGAACGCTGTTTGCTCTTTCCGACGGGAGGGCTCAAACTCACGGGTTTTCAGAGTGCGCACGAATCTCCAAGCACTGGACGGTCGAGATCGTGATTTCGACGCTCCCTGGCCAGCTCGGGAACTTGGGACATCGAACGGCCGCGATTGCTCGATCCGCCTTCTGTTCTAGATTAGGGTTTTGGCTATAAAGGGCAAACGTTGGGGGAAGTCGCGGCCGACTCTTCCGTCCGTTCTTCGGAGTTCTCGCTCGGCGTTTAGGTCTTCGGAGCAATGGTATGCGTTTTGTTCGCTTCGGTTTTTTGGTATTCCTTCTCGACCCCTCTTCAAATTGGATGATGGTAGAGACAGAGAAGCGGGGAATGGCTGGAAATCTATCATCTTTTGTTTGGAGTTCCTTTCGTATTCGTTTGATTTATCTTTGAGTGTTGAACTGTGATGGATGATTCGATGGACATTGAGATATTGCTGGGCAACGAAATGGTTGGAGATGATCTTTGTTTTCAGATCGTTGATACTCGCGCAAAAGAACTCATTTTGTGACCGATTATAATATCTGAAAAATTATGTTTTGAAATAGTTTTTGATCCATTGCAAACGTACTGAAAAATGTGTTTTTATTTTAGTACAGAGTGATTGTGTTTGAGAACTTGTGGGCATAGATTTTGGCGTCACTTCAAGATCAATGCATGGGATAGCATATATCTCTATGTAATAAGAAGTCTTCTATTGTCTTGTTTATGCACTAGATTTACTAAGTTGAGTCAGTGGACATCAATCTCACTACTACTTCTATGGTGGTGCTCCCGAATGAGCATTGGCTGAGTTGTCAACCAGTTGTGATTTGCGACCGTCCGCCATGTATCTTCACTTGATTGAATTTTTCTGATATCTAAGGCTACTTCTTTTCATTTGATTGCAGACGAAGCGCACCAAGAAGGCCGGAATTGTTGGCAAATACGGTATATCCTATATCTCCAAACGTTGGTTATGCTGATGCAAGAACCATTATAAGTTTTAATTTGCTTCTGTTTCTTTTTTTCTGTGCTTTTCAGGTACCAGGTATGGTGCAAGTTTGAGGAAGCAAATCAAGAAAATGGAGGTTTCTCAGCATGCAAAGTACTTCTGTGAGTTCTGCGGAAAGGTATGATTTCTTTTGCATCGAGTGTTGTTGCTTGTTTGGAGGTAACCTTGCAAAAATCTCATTCCTTAGTGCTCAGGGTGTTAGCTTGGCAATTAACCTCTCTGCTGGTATTTGCATCTGACTTGATTAGCTGAAATGGCATAATAACTAGAGCGATGCTATTTGCATATTTAGACTGACAATCTTATATGGTGGGTGTTGAGTTCAATCAAACTTTTAGTTGCTCTCTTTCTAATCACATATATGTATGTATGTCAACTTCTCTAGAGTTTGAAATGCGAACAAGCCAATGGACTAAACATTTTGGTGTAACTCAATCTTTTTCTAATTTGATATATATTTGTGTGTGTGTGTTACCTTCTCTAAAGTTTGAAATGTTAATGTGCCGATGGGTTAAACATTTTGGTCTTAGTCTTTTTTTTTATTTTGATATATATTTCAGTTTTTGTTTCTTGGCTAGTCTATTTTTTCTTTTCTTTTTGCCTTTTCAGGAGTAATTTCAACACTATCATGTTTTTGTGATTTCCTTTTTACTGTCCGAAGAAGGTTATGGATATTATGCTTGTCCCCCTCACTATTATGGTTGTGATTTTTGAAAGTAAATAGGTGACAGATATGTCTCATTTGCCAATATATTGATAATGAATCGTGCCACATTTCTCATTATAATTAAATGACTAATTGTTCTCCTGTGAACAATGTTGAATTACCTAATTGAGAATTTCTCAAAATCTTCTAACTCTTGCCTTTTTGGTTAAAGTTATTAAATCATTTATTTGTGTCACGACCATAATGGATTTGTTAACTTCATTGAGCCTAAACCACTAGCTCAAATGTGTAAGCTGATATTAATAGCGCTTGGGCCACTAGCTCAAAACTTAAATGCATAAGCCGAAGTGAATGTCGTCGTTAACTTTGTATATCTCATGATCCTTAGAAGCCACTCTAAGCCTTAGTCTGCTTTCAATGTGGGACTAAGCCGGAGTGTTGCAATCTCTCTCGCTTAAGGACTTGACGTCCTTGTCAAGCCCCAAAATAGTCCAAAATCAGACTGGTATTCTGTGACATGTGAGGCATAGCTCAGTGATGGCTTCACGTCGTGACGTGCCCTTTATTCCTAACCTTTTCCTACTTGGTTCTTTCATCATGTTCTAATGTTGACTCTGATACCAATTGTGATAACCTAACATGATGTGATACTCGATCTTGATTTCGTTGAGCTTGGACCACTGGTCCAAAATGCTTAATGGTAGTACATCTATCACCCATCAGATCCCTTTATAAGTCATTCTAAGTTTTAGTCCACTTTCTACGTGACATTAAATAGTGATGTTACAATATTGCTCATCTATATTGATCATGTAGTTGACCCTAACTAGTTGGGTTACTACACCTTTTATTGTTGTTATCATTGTATATTTAGCCATTGTGTTGACACTTTTTTTTTTTATATGATCTATTGTGCTTTTTTTATTAGTAAAACTTATAATATTTTGGGCTTGGTACTGTTGCAGTATGCTGTGAAGAGAAAAGCAGTTGGGATTTGGGGCTGTAAGGATTGTGGCAAGGTCAAGGCAGGCGGTGCTTATACATTGAAGTGAGTCTACTGCTACTCTAGTGTCACCTAATTAGATAGATTAGTCTCTTTCTTACATTTTCGATTCTGCATTGCTTGCAGCACTGCTAGTGCTGTCACTGTGAGGAGCACTATTCGTCGATTGAGAGAACAAACTGAGAGCTGATGATGCAGCTTAAGTTCCAGGACGGGTCTCATCGTATATTATATCCAAAAACTTTGATTATGTGATGTAGGCTAAATGTAGTAGCTTTAAGATTGTTGTTACTGCCAGGCGCTTCCTTGGCTTTGCAATTGACATAATTGCCTTTTTCTTGGAATCATTCGACTGTTTCTGATATTATTGTTTTGTTTAGTTTGTGTCTGAAACATTTTCTTCATCAGCTCCTGTTCTGTCTGCCCCTCCAGTTGTAGCAGTGTTCGAAGGGGAGAGGACGATCACCTTGGCAACCCTCGTCGGGCTTCGTCATCACCATCAGGCTCGTCCTCGAGTTGACGATAGTATTGTCACTCTATAATGGATTTAGCTAGCATTGCCTAGCAATACTCGAGTAATTTTTACGGATGATGTGCGACACTCAAACGAGATATGCATTTGCAAGGGTTAGTTTAGATTTTACACTCGAACGATATGCACTTGCAAAGGATTTATACAACAAATAAAAAGTGTGGGTAATTTAATTTATCATTGCACACAAAAAGGGTAAGATAATTGGGATCCAAAACAATTTGTGTTTTGAGAGGGTTTCGAAAACGGATTGCACAAATAGGGTTTCAAAGAGTGTTGCATCCTTTGTCATAACTTATCTCTGCTTTTGTTGAGTCGTCGATTTTGATTTGGTCCGTCCACTCGGTTAGAACCAGGGGAAGTTGGCCGAGTTAGAACACTTATTCTTGAGTCATTCAGATTTGTTAGTTAGCAAGAGAAGAGCTTTCATATTCTGCATTCAAGCCCTTTGTCGGTGTCAACATGTAAAAGCTTGACTGTTGTTGGTTGGACCTTCACCGTTCATAGAACTTGAAGAGTCCTTGGCTTTCTCCTGCAGCAAAGTTTATGTCTCGCATCTTTCATTTGATGGGACTTTCGATTGGTATAGATCTCTATTGCATTATAGTCCTTGTTTCGAGCTGATTATTTGACTTTACCTGCTACAAGTGTTGCTCGAATCTAACTCAGGTTTCGCCCTTATAGAGTGCTTATGTAATAACTTTGGTCATGTTTATGGGATCCTCCGCACCCCATTTGCAATTGAAAATGTGCTCTTCGATGCTTTCTGTGCACAAGTTTGGTCAGTGCTCAAAAGATCCTCCACTATGGTACCATGCCTCATCTCGTGATGTTCGTAGCCTTCGGTCCGATGCTTTCTTGCCCAGGTGGCCGAGTCCCTCGTAGAGTCGAGGTCGTTACAATCTTGTCTCTACTGATTAGTTGCTTCTATATACCTTATGACTTGGAAAATATTTTTTATTTTAATCTTTTGCCAATCAGACTACAACTTTTTGATGTGGTCACCACCATCCTCTTGTTGTATGGCCACCACAAACTCTAATTCTTTGGTCGTTTGCTTGGTATTAACAATTGCTCGTTCAGTCTCACCCCTCGAGAGTACTAGGTTACCCACGAGCGAACATAAACTTTAAAACTATTTGTTGCCCACCAGCTTATTTGAGGGGTCTCAGAGTTTCTCTCACTCCGAAAATGATGCCTAATGTGGATGGTTGATTGGATTTTCGACTTCTTCGTTAAGTTCGGATTGCCATTCCACCTTGTGCCTCTATGGAGAGAGCTTCGGCAACTGAGATCCTGGCACATCGACATATTCTTCAAGTGCATCTATCGTGATTGACCCTTGCCCTACATCGAGGCCTTTTGACTCCGACCATATTATCGTGGGATGAGTTAAGTCTTTCTACCTTAATTCTTTCATCACTTGCATAGCCAAAATTATGTCTTTTAAAGCTTCCTTCAAAAGTACCACCATGCAATGCATGGAGAGTCACTAACTACCATAAATAGAGAATTGAAGAATGGCATAGGTATTTGCTTTTGCCTCTTATAGAAACTCTACCCCAAGAACAACTTAAAAATCGTCCAAGAGAAGTGCCAAGTTGGTGCTTCTACTCCAATCTTCAATCTTATTATTGACTCCCTTTGCCAATGTAGAGATAGGTTTAGCCTCCGAATTGATTGTCTTCGTTCAGCTCTAACTTTTTTGTCATCTTTACTCTGAGTCATTGTGCCTCTCGATTTGTTGCAAAATTGTGTGTGGCTTGTGTGTCCACTAATACGTGAGTTGCCTTCCCTTTCAGCTTGATGTTCACGAACATCAATATGTTATCATGTTCCTTTGTCTCTTTCAATATTGCCTTAGACCACTCCCTCATGTGACATTGCAGTGCATTCAATAGTTGCATCGCCCCAATATAAGATTGTTGTGGTGATCTTTTGTTACTACTCGACTTTGACAAACTTGAGCTTAGAGAGTCAATCTTCTTTGGCCTTTGTTTTGGTTTCTCTCAGACTTCACATCATAATGTGTTTAATAAACATGTAGCTCCCATGCAAGGTCTTGATGATGATTTGTCACTATTTGAGCTCGATATACTCGAGCCGAATGATTTTGCTTTCGCTCTACCCTTCTCTGGTTAGAAAGAAGGTGTAAGGGCATTGAGTACCTCCTTTCACTGTGAGCATTCCAACATCGGATGCTTTCAACCACACAAATGATATCTTGGACTTTGGGATATTACCTCTATATCTAAGTCCTAGCAAAGCACTTTTCTTCTTTGAGTCATTCCACGTAGAAGCTCTCGTAGATCCCTTCTTTGATGAGTAGTTTTTTTTTTTTCTTTTCTTTTTTTTCATTATAGAGAAATCTATACGCCGTTTTATATCGTTGATTGCACTTGCTAGCGCATAGATATTCTGACGATGTAACTCCTGTTTAGCAAACGATTTAGATCATTGAGGAAGTAGAAAAGTTTATCTTCCTTGAACGTATGTTGAATGTCTAATATCAATGAAAATTACTTTACATAGTCTTTGATAGCAGAGGTTTGGCAAAGTTGTCGCAATTTGTGCCATGCAATGAACTGTATGTATTTAGCGTGAACTAAGTTCACAATTCTTTCTTCAAGGCTTCCTAAGTGTCAATGTTATAATGATCTTGTTGCATTTCTTTCCATTGTGTGTGCCATCACAATTTTGCATCACTGATGAGATACATCATCAATCACTAACAACACCTTAGAATCTACATATTCAAGTCGACTTACTCTGAAGTACTACTCCATATTGAAGAGGAAGTCTTCTAACTCTTTGACATCCTGAGCACCCTCGTAGCTTTAAGGTTCGAGAGCCCTTAATCTCGATGAGAGATGGTCGCCAGATATTCCTCCACTTGCATGTGTAGCTTATATGAGTATTGAAACTTGAGTTGTCAAGTCTCTTGCTTGCCCTTGTAAGTATTGCACAAACCCTCTCATGTTATCTGTCAACCTTTGGATTCGGAGCTCCAATTGATCCAGTCGAAATTCCAACCCTGTTTGCGTGGGCTCTATCACTTTAAAAAGCTCCCCACTTATGTAAATTATGTTAACTTTTGATTGACAAGGTCAAGTTGCAGCTCCAACTCGACCACTCTTTCATCAGTGGTTCTATGTCATTAAGGTTGCCTTTCTAACTTTTGTCTATTTTGTGTGGGAGAACTCTTACACCATGGGAACATCATGTTGGATCCAGGCTTAGACAAATTAGATCGTTTGAGCCCAAATAAAAAAAAATTAAAAAGAGAGAGAGAAAAGGCAAAAGGTGAGGAAAAAGACTAGAGCGTCCGTGTGCACAGTGACTGTGTGCGGCGACGCACCAGAAAAAAAAAAAAAAAAAAAAAAAAAAAAAGAGAGAGAAATAAAGAGAGAAAGTAAGGTTTTTGAGATTTCTGCTTGACGATCGATGGCGAAACGTTGTCAGTTTTGGTCGAAATTTTATGTGGAGAATCCTTACAGTAAGCTTTATAATCTTAACGTATTGATCTACATTTTACCCTCTCTAAGGTACTTTCCTACTATATTCACTTTTTGAGACCTAGAATTCTCTTACGAGGAGATCCACTATACGTGATGAAGATATGTTATTCTTGAGTCAAGATCTATGATCTTGATGTTATTGTGATCCTTTAGTTATTCTAGAGAAGACCTATTGTAAACCTGTTATCACTACTATTGATAGTAGAAGTTTGAGGAGGACTACGGTCCCGTGGTTTTTCATACATTGGGTTTTCCATGTTAAAAAGATTTGGTCTCACTGTGTGATTGATTTTTTGCTCTATTGTTTATGCTGTGCTGGTTGATATTTTCATTTTGATATCAAGTTGGTATTTTTACGAGGAACCCATTTTATACATAAAGAGGAAAAAGAATATTCTGCTTTAACAGGTTTTTTTCCCAACAAGTGGTATCAGAGCATCAGGTTATTTGGTGCTAGTTTTTCTTGTGTGATTGAAATAGAGCAGTTAGATGATATGATTAAATTGAACTCATCAAATTATTCTACTTGAGGCGTATGATGAAATATTTGCTTTATTGCAAAGATTTGTATAAGCCCATCAAAATTAAAGATAAACCTTCTACTATGTACGATGAGGAATAAGAATTTCAACATAGAAAAGCTATTGCCTATATTAGAAGATGGATGGATATAAACTTGCATGAGTATATTTCAGATGAAACTAGAACTGATGTTGTTTAGCAAAGGTTAGAAAATCTCTTTGCGAAAAAGACAGTGAGAAATAGAATTTCTCTCCTTAGAATGCTTGTAAATTTGAAGTATAAAGATGGTGGTAATATTGTTGAGCACATAAGCCTATAGTCTTACAAACAAGTTGGTTGCTATGAAAATGAATATAGATGATGAGATGCAAGAATTATTACTTCTCAGCTCTTTACTAGAAAGTTGGGAAACGTATATGGTGACTATTTGTAACTCCACGCTAGAGGGAACTCTAACTATAGATAAGGTTAAAGACAGTTTACTAAATGAAGATACAAGAAGAAAAGAACATGATGAATCTTCTTCTGGTGCATTTGTTACTGAAAAACAAGAAAGACGTGGAAAAAGTCATTGTAGAAATCTATATGGATATAGAGGAAGATCTAAGTCTAGAAGATATATCAAATATTTTCACTGTAACAGGCTAGGTCACATGAAGAAAGAGTGTAGGTTTTGGAAGCGAGAACAGAATGAAATGAAGAAAAATGAGAAAGAGACCAATTCCAACCCTGTTTGCATGGGCTCTTTCACTTCAAAAAGCTCCCCACTTATGTAAATTATGTTAACTTTTGGTTGACAAGGTCAAGTTGCAGCTCCAACTCGACCACTCTTTCATTAGTGGTTCTATATCATTAAGGTTGCCTTTCAACTTTTGCCTATTTTGTGTGGGAGAACTCTTGCACCATGGGGAACATCATGTTGGGTTCAGCCCATATGTGGGCTTGGACAAATTGGACCGTTTGAGCCCAAATCAAAGAAATTAAAAAGAGAGAGAGAAAGGGCAAAAGGTGAGGAAAAAGATTAGAGCGTGCATGTGTGCAGTGAATGTGTGTGGCGACTAACAGGAAAAAAAAGAGGAGAGAGAAATAAAGAGAGAAAGTAAAGTTTTTGAGATTTCTACTTGACAATCGGTGGCCAAACGTTGTTAGTTTTGGTCGAAATTTTATATGAAGTATTCTTGCAGTAAGCTCTACAATCCTAACATGTTAATCTATATTTTACCCTCTCTAAGGTACTTTCATGTTATATCCACTTTGTGAGACCTAGAATTCTCTTACGAAGAGATCCACCCTACATGATGAAGATATGTTATTCTTGAGCCAAGATCTATGATCTTGATGTTATTGTGATCCTCTAGTTATCCTAGAGAAGACCTACTGTAAACTATTATCATTACTATTGATAGTAGAAGTTTGAGATGGACTACGGTCCCGTGATTTTTCCTACATTAGGTTTTCCACGTTAAAAAGATTTGGTCTCACTGTGTGATTGATTTTTTACTCTATTATTTATGCTGTGTTGGTTGATATTTTCATTTTAATATCAAGTTAGTATTTTGATGAGGAACCCATTTTATACATAAAGAGGGAAAAGAATATTCCGCTTTAACAGGTTTTTTCCCAACAAGTGGTATTAGAGCATCAGGTTATTTGGTGCTAGTTTTTCTTGTATGATTGAAATGGAGCAGTCAGATGGTATGATTAAATTGAACTTATCAAAATTTTCTACTTGGAGGCGTATGATGAAATATTTGCTTTATTGCATAGATTTGTATAAGCCCATCAAGGTTAAAGATAAACCTTCTACTATGGACGATGATGAATGAGAAGTTCAATATAGAAAAGCTATTACCTGTATTAGAAGATGGATGGATATAAACTTGCATGAGCATATTTCAGATGAAACCAGAGCTGATGTTGTTTGGCAAATGTTAGAAAATCTCTTTGCGAAAAAGACAATTGGGAATAGAATTTCTCTCCTCAGAAGGCTTATAAATTTGAGGTATAAAGATGGTGGTAACATTGTTGAGCACATAAGCCTATTTTAGAGTCTTGCAAACAAGTTGGTTGCTATGACAATGAATATAGATGATGAGATGCAAGGATTATTACTTCTCAGCTCTTTACCAGAAAGTTGGGAAACATATGTTGTGACTATTTGCAACTCCACGCTAGAGGGAACTTTAACTATAGATATAGTTAAAGACAGTTTGCTAAATGAAGATACAAGAAGAAAAGAACATGATGAATCTTCTTCTGGTGCATTTGTTACTGAAAAACAAGAAAGATGTGGAAGAAGTCATAGTAGAAATCCACATGGATATAGAGGAAGATCCAAGTTTAGAAGATATATCAAATGTTTTTACTGTAACAGGCTAGGTCACATGAAGAAAGAGTGTAGGTTTTGGAAGCGAGAACAGAATGAAATGAAGAAAAATGAGAAAGAGACCAATTCCAACCCTGTTTACATGGGCTCTATCACTTCAAAAAGCTCCCAACTTATGTAAATTATGTTAACTTTTGGTTGACAAGGTTAAGTTGTAGCTCCAACTGGACCACTCTTTCATTAGTGATTCTATGTCATTAAGGTTGCCTTTCAAAATTTGCCTATTTTGTGTGGGAGAACTCTTGCACTATAGGAACATCATGTTGGGTCCAACCCATATGTGGGCTTGGACAAATTGGGTCGTTTGAGCCCAAATCAAAGAAATTAAAAAGAGAGAGAGAAAGGGCAAAAGGTGAGGAAAAAGATTAGAGCGTTCGTGTGCATAGTGAATGTGTGTGGCGGTGCACAGGGAAAAAAGAGGAGAGAGAAATAGAGAGAGAAAGTAAGGTTTTTGAGATTTCTGCTTGACGATCGGTGGTCAAACGTTGTCAGTTTTGGTCAAAATTTTATGTGAAGAATCCTTGCAGTAAGGTCTACAATCCTAATATATTGATTTACATTTTACCCTCTCTAAGGTACTTTCCTGCTATATCCACTTTGTGAGACCTAGAATTTTCTTACGAGGAGATTCACCCTACATGATGAAGATATGTTATTCTTGAGCCAAGATCTATGATCTTGATGTTATTGTAATCCTCTAGTTATTCTAGAGAAGACCTATTGTAAACCTGTTATCATTACTATTGATAGTAGATGTTTGAGGTGGACTACGATCCCGTGGTTTTTCCTACATTGGGTTTTCCATATTAAAAAGATTTGGTCTCACTGTGTGATTGATTTTTTACTCTATTGTTTATGCTGTGCTGGTTGATATTTCCATTTGTATATCAAGTTGGTATTTTGATGAGGAACCCATATTATACATAAAGAGGGAAAAGAATATTTCGCTTTAACAGGTTTTTTCCTAATAAGTGATATCAGAGAATCAGGTTATTTGGTGCTAGTTTTTCTTGAGTGATTGAAATGGAGCAGTAAGATGGTAAGATTAAATTGAACTCATCAAATTATTATACTTGGAGGTGTATGATGAAATATTTGTTTTATTGTAAAGATTTGTATAAGCCCATCAAGGTTAAAGATAAACCTTCTACTATGGACGATGAGGAATGAGAAGTTCAACATAGAAAAGCTATTGCCTATATTAGAAGATGGATGGATATAAACTTGCATGAGCATATTTCAGATGAAACCAGAGCTGATGTTGTTTGGTAAAGGTTAGAAAATCTCTTTGCGAAAAAGATAGTGGAAAATAGAATTTCTCTCCTCAGAAGGCTTGTAAATTTGAAGTATAAAGATGACGGTAATATTATTAAGCACATAAGCCTATTTCATAGTCTTGCAAACAATTTGGTTGCTATGAAAATGAATATAGATGATGAGATGCAAGGATTATTACTTCTCAGCTCTTTACTAGAAAGTTGGGAAACGTATATGGTGATTATTTGCAACTCCACGCTAGAGGAAACTTTAACTATAGATATGGTTAAAAACAGTTTGCTAATGAAGATACCAGAAGAAAAGAATAGGATGAATCTTCTTATGATGCATTTGTTACTGAAAAACAAGAAAGATGTGAAAGAAGTCATAGTAGAAATCCACATGGATATAGAGAAAGATCCAAGTCTAGAAGATATATCAAATGTTTTCACTGTAACAAGCTAAGTCACATGAAGAAAGAGTGTAGGTTTTGGAAGCGAAAACAGAATGAAATGAAGAAAAATAAGAAAGAGACCAATACAGTTGCTGCTGAAGGTAATATCACTATTGTCTGTGATGAAGGTTGTGTTAGTCTTGTAGCTCAGGATAGTAATTGGATAATTGACTTTGGTGCTTCATTTCATGTTACTTCTCATAGTGATTTCTTTAGATCTTACACTGATGGTGATTTTGGTATTGTCAGAATGGGAAACAGTGGTATATCTAAGATTGTGAGTATTGGAGATATTTGCTTGGAGACCAATATTGAGAGCAAATTGATATTCAAAGATGTAAGGCATGTTCCAGATATTCGTCTTAACTTGATATCTACAGGTAGACTTGATGATGATGACTTTGCACACTATTTTGGTAAAAGTAAATAAAAACTCACTAAAGGTTCTCTGATTGTGGCAAGAGGAAAGAAACTTAACTCTTTTTATGTTATGGAAGCTAAGCTACACAAAAGAGAGATTAATGCAATTCAAAAAGGTGAAAGTATAGATCTTTGACATAAGAGGCTTGGACATATCAGCGAGAATGAACTTTAAACTCTTGTTAGAAAGCAGTTCTTACCAGAGTTGCAAGGTACATCTCTTAAATCTTGTGATCATTACTTAGTTGGAAAAACACATAGAGTTACATTTCATACATTTCTATCATCTAGAAGATCATATATTATTGATTTAGTTCATACTGATGTTTATACTATGCAAACTAGAACTCTTGGAGGTGCCTTTTATTTTGTTACTTTTATTGATGACTATTCTAGAAAAGTGTGAGCTTTTACTTTGAAATCTAAAGACCAGGTACTTGATGTTTTCAAGGAGTTTCATGTCAGTGTTGAAAGAGAAACTGGCAGAAAACTAAAGTGTATTCGATCAGATAATGATAGCGAGTATAGAGGTCCTTTTGAGAATTATTGCAAGTCCATGGTATCAGGCTTGAGAAAACAGTTCCTAAAACTCAACAGAATGGTGTGGCAGAAGGATGAACAGAAATATTGAAGAAATGATTAGGTGCATGCTTTCCCATGCCAAGTTACCAAAGTCATTTTGGGGGGAGACTATGAGAACTACAATTGATCTGATAAATCTTTCTCCATCAGTTCCTCTGAAAGGTGATGTTCCAGAGAGAGTATGGTGAGGAAAAGATATATCTTATAATCACTTAAGAGTCTTTGGGTGTAAAGCATTTGTTCATATTCCCAAAGATGAGAGGTCCAAGCTTGATAGTAAAGCAAAAGCATGTATCTTCTTGGGATATGATCATGAAGAGTTTGGGTACAAATTATGGGATCCAATGAACAAGAAGATTATTAGAAACAGAGATGTTGTGTTTCTTGAAGACCAATTGTTTGATGATGGTGATAATATTGAGAAGCCAGAAACCTCTGTTTATATTCCTTGGAGTTTGGGTATAGTTCCTTCACCTGTAGTTCATGATGATTATGGGGGAGATGAACAAGAAGATTATGGTGAGAATACCAGTGATGATACACCTACAGTTGATGATGCTGAACTAACTGAACAAGCACCTCTACCACCAGTTGAGATTCTATTGAGAAGATCCACTAGAGAGCGACAACCATCTACCATATATCCTCCACATGAGTATGTTATGCTTACTGACGGGGGAGAGCCAGAAACTTACCAAGAAGTTATTCTACATGAGAATAAGAGTGGGTGGGTTAAAGCTATGCAAGAAGAGATGAGATCCTTGCTTGAGAACCACACCTATGACTTGGTAAAATTGCCTAAAGAGAAGAAAGCTCTCAAGAATAAGTGGGTTTATAAATTGAAGACTGAAAATAATAGCTCACAACAAAGATATAAGGCACGACTAGTTGTGAAAGGATTCAATCATAAGAAAGGTATTGACTTTGAAGAAATATTTTCTCCAATTGTGAAAATGTCCTATATCCGAGTTGTTCTTGGTTTGGCTGCCCGCTTGAATTTAGAAGTTGAGCAACTTGATGTAAAAACAACATTTCTTCATGGTAACTTAGAAGAAGAAATTTACATAGAGCAATCAGAAGGTTTCAAAGTCAAGGGAAAAGAAAATATGGTACGTAAGTTTAGGAAAAACTTATATAGACTCAAACAGGCACCTAGACAGTGGTATAAAAAGTTTGATTCCTTTATGATAAGCCAAGGGTATGATAGAACCACATCTGATCATTGTGTGTTTATGAAGAAACTTTCAGATGATGTTTTTATTATTTTACTACTATATGTTGATGATATGCTGATTGTTGGCCATTATGTTGGAAAAATTGGAAAGCTTAAAAGAGAACTAAGTCTTTTGCCATGAAAGACTTAGGATCGGTGAAACAAATACTTGGCATGAAGATTTTTTGTGATAGGAAGAAAAGGAAGATATGACTATCTTAGGAGACATATTGAAAATGATCTTGAAAGATTCAACATGAGTAAAGCCAAAGCAGTTTATTCTCCACTTGTAGGTCATTTCAAGCTTAGTTCGAAACAATATCCTACAAGTGAGAAAAAAAAATAAGAAATGTCCATGGTGCCTTACTCATCTGTAGTAGGCAGTTTGATGTATGCTATGGTTTGTACTAGGCCGGATATGGCTCATGCAGTTGGAATTGTCAGCTGATTTCTCTTTAATCTTGGAAAAGAACATTGGGCAGCAGTGAAATGGATATTAAGATATCTAAGAGGTACTTCCAAATTATGTTTATGTTTTGGTAATGATGAACCTGTGTTAGAAGGGTACATAGATGCAAACATGACAGGTGATACTGATTCCAGGAAGTCCACTTCGGGATTCTTGATGACATTTGTAGGAGGAGCAGTCTCTTGGCAGTCTAAGTTACAAAAGTGTGTTGCTCTATCAACCACAGAAGCAAAATATATAGCAATTACTGAAGCCTGCAAGGAAGCTTTATGGATGAAAAAGTTTCTACAAGAATTGAGCTTGAAACAGGAAGCATATACTATTTACTGTGACAGTCAGAGTGTCATTCACCTCTCCAAGAATTCAACATACCATTCTAGATCCAAGCATATTGATGTGAGATATCATTGGATTCGTGATGTGCTTGAGTGTAAAGAATTATAGTTGGAAAAAGTGCATACTAATGAGAATAAATCAGATATATTGACAAAGTCTTTACCTAAAGAAAAGCTTGAAGCATGTAGACAAAGAGCGAGCTTGGTACAACCCGTCATATGAGCTGGAGGGGGAGAATTGTTGGGTCCAGCCCATATGTGGGCTTGGACAAATTAGGTCGTTTGAGCCCAAATCAAAGAAATTAAAAAGAGAGAGAGAAAGGGCAAAAGGTGAGGAAAAATATTAGACCGTGTGTGTGCAGTGGAAGCGTGCGACAGCGTGCAGAGAAAAGAGGAGAGAGAAATAGAGAGAGAAAATAATATTTTTGAGATTTTTTGCTTCACGATCAGTGGCCAAACGTTATCAGTTTTGACCCAAATTTTATGTGGAGAATTCTTGCAGTAAGCTCTACAACCCTAATGGTGTTGATCTACATTTTTACCCTCTCTAAGGTACTTTCCTGCTATATTCACTTTGTGAGACCTAGAATTCTCTAACGAGGAGATCCACCCTACGTGATGATGATATGTTATTCTTGAGCCAAGATTTATGATCTTGATATTATTGTGATCATCTAGTTATTCTAGAGAAGACCTATTGTAAACATGTTATCATTACTATTGATAGTAGAAGTTTGAGGTGGACTACGGTCTTATGGTTTTTCTCACATTGGGTTTTCCACGTTAAAAAGATTTTGTCTCACTGTATGATTGATTTTTTGCTCTATTGTTTATGTTGTGTTGGTTGATATTTTCATTTAGATATCAAGTTGGTATTTTGATGAGGAACCCATTTTATACATAAAGAGAAAAATGAATATTCCACTTTAACAGGTTTTTTCCAAACACATCACTACATACATATGCCACACTCAACTTAAGTAGTTTTGCTAGTTTTTGTGCTGAGTGCTTATTTGTTCTCGAGAACAAATCATGCATTATTTTTGCCCATGTTGTACAACAATGCTGGTTTTGCCACACTATTCTACCATGACAATTTGATGCTTGTTTTACTTGCTTTGATGCCATTCTATCATATCCTTAATTGGGATTGTCTAAGATGTGTGACACTCAAACAATATGTATCTGGAATGGTCAGCCGAAACCTTAACCTTGTGCGGTCCATAAAGGACATGCATAACAAAGAAAAAGGTTAGAAAGACAAATGAGCAAGTAATTTTTTATCATCACACACGAAAAGGATAAGAAAATCAGGATCCAAAGCAATATAAAGCAATAAGCTTTTATTAGGCTAAAAAAGGATTAGAATACGAGCTGAATGTAGATGCAGTAGCTGAATGTAGCTAAAAAAGGATTCGAATAATGTGGAGTAGCGCATATAAAGGGGGCTTATGAAGGTAGATGTAGGCCCAATATTTACCTCACTTTCGTCGAATAAAAAAGGGATGGGATACACTATTGATGTTGCGTCACTCCTTAAACATATACCTAAAGCTTCATCCTCCCTAGCGCCACCACCCAGGAGGTTTTAAGGTTATGAGATAGTTGATATTTCATATTGTTAGGCTGCAAACTATAAAATAAGCTAGTGGCATGTGAGATCGATATTATTTTGGGTCATTTTCCCCGGTGTCATGTAACTAAAAATATTTTTTAAATTTTACATGATGAAAATATGAAATAAAAACTTTGACAACAAATAAAATGAGGTTGACAATAATGTTTTATACCTAATACAATATGCTCTTTAGAAAAAATTAAAAAAAATAGAAAATAGTAGAAAATAAGAACTAAAAACTATTATGGACAAGCATCAAACACTTTGTTTGTATTGCTCTACTAATAGCTTGCTTCGACTTCTTATCATGACGGCTAGGAGCACCTCGTCAATGGAGATCCCCTTGATGTTGATAACATAGAAGGGCTTGAGGCATAGGTCGAGGACGAGGACGGTTTCGAGCGGGTGCCCAAGAAAAAATGATGATTGTTGTCACTAATAGGGTATGAAATGTAATTACATAGTATGCTTGAGATAGTGAACTTGATGGCTATTTATACATATTAGCAAAGAGGATTTTCCTCAACTGCTCAGAGATTTCCTCGTGTAGTTGAGAAAATCTTATATGCGATCATGCCTCCACAAGATTAAGCTTCTATTAAGGAAGTCAATCTTGGACCGATACAATGAAAATAGTTTGCAGGCAAGAGGCTTTTGTGAGTTAGTCTGCTAGTTGATTAGCTATATACATGTGAGAAACACGTAGTTGATGTTTGACAATATGATCTCGTATAAAATGGAAGTCGATAGTAATGTATTTCATGCGGGAGTGGTGTTAAATCTCATATTTTGATGATGAAACCACTTGATATGTGTTTATGTTTTAATCTGTGTTTTGAGTGACGCAGGATGCTTCGATCAATATGCCATATTGATAGAACCTTGAATTCAAACTGAATTCAAGTCATTGCAATATTCATCATGAATACTTGCGACATATCATCATAAACTTATGCATAACATGTCATGTCATCAACATACTTTTATCAATATGGCATATTGATAGGGGGAGTTTGTTTAAACTCTGGGAGTTAAGGTTAACTCCGTCATCAAGTGGTTGTTATCATAAAAAAGGGGGAGATTGTTGAATCTCGTATTTTGATGATGAAACCACTTGATATGTGTTTATGTTTTAATCTATGTTTTAAGTAACGCAGGATGCTTCGATCATGATGAGACAATTAAAGCAGGAAAAATCATGTTGTGCCGGAGAAACATGTCAGAAGATTAGACGTCGGGTCGGTGGATCGGTCGACGTATTGACAGAAGGCTTCGGGCCGTGGACTTGAGCATTGGGCCAAGAAGAGCGGGTATTGTGCCAAAGATATTGGAGTTGCGGAGTCAACTGGCCGATTGGGCAATAGGCCGTAGGAGCGGACGATGCGCCGAAGAATCGGACGAAGCGTCGAGGGACCAATGACATGCCGGACAACTTGGTTAATTGCTTAGGATTAATTGTCTCGATCGAAGTTTTGTTTTAAGTGTGCATGATTAACTACGATGAAAGTAAGACATGCAGCAGGAGTTGCGTCGGAGTCAGGACTATAATCACGTTGGGAGTTCGAGAGCTTAGCGGAAGTCCGTATGGTCGTCGGAGGTTCTACGGGAATAAATCCGAGAAGTCCAGGAGCTTGCCAAAAGAAGCTCGTTAGAACTCGCCAAGTGAATCGTCGCAAGTCCAGGAGTTTGCCGGAAGTCCGTAAGAGCATCGTCGGAGGACTATCGGATGTTCGCCGGAAGCTCGCCGGAAGAAGCGATTGACGCACCGGAGCAAGCTATAGTAAAAGTCTTAAGAATTGTCGTAGTTAGCACGATGATTAAGTTAGAATTGGGAGGTGATCCCATTAACTTAATCTAGGGGCAATTGGGCCCTTGAAAGAACCAAATTGGGCCGAATGGATCAACCTATTCGGACCCAGATCTCTCGCCCAAAGGTGGCACCGCCCAGGGCTCAGTCTCCAAGCTTTGGCTGGGCGGTGCAACCGCCTCAGTCAGGCGGTGGCACCGCCTGAGCTCGGTCTCCGAGCTCTGCCAGACGGTGCAACCGCCCTTAACAAGCGGTGGCACCGTCCAGAGGCTCAGTCTTCGAGCCCTGTCAGGCGGTGCAACCGCCAGACCCCGGAATTCCGGGAGATGACATATTTGAGCTCCAAATTCAAACTGGTTTGGAGCCTATAAATACCCCTTCAATCCCTGGGTAAAATACATAAGCACAGAGAGATTAAAAAAGAGAAAACACTGCTACAATCTCTAGAATTTGCCTCCTCTAGCTTAAGTGTTAGAATTCTGTTTAAGAGAGGAGAGTGTGCTTGTAAGAGTTGTCTCCTAAACCCAGTAAAAGGAGAAGAGGGGTGTAAGAAGGAGGTTGATCTTCGCCTAGTAAAGGAAGATCGTTAATGGATGCCGGTGGCCTCGACGGAAGAGGAATCAGAGGAGTGGATGTAGGTCACGATTGACCGAACCACTGTAAACTCCCGTCTTCTCTGATTTGCATTTACTTTGAGTTGATTATCCTTTTTACAAACCTCCTTCATAGCTTACTGCCTTCTGTGGTTTTACGATTGCGTTTCCAAGCTCAGTATTTTCTGAATCGTGTTTAGATGTAAATCAGTTTTCTTGTACGAACATCGTATTTCAGTTTGCGCTTACATTCTGATTTCCATCACAACTGCAAACTGCTTTAACAGATTCGTTTTAACTGCTTCTTGCCTAATCACAAGTTAAAGTGATTTACGAATCGGCTTTTCTACTGAAATCGCCTTTGTCGTACGAACACAGTTTTAAACATCGAAAGTTTTCCCATTTGCACTAATTCCCCCCCTCTTAGTGCTCTTGATCCTAACATCCGTCTCTTCTTGTATAGCAACTAACCACTTCTCTTTCTGCTCACTTTCAACCGCTTCCTGGTAACTCTCTGGTTCACCTACATCAGTAAGCATCACATACTCATATGTAGAGTACCTTCTGGAAGGTTGACGTTGTCTAGAAGATCTTCTCAATTGAGGTTCTGTGGGAAGTTGCTCTCCAACTTCTTCTTGCTCAACATGTCCTATAAGTATATCAACATCAGACTTTATATTATCTTCCTGCACATCTCCCCTATCACCCTGATATACTGGAGGAGTAATTGGATCACAATATGCTAATACTACTACAAAAGTATTGGCTGGTGTCTTCTTCTTCAAATCTTCAAAAGTTTGATCCTCAAAGAAGACTATGTCTCTGCTTCTAAACACCTTATGCCTTTTTGGATCCCAAAACCTGTAACCAAAATAATGATGTGAGTAGCCAAAAAAAATACATTCTTTAGACTTACCATCTAGCTTGGACCTCTCATTGTTTGGAATATGTGCAAATGCATAACAACCAAACACTCTCAAATGCTTGTAGGAAATATCTTTCCTTAACCATATATACTCTTCAACATCACCATATAGGGCTGTACATGGTGATAAGTTGATCACATCAACTGCAGTCCTCAAAGCCTCATCCTAAAACCTTTTAGGTAGCTTGGCCTGTGAAAGCATACATCTGATCTTTTCCATGATGGTGCGGTTCATCCTCTCTGCAATTGCATTATGCTGAGGTGTACCAGGAACTGTCATCTCATGTTGGATCCCATGTGACCTACAATAATCATTAAATAATCCTGTATACTCACCACAATTATCTGATCTTATGCATTTCAATTGTCTTTCTGTCTCCCTTTCAACCCTGGCATGAAACTCTTTGAAGACATTAATAACTTGATCTTTGGTCTTCAAAGCATAAGCCCAAACTTTCCTGAAAAAATCATCTATAAAAGTGACAAAATAAAGTGCACCACTTATACCAAACACCAACAGATCCACCAGGAGTTTTTGTCCTCAAAGGACCACATACATCTGTATAAACACGGTCTAAGGCATGCATTTTTCTAGATAAAGCAGGACTAGCAAATGAAACTCTATGTTATTTACCTGCCAAACAATCAATACAACGGTTCAGATGTATACCTCTGAGGTCTGGTAATACCTCTCCCTTGGAAAGAGCTTGCAGTCTCTTTTCGCTCATGTGTCCCAGTCGCCTATGCCATAACTCTATGCTGAAGTCTTTTTCTATAGCATTTAATTGCTCACCATAAGCTTTAGCTTGCAACCTGTATAAAGTATGACATTTCTTTCCATTGGCTATAGCAAGAGAACCCTTACTGAGCTTCCATTGCCCGTTGTGAAATATGCTATCATAGTCTTCATCATCTAGCCTTCTAAGTAAAATTAAATTTAGCCTCAAGTCAACCACATGCCTCACATCCTTAAGCACCAACTTGCAGCCAAGGTTGGTCTTTAAATGGATATCACCCATGCCTATGATGTCTGTTGTGCCATAGTTGCCCATCTTGACAACACCAAAATTTCCAAACCTGTATGTAGCAAAAAACTCCCTCCGTGGTGTAGCATGATAAGAAGCACCTGTGTTAATCACCCACTCAAGATCTTGACACACACAAGAAAAAATATCATCAAAAGGAGACAAAATCAAATAATCACCACCCTGCACTATAACTGTGATATTATCTTTTGACTCTATAGACTCTACTTCTTTTCCCTTTTTCTTGCTCTTCTTAGGTTGATTACATTAGTTCTTGTAATGTCCTTTCTCACCACAGTTATAGCAAACAATATCTTTTCTTGATCTTGACTTGCTCCTACTTATGCGTAAACTGTTTTTAGACTTTGACCTTCCTCTGTTCTATGAGATAAGTGCCTGTGAATCATTCTAAGATGTTGCTGAACTCTTTCTTCTCAACTCCTCATTCAACAAACTACTTGTTACTTGACTCATAGTGATAACACCATCTGGCGCAGAATTACTGAGGGAAACCACCAGGGTCTCCCAACTTTCTAGTAATGAACTGAGAAGTAATAATGCCTGCAACTCATCATTAAGAGACATTTTCATAGAGGATAACTGGTTAGTAATACTTTGCATTTCATTCAAATGCTCAACAATAGAAGCACCCTCTCTATATTTTAGATTCACAAGTTTTCTGATTAAAAAAGCTTTGTTGCCAATTGTTTTTCTTTCATAGAGACTTTCCAACTTTTTCCAAAGAGAATATGCAAAAATTTCAGTAGAAATATAGTGAAAGACACTATCATCAAGCCACTGTCGAATAAACCCAATTGTTTTTCGATCTAACTTCTTCCACTCATCATCTTTCATAGTTGTGGGTTTTGCACTATCCCCCTACAAAGATCCATACAAATCTTTGCAATACAAGAGATCTTCCATTCTTGGTTTCCATATCATCCAATTGTTTCTATTTAAACTAATCATACGAGAAACATTACTGGCCTCCATGTTCAAATACAAAAATTAAATCACCAAAACCCTTACTCTGATACCAGTTGATGGGGATATAAAGCGAAATAACCTTTATATATGAATAAATACTAGCAGACCATGATATGCAGCGGAATTAAATGAAATCACAATCAAATAGAAAACTAAGATATACGTGGAAAACCCCTCCAATGTGAAGGGTAAAAATCACGACGCAAACTAGAGATAGTCTACTATGAGAATAATGAATATACAAATCTCAATCTCTTGCCCTAAACCCTAGCAACAATCACAAGAGAACAATTGGGATACAAGGATCACGTCACTGTCTACGATATCTAAAACCTCCCCAAGTAATCACAGCAAGAGTCTACTGTAGATTTGATCTAACATGAGATGAGAACACTACTAGATGATTGAGAACAGTCTCTTTGCGTTGTCCTTGTTTTCTTCCCTTTCTTTCTCTTGTTTTTCTGCCTTTTTCTTCTCCTCTTTGCTGCTACGAAGATCATCACGTTGCTACCCTTTTCTGCCTAAAAAAAAGCAACCACCTCCTTTCCAAAACGCAGCCACCACACCCCCCTTATATTGATCTAGGGTTAGGTTAAGAGGGGGTGTGTGCTGTGGGCTGAACCCACTTTGGGCTGTCAGCCCAACAGATCTTTGTGGAGCAATATCACAAGGGTGAAGCGTGACTTAGGCAAGGCTAGCTAAGTTCGTGTCTTTGCCGCAATGGTGCCTCACGGCTTAGGCAATACAAGCTAAGTTCGCATCTTGGCTGCAAGAGTACCTTACGCCTTAGGCAATTCCAGCTAAGGTCATGACAAAGTGGTGCTTGTCACAGCGATCGGGATGGGATGAGTCACTCCACTACAGTGTTGGGTAGGGAACCGTTGCTACTCCGCTGTAGTATATGTTGGGAAATCAAGGGGGCGACATCATATGCGCAGCGGAAGAACAAGAAAATAAAAATCCCCGATTCCTAAAAAGATGTTCGTCGTCGTGCGAAGATTGGTGCGCAAAAATCCGCAAAACACAAAACTGCGTATAGAGATTGTGTTACCTAGGGAGATCGTATATCCCTGTTTCCTTGCAGATCCTTAGGAGAGGGTGAAGGAGGTCAAGCATCCTCCTCTCTAGCGGTGATCCACAAAGCCAGGGTTGCGACGACCCTCCTCAAAACTCCGTGCCTCCGAGGTGGAGAGGGAGAGGAGAATAGGGAAAGGCAAGCAAAGACTCTAGCCTATGAGGCCGTGAATCCCTCCTATTTATAGAGATCGTGTCAAACCCTAATGGGTCCTTCCCTAGTGGGTATTGGATCTGCATCCAATAAGATAAGGGCTCCGCCGGATATCTCATATCCGAACCTCTACTCATCGCAATGCCTACCATATGTGTGTGACCCTCTAGGCCCAATATCGAAGTTGGCCGTGAGTCATACCGCCGTAACTCCTTTCTAACTCGGTGAATTATTATCTCTGTAATAATTCACTGACTCATCGACTACGGACGACATTTATTAGGCCACTACGTCGTAATCCCCGACGATCTGGGGGAATCCAATCCATTGGACCTGTCGTCCTCGATTACCATGTACCTATAGTCCCTCATCCATCTAATATCCCGGAGACCGTATATCGAAAGCATAGTGTTGTCGCACTCCATACGGTTTCTACCGAAGTCTCGCTCTAATCGGATTCTCCGGGAGAACTCTTTTCTCTCAACCCGAATGACCCCCGCCGTGGATTTGTCCGAGCAAGAACACATGGGATATTCCTCTCATGACGCCGAGAGTGGATGATCCTCTATCGACACTCAATAGCCCTCAGAAGGTCGACTACCACTCCCAATGACCACCATACTAGATCTGGGACAACCAAACCTATAAGTCGGTATCAAAGAGTGGAGCACTCATACAGAGACATCCTTGGTGTCTCAAGTCTTAGGACCAAATACACCACTAGGACTACGGAATCGCTGTATGACAATAAAGGCATCATCAACCATCCAAAGATTCTATAAGCGGATCAATCGGTGAACTCATTCTCCAATGAGCACATCATCGTATCCCTAGTGTCCCTACACGAAAGCAGCTATGAGACCAAATGCATCCATCCATCATATGGACGGATATACAAAGACACACCGCCTATCGGTTATCACGATGTCCCTCTCGAAAAACCTATGACCGGGATTATTTAGGATATGTGTTTAAAGGTGAATCGATCTCATTATCGTGATCTCATCACGATCCGATTCCCATTGCACAAATCCAAGGACATCACAATATATATATGCATTTATGCAATAGTTATAAAGTGATATACGCCAAAATATAATAAGCAAAAAGATTCTGTATCAAGTCACACGTGCCATCACTCACGTGATTGGCTTGCTGGGCACCTATGACTAGCAGTATAGTTCTCAGGGAATGATTGCAGGAGTAGCTCATCTTCTTTGCACCATATATCTGGGATGCTACACTCATTCGTCTCATAAGGGATGATAGCAGCGTTGTTCCTTACTTATCTTTGCTCTGAGGGAGAAGAGGAGAGGCGAGGAGTCTTCGACATTGGAAGTATTTAGTCGCAGTCTGCCACAACGATCACTGCAATCTGTGAGAGATATGCAATTCTTACCATGAGGAGGGTAGAGGGTATCAAGGCAGATTTGTGAGAGATCTACAGTTCTTACAAATCTGTAGTTCTTATCGTAGATTTGTGAGAGATTGACTGGAGAAGGAGGCTAATTTCGGTTAGCAGTCGGCTCCAGTGAGTGGCAGGGAGGTGGTTTGCTATTCCTGGCGAGGATAATGACATGGATGGAGCAACATAAGATGGTGTTGAGTAGAGAAGAAGAGGGGTTCGTTGGCAGATTAAGTGGTTAGCGGAAAAATGAAGCAGCAGAAAGCCTTCTCCTCTATCGCGGAAGAGGAGAAGCAACAATGTGGATGGAGGGCAGTGTCGATGAGGGAAGAAGCATCGATGTTTACTGATAGTGACAAAAATGGCAACGCACCACGCTAAGTAGACACACTGCCCGAGGAGGCAAGCACTGACGCAGACTCGACATTTGCCGACGTCACCAGCCCTCAGCCAACCACCTCAGCTTTGATCTCGTGCGCTCGGTCGAGGCACAGGAGCACATCGACCGAGGCTCGCCCATACCCTGCGGCAGCCCGGTTCTCCACGCGACCCCAGTGGCAATGTCAGACGCCACGTGCGGTATTGTCCTGCCCCTGCAAACGGGCACGTCAGGTAACACCCAAGCTCATCTATAAATACCCCCAAGTCCCAAACAAAAGGGGGGAAAAAGAAGGCGGAACACACTAGAAAGCACTTCTGCTTCTCTTCCTCCGAAACCCCCTCCACATCTTTCTCTAACTTGATCGTCGGAGGGGTCGGGTCGAGCACCCGACCGGACACAGTGTAAAGTCGAAGACGGTGTCGCCTCTTCTTCGGTCTTTGCGGAGCTTCCTCCCCGACCGAACCGCCCGACCTGCCGACCGAACGACCGATCCAGGACCAGGGGGAGACCTCGAGGACGCCGCCCGAGATCCTCGACATCCGGGACCCCGAATCGAAGGCGTCGGCCCCGGGCCGCGACTTAAAAAAAGTTACTTTTACCGTAACAGATTGGCGCTAGAAGGAGGGCCCCGAATGTCGAGGGATCCTCGGGTTTATCCTCGGGTTGATCCCGACGACCTCCCGCGACCACGAACGCGGCGGTGGCGTTGATCGACAACTGGATCTGCTTCGGCGAGGGCGCCCGAAGCGTCCCTTTTGCGGTGTCGTCCGAGGCTTTTCACGACTCGCCCGCCAAGTCCGAGCTCTGACGGATATGGTGCAAACCATCATCCCGCTCATCTCCCAACCGACACCCCCACTCATGACTCAGCCGCTACGGCAACAAGAGCCGCCCGCTCGGGCCCACATGATGCTTCTGGAGCCTTCCGCCTCTCCTCGGGTCAGACCGACCCCACTCGGGGATCCAGCAAGGACAAACCCGAGCGGCCACCCGGAGCCCGAGGTGTTATCTTCGGAATCAACAGACTCCCTGCGAGCCCAGCTATGTCTTCTCAGTCAGCGGCTCGACGAACTGGAGAAGGAGTTTCGCAACTCAGAGGGAGAGCTTGGGGTGGACTCACACCAAGGATCTCCATTCGCACCAGAGATACGAGATCTCGTCGTTCCCCCGAACTTCCAGCTCCCTTCTCTGGACGCATACGACGGCGCCACTGACCCAGCAGATCATGTCGCCGCTTTCCGTGCCCAATTGGCGCTGCATGGAACGTCTGACGCTTTAATGTGCAGGGCGTTTCCCACAACCCTCGGGGGGTCCACCCGACGTGGTATCTTAGGCATGAAGATCGGAACAATCGGTTCCTTGACCAACTTCGCCAAGGACTTGAGCTCCACCAGCAGCCCATGCCCGGCCGAGGGCCCTCCGCGGCACTACTCCTCGGACTCAAACAAAGAGAGGACGAGCCCCTCTCATGCTTCGTGGATCGCTTTACCCACGCAAAACCGGAGCTTCTGGGACACTCACCCCTCTTTGTTGGTGCAGCGCTCATAGTAAGCTTTGCGACCTTCCAGACTCTGTTGGTCCCTCAGAGAGCGACCCCCCACCACAAGCACCGGATATGCTCCAAAGCGAGCCAACCGGCACATCGAGGCGGAAGCTTGGGCGATCGCAAGGAAGAGGAGTGACTCGGGCGGCGGGCCCCGTAACGGGATCAAGCGCGCGTTTGCTATTCTACGTAACCCTCGTGCCGTGAATCTAGCCCCTTCCTCGGTCTCTTCAGCGAAAGCTCCATGTTTGCCTGATCGCCTCGGCTCACGGTTAGCTTCAAACCTAACCCCACTCCTTTTGCATTCGCGACGACCGCCCACATCTTTGCCGAGCTCCCCTCGGGCGGCTTGCCCACCGAGTGGTGTCACTTGGTCGCGAGCACACTGCTGGGAGCTTCTCGACGCTTCATCGTCGAAGTTCACATCTGCAGACGGTCGCGCTTGAAGTTCTTTCGCCCGAAGCCTACCCCTCGACTGCGCGTCGTGCTACTTTCGGCCAAGATGGTCCTCACGACCACGCTGCGCTGGCGGTCGACCGACGCGACGCGATCATGCTACTTTCGACCGCATGGCCCTCGCGGAACACCCTGCGCGATCACCCCGCCTGCATTGTGCTCCTCGGTCCTCGGCTCACGCCATCCCGAGATCACACTGCAGCGGTCACCCCTGCGTTGTGCTCCTCGACCCCTCGGCTCTACGCCATCCCGAGACCACACTCATGGCGGTCACCCGCCTACGCCAGGTGTTCCTTGGCCCCATGTTCCCCGAGACGGACTTTGGCGGCCGCCCTCCTACGTCGTGCTCCTTGGCACCATGTTTTCGAAGCGCTTGCGGCTGTTCGCCCCTCATTTGAACCCCTCGGTCACACTCCCCTCGGGCGGCTCGCCCCTCGAAGCGATGTCACTTCGGTCGCAGCTTGCTCGCGACCGAAGCACCTCGGCCAATCATCGCCGAGATCCACCTCGGCGCTGCTCTGTCCCCTGTCGTGGTACCTCGGCCGCGATGGTGCCCAAGTCCACGTCCTCACGTCCTGCCCGCTTTGATCGTGCTACCGGTTGCGATGACCCTCGCGACCACGCTGGCGGTCACACCTGCTGCGTCGTGCTCCTTGGCTCCATGCTCCCGAGACAGACCAATGCTGCCAGTACGCCCGCGTCGTGCCCCTCGACTCCATAAAACCCGAGACCACACTTGCGCGGTCACCCCGGCTGCGTCGTGCTCCTCGGCCCTCGGCTCGACGCCTCCCGAGATCACACTGGCGGTCACCCGCTGCGTTGTGCTCCTCCCCTCGACTCGACGCCTCCGAGACCACACTGGCGGTCACCCCCGCTGCGTTGTGCTCCTCGGCCCTCGGCTCTCGCCATCTCGAGACCCTGGCTGGCGGTCACCCGCTTTGTGTCGTGCTCCTCGGCCCCTTTTGCCCCCCCGAGGCACACCTGCGCACGGGTTCACCCGCTTGTCGTGTTCTTTTGGCCCCGGCCCGGGACGCGCCAGGCGGCTTCATCCGCGTTGTCGCTTGTTCCTTCGAGGCGGCGGCGCATGTTGTTCACACCGCCCGTTGTGCTCTCTCGCCCTCCGACTCCGATCTCCCCGAAACTGCATCCACACAGCCAACCTACCTGGAGACAGAAGCCATGCATCGGACTTCCCCTACGTGACAATCGACGCATAGCTCCTTTCGGGAGGGGGGAATACGATAGTGACAAAAATGGCAACGCACCACGCTAGGTAGACACACTGCCCGAGGAGGCAAGCACTGACGCAGACTCGACATTTGCCGACGTCACCAGCCCTCAGCCAACCACCGCAGCTTTGACCTCGCGGCGCTTTCGCCGAGGCATCAGGAGCACATCGGCCCGAGGTTTCGCCCATACCGCGGGTACCGGGTTCTCCACCAGCGACCCGGTGGCAATGTCGACGCCGCGTGCGGTATTGTCCCCGCCTCGCAAACCGCACGTCATGTAACACCCAAGCTCATCTATAAATACCCCCAAGTCCCAAACAAAAGGGGGGAAAAAGAAGGCGGAACACACTAGAAAGCACTTATGCTTCTCTTCCTCCGAAACCCCCTCCACATCTTTCTCTAACTTGATCGTCGGAGGGGTCGGGTCGAGCACCCGACCAATTGCGGTGCAGTGTGCGAAGACGGTGTCGCTTTCTTCCGGTCTTCTTGGCTGGAGCTTCCTCCCGGCCGAACCGGCCGAGGCCTGCTTAGGCCGAACGACCGATCCCGGCCGGTAGGGGAGACCCCAGGACGCCGCCCGAGATCCTCAACATCGGGACCCAGAATCGAAGCCATGTCGGCCGAGAGGCCAAAAAAAGTTACTTACCGTAACATTTATAGCGCTAGAGGCACCAACGCAAAGTGGCAGTGGGAGAAGACAAGCACCGTTCGCTAAGGAAAAGGAGAGAGGGTTTTTGGCGTCGAGCACTTTCGCCGACGAGGTTGGCCTAGGAAGGTGACAAGGTTGGTGAGGAGTTAGACAACGAGAAGAAAGTTTGTTCTAGGTAAGCGGCTTTGATACCATGATAGAATATAAAATGTAATTACAAAATATGCTTGAGACAGTGAACTTGTTGCCTATTTATACATATTAGTATAGAGGATTTTCCTCACTGCTCATATATTTTCTTTCAGGAAATCTTATTTACAATTAGTCATATCCCATATACTCATTGAGGTGGTAAGAAATACCCCATTGAATGAGATCGAAGATGAGTATAGTTTGGGACCGATGCTCCCAAAGAAACGACAATTGGGTGACAAGTTGAAATTGAAGATCGCTTGAGATTCACACATTAATCGTTGGATAAAATAATTATGACCAACTTGTTCGCGACCATATCTTATGTCATCCTATTCACAATCATATTAAATTAACTTCACACATCTCAATGAAAGAAATATTTATTATAATCATAGGACAATCATATGACTCGGAGGATCCTATGAACCATGTAAGCCTTAATTCAATATAAAATTATAAAAAAATATTTTACTCATATCATAAAATATTTATTTATATTAAACGATAATCAAGATCCGTTTATACTAAACCATGGAAGATCTTCTCGATATTACCTGAGTTTCTTAAGCAGGATCCAACCAGATGAGACTGCTTCAAACATCACTAACATCTCTTACATCTCCTACGTCAGCACATTATCTGCATTGTGTGCGATGTAATCCAATTTGATGCAATTAAATCCACCAGAAAACTCGAATACAGAAGCAGATTAAACTACTCAATGATTCAACGATGGGTCAACGGATGAAGGATACGATTCCAATGCTACGTCACCCACCCGTAGTCATAAGCACATGGGCGGGCCACCGGCACGTAGCCAACGAGATGCGAGCGAACTCGTGCGCATGTGTTGGGCTCGGACGACGACGACGCGTTCAACCATGCTTTTGGCTCCCGCTGCAATGTGGCGTTGATTTTGATTGCCAAGATGGTCGAGTTCGAGTGCGGTCGATTTGCCCTCCACGACTTGGTTCCAAGTTATAGCACGACTCAACGTGGTTAGGAACCGCGACGCCACGAAGCGAGTCGGTGCTGCGCCCCATCTTCGTCGGTACACGCATCCGACGCCCCACCCCTTCCGGATTTCCAGTGCCGCGCCGCCAGCCATGGAGGTCGACCCACCGCTCGATCTCGCCCCCGTTCTCGAGGCGGCTTCGGAGTTCGCCTCTTACCCCGGTTCTTCCCCGTCTGCTCATATGTTATTCTCTTCCTTATCCCATTCCGCCGCTCGATCCTTAATCTTGGAATCGCTCGCAGGATTGCAGAACGATGCTTCGGCCAAGGAGTTCCTCGATCGCTTCCCCCTCCACACGCTCTTCAGGTTTATCCATCCCCCCTTCTCTCCTTTTCCTTCCCCTATTTGTTTACGGCTTGATGCGGGGTGTTTCCAGTTCTTTTCTCGTTTCATTTGGGTGCTAGGGTTTCTCAGATAACATCGCACTCTTACTTAGCCCTGAACATCACTCGATGTTTCTTTTCAAGTTTCTTTTCGCATTCCTTGAACAAAAATCTCTCGTCCGGAATAAAGAACACTTGAAATAATAGCAATTTGATGGCAAGCAAGTCATTGGAGTTAATGCAGTCAGTTGTGTTCTCCAGAGATTTGAATGGGTGGATCATATGGATTTGTTTGGAGAATATATCGTTTCCTTTGCTTGACTATTTTGTACTATACTATTTCTTTGCAGGTGTGGTCTCTGTTTGATGTTTCTTCGAGGGCAATTGAGTTCAGAGTGCTGTGTTTGTAATTTAAATTACAACTCCAACTAGTAGTAAATCTGAATAATTTTGGTTCTGTCAGCCGAGTCCTCTGTTAAGCAGTTTATCTTTGTCACGAGCTTGGTGTCAATCGGTATACATGCAATATGTGTTGTTCATTGCTTCCTTCAAGCAACCATGTGCAACTTGGACAGAATTGATAAAGGGGAATTGAGAGTTTTGACTTTGATCTGCCTTTTTATTTTTCTTGTCTTTGCAGTGTTTTACAAACCAAAGCAGATGTACCTGGAACTGAAGACACTATGGTTTCTTGTTTAGATAAAATATTCAGAACAAAATATGGCGCCTCTCTTCTTCTAGACTATGCCGTAAGTGCTAAATTATGTATTTTCCAGTTATAGTCGTGATATTTTGATAGCTTATTTAACCTACTTATGAGGAACAGATTTTCTGTACATTCAAGACTTGAATGTACAGAAAATCTATTGATAAAAAGTAGCCTAATTATATATGATGCTTCACATTATTTCAATACTATAAGATTCTGAAGAACTTTGATGATGCAAACAAACCAAGTTGTTAATGCTAATTGATATTTTGATTAATTTAAGATAATGTTACATAATGTCTGGTTTACAACAATATTACTCAAGAAAACTAAGAGGGTAGATTAACGAGAACATGTAGTTAAGAGAAAACTCTAGTCCTTGGTCTGACTTTGGGAGAACCAAGTTGTTAATGCTAATTGATATTTTTATTAATTTAAGATAATGCTACATAAATCTGGTTACAACAATATTACTCAAGAAAACTTAGAGGGTAGATTAACAAGAATGTGTAGTTTAGAGAAAACTCTAGTCTGTGGTCTTTGGGAGAACCAAACAAACTTGGTGTTAGTAGATATAGTGAGAAACATTTGCGAAATTTTCTAGTGTTGTAGCTGAATCTTTTATGTTAGGCGACTTTTAATTAGTATATACAGGTGGGAGACCTTTTGGCTGAAGGTAATTCTTACAGAATTATCAAACAATCAAAATCATTTTCCTCGTTGGCTTTGTAGTGCAAAAATGGTCCACATGCAAGTTTATAGTTATCAATGTTGATTGCAGAGATTAATAATTTTTCCTTCCATTTGGAGGTATTCTTGACATTTTCTGTTTGATTCCTCCTTTTTATTCCTCTCTTCTCACCATTTATTTTCTTCTCGTTTATGTTCCTAATTGAAAGACATTTAACTATTTTGTAAATTGTAATGGATTTAATTTAGCCTTGCTATAAATTTGGAAAAACCCTTCGTATAAGCAAAAATCTCTAGTTCTCATTTGTATGTGCGTGTTTTAAAATGGTGCTCGGGCGAGGCGATGCCCAAATGCGTCGCACAGTTGCCGGGCGACAGTGAAGCGTTGCTTGGGCGCTCGCCTAAGCCCAGGTGTCGGGCACCTCGGGCGAGCGCCTGATTGAACGTGAGCAATCAAACCAGATGGTTAACTCTAGTTCGGTTGAACAGTAATTTAGTTGGTTCAATTAAGCCAACTAAGCACAGAAAATAGTAACAAGAACCTAGGTACTTTGTGACCCTCCCCCTCTTCCCTTGTGTGACCCTCGACCCATAAACCTAGGTACTTTGTCGCCCTGACTCACCTTTGGTCCCATCGCCACCTTCATGCGATTCGTTACCTCCGTCGTCGATGCACAGGTCCGACGCTTCCTCTGTCGTCGACGAACGAGATCGAAGCTCCCACCGTTGTAGCTTTCGTGTGTAGTTCCCTTTGGCACGGTTGCTTTCATGTGCAGCTTCGTTTGCCACCAAGGGATAGGATCATAGCTTCGTCTGCCACCAACGGACAAATATGAAGCTTCCTCCGACCCTGACGTCGTTGTCCGCGGCTTCCTTCGCCATTGTTGCTATCATCCGTTGCTTCCTCCGTCATCGTCATCCTCTCCTTCCCCACATTGCACCGTTGGTGACTCATTTTCTCCCCCTCTACTATTATGACTACTGTTGACAGTGGATTAAATACTATTAACAATGGATTGTTCATCGTTAACGGATATTAAAACTACTGTTAAGTGTTAACTACTAGTTTGTTTACTACTGTTTCCAAATAATAAACTAAAAACTGATATTAATCCTTAGAATGTTGACCTATTTAGAATTTACTAATCCTTATTTAGCATTACTAATTGCTATTTAGATTTGTTATTATTCTTTATTTAGCATTGTTAATCTCTATTTATTTAGAACTATTATTAGGGTTTCAGGATTAATGTCATGTGTACAAAGCAATACAAAAGATTCATCAAAAAATTCAATTTAATATCATATTTTTATTTATATAATTATATTTATTAATTATATTATATTTTTTGTATTTTAATATTCTAGAGCGTCTCGCTTCACTCGAGGAGGTGCCTAGGTGAGCGCCTAGCGACTCGGACATTGTGAGACCTTGGCACCTAACGCTTTCAAAAAACATTGATGTGGCTGTAGTGTAGACTACAAGACTGATAACTAGTTCTTCCAACTTGATTTTTGCTTTTACTGGAAATTGGTTTTGTTGAAATCTTTCACAAACAGAACACCTGAACTAGTAAACCATAAATCACTTGGGCACTATGTGATCGTCAGTTGGTAAGAAGCAGTAGCAAATAATAGCTACAGTATTTATTTGTAAAGCCTAAATCTTTGCTATTTTGTTCTACTTAGTTTAGCTTTGCGACCTGATTACATTTGGGGGCCTAAGTAGCTCGAATTAAGTGCTTTCTTTCAATATCTTCTTTCTCATTGATGTTTAGCTCTTTTGTTGATACTACTTGGCCGTGCAACACCTGCTATCATGTGGAGCTTGATTTTAGAACACAAGAAGAAACTTCAATTGTAGGGAAACAATATGAACGACTTTTATGATACATATGATACAAGAACTCCTTAGAGAAATGGAATGAATGTTATTAGCAGTGTTCACAATTTTGTTAAATCATTTTTAGGTTATAAAGGTATAGCTTTATAATATCAGTGATATACGTTAATTATCTTTTTTCCTCTCTTTTTTTTTCAGCCATTGATACAAGCAGGTCTACAGGCAAACTCTCAGGCTGTTAGACGCTTGGCATGCAAAGCTGTATGTGTTGCAAAGAATTTTCAGTTTATGTTGTTACTGAGTTTGACTAATCAATTCCATTCTTTCCTGTGCTTTGCCTAATTAGCCTCTAAGCGAGGGCATTTGATTTCAGTTTCCTTTTGTAATGTAGCAATTTGATGTGGCCATGAAGGCATGTGATCATGAAAAGAGCTATGAAGAACTTTTTTCTTCATTTTTTGAAACTTTCATGTGAATGTTTGGCTGAAAAATTGTATCAAAGTAGGCATATTTTCATTCATAGAAGACAACAACAATTTTCCAGATGTTAAAAAATTGACCTTCTGATGATTCATAAATTCAAGTTTGCTTTTGCACCTATTATCTTACAATGGAAGTTCTTGCACTGAGGTTGACATGCCGGTTGAGTTATAAATCGTGTACCAAATGTGCATCTAGATAGGGCTTAAATGCAGATTTTCTTGTTAATCTCATGGCATAGAGATTTTGCTGCTACAGCTTGCAGTTGCACAGTAGTGCTGTCTAGCCAACCCATTGGTACAAGAGGAACAAGGTGTGGTTTACATCTGCTGATATCATTAAACATCCTGTTGTGACTACTGCATCCTGGTTCAGTTTTGAATAAACCTCACCAAGTTATGGCCTGTATGCAGCCTTCTAAATCCCATGATACTGAGAATTTGCTTCTTCTGGTTGCAGCTCCTATGTAGCGACTGTTACAAGTAGGAAGAACATGATACATTTACCTTTGATGATATTATCTAACACTATTAGTTAATACCACATCCTTCAACTACTGCCTATATGACAGAGTACGAATGATGTCTCACTCCAGGAAACCATGTTGTGCTTCTGATAGCATAGATGATATAATGGGGAAGTTATGCAGATATTTCTTTATACTAGGCTTGATATTTGTTATAGTATTCCGTTTAATATCTTAACAGCTGTTATTCTAAGAGGCAAAATTATTACCAAATTGCAAGACTTGATTAATTTCTAACCTTGTCTCAGGTATCTTATCTTCTGGAGAACACTGGTGACAGGGTGGGTGCTCTCCAGATTATTGTTGCGTATAATGTTTATCCACTTCTGCTTAGCTGCTTAGTTGTTGGGTACGCTGCAGATCACCTCATCTCTGTTTGTTCCAGGCTGCTTTCATTCTTTTTGGTGAAATGGTGTTTCTTTTCATGGTTAAATAATTCCTTGAAATCTACAGAAATGAGTTGTCTTTTTACTAAGATTTGCTCTTACAACTGTCATCAGGAGCAATGGTCACAAACTATGAAGAAACATTAAACCTTTGATCATAATATTCAAAGTTTTTTTTTTTGTTGTACCACTGCATATCCTTTTTGTCGCATTACTTTTCTCTTCTGCAATGTAACTTATTGGCATCTTAGAATTGAAGCATCATTTTTTTTTTATATGACATGAAGAAGAATGGAAGATGGCCACAAGGGTTCAAGTACCAGACCATACTATAGTCTATAGTATTCACTAGTCTGACCCTATAAACCATTACAACATGCGGAATGCCAACCAACTCAAAGAAATGCTTGCTTCTCCAGTCTATATCATTGTTTATGATGCAATATTAACTGATTATGGATTGGCATTTAAATCTCTGGTTCTATAATCTGAGGAACTCCGTGTTTGATAACTGATTTTATATTGAAACAAGATGTTGTGCTGGGCTTGAAAGATGAAATAGTTATAATTGTAATTTCAGAAGAGGTTGTTGCATGTTTCAGCTTATGTAACTTCAGCACAATACTTATTTTTCCCTATGCTCTGGTAATTCACATGGGTGAATTTCCATAACTATTTCTTGGTTAGTATTTTTCATACATTTACTTGCTGGTTATGCACTTGAATCTGTCACATTTAATTCATGCTGGTTGTCATGTATTTACCGAAGTCCTTCTATCGATATCATATCACACTTCCTTTTTAGTACATAATTTTGTAGTTTTTGTTAGCAATCATTTACGTTGTGTGTGGGTGATCGTCTGTGAGACGGGGAGTAACGAAAAAGACAAAGAAGAAAACAGTCCAAAGTCTTGTTAATCAACAACAGCCGTGCAAGTAGATGCCAGACCTCTTCACTGAAGTTACACATGGAATAGCTCAATTTCATTCTATGGTCTTTTTTTTTTCTTTATTGTAATACTTGGTTTGGTCCAACTATTGATTTGCCATTTCTATTGCAATAGTGACAAATTGCTGTCAACAAACACCTTTTTCTTGTGCACAGTTCTTTGATGTGCCATTCTCCACCTTGTATTGTCGACATTTTCTCCAAAAGGAGTATTATTTTAAACCTTTTCTGATATATATTACCTTATCACAGTGATGAACAGACTTCAGCAGCTTCTCTTGAAGCAGTTAAAGATATTGCTCAATCCCCTGAAGGAATTGTAAGTCAAGCAGTTGCATAAATTTATTATGAGCAGTTTCATCGTACTTTTATCGATGGCAGCTTAATTTGATTATTCATCTTTTTCACATTGGTTTTCTCAGAGCATCATTTTCCCAGGCCATGGTGAAGAACCTTTTCTAATAAAAAATATAGCCATGCAATCCTCTTCACTGGTATTGTAGTCTTCTTTTTGATGGTTCCATGTCTCCAAGTTTCTTTTTCTGTTTTGATTGTTCCTGTTTCTTGGGGCCTATCAATTACTGCAGCTAACCTAACTCAAGCATATCATGCATGCATTTTTTTGTTTTTTGTTATTTTGATGTTATGTAGAAGATACATATGAAGTCCACAACAATGTTGGTGCTAACCTGATAATCATCTCAGCTTGGGATGTGTTCATATGTTTCAAAACAGTTAATCTATTATATTTTTTTGGGAAAATTTAGTTACCTTTCAGAATTTATGTGGCAGCTAATATTCTCATGTTGATCATTGATCTTACTTGTCCAAAAGAACCTGGGGTGGATCAACAACCTTATGCATATAAAGCAGCATGGTAGTCTAGCATGGAATCTGAGCTTGCTTCTCCCTTTGATCGGGAAGAGGATCTCCATTTCTTAAAAAAAGAAAAAAGAAACTGAAGTTTGAGCTTCTGCTTTATTTTTCTTTGCAGACACCTGCTTTCTTCTCTCAGCTGGGGTTATAATTTATTTAGTATTGAGAATTGCAAACCAATCTGAGCATGTAGTGCCATCATTGTATAAGTAATGCTGGTTTTACAACTTACCTTATGACAAACATTGGACGTGGTGCCACTTTTGATGCTTCAACTTCTTTGTGCAACTTGGTTGATTTAGCTATTAAATCATGATCCAACAGGAACTTGGAGATACTTGCAATAAGTCCTTGGTCCTTCTTTGTCAACTTGCTTGTTGTGCTCAACATACCTTAAAATTCTTACTATATATATTTTTTTCTTGTTTTCATTTTTCATGACGCATTGGCAATATTTTAAGGTTTTCATCTAAAGTACCAGTTCTTGTTGCATGTTTCAGGCCCGTATACGGATTTTAGCTCTTGTAGTAAAGTTATTCGCTCTTTCTAGCTCCCTTGCAACTGCAGTTTACAGCTCGAACCTGCTCAACTTGTTTGAGGTAGAAATTAACAATGGTCATGATATGTTGACAACTTTGAGTGCTTTGGAGCTTTTATATGAGGTAGGAACCATAAAATTTGCTGTTTTCTTTTTGAACTATTGAAAGTTGTTGACTTGTTAAAAATTGTGTTAGTTTCTGACTTTCTGCTACTTGTCTCTTCATAATCTTTTTTCGTCATGAACATATTATCCCAGTCCTTTTCTAATTGAATTGATTGGAAAATACAAATATGTTCCAACTTTTCTTTTGCATCGGTAGATCATTAGCTGCTTGCCAACCTGTAACTAGATCGTGTTGTCTCAATTTGGTGTTTGACATGCCAATTTAGTACAACATTCACCAAAAATTAGGCTCTTAGGTTTGTTATCTTTGATGCAATTTTTTTCATTTTCGTTAATTTCCAATTATCTTCTTAGTTGATCCTATCCCATGGATCCTGGTTCATATGGTCAGTTATGATCTTGTAAACCTGGCTATTAGCTATGGTTCAATAATTTGACAATTCCTGATCCAATGTGGCTGATTTGATTCAGGATCGACCAATTTTTATCCTCTATATACTGATTTGTCATCTTATCAGCAAATTTCAGTGGGAACTCATGAGAATAGGCTGATGTAGTTGATTTTAGCTGATCATTTACTATGGAGGAAGAATTGGAAGAACAAGAGAACGAGGAAGGCAAGGAAAAAGAAAAAAAAGAGGCCATAAAGAGGGAGAAGGTGGGGAGGGGAGGGAGGAGGAAGCTAAAAATCTCTTTTATCATTGCATTATGTAATTTGGAGAAGGAGAAGAAGAGAAGGACGAGGAGAGAAGAGGAACAGACTAAGAAGCAGAGGAGAAATATCTGGGTGTGGCGAGTCGGATGGCAACTGCGGGAGGTATGAGCAGCCAGGCAAGGAAGTATCCTGCGAACTAGACCAGGCGGAAAGCCATGTTTCGTATGTTGGTTCTGTCTCTAACTGTTAAATATCGTCTTGTACGTCCTAGTCTGGGAAAACTAAGAACCACATTGGGTATATACTGTGACCACACTTTACCCCTACGGCTTTGTTTTGTTTCCATTACTCTGAATTTTAGAGATTTGTTTTTGACATATGTCGAATAGATAACTGTCTGTTTGTTGTTTTCTTATTTAAATATATGGAATTTATTATTTTTAATCTCCTGTTTTTATAGTTTTTACAAATTTTTAACCTCCTGATCCACACCCTTGGCTGATCCTAATCGTGATCTTGATCTTGCGAATATTGATGTTAGACATGATGATTGGTGGTTGTGTGATTAAATGCACATTCTTGTTAAGATTTATTAAGCTGAAATGACTTTTCCATATTCATACTTTCCCTAAGATTTTGGGGCAGATTCAAGTTATGTTATGATTTTCTAGAGTTTGGAAATCTTGAGAATCTCACAAATTGTTTGATTATATTGCCTTGAGTATTCAAGTTATCCTATCCTGATCCCAGGCCCTTGCTGATCCTAATTCTGACCCTGATTTTGCATACCTTACAATTTGTCAATGATGTGCGATTGATGTTAGACATGATGATTGATTATCATGGGGTCAAAAGCACATTCTGGTGCATAATTGAATTAACTGAAAGGATATTTTAACAATTATACTGAACCCTATTATTTTTGGCCAAATTCAAGTTATGCTATGATTTGTTGAGGTTTTGGAATATTTGAGAGCCTTGAAAATTGTTTGAATCTGTTATGTTTTGTACTTGCATTGTTCTAAGACTTGTGTCTGAATTTTCTTTTCAAAGATTATATTGAACTTTTTGTTTCTCCGTAGTTAGTGGAATCTCCTCACAGCAGCATGTTCTTATTGAGAACGACCTTGCTTCAGAAATTAACTAGTATGGTCAGGTACGGCTTTAAATCTTATTAAGATTTTGGTGATTGCCACTTCCTTCTAATATTTAGTATTGCATCAGCAATTCATCAGTTGATTCAGTGTTACGATCAAGAGCAGCTTTGATTAGTGGAAGGATTCTTTCCTTATCCGATGCCTATACAGCTGTTGACATATCAAGTAAGAGTACCCATTTGTATACCATAAAACCCACGCTCCGAAATTCTCTTATTTGTTTCTACTCTTTCAGGGTATGCCACATTAATATCTGTACAGTTTTTTAAATTTCTTGTTATTTGTTAAGCCCATCATTTGTCTCAAGGAAAACCCTATTAAGCTCGATGACTTTCATGTGGCCCATGAAGTTAAATCTTATATTTTAAGTCTACTAATCTTGTTCCTGAACTTGGATTTCAGGTGTCACGGCACTGCTTGCGGCCATTGATGAAAGGCTGAAGGTTCTTGGTTGTCAGAATACAGATGAATATGAGAGTGCACTGGAAGCATTAGGTCTAATTGGAGCAAGTAAGTGCATGTTTCAAGTATTTCAGAAATGCTTTTGATGTTCCTAACTACCTCATATAATATTTTGTTTTACAATAAGCTGTTTCTTTCTTGAGTTGGTTGGGCCTACTTTGGTCTAATATTGGGGAAAAAGAAAAAGCTTAGAGCTGGTGATATAAATGTGCCATGATGTTTGCTGTGCTGAGTTGTAGAGTTGGCATGGGTTAGCATAATTCATGTTAGAATGGCAGTAGTGTAGTAGCGCCTGTGGTGCTGAGCCATGCAAATGGTCTTGACCTAGGGTTAGGTCAACTTGTGGCGTGTGCTGGCTTGCAGAAAAGCGTTGACTGGCATGGCACAGTCTTGCCATGCTGGAAAGGAATCAACATGCCCTAGTGAAGCAGCAACCCTTGATTAGCCTTACAATCTGTGTGGAACTTGGAACTGTTGCTCTTTCAGTTGGTTGAGCATCTTTAGATGACCATTCAATATTTGGAACTGTGTTAATTAGAAGTGTTTTGTTTTGTGTCAAGTTTTCTATTATTTACTCCCATTTTATATATTTGGACCAATCCAAGGTGTGTTAGAAATTGATGATTGATCTTTGAATGATTATAGGTTAGATGTTTGATTGCGGTATCAGTTTATTGACGTTATTAAGATCATGTTCGTACTTTGGCTTCAATTTGTAGGCAGATTGGCATTCTTATGTTATTGTCAACACTATGATTATCACTTCATGCCATTGAGATTTTTGTGTTGGTATGGTATGCACTGAGGACATGCATACTGTCTTCATTGTTTCTATTGTCAAGACTTGAAAGGAGATACCCAGAAGTGTGGGAACCTGGACATCGATGAAGTTCATCTCATGTTCAACTACAATTATGCCATGTATGTCAAGTTGTAGGGTTGTGAGTTGTGAGCATGGTTAGAATCAAGGTTCGCCATACCGATGTGTACCGCTTTAAGACGGGCGATACGCATCGGTCCGAGAGGCGGCCGTGCAGCGGACCGCCCTCACCCAAGGCAGACACCAAAAAAAAAAATCGGGCGGTAATCGGTTGAAATTATCGGTCGAAATTTCGACCGTTATCGCCGGTACCATTATTGATAATCTGGCCGATTTCGACCGTTATCGCCCGATATGTTTTCAGAATCGGCCGAATCGACCGGTACCACTTTCGAATCTGGCCGAATCGACCGTTACCAATCAGCTTGAGATGGTGATAGTTGGTGATAGTTGGTGATAGTTGGTCGAAATAGACAGTAAAGAGACTCATCGTATTCACAACCATCGTGATATGAAGAATCATATGGGCAACAACAAAGATGGTGATAGTTGGTCATCCTTCTCTCGAAAGCAACAAAGATGATACGTAACAACACCAATATATGCCTCAAGAGCGCCGGACAAATATGATTTATGACGATCAATCTCACGATCAATACCACATTGATGCATCAATGGCATACGATGTATCAATACACTATATCATGGGATCAATTTCATGATTGGGTCCAACAAACGTATCATATTGATATGTATCGAATCGAGGACCCCGATCCACCACCCGTGGAGGCCTGTCGTTCGTTTTGGTGGTAGAATTAACAATCAGGTATATCTAGATATATGATTATTTAATTCATTTGAATTTTAGAGTTTATATTGTAACAAAATAGTCTAACAATTCAACTGATTTTTTTATAGATATTTCAATCTATAACGAAATAAAATCTTAACCTCGAACAGGGACTACCTCAAAGCCGAAAAAGATATGTGATGCTATTTTTACCTAATTTACATTGATTTTTTGCTAAACTTATACTATTACTATATTTATTTGTAACTTGAAAACTCTATCCTAACTTTTTTTTTTTATTTTTTAGGTATTTTTGGAAGGATAAATCGGTGAAATCAGAAGGTACCGAAAGCGGTACACCTCCTATATCTGTATTCGATGCATCGCACTGTCTGAGAGCCAATTAAACGTTCGCACGGTACGGTTCGGCGAACCTTGGTTAGAATATCATTGTGATATTACTGTGACTGTGAATTGTAATTTTAGCAACTTGGATGTGTGATATTTCTTGATTTGTGGAAATGCATGTTTAAAGTTGGAGCCGTGAATTACCATATATGATGTTCTCTAGGAACTAATAGTATTAGGCCTAAACCTTCTGTGCTCTGTTTTGTGTTTTCAATATAATTCCTTAGTAAATCACAAAGTACTGTTAACATTTTAAAAGGATATTTTTCTTGTTTGATTATGTAAGTTTATGTAGGGTGCAAAAATAGTCATAAAAAAAAGGTGGAACATTTCTCATCATACAGAATTCTTTTTTGTGTTTTTCGTGCTCATGACTTTAAATTCTTTTGATTTTTTAATGAATCAAGAAGGATATGAGCCTGATTGTGTTGATTTTGAAGGTAATCTTATGTGTTCATATTGATATTTCTAGTAAGCCAAGGAGCAACTCTGTTACTTTCAAGTTCGCCTGTTGCAAGACATGTCATAGAATCTGCCTTCGATCGCCATAGTAGAGGCAAACAGTTGGTAATAAAGCAAGTTTCCCCCAAACTCATGCACGCATCTCTCCTCTGATGTTGTCGTCTTCTTCCTTTCATATTGCATTATCTGCCATTCATTGTGTTGTAATTAAGTTTTTATGATTATTTTGTTGTTATCTTCAACTTTGTATTTTTAAAAACAATGTGATTTAGAATTTGAGACTATGATTCTGACCATAATGTTATGATCAAAATTACTTTTTAGCCGTCGTTGCTAATTTTTTTTAGGCATCTTTGATGTGAACTTTTGGTTTGGTTTATCCAGATTTCAACTCAGTGATTTGTTTTATCTTGTATTCATTACAGTCAATAATCTTCTAAACAGAACAATTTGAACAGACAATCAGGAAAAAGTGGTTTTTCAGATGTCTTGACTGCTGCCTTTTTTTTTTTGGTTGTTTCGAGGGGGACCTTACCTTAATGAGAATATAATATATATTGTCTTTTGTTTTTTTGTAGCTAGAACTCCATTAATGATCACTTTCACAGCCAGAACTATGTGTTTCTTATCCAGAATCTGGCCAGAGATATCTGTAAACACACTGATGATATGAATGGATACCAAGTTGCAATGCATCACCTAGTAATTCTTTACTTTTTTGCTTGAGGACACACAGTGATGTTTCTTCATTAGTGCAATGTAGCATTACTGGTAGTTAGTGCAAGGTGCATTCACATATCAAGCTAATGGTAGTTACTTGGCCAGTTGGGTTTGACACGCTTCTTTTTATGTTTTTGTTTTTGATGGGGTCCTGGTCATAATATATATTGTAATTATAGATTTATGTTAAGAATGTAGTCTATTTGGTTTTAGTTTTGTTAATTGACTTTACATTTAGGAAGATTTGCATTTCTTTTCTTTTTTTCCTGAATAGTAATATTGAAGTTTATTGAATTGGTGCCAATCTTATTATTAGATGTATCAAATATTAATATCTATTTTTCTTTGTATTTTTCAATCATCATGCTAGTTGTAGGGAGGTGGTCTTGTCTTTATAACGTCGTGTGTTTGTTGATCAGGCTGGTTTGCATGCCCTTGCTAGTATTTGTGGAGTTGACCGACCAGAAGATAAAATGTTACTTGACAGTAAGGCAGAGGAAAACCTTAGGCACCTAATTTATACAGCAGCTGCCAACACTTCGAAGCTGAACCCATCAGTTAGTTCCTTTCTTTAAGTTTCTAGTGAATTTTATGCCTGCTCTATTCTTTCCTCTGCCTGAGAGAAGGTTTACTTTTGGACATGGATTGCTTTTGCATCGTGGATATCCATTGGCCACTGAATGCACTAGGATGCATGGTTTACTGCAAATTCTTTCAATATTTCTAGTGAATTTGCATTTTCGAATATAATAAAATTTTTCAGTTGGGTTGACAGGGTCTAATTCTCTCCATACTACGACAGGAACCAGAAATAAGACTGGCTGTAAGTATTTTTTGACAATCTTAAAAAAAGAAAGATGCTGCAGCCTCTCAATTGAAAACTAAAGCAGCAGTTGGATTATTTGTGTAGTGCTGATGTGGCCTTCTATAATTTATGTGGTTAATGAATATTTTGTATTGTCAGTGTTCCTGTCAAGTTTCGCTAGCTAATATTATGATGTTAACAGTATTATCATGTTGGTAGTTTATTACAGAAGTATTTTCACATGAAAATGTCAGCTTACTTGCAAATTACAGGGTTATAGATTGATTTCTGGTTTAGTGGTTCGGCCTTGGTGTTTGATGGAGATCTGTTTAAACCCGGAGATTATTACCATTGTGACAGATGCCAAGATTGAGACTGCAAAAACTGGTTTGTTTCTTTCAACTAAGGCTATAATCACCTTCATCCTACTGTGTCTACATGCATATTATATAAGATCTGTTCCGATTTTAGTTCTCGAGGATAGTGAAGTTGTGTTAATAGTGCTTAGCTCCTTTTGGGCGACGTGTTGTCACGACCTTAGCTGGAATTGCCTAAGGCGTGAGGCACCCTTGCGGCCAAAGACGCGAACTTAGCTTGCGTTGTCTAAGTCGCGAGTCACCCTTGTGGCAAAGACGCGAACTTAGCTTGCGTTGCCTAAGTCGCGTTTCGCCCTTGCGATATTGCTCCGTAAGGATCAGCCCACTTTGTAACCTCTCGCAGGTCCCGAAGGACCTGTAAAAGAGAAAGAAGTTAGTTCGAAAGAACGAGCAACGGACAAGTCCCGAAGTCTCGCGAAAAGGGAAGCTTTACAAGCAATTCGACGAACACCTTGTGTGCACAAGAGAAAAGAGGGAGAGGGAGAAAAACAAGGCTTTCAAGGATGAACGAACAACTGCAAGCCCACAAACAACCGCTCACCTGGTCCCGGGCGCAAAGACAAGTTCCCGTAAAGGTCACGTGCGAACTTGCGAAAGAGATCTCAACGCCCGGTATATAACCGAAGCCCCATCCAGCCCTGTGCCACCCGGGGGGTTCCTGGGGTCTGAGATGGCTGACGTTTTGGTGAGCGGAGGCAGTTCTCCGCTCACCTCCCGCGGCACACGAAAACGGAGCTGTTTTGGGCTGTTTTGGGGTTGTTTTGCTCGGTTCGGTGAGCGGTCGCTTTGCAACGTTGCAGCTTGTTCGAACTTACATATTTACAAGCAAAATGACCCAAAACTAAGAGAAAACATGCTGTCAAGCAGCTGTACATACAGGTGTGAGCGACGAACGGTTCGTTGAACGGAATTGTTGCGGGTGCGCGACGACCGTTCGTGACAGTGTGTCGATGTGCAACACCTATAAGGACTGATTTGAAATTATCTTGTGAATCTGAGTGTTCAAAAGAAAACGAAGTGTCTAATCACTTGAAAGAAATACCCAGCCTACTTTGAACTCTTACATTATTTGTGACATTAGCAGAAGTAAACTTTGAAACAACTTAAGCTGGATTTGTTTGGACACAATGACTTTCTCATCCTTGAATCTTTCTGCATTTGTTAAAGGGGCCATTTCTGGTGTATTGTTCTCAATATATGATCATATATTCCAGGTATGGATGCCCGACATCATTGTTGCACGGTTATCAGTACTGCCCTATCCTCTTCGAATTTGCTTCAGGATGCTGCCGTTGCCAGAACAGCAGCAAAGGTATGTTCCTTTATTAGACATGCGAATCAATAAGCTTTAAGACCCAACCTTCTCATAAGATGTAATCGCTAATCGACACACCACAATGAACAAGTGTTTTCGGTGTTTGTGTTACAGTTGCAGGAAGCTGTTAGAAGGGGTCCATACGTCATCAAGGAGCACGTTGAAGCTCAGCCCGTCGTAATGACCGCCGAAAGATTTTGAGTGGTCTCCAAAGATTCCAGAGTCCAAATATACCTAGTAAAGTGAAAGCTAGTCCTGATATGTCCCTTTGCTGAAGCCTGACAGCACAATGTTTGCTTCCACTTGTGGGCGTTATGCTAACACAGTTTGGGTTGATGGCTCTTTGTTTCAGTTGTTAGAGCGTTGATTTTTGATAGCTTTGTCATCCAAGTTATTCAAACCCAAACAAGTTTTCTTCGTGTTTTGACAGGACGAATATGATGCCCAATTTTTGGATTTCGCATCTCATCAAAATGTTTGGATTCCGCTGTGAATGGTAGGTCGATGGTCAAACGACATTGTGAATAGGGTTTGGATTCGTAAGAATATATAGTTTTTTATTTTATTTTGGATAATAAAACTTAAGAGCACTTTGTGTTTTCGTATTTTCTTTCTATGCAAACTTAGAGATGTATGTGTTTTTATAAAATAATTAAATTTTAATTTTCAGAGATTTTTCCTTCCATAGGAAAGGTTTTTCATATTTAAATTACTTATTCTCTAACCATAGTTACTCGAGGAATCTTAATAAATTCCTCTTTATTGAATCTTTTTACCCACTTTGTACTTTCTATGCAATATAATTCATATAAAATTTATTTTTACCTCCCATATTTTTTATATTTGTTTTAGTATTCTAATTTTCTCTTCCTCCCTCATTTGAAGAGTAAATCACAAACTTTGATAAACAAATTTTCTCTTCCAAGAAAGGGAGATTACCAAAAAAAAAGCAGTCAAAATTCCCATTATCAAGTAATTATTTTGTTTCTTATTTCTAAAAAATCACTTGATGGAGTCTCCTCCTTCAGATGATGGATTCCAAATTTGTCATCCATTGATGGAGTCTCCTTCTTTAGATCTCTCAACCACGTAAGTCAATTCTTTCTGCATCAAGACAAATGGTTGGGATCAATAGGGGGTCGGTCCCCTGAACCAACCCATCGGTATTACAGCTGTGCCCAATCTCCATCTCCGGTTAGCTTAAACTAGTATTTCGCCTTCTGGGGCCCACCTATCGGCTCCCGTAATGCTCGGTGAGGAGATCTCTATTCTCACCGGCACTCTTACGTATCCAAATCCCATCGTGTCGGTCGACGGACGGCCCCGATTCGTTCAAACAAATATTATAATCCCCGTCACGTCTCATCGTTTCCCTCTCCCCCCGCTCCCCTTTTGCTTCCTGTCCTGCTCCCGCTCTTCGCCCCGAGTGGAAGGTCTGCACCCTAAAGAAACTGTTTTCTCCCCTCCTCCGCTCGTAATGATGCATGGGTTCGGTCGTATTCTAATATTCTCGCTTCTTGAGGGAGAGCGATCCATCGATCTCTTGTATTTCCTTTCGTTCTTTTGGTATTCAAGAACGCAATTTAGGTTTCCCTTGTGAGGATCTAACGAGAAATTGCTTCTTGCTAATCCTCGTTGTGCGGATGTCATATTAAAATACTTTGATTGTTGCATCAAGTGTTGGATTACAATGCCGTGAGGGACAGGTCATCGTAATTCTTTAGGTTTCTTTGGAAGCCTGTTTGGAGAAAAAGAAGGTGATGATGGCTAATCTCCACCTGTTCAGGAATTTGCATCTCATGATGTCGAAGCCCATGTCAGTAGTTACTTGCACAGCTATTCGGACTAAGTTTTGGTTCTGATAAAGCTGTTCTTCTCTTTCGGCAGAGTCCTTGTTGCGTTCTTCCTCATTGTTTTGGGTTTTTAGGTATGTGCGTTACGATTGAATTCCTCGTAGGTTATTGTGGTGGACTTGGATATGTTTGATGTTAATGTGATCCAGTAGGAAATCAAAATTCAGTGGTTCAGATTTGAAAACCTGTTATCCTTTATGAATGGAACTGGCATCGCGTAAGAAATTGTTGGAATGGGAGCAATTATTGGTTAGTTTGACATTGAATGCATTTATATGGTTGTAGTGTACTATGCTTTGAATTCCAGAGAGGGATCAGGGATGAGATAGCTACATCGCGAATTGGAAGGATGGAGGGAGGCAGGGAGAATTTAATAGCAGTAGCTCCCATCTGCTGCTAAACTAAGAGATGATGTTCTTGTATTTATGATGGATTCTGTATGGGAGATTGCATGACTTGGTGAGCTTGGAAGATTAAGTAGGAATATTTATTTTCGTTGAAAGTAAGAGTAGAGTGTTTCAGGGACGAGTGGCAAAGTAGCAGAATATGTGTGAATTCTGCAATTTGACTTCTACATTCTTGCCTGATAGCTTAATCCATAAATATTCTGTCCAATAACAAGGAAATTAAGATCTCTGTATCCATCAACATGTGTGTTATGGTGTTTCACTGCTTTAGAATGGTCAAAGATTATTAAGTATGCTCATCATGAAGTTTGTTGAGCTGAAATTTAAATTTTAAATTATTGCCTTATGTTTTTACTATTAGGTATTTCTAATGTGTTAGGTAATTTTCCGTCTTGCTGACTGTTATCGTCATCTATATTCTTTATCTGGGAGAGAAGGTTGGATCCATTATGTCATGATAAAGGCCAACGATAGATTGCCTTTCAGCAACCTAGTTACGACAAACAGTTGTGGAGCTTTTAGTTCCCCTTTCCGTCTATCTCATGTGCTTTTTGCATGTGTATGGACTGGCTTGCTATATGCATTAAGATTCAATCAATGCTTAATTCCACACTTCACAAAACTTAGTAAGCATAATTTCCAATTATATAGTTATTGTGCTATTATCCTTGCATTATATGTTTTCTCCTTTTATATAATCAAAGTCCGTATGTATCCAAAGCTATATGTTCTGGCACATGATTTATTCTATCCTTATGGTTATTTTGGTAAGTTTCTATTACTATTGTTTTCTTAATCCTCTTTTGCTCCAAATAAACACAACCGCAAACCATAGAGTCAATGCTTTATATCCGTGAACTAGCAGTTATTTAGTCCAACTGATCCGCACTTGGTAACACATTTGTTGAATTCACCTGGTAGTCGTGGCAAATGCATGCCAACCATAGCACCAATATTCCTTCAGGAGCTACTGATCGAACGATGATACCAAAATGTGAGTATGTTCCAAATTTGATCAACTCAAGCATGCAAGAAGATGAGATATATGAAGATCTTGATAGGTTAGTAGTTTTAGGTCATTTCAATATCTGAACTGCATCTGACTCAGCACCAAGGATGCTAACTTCATCCCTTATTAACAGTCCTGCTGGAAAAAAGAAAAAAGCACCACGAATCAAAGGTTGGGGCCTGCGCAGGTTCAGTACAATAGGTGAGGAGACATGGGTAGTTATATTCACAGTCTACCATCAGTTTTGTCCGAACTTAGTGTCAATAGCATCTTATTTTGCCAAACCATATTTGTTTCCGTTTTTTTCATATCTTAGTTTATCTTCAGAAATGATGTCTATTTACCAGAATCTGCCAACTGAATAACATCTGTTATTACTTGATCAAGGCTTACATATCAAACATTGTGTTTTCTTCAGTTCATCTTGGATCATTATATTTAGCTTCTCACATTGCTTTTAATTTTCTGTCCAGTGTGTGATAAGGTCAAGGAAAAGGGAAGAACTACTTATAATGAGGTAAAGATGACAACACCTTCCTGTTGTTTTTCGTCCTTTGCATAAACTTCTATTTGCATACCGAATTGCAATTTTTCATGGCATTTTCATTTTAAACCTTAATATTGCAAAATATCTGTGTTAATATATTTCTTAAAATAATAATGTGTGTCAAGGAGAAACTCATTATCATTGTTTTTGCCTTAACAACAGATCATATGTTTCTTTCTCATGAAATAGACATTTGAAACAGTTAAATCCAGTATCTATGGGCATTGGACATTTCTTGCCAGTTAACATCTAAAATGTTAGATCACTTATAGATAGGTGAATGTTTCCACAATAATGCTCTCATATTCAGTTGGAACTTCTATACTAATATTTGTGTTGTTTATTGGATGTGGGTAACAAAAAGGTCTTTTGATCATATACTTTCATGATATGATGCTCATGTAGAGAGAAAACTTGAAGCTTCCACCCTTCATAGTGAGGATGCTACCTTTGGCGAATATAATAGAGGAAGAATATTATCTTCATAAAACTATCCAAACGAATGGTTTTAAAAATGAAGGTTATCGTTGCAAAAATAGATCTACCATCTCAACCTATACTTTGTTGCGGCAGAAATGCGACCATCAAATGATTGTTTCTTGTCTGTCAGGTTGCAGATGAAATTATATATGAGTTATCATCCCTGGAGAAAAAAGATCTGCAGTTTGTGGTTAGTTCTATACCAAGAGATATTTAGTTTTGGGTAGATGTTTCACAAATTCATGTTCCAAGATATTTATACTATTATGGTCTTTGGCACGGGCAGTTTGATGAGAAAAATATTCGGCGGAGAGTTTATGATGCATTTAATGTTCTAATGGCAATTAACGTTATTGCCAAGGACAAAAAGGAGATCAAGTGGGTGGGTTTTCCTTCTACGGAAACTGAAGAGTTGGCACAAATAAAGGTTTCTTTCATTTATATAGCAAAAACCAACTAGAACTCTTATCTACAACTTGTATGATTCCTGAATAATTCTCTTTTTGTAGGAAGAGAAAATGAAACTGCTAAGTAAGATCGAACAAAAAGTAAATTATCTAAAAGAACTGGAGGAGAAGGTCAGTTATTTTTGTGGTTGTTCTTGCCCATTATGTGGTGCTAAGTCTCACAGATGTACAATTCTAGTTGGTTACTCCTGTTTCAGTTCTGTTAAAACCTGCTCTAGCTGAACATGGTCCTGTTTTTGGTTCTTGAAGTTTGGAGATCTCCATAGTCTTATTTGCCGGAACCGAGTAGCACATAAGTCGGCAAGTGTTTCATCAGAAGGGATAGCTCTGCCATTTTTGTTGGTCCAGGTATGTGGTCCTTATTTTTAGAAAGTATATTCTACTGAAACAGCTTTTGAAGTCATGCAAGGATTATCTGGAAATGGCACGACTCATTAACTCATGCATACTTGCATGTAAATGTTGCTTTTACTTTGTCAAATTGATGGATGAAATTGTGCTTTCATGTGAAAAATTTCTGTTAAGAAAATCTCGCCTTTTTGTTTTGGTTTTATTCTTCTTCTGTTAAGCAAATGTAGTATGTCAAGTACGGGATATCTTTTGCTTCATTCAAGTGAATCTTAAGATGGTACCATTTCACCATGTCTTTTATATTTGCTAACATCAACTTTCTTCGAGTTGGACAGACAACTCCAAAGGCCACGGTCGAGATTGAGATCTCAGAAGACATGCGGTCCGTGAACTTCGAGTTCAATGGGTACTGATGCTTTGTGTCATCATATTTGCTCACCCAATAGATTTGTTATAGTTTCTCTGCTTCCACAATTTTAGTAGGGTTAAGTTGGATTGTCAAAGTGTGAACCTTTGTTTCTGTTCTCATGTGTTCTGTGATGCTGCACATTTTCTTGTTGCCAGAACCCCATTCACCTTGCACGATGCTGATTCCATCCTCAGAGCCATGAGGCGCCCCACATCAGTCGAAAGGGGTCATGACAACAATAATTCAACAGAGAGCCCAGAATTGGTCGCTGACCAAAATTGTCAGAAGCTTCACCCTGCTTCTTCGTCATGAAACTTGGACAGGTTCAGGAGACACTGCTTAGAAAGGAATAGCAGATAGGAAGTTTGGTGATTCAAACATAGGATAGACAGAAGTCGAGGCATTCTGTGCGTGTACAGTGTCCCTCAATTTTGTAAACCAGATGGTTTCTTCATTGAAGATCCTTTTGTAGAAAATATTTAACATGGTTTTCGCCTTTGTGAGTTTGATCATGTTAATTTCGCCTTAGATGTAACATCCTATTAGTGATCATGTGTTGCATGTGCCACTCTCAAAGAAGACCAAGGATCATATTGATGTTATCAGACATCTAAATAAATCTGAAAACTGCTGCTGATGATATGATGAGGTTGGATGATTATATTTGATTTTAATTTTCCGTTCCTTTAAAACATGATAATTTTTTTAAATTCTTCAATGAAATCTATAATCGTCTTACCTTTGATTTTTTTTTTATTTTTTTCTTTCTTTCTTAGACAATGTTGCAAAATTAATATTGGATTTGTAGTCGATATTTTATACTTATGCATTTTATAAAAAAAATTACTATAAATTAATTAAAATTATTAAATAAAAAATGATTTTTTGACCTTTTGTTACTGTTGCTTCAATTCAGTATCACTAATGTATTATTCTAAAGACGCTTTGTGGCCCATTTTTCAACCGAACTGATACCTTTCGATGGGCCGTTTCGAGAGCCCAAGTGATCCCAGTTTTTTCCACGTTTCGGTAAAGCCGTCGCAATGCTTTGCGACGCACGCGGCCGAGAAGAGACGAGCGTGCGTGAGGAGAGCCGGAGAAAGCAATGCGACGGTGGCGAGCGGCCGTCCCCGGAGCAGAACCAGTGGTAGAATCTCTGACCTCGATGGTATCGTCTCTCTCTCTCTCTCTCTCTTCCTCTGCTTCGATGGCTCATTTCAGTCTTAGGTTTCCTCGTAAAGCTCGGAATTCCCGCTTTTGTATGAATCCTTGGGGTCAGGTTCCTTTTGGGGTCGATGGTTAGTGATAATGGAGAACGCCGACGCACCGCACTATCTGCTCCTCCCGTTACTTGATGGGGAGCTGAGGCGTTGCTTGGCACGCTGTTCTCCATCATCTTCTTCCGAGGAGGACGGGCCACAAGACCAGGTGCTTCTTCCGCTCTCTATCAGTTGATGGAGTACAGGGTAAGGGCTTGATCGAATTAGGCAATCTCGTCAGATTCCTTTTATTTCCTTAGTTGATATTGGCTTCTATTGCTCAGCACATATAATGGTTCAAACTATGGCAGCTTGCGGAGGAATTATAAGCAGTACTAAACAACAGTTTGGCACATTGGCCAAGGTTAAGAGGAGACAGGGATCATAACTTGGACTCTGTTATATGAATAGTCTCCTGGCCAATTTGATTGGTAATCTAGGGAGTACCACAGACTACAGATGTCCTTAGTGGATATCTATATTGTAGATGGATACAAGTAACTTATCTCACTAAGCTTTTGTTTATGAATGGTATTATCATATTTGGTGACTCCAGATCATTTAAATTTTGTGTGTTAAGTTTGCATCTCTTGACTTGATCACATTTAGGTGTGTTGTATGTTCCTGCATGTCATGCTCTAGTTGCTATAGACATTGTTAATTTTCTTGCAAGTGTGTTTTCACCTTGACTTATGTAAATTTTATTCTCTTAAGCCATACTTGTGTTTAATTTTTATCTTTCTGCATGTTGCCCAGTGAGCTGCTTAAACCGTAATAGTTAAAATGATATCTGCAGATGTTAAGCTGGAATTCAGATGTGACTTTGATTTGCGAAAGATGTCCAATTTACTGATTGCATGAGCATTCAAGAAACTCCGAATCTAGCAGTTCTCATTGATCAATGTTTTCAAGACACTAACAGTCCACAAGTGAAGCCAGCCACTGTAATCGACTCCTAGGAAGGTGATTACAATACGGTGTACAAGTGAAGTTTAGGATGGTGGGGATACGGTTGAGGTCTTCTCTGAGTCCATGAACCTTATTTATTAAACATGAAATCATGTCTTCTCAAGCAATCCTTCAAGAATCTCCATCGCATCAAGTTTCTAAGCCTCCTGTATGTTTCATGTCAATCATAACCACAAACAGATGGCCAATCAATATTTGACTTGCAGCATGATTTACCTATTTGTCCTTCATATCCTCAAATTTCTAGCAATGGAGGAAGCTGGGCTCAAATGAACAACAGAATGGAGGCTCTTCAAAGTCCCATTTCTTTAGCTCAGATTCATGCACAAATGCCCCTTCTTCTGGTAAACCAACTCACAGATTCATATGGACATTCCTCCCAGTCTCAAGTTTGGACAAGCACATAAGGTCAGGAGGCTAGCCAAAGCCAAGATCTATATCAAATGGCTGATGCTCAAGTCTAAATCTAAACTCTCATTGACCAGCATCTACACCAGAGAGTGAACAGTATGGAATATGGATATTCTCAAAGTGCCCTCATTTGCACCCCATAGCTGGCATTATTGTAAGCAATAGTTTTAGAACACTAGCAACAGTAGCAGCAACTGACTCAACTGGTGCACGATATCTCAGAACAGATATTCTAAGAATTCCCAGGCGCAGCAACTGCAGGAAAAGATTTTCTAGCAGATGACACTGCAGCATAGCTAACAATTGATCCAACTGCAGCAGCAATAAGACAACAACTTAACCAACGGGACATCCAATGACACCCTTTCTTGTGACAGCACAACCATACCCAAGAACCTCAGGAGCAACTCCAGCTTCAGGGACAGAATCAGCAAGGCTAATTAGACACTGATGTATCTGCTTCTGCTGCATCTGTTCCTGCCAGCGGCAGCTTCAACGACTACAGCATCAACAACTTTTAGTACTGCATCAACAACCAGAACAGCAGCGGCAAATCAGTGCATCAGAAAATCAAGTGTGGCCCATGACCGCTACTTCTTATCTTCGGGATAGAGTACATTGAGATTGAATGATAGGTACTCCTGTTGGGTATTGAATCTGGTTTCTTTGGAAACTTGTTTTGCTTCTCCTGTTTCCATTTAGAATGTTTTATATTTTCTGATCAGCTTACTCATTCACTTTTTAAAACAGCAAACTACCTCTGTTCAACATGCAACCAACTTGCAACTTTCTGATCAGCTTACTCATGGCCTGGAAGTTGACACTTTTCAGGTAAATTCTCTGTGTATTTTTTCTTTTATGAGTGGACATGAGAATTTGATGTACCAGAGCTTGCCCTTGATAGAAAATTTCTATACCTCTGCCTATGAACTAGTTTTTTGTAATATAAATGTATAACTAAATTTAGCAAGGCTTGTCGCCTCTGCACTTCTAGATTCACAAAGGGTCTAGCTGAATTTTGTAAGGTTGCTTCATGGTTTTACAAGTTTAAAATGCATTCGATGTGGTAAATCTTCCTACCACTTACTAGCCTTGTAGATTTTTAAGCATGTCCTTTGTTGCCTAAGTTTTGGCGAGGAAGTTGCCATCGGCTTTGAAATCTGATATGTTGCTGGTTAATCATAAAATTTTACCTAGTTGACCTGTAACGTTGGGAAATCTCCTTGGAATTGTATGCTTCATAAATTTACCTCTTGAGATTTGGTGCAAACACATTTTGTTCTTTTACTGGTAAGTAAGACATAGTGATGTATGTGAAATGCTGAATGGTGAATTATTTTTATATTTGACACTTTGGTTAATACATATTAGAATAAAGGACAAAATTTTTATTTGTATGTTATGTTTCATTCTTATAAATTTCTGATAAAAGAAAGGTGAAGAGGCTAATCTGTTGAAAGCTGTGCAACTGGTTGGTGCCGTTTTCCAATTCTTAGCGAACTGCTATAAAGCAGTTAACCATTTCTCTAAACGCACAACTTGATGGTATGAAGCTTCTTGTACTACTGCACATTTCATGTGGTTGTACCATCAGGTTAAAGGAGACATGAATGCATCATCATATGTTAATTGGTAGCTATATCTTTCCACTTTAATAATTGGTTTGTTGATTAAAAATATTGTAGCAGATGGTTACATGGCATGACAGTTGTTCTCTTCAATTAATAAGGTTTCTTAATTTGTTAAATGATTCTGAGGGATGGCATCCGAGTCAAACTATCCTCTATTTGATGAAATCAAGGATCGCAATCTCGGTACCAAATCCTGTGTTGGTTGATGATCGGGTTGTACTGGTATGCATATGCTGGAGAAAAGTGAAAAGATTCGATAAACCCTGAAAAAGGAAGAAGATATTTGTTTGTCATATTCTCTTCATCTTCACCTTTCTGTGCTGTGTTTTGGTATTTAAAGGGAGAGAGGTATTGTGTGATGAAGTGAATTGTTGCATTAAGACTAGCAAGTTTTTCCACAACCTTGTACCCTCTGTGTGTGAGTCTTAAATTAGGTTTAGACTGGTCTCAGTAGCCACAGACTCAAGATACCAGACCAGACCTCTCCAGAACTATTTAGATTCAATTCAGCTCTAGATTCCATAGAATTCAATTGGTAATTTGTACATAATCACAGGTTGCTCCATGGCCTGATCCTTGTTTGGACTTGCATGTGCTGCCTGAACCAGGCATTATACCGCAAAATTGCATCCATGGATTGTCTTGGTTAAAATTTGTCTTGTGGTTTGTTGTAGACATGGCCTGATCCTCGTTTGGACCTGTATGTGCTGCCTGAGTCAGTCATTATACTGCAAAATTGCATCCATGGATTGCCATGGTTAAAACATGTCACATGAAATTGCCTGATCCTTGACTGGACTTGTATGTGCTGCCCGAACCAGGCATTATACTGCGAAATTGCATCCATGGATTCTCTTGCCTGATCGTTGATTGGACTTATCTCATGGTCTGTTGTAGACTTGGTCATATATATAATCCTGATCTTTTGCCTAATAGTTTCAGAGTAATCTGATATATTGCCAACCAATATATTAGATGTATATTAATTATGGAGAATATCATATATGTTCAAAAAAAGTCGGCCCTTTGGGCATCCTAAATCAGAGACTATGGGATGATATAGTGAATTCATCAGTAAAATTTTCAACTTGTCTGTTATAGTGAATAGTAATTCTTTTTTTTTTATCAGTACAATAAGCTTTCATAGCTCAATGATCTTTGTAAAATTTACTGGCATTATTCTCAACATTGCCTATGCATTTTTTTTATGAGAATGTTGTTGTTATCCTTGGAAGGTAAGAAGCCAAGCATCACCAGTCTTCCTCCAGCGAAGGGCCCCTCGTGTTGCATTATTCCATGCTTAATATTTGTTGGTCCACATATTACCAGGAAAACGACAAAGCAAGAGATCGCCATGACCAGATTCACTGTAAGTCAAGTATATAGCATTAAACTCCCTTTTCAGTGTTATGTTATCCCAACCCGGCTTATGTCAGCAATAATAGACTTGTAGTTGTAACACAAGTATGATGCTTGTGGAAGACTACTAATTGGAGACTTCAAGGTGTTATCCTTTGCCCTCCATGTACGTACTGCAATTTCTTAGGAAATTTAAGGTTGTGCTGTGGTGTTATGGGGCCGAATCACCAGGTCATGTGCTTCACTAATCAATGTGTTTTACTGGAGGCTCAGTCATACAAGCATTCTTCTCACTCCTCATAAATCATACTGACAACCTGTAGAGTCCAAATTTTTGTTGTTATTATGAGGATACAGTTGAGTTGCATTTTGTCCTGTACGTGAAATTGCATCTTTCACTGTTCACACTGTTGTTCATGTTTATCACTTGAATTTCTTCACTTCTTACAAATTTCTGTCACAGCTGAGGAAACTGAGAGATGGTACTGCTGGCCACTGGGCACTCGCAATTTATGAGTGCCTGGCAAGTGGGCAGGATTCCTTATCGCTCTCATAGGTACCTTCTTAAACTGTACTTCTTTTCTTAACATCTCAAACATGCTATAGATCATATGGAAAACGCCCACAGAGTGTAAGAAACACTTTGCAAAAGATTTGCATTCTCCCACTACATGCCACTTCACAGAAACAAGTAACTTTTTTCTGTAGAGCTTCGATCTCCATGCCATATGATTGAATTTGCATTTCTGCTTCTTCATGCACCGTTAGGTAGAGTATTACATGAATTACACTGGTTTTTGGTTTTGTCACCATCTCTTGCTTGTTAAGAACTACTCGAAACAAAGAAAAAGGAAATTTTAGTGCTTTATTAGACCATTGTCTTTATGTGTACAATCGTAGGTACATATACAGATGAGAGAGTTATTATTCAACTACTCGATGTGTGATAATAAAAACTTTGCGTACCTCTTCTTTCTGAGGAAGGAATACTGTAAACAGGTAGCATTTATCTCTCTCTCTCTCTCTCTCTCTCTCTCTCTCTCTCACTTATTTTTCATCTCTTCTGCTGGAAGTACAAAGTGTCAAGCTCTGATTTTACATGAATGCACGTAATGAACTTATTTGACCATTAAAGGTTTGTCTTAAATCAAATTTTGTTCTAAAACAATAACAAAAAGAAATCATAGATTTTAATTGTTGTTGGGAACCTTCATGTCATGGCCGAGGTGTCAAAACACTCGGTCCGAATGCGTAAAGTCGCTCATGTGAATGTTTGGATGGTAGAAGTAGGCGTCGGGTCAAGTTGGGTTCAAGCCTCGTCTCTTGAGTGTGGTCTTCTCCTTTTGTGAGTTGTTTGCTTTTTCGTCACCAAATTCTTGCACACATGTCGCGGTTGAGAGGGAGATTTTTGACCTCTTCAAGATTTAAGTTAGTGTCAAGTGAAGTTTGGGGGAGTTGAATGCTTGAAGTCCTTCCCCCCTAACGTTGGTCAAGGGGTCGACTTTTATACCTGCAAATGAAGGTCAGTCGTACATGGTCTGTTAATGGTTGCTAACTCTTCGGGTGGTTAGTTTGTACCTTGCATGCAAGCATCCGACTTGTATGGACTTGTGTTGTGTGGCGCCGTTCCGAGCTTTCTGGAATGGCTCGGTGGTATGCAACGTTGACTTGTATGGTGCCAAACAGTACAAGGGCAAGCGATCATCTCGTTCAAGTTTGAGTGTCACATCATGTCAGCCTGAAGCTCTTTTGTTGGCGTTGTAGTGGCCGCCAATCTCTGCCACATGGATGGTATTAAAATATGTCATAGCATTCTTCCCAAAGAGGCATGTGCCGGGTTCCTCGAGGAGAGGCTCGGGGCATGGCTTGGTGCCTCTTGTTGGCTAGGTTGATCATTGTGCTGGGATTAGTGGTTTGGTCGTCGGTTGACTGGGGGCTTCCACTCGGGGCTGAATTGGTTGAGAAACATAACTTAGGGATGTGGCCAACCAATCAGCATAACTCGGATATAGGACTAGTTGAATGATACTGTTTGAACACTCAACTAGTTGAGCAACACTACTCGGACGTGGACCTATTCGAGCTGCACCGCTTGAACCCACATTTAGCCGAGCAACTGTTTGGACATTGACTGAACCAAGCAATGACTGATTGCACATGACTGGCCGAGCAACACTACTTGGGCACTAGGGGTTAGTTTGGCCGAGTAACGTAGCTCAAGCATTGGCTTGGCCGAGCAACACTACTCGGGCTCATGTTTGGTCGAGCAGTTACTCGGACATTGATTGAACTGAGCAACGACTAATTGCACATGGCTAACCGAGTAGCACTGGTTGGGCAGTGGGGACTGGACTGGCCGAGCAACACTACTCATGCCCATGCTTGGCCGAGTAACCACTCGGACATTGATTGAACCGAGCAACAACTGACTGCACATGATTGGCCGAGTAGCACTGCTCAAGCACTAGGGATTGGACTGGCCGAGCAACACTACTCAGGCCCATGTTTGGCCAAGCAACTGCTCGGACATTGACTGATTGCACATGACTGGCTGAGCAACACTACTTGGGCATTGGGGATTGGACTGGCCGATCAACGTAGCTTGGGCGTTGGCTTGGTTGAGCAACACTACTTAGGCCCTTGTTTGGCCGAGCAACACTACTCGGGCTCATGTTTGGCCGAGCAACACTCCTCGGGCTTATGTTTGACCGAGCAACTGCTCGAACATTGACTGAACTAAGCAACGACTGATTGCACATGACTACCCAAACAGCATTGCTCGGGCATTGGGGGTTGGACTAGCCGAGGAACATAGCTCGAGCATTGGCTTGGTCGAGCAACACTACTTGGGCCCTTGTTTGGCCGAGCAACACTACTCGGGCCTATGTTTGGCCGAGCAATTGCTCGGACATTAACTGAACCAAGCAACGACTGATTGCACATGACTGGCTGAGCAACACTGCTCAGGCACTAGGGGCTGGACTGGTCGAGTAACATAGCTCGGGCATTGGCTTGGCCAAGTAACACTACTCGGGCCTTTGGCCGAGCAACACTACTTGGGCTTATGTTTGGTCGAGAAGTTGCTCGAACATTGACTGAACCAAGCAAGGTGTTGGTAGGTTTATTTCTGCGAGACATCTTTGAGCAGGAAGTTATTGAATTTTGGCATTTGGAGGTTGACTAGCAGTGGGAAATTTCACTTTGGCTTTGGCGAGAGTTTGGGTTAGGGCGGGAAGATTAACTGTTGGCGGCTTTTTCAATTATGGGTGATTTCGACACGATTTTTTATTTTGATGGGATTTCAGACTTTTTGGGTAGGATTTTTTGAACTTTTTGCTTATCTTCCCATTGCCCAACTTGAGAGTTTGGATTTGGGCAACCTTCTCACGATTCATTATGACGAGGTGAGCTGTTCTCCTCTTCTTGGTAGGTGAAGGGTTGCTTCGGGTGATGGAGTTTTCTTTATAAACCCTCTAGCTGGCTTCATTTTACTCATTTGCTCTACGCTTTCTCCCCGGTTGTTTTCCTCTTCCTCGATTGTTTCCCTCCTTGGTTGTTTAGCAATTCAGGTCTTCATCCGGTCGGTTGGTGCTCGAGGCTGTGGCATCGACCTCAAGTGGCCTTAAGAGAGGTAGCTCGTCGTTGGGTGGGGCATCCCCGGTGAATGAGAAGGCTGCTCGGGGCCTTCAAGTCTCAAAATCAAAATTGTTGCACGATTTCAACTCCATCGTGACCGAGAAACTACTTGGTTGTGTTCGAGAGCGCTGACTACGAGCTGTTCACTCCTTGGCTTGGTTAACGTGCCTACGACCTGACGAGGACAATAATGACGATGGAATGCGGGTTAACGTCAGCTACGCCCTGATGACGCCTCGCGCCTCGGTTGACCTAATAGCGTCTGGCCAAAACGGACCGGAATGCCGACTAAGGCATATTAACATCCTGCACGAGCCTAATCCTTCACGCCATGCCAACACTGATATCAGACGTTACCAGGAGTACGATCCTGCTCTCTGTAAGCAGGCACATCAGGCAACGGTAACCTTCCCTATAAAAACCCTCGCGCTTAGAAGAAAGGAGGAGGAACATATGAGGTAGACAAAAACCCCCTAAGACTATCCACTGACTTGATCGTCGGAAGGGTCGGGTCGAGCTTCCCGACCTGACCTGTGTGCAGGGATGAAGACGGAGCGCCTCCCACCGCGTGCCCAAGCGAGGAGTTCCCTTCCAGAGGAAACGACTGTCTCGTCGCGATCAGACCATCGCAGTCGACCACCTCAACAGTCTCAAGGGTCGCTCAGGAAGATCCCCAATCATTCGGACCTGAACCCAGTCGCGTCGGCCCCGAGGCCACGGCTTAAAGTTGTTGATACCAACATTTTGGCGCTAGAAGGAGGGCCTGAATGTCGAGGGATCGGCATATCGACTCAGACGAACCCGCAGCTGAGGGGTCACACCCAATCGGGGCTTCGGGGGAACACCCCCCGCATGGAGAACCTCGAGATGAACACCCTACCACAACCTCAGAGCGTTATTGGCGGATATTTAATGACCCGAGCTTGTTGCCATCTGACGGTGCCCCAGCCGACCCGTCGCCCGTGTCGTCCGAGGCCTTTCAAGACCTCGCTCATCAAGTCCGAGCTCTAACGGGTATGGTGCAATCCATTATCCCACTCATTTCTCGTCCGACGCACCCGCCTGCGATCCAACTACTACAGCAACAGGAGCCGCCCGTTCGGGCTCACACGCCACCTCCGGAGCTCCCCACTTCGCCTCGGGTCCGATCGGCCCCACTCAGGGACCAGGTGATGGCAAACCCGAGCGGGCACCCGGAACCCGAGGCATTATCTTCGGATTTAGCAGACTCCCTGTGAGCCCAATTACACTTTGTTAGTTAGCGGCTCGACGAAGTGCAGAAGGAGGTTCGCAGGTCAAAGGGAGAGCTCGGGGAGGACGCGCACCAAGGGTCTCCGTTCGCACATGAGATACAAGATCAGACAATCCCCCCGAACTTTCGCCTCCCCTCTCTCGACGCGTATGACGGCACCATCGACCCAGCGGACCATGTAGCTGCCTTTCGTGCCCAAATGACGCTTTACGGAACCTCAGACGCCTCAATGTGCAGGGCGTTCCCCATAACTCTGAGGGGGCTAGCCCATGCATGGTATAACAGTCTAAAGCCCGGGGCGATCACTTCCTTCGATCAGCTCGCTAGGGACTTTGACCTTAACTTCCTAGCCTACACTCAGCCAAAGCTATCCGTTGCACTGCTCCTCGGACTCATCCAAAGGGAGGACGAGCCCCTCTCACATTTTGTGGATCGCTTTGCCACGCAAATCCAAGGTTTGTCGGACGCTCATCCCTCTCTGTTAATGCAGGCGTTTATGATAGGCCTGCGACCTTCCAGATTTTCTTGGTCCCTCGCGGAGCGACCCCCCACCGTGGTACCGGAGATGCTCCAGCGGGCTAACCAGTACATCACGGTAGAGGCCTGGATGGTCGTGAGGAGGTGGAGCGACTTTTAGCAGCGAGCTTCATAGAAGAGCAGGGCGCCCGAGGACCAAGAGCACACGACCTTCCTCACCGAACAAACTCCCCGAAACCCCTGTGTGGCCTGCCCGCCTGTCGGCTGCGTGTTGCCCGAGACCACCTCTGCGCGGCCTGCCTACCTGAGTCGTGCTCCTCGGCTGCATGTTGCCCGAGACCACCTCTGTGCGACCTGCTCGCTTGAGTCGTGCTCCTCGGCTGCATGTTGCCCGAGACCACCTCTGCGCGGCCTGCCCGCCTGAGTTGTGCTCCTCGGCTGCATGTTGCCCGAGACCACCTCTGCACGGCCTGCCCGCCTGGGTTGTGCTCCTTGGTTGCGTGCTACCCGAGACTACCTTTGCACAGCCTACCCGCCTTAGTCGTGCTCCTCGATTGCATGTTGCCTGAGACCACCTCTGCGCGGCTTGCCCGCTTGAGTCGTGCTCCTCGGCTGCATGTTGCCCGAGACCACCTCTGCGCTGCTTGCTCGCTTGAGTCGTGCTCCTCGACTGCATGTTGCCCGAGACCACCTCTACACGACCTGCCTTCCTGAGTCTTGCTTTTCCGCTGCATGTTGTCCGAGACCACCTCTGCTCGGCCTGCCCGACCGAGTCGTGCTCCTCGATTGCATGTTGCCCGAGACTACCTATGCGCGACCTGCCCGCCTGAGTCGTGCTCCTCAGTTGCATGTCGCCCGAGACCACCTCTGCGCGGCCTGCCTGCCTGAGTCGTGCTCCTCGGTTACGTGTTGCCCGAGACCACCTCTGCGCGGCCTGCCCACCTGAGTCGTGCTCCTCAGTTGCACGTTGCCCGAGACCACCGCTGCGCCCCCAGCCCTCCTCAATCACGAAACTCCACGATTCCCACACCCCTTGTAACGGAATGGCTATCGCCCGGCAGGGACAATTTCTTAAAGCTGAAGTCATGCCTCGGACCCCCCTTACAACAACCGATGCATAGCTTCCTTCGGGGGGGGAATATGATGAGGGCAATAATGGCGATGAGACGCGGGTTAACATCAGCTACGCCCGGATGACGCCTTGCGCCTCGATTGACCTAACAGTGCCTGGCCAAAACTGATCGGAACGTCGATCGAGGTACATTAACATCTTGCGCGAGCCCGATCCTTCACGCCACGTCAACACCGGTGTCAGACGTTACCAGTAGTACGATCTTGCTCCCTGCAAGCGGGCACATCAAGCAACGGTAACCTTCCCTATGAAAACCCTCGTGCTCAGAGGAAAGGAGGAGGAACAGATGAGGTAGACAAAAACCCCCTAAGACTATCCATTGACTTGATCGTCGGAGGGGTCGAGTCGAGTTTCCCGACCCGACCTATGTGCAGGGACGAAGACGAAGCGCCTCCCACCGCGTGCCCAAGCGAGGAGTTCCCTTCCAAAGGAAACGACTGTCTCGTCGCAATCGGACCACCGCAGTCGGCCACCTCAATAGTCTCAAGGGTCGCTCAGGAAGATCCCCAATCATTTGGACCCAAACCCAGCCGCGTCGGCCCCGAGGCCACGGCTTAAAGTTGTTGACACCAACATGACCCATTCCCAAATGGGTTTGGCTTGACGCTTGATATGCTCGAGGTAGGACTTTGGTTCCCCTTGCACCCGGTGATTGAGGCTTGCCTCTCATGGTGGTGAATCTCATCGTCACAGATGGTGCCCAACTCATGACGATATCTGGTGGCTTTTCTTAGAGAGTGTCGAGGCGCGGGTATCACCCTGACCTGTTCCTTCTTCTTTTTATGTTTCCATCTTTCCAAAAGGTTGGGCGGTTACTACCTATCATCTAATAATAAAGGGTGGAAGAGTCTCTATTTCTTTGTCGAACTGTAGTCGGGGAAGGGGGTTCGATCTTGAGTGGTCGTCTTGATCTATTAATAATTCTCCCTCGGGTTTGTCTAATGACGAGTATGAGTAGCTCGGGCACTTAAAGGAGATTCTTTTTTCTTCCCGGGTGATTAGGAATATGACCGAGGAGTGGTTAGTCGAGATGGGTCTTAGTTCAACTCCTTGGGATATGGCCTGAGCCTGTCCTCCTACTTTGGCTCTTATTTGTTCCTTGTGTCGCTGACTACTCTCGGGTTTCTTGAGTAGGCATGGTGAATCTCAAGGAGATGAAGGGGATGCCCCGCACCCCTTCAGCTTCTCACCCTCCTCAACCAACTACTCTGGCCTTGGAGGAGCCAGGCTCAAGAGCGTGACCAAGGAGCTCTGAGCACAACCAGCTGCAGAAGAAGCCAAAGGTCGGGACTCGTAAGACATCCAAGGCAGCAGCCGCACGGGAGGTTGTCGTCCAATAGGGCAGCGAGTCTGGGGAAGGTTCTCAGGGCACAACCTGAGGCGAGGAGGCTACTAGGAGCGTGCTCCTCCTTCAGGGGCGGAATTGATAAAAGCATCTCAGTCCGTGTCAATGTGGGACCTCTGTCGAACTCGAGCGCGCACTAAGAATGAGCCCTTTCAGGCTCTGTTTATGGGAGATATACCTGACGGTGAAGCGGACGCCCCCCTTGAGCCATGCTAGTCGAGGCTGATTGCTAGGAGCCGAGTCTGGACATATGGCTCTTCCGCTACGACGTACGTCCGAGGTGCACTTTGTACAATTCACCGTCAGAGGTGCTAATAGATAAGGCCTCCAAATCTTTAGTCTAGGTAAGGGTGCCTTTTGTTCTTATGTCTTTGTTAGTATTATCATATGGTGCTGATAGATCGGGTCCATGACATGGGTCGGGTGATCAACTGCATGGGAGACAAGATCACCGAGCTCCGTAGCCAAATAGAGGAGTTGAAGGCCAGACTTGCACCATAGGCCATCATAGTGACTGAACAATGAGCAACCGATCTGGAGGGGGAGGTTGCCGGCTGAAGTTAGATCTTGGAGATGCTGAGCGACTACATGGTGAGCTCCGGGAAAAGCTTGGGGGGGGTCAAGCAACAGCTTGCGGAGACTCAACATATGCTAAAGCCCCGGAGGGTTTGCTCGATGGAGGGTGAACTGTTGGATTTGTCGCGGAATCTAGAGGCAGCTCAAGCGAAGGCGAAGAAAGCTGAGGAGGCCCTTGCTGAGGAAACCCAAGCAGCTCTCGATAAAGGCAAAAAAGCTATAGCGGAGTACAAGGAGTCACGTGGCTTCCACCTCGGGTTGCAGAGGTTAAGGCAGGTCACTTACGAGTATGCGTACCAGGTTACTCTGGCCAGGTTCCGAGCTCGGTACCCCGATCTGGAAATCGAGGAAAACCCCTTCAGCAACCTTCCCAAGGACGAGAGCATACAAATGGCATATGAAGTCCCATTCGATGATAGTGTTAACCCCGAGGCTTAGGGTTCTCTTTGAGATGTATTTTGTTTTTGATGGTCGGTCGGATCCTTTTTGTTTTGTAAGCTATGACCAATCAAGTAGTGCAATCTTTTCCCTTTATCAATGAAACTTCTTGCTTGAGAACTAATGGAGTACTCTGAGTTTTATAAGCAAGTTTGTGGTTTTATAAACTCTAGACTCTTGTGTTAAGATTCTTTACCCAACCTAATGAGGTCTGATTGGCTGAGAAGTCGAGGGGTTCGATCTGTTTTTTTTTAGATGTCAAGGGCTTTGCCTCAAACATAGAATTTCTTCAAGTTTGATATATGCTAAGTCCTCGATAGTCGATCTCCTTCTCGCGTGGTTAGACAGTAAGTCCCATCTCAGACTACGTCGGTCACCCGATAAGGACCCTCCCAGCTTGGGGCTAGCTTGCCCCGAGCATGTGTCGGGTCACTGATCTCGAACTTTCGCAAGACTAGGTCACCGACCTTGATTGGCCGAGGATGCACCCTTCGGTTGTAGAGCCTTGCCATGGCCTTTTTGTAGGTCAAGTCTAAGAGGTGCACATCGGCTCTTTGTTCCTCAATAAAGTTGAGTCTGGCTCGGAGCCATTCTCCCGACATTCCTTCTTAAAAATTTTCAACCCAAGGGATTAGAAAAAACTACCTCGGGTGGGAGCACTGCCTCGGTTCTGAATGCCAGACTAAAGGGTGACTCTCCCGTGGTAGTTTTTGGTATAGTTTGGGACACTCATAGGATTCTCGAGAGTTCATTGATCCACGTGTCATGCGCCCCGACGACCCTTCTTTCTAGGCCTTCTAGTATTGCTCAGTTGGTTACCTTAGTAAGGCTGTTAGTTTGGTGGCGCGCCACCGAGCTGAATCTTAGCTAAATTTCATAATTCTAGCAAAACCCCTTGAATTTTGAGTTGCTGAATTGGGTCCCATTGTCGGTGACGATGGCCTTTGAGTTGCTGAACCAAGTGATAATGTTTTTCCAAACAAATCCTTCGACTTGTCTTTCAGTGACAGACGCTAAGGGCTTGACCTCGACCTATTTGGTAAAATAGTCTACCCCAACAATAAGGAACCTCTATTCTCTTGAGGCGGGGGGGGAAGGGTTGAGGAGGTCCATTCCCCACCGCGTAAAAGGCCACACGTAATCTATCGGGGTTAGGGGGACCATGGGCTAATGCTACACCCGAGCATGCTTCTGGCATTGCAAGCACCATTGCACATAAGTGATGGTGTCCCATCGGATGGTCGACTAGTAATAGCCTTGTCTGAAGATTTTGAAGGCTAAAGTTTGGTCGCTGATATGCTCTCCATAGATACCCTCATGGACCTTAGCTAGAACTATTTGGGTTTCTTCAAGTGCCAGGCACCGAAGGACGGTTTTGCTGAATGATCTTCGATAGAGCTAGTTGTTCACCTTACAGTACTAAGACTAGGTGTGTTGAGTCATCGAGAGGCGATCCGATCGGTTAGCAACGTCCCATCCTTGTAACGGAGAATATCCTCCATCCAGTTTGGTTTTGCTTCAGCTGTGTTGACATGCCCGGCTGTGACAATTTGGAAGGGGAGCTTTTTGATCTCCGAGGGGGATTCTTTCGACCCTCACCCCGAGGCCAATTTTGCTTGTGCATCTGTTTGTGCGTTCTTTGCCTGGGGCACCCTCGTCATTGTGAAGTGTTGGAAGCGGCTAGCAAGTCATCGTGCCTCATATAGGTATTTTGCCATAGTCGCATCCTAAGCTTCATAGTTCCTGTTGATGTGGCCGACCACCAACTGCGAGTTGGTGAAGACTTCGATCTTTTCACTTGTAGTTTTAGGGCTAGCCGGAGCCCGGACAAGAGTGCTTTGTACTCGGCTTCATTGTTGGTGGATTTGAACTCGAAGCGAAGCACGTGTTTGTATAGTTGGTTGTTTGGTCCTTTTAAGACAAGCCCAACCCCTCCTCTTTTGGCGTTAGCCGACCCATCCACATACAGGGTCTATTTTTGTTCAGCACATTCGCGGGCGCTATCTTCGGAGGGGACTAGCTTTGAGACGAAATCAACAAGGCTTTGATGGTGGTCCTCGGGATGTATTGGATGTTGAATTCTCTAAGCTCGACCGACCATTTGAGCATCCATCTTGACACATCGAACTTGGAGAGAATCTAGAGTAGCGGCTGATCGATCACCACCTTTATTATGCGGGCTTGAAAATATGGGCATAGCTTTCTGGCTGCCTATACCAAATGCCAATTTCTCAATCGGCTGGTATCGTTATTTAGGCCCGTTCAAGATGTGGATAGTGTAGCAGATTGGACGTTGCATCCCTACATCATCTCAGACTAGGATGGAACTGACTGTGTGCTCGGACACCACTAGGTAGAGGTTATGTGGTTCACTTGGGATGGCTGAGGCGAGCTAAGGTAGCTAGGCGAGATGTCCGTTGAGCTTCCCGTAGGCTTCTTCACATTCCGAAGTCCACTTGAAGTCCTTGGGGCACCTTAAAGTGAAGAAGAAGAAGAAAAAGGGAAGGCATTTATCTCCTGATTGGGATAAGAATCGGGTAAGGGCGGCTAGCCTTCCTATAAGGCGTTGAACCTCCTTGACCAAGCAGGGAGGCAGCATGCCAGTTATAGCTCAAACCTTTTCGGGGTTTACATCTATCCCACTCTAGTGAATAATGAAGCCGAGGTACTTATTGAAACTAACTCTGAAGATGCACTTGGCGAGGTTGAGACGCATGTCGAACTCCTTGAGCATTCAAAATGTCTCAGCCAGGTCTGCTAGATGGATGTCAGCGAGCTTGGTTTTGACAATTATGTCGTCGACGTATACCTCTATGTTCCTCCCGACTAGTACTTGAACATCTTGTTAACCGTCCTTTGGTACGTCGCTCCGGCGTTCTTTAGTCAGGAGGGCATGACTTTGTAGTAGTAGACTCCTCGGTCTGTGATGAAGGCAATATGCTCTCGATCTTTGGGAGCTATTTTGATTTTATTATATCCCGAGAAAGCATCCATGAATGTGAGGAGCTCGTGCCCCAAGGTTGCATCGACCAATTGATCAATCCTCGGGAGGGGGTAGCAATCTTTTTGGCATGCTCGATTAAGGTCAATGTAGTCAATGCACATCCTCTAGCTTCTATTAGATTTCTTGACGACGACTACATTAGATAGCCATCGAGGATAATTTGTCTCGGCTATGAATCCTGCTTCTAATAGATTATCCACCTCGTCATCGACCGCTTTTTGTCAGTCGAGAGTAAACTTTCGAGGCCTCTGCTTTACCGGTCGTGCTTGGAGGAGGATATTCATGTGGTGCTGTGTGAACTTTGGATTAATTCCTAGCATGTCTCTTGGTGTCCAAGCGAAGACGTCAGCATTTTTTGTTAAAAAGATGATGAGTTGGACTCGTTCCTTTTCTGGGAGCTCAGCTCCACCTTCACGACCTTGTCCGGTTGACTTTTATCTAGGGGGACCTCTAGTATCTGCTCGGTTGGCTCAAGACGAAGTGGTATCTTGGCAGTGTCTCAGGGGTTGGCCACAAGCGACTTGGGTTTTAGCTTCTTATGCAGCGTGACAACCGTCGGATAGCACTCCTTGACCCCCAAGGATCACTCCTTATCCCAACATGAGTTGGAAACTTTATCGCCCAGTGGTACTTGGAGATGACAACTCTTAACTTGTTGAGGGTCAGGCGACGTTATATGCTGAAGGGAGTCTAACCACCATGAAGGTAACCATCATGGTCTTAGACCTCGGCTCTTCCCCGATGGTGACCAATAAGGTGGTAGTGCCGAGAGGTGAGATAGAATCCCTGGTGAACCCGGTGAGAGTCAAGGCCATAGGAACAAGGTCTTTTTTTTTGTTAAGTCAAGCTTCTAGAAGGCATCGAGGTACAAGACATCAGCCGAGCTCTCGGTGTCTACCATTATCCTTTTAACCTGAGCATTGGCGATCTTGACCGAGATCACCAGGGCATCATCATGGTTGGGGTACTCGGCTTCCCCCGCAAGGAAGGTGATATCGGGCTCATCTTGTTGTCTAGGATGCTTTTCCATGGTTGCTCGGGCATAGGCTTTTCATCCCGATGCATTGTCTCCTCTGGAAGCCAGACCACCGATGATGACATCAATATGTTATTCTACTGGGCCATAGGGTGCGAGGAGGATTCTTGTGGCTTCTTGAGGTAGCATCTGAGATGCCCCCTGCAGATTGCAGATGAGCTCCTCAAACAGGTTCTTTTGGTCATGACACCCCTCGGTGGAACCAATAATACTTGGAGAGATCTCTGAGCTTGCATAGAGTCCTCATCGAGTTGGGCGATCTTAGGAGCCCCTTCTCTCTGATCTGGAGGAAGATCTCTGTTCTGGATAAACTCAAGTGTGAGAGAAGGGGCCTTAGGAGCGATGGCTCGGGTCAGTCAAGCCTTCTTCTTAGTGAGCCTGAGGGCTGCCCTCGGGACTACTCTATGCGTGGCCTCTTGTGATCCTCGTGCTTTCCCGCCACTAGTGCCTCGGCAGCAATGTACTGATTTGTGCATTGGAGAATCACAGGGATGATCACTATCGGTCACTCAATCAATGACCAAAAGAATCTAGAGGGTCGTAGGCCCATCAAGAATGCCTGCATGATTAGTGAATGGTGGGCGTCGGGGACTCCTCAGATCTCGACAATGAAGCGGGTGACAAAGTAAGAAAGGGGTTCATCGTCCTTTTGACTTAGACCAAGGAGCATGGTTGTAGAGGGTTTTGGCTATGCATTGGCAAGGAAATTGAGCTTGAATTCTCTTTCAAGCTGATCAAAGATGAGATTGAGGTCGGCCTAAGTCGGTTGTACCACATCCGAGCCAAACCTCGGAGAGTGGTAGGGAACACCTGGCACATTAGGGCATCCGAAGTGCCATATAGGGCCATCTGAGCTTGAAAGGCGGAGACGTGCTATGCCAGATCGGAGCCACTGTCGTAAGCTCGAGCATGGGGAGGTGGAAGTTCAGTGGTATTGGTTTGTTCTGGATTTCCTACACGAAATGGGACCCTATCGAGGAAGCCTCCCCGAGCTCTTCTTTGGACTTATGGAACTCCCTTTGGACCTCATCCAGGTGTCGATTAACCAAGTGCAACTTAGCCCAGAGAGAGTCTGTAGAGTCGGATGATAAGGTGTCGGGCTCGGGGCAACTTGGGGAGGTGCATCAGAGACCTGGGGCGCTGTGCTTTAGCATCGACCTCGGGTTCCCTAACTGCTCCTCGGGTGACGAACTAACATCCGCTGCTTTAGGTTTCTGAGTGACCGAAGAAAGTTCTCACGACGTGGTGATAAGGGTTGATTGGTCTCATGGTGGCGGTGGTTGGGGCAATGTTGACTGCTCGACAAGCTGGGGGATGAGGGGGATGGTGGTTTACATCATCCCTCCTAGCACTTGGACTTGGTGGGTGAGGCTGAAGAACGCCTCGGTTGAGATAGTAGGTTGTCCCATGGTGGTCTCGAGGGGCGAGAGCTCGGGGTTATTGAACAGCCATCAATAAAGGCTCAGGGTCAGGGCTGAGGTATTCCCTTCTAGGCTTGGAGGAAGTGGGAGTTGCCCTCCAAACCCGAAGGTTAGGTGAGTGGCGGGTGGCTCCTCTCTAGGGCACTCACCAGAGTTACTTGGCCGAGGGTGTTCTTGCAACATTAGGCTCTCCTTCTGACGCTAAAAATGTTGAAGAACCTTTATGTTACGGCCGAGGTGTCAGCACGATTCGGTCCAATCCCAGATGCGCAAAGTTGCCCACGCGAATGTTTGGATGGTAGAAGTAGGCGTCGGATTGGGTCAGGTTCGAGCTTCGTCTTCCAAGTCCAGTCTTCTCTCTTAGCAAATTGCCTACTCTTTCATCACCGAGTTCCTACACACAGGCCAAAGTTATGAGGGGTATTTCTCTACTCGACCCCTCCAAAGTTTAAGTTAGTGTCGAGTGGAGTTTGGGGGAGTTAAGTGCTCGAAGTCCTTCCACCATGACGTTGGTCCAAGGGTCGGCTTTTATACCTGCAAATAAAGGTCGATCGTACATGGTCTATTAATGGTTGCCGACTCCTCGGGCTAGCTTGTACCTTGAGTGCGAGCACCGACTAACTTGTACAGACCCGCGTAGTTTGGCGTCATTCCGAGCTTTCCGAAATGGCTCTGCGGTCTGCGGCACTAACTTGTACGACACCAAACAGTACAGGGCAAGCGATTGTCCCGTTTGGGTATGAGGTATTGTCCCGTTTGGTCACTAACCGTTGCCACGTGGATGGTGTTATAAATATACCATATCAATTGTGAAAAAATTTTTTGATAGATATTTCAATGTCTTTGTTTATTTTTTTCTCACGATTGAAAGATTGAGGCGAGGTGAGGCGGTGGAAAGATTGAAAGACATAATTAATTAATACTTTTGTAAGATAACGCAAGTTCTTTATCCCCATGCAGTTCATTTCGGAGGAATTCAAGAAAGTTCATGGACTTGGGTGATAGATTGATGTGCCATTCTTGCAAAATGCAACAGTGGCATCTACTATTGGCGGTATATTTACGATCCATGTGCCAGCCAACTCCGGTGAATAGTGCCTTGTTGCAGGTAGGACAATCTTCATTCACTAACTCCATAATTTGCAGTAGTGCCATCTATAACATCTTCTTCACCATGTTCAAACATGATAAATGCCACGATTAAAGCTTCAGGTACTCTTGCATGAGGCTGGGACCCACCAGAGGTGTTTATCGTGTGCTACAGATTCAAAGTCACCACCACACACACACACACACTGTGTGAGATAAATCACAAATATAGACTAAAGCATGGCTACAATCTTGAAATGATCGGACGGGAATGCTTAAATTAGATGTTGGCTTAGATCATGATGCATGCAGCCTTAACTTCTTCCTCACTAGCACATGAACACCGATTAGATTACTCATCGCAGATACAGAGGAGGTTTCTGTAATAGCAGACAAGGTTTCTGAAGACACGGAGACGTTGAAGGCATGTACTGTAGTACACACACCTCACTCACAGTGCTAAACCGGCGCAGCTACTTTGGCAGCTTCTTCCCGTCGCGCTGGTCCCGCGACACCCCCTCGTTCCCGGCCAACATCATGTACTTGTCGCGGCGGGTGAGGGCGGTGCGCTCGAATCCCAGCGCGTCGGCCAGCTGCTTCTGGATCCGGTTGGCCACCTCGGCGGCGCTCCATCCGCCGGCGCATGTCAGGTGCCGCGGCACCCGCCCCTGCACCTCCACCTGGTACACTGGCAGCGGATCCATCATGAACACCACCGGGTCCAGCCACTTGTGCCCGCTCGCGGTGGTGCCGTAGAACATCCCTACCCGGGCGTCCAGGGCCACCGGGAAGATGTCCTCCGCCAGCTCCGCGAACAGTGGGCTGAACCGCAGCAGGTACGGCTCCCGGCACGTCGTCCCCTCGGGGCACACCGCCAGGTCGCCCTCCCGCAGCAGCCGCCGCATCATCGCTGCGTCCCGCTCCCGGTCCCTCGTCAGCCTCACCGTCTTCATCGGCGCCAGCAGCTCCGACATCCGGCTCAGGCTGTACGTCACCGTCGTTACCGGCCGCTGTAGCCCTGTGCAGAGCATGACCGGGTCCAACAGCGTCCTGTGCGTGCACACGTACATCACTCCCCCCTTCCTGCTGCACTCCGATCCGGCGCCGCGGCGTCTGTTGTCGTCTTCTACTACCCCCGCCCTGAACCTTATGCCGGTGGCCGCTGCGATGAAGATGACAACCTTGTAGGGGAAGGTGACGCCCATGAGGATTCTCGTGATGGATAGAGGTACGGCCAATGGCATCCACATGAAGAGTGCAAGCGTCGCTGTGGGTGTGGGAAGCAAAGCCAGCCGCCCGTCGTGGAATATGAGAGGCTTCGGGTACTTGCTTCTTGGCATCTCTGTGCCAATGCCGGCGGCAGCTTCCTCCTTGTTGACTACGTAGATTTCCTGGGCAAGTAACCAACCAAGTCAGTATGCCATAGAGAGAGCAGCATACTGATGTCTTACCATGGAATGAGTATATATATACATAGACGGCATGGGGCTTGTAAGAGAGGAAGTGGCAAACCTTGGAGTAGGTGATGAAAAGATGGTCATGAAGGTTGGAGGGGCTCACGATGGCTACATCAGCCTTGGCCTCCCCGAAGCGGTCTTTCAGGGCTTTCTGCTTGGCTGACGGGGTTGATCCGGAGAGGAGCCCCGTGAAGTAGCGGCCTCTGACCACCTGCAGCTCCGCGCCCACCACCTCGCTCGCGCCAAGATACTCCTTGAGGAAGCCTTCCACCATGAGCCTGGGCATGGCGGTGAGTACCACCCGCTTGCCGGTGGCGGCCAGCAGCTGGTAGGCCTGGAGATGGAGGTTCTCCAAGTAGAACTTTGGGAGGACGACCCTGGACACGAGATCCAGGTCTCTGGTACGGAGCCCGCAGAAGGTGACGAAGACCATGACCCTCATGCTCGCCTCACTCTGCTTGCCCAACACCCAGAACAAGGGCGAGAGGAGGAGCAAGAGGAAAGCTCTCAGAAGGCTTCCGCCTTCGAAGGCCACCAGCATGAAGTAAGGGAACAAGGAAGATGATGGGGTTCGAAGGAGGGTGCCCTGGAAGTCACACACCAAGGTTTGCCCCTCTCTTCCCTCCAAGGAGCATTTGGCCACACCGGGATACAACGAATGCACCTGGTGCAATCGGGAGGTGTTCCTGTGGGACGACTCATGGCTTCTCAGTTTCTTGGCGACCTTGTAGCAAGTAAACTGCCATCGTGCAGCTAGCTTTAGCATCACCATGGGGGACAACCTCTCTCTCTCTCTCTCTCACCTCTCTTCTTACTGTGTCTCTAGCTCCCCCTAATGGCTCCTTCAAATGCTGGCCATGGCTTGCAATGTGCCAAAGCGAGGAATGTTGATGCAGTGCAATGGTTGGAGGTGCTCATCACTAGTATATATAGCAATAAATGAGACTGCAAGGGTGCTGGTAGGCAGCACTTAAGAGAGATAGAGAGAGAGACTGGTTTCTGGTTTCGCTCGGTAGTAGCATCGGTGACCTGCATATCACCATTGACCCAAAAACCTCAGTCTTCTGCTGTAGTGGTTAGGGTTGGTGGTAGGTGTGGGCTGTGGGCTGTGGTGATTCACTCAAGCACTGCGGAGCTTCTTCCAAGCTTGGGGAAGAGAGCCTCTCTCTCTCTCTCTCTCTCTCTCTCTCTCTCTCTCTCTCTACACCACATACCTATTGCTACATTTAATCTATCACGTCCAAACTTGGCACATGCTGTTGTAGTTTCTCTATAATATATCCTATCGCTTGAAGTTTGATGAGTAATCATCTCTCCACCTTATCTTCTCATAGTGCCCTTTTAATGGCGAACAGGAGAAGGAAACGTTAGCTGGAATGTTTCTGTGAAGGGTAACGTGAGACTTACAGTAACGACATACATACGGAGTAGCATAGAAGTATAAGTATTTGGTTATCCCTTTGCTCTTCACCGTTATCTTTTTTCTTCTCCCTTGTCTTCTGTGCCCATCAAACTCGCATTCGTGATGTTTGTTTCCTTTGTTCTTCCGCAGTTCTTCACTCTCCTGCCACTGCCAATTGCATTCATTTCTCCACTGTTAGACGATAAACCTTCATCTAAGCATAAATATATTAGTTGTGCGGATTGACATTGGACGATGATGAGCTTAGATTTCAAGTGTATCACGAAGAATTGTATTTTAAATTTAGACGATTATAAGAAATATTTTATTTTGATTTGATGATGACATGATAATTAAGTCGATCCAATTCTTGTAGCTTTCAACTTCATCAAAGTCAATCAGGTTTACAGCACATCCAAAAGAATTAGGCAATGAGGCTTAAGATCATTCCCAACACTCAATCCAAAGTGTCAATGATAAAGAAAGATGGGTCAGTTCGTGTAGACAGAACAAATGAAAATGACCTGATCATGATGGAGACTAAAAGAGATATATATATATATATATATATCTGTGTGTGTGTTAGTTGAACAGTGATATCAAGCAATCAATTAAAGATACATGCTGTGATTCATAGAAAAGATGCAGCAACTTTAGTCTGACCTCTTCCCA